>CM023486.1:78624666-79325708 GCA_013339685.2 Hyalomma asiaticum | reverse complement strand
CCAGTCTTTGTCAGTTTACGGCCGTAGCATTGGAAGTGTACAGCCTTCACGAAGTTGCCTGCTTGCTCAACTACTCTGACGCTCTTGCTATTATTTTTTTTCAGCGCCAAGCTTCTTCCCCCTGTTCTGGAGGATAGTTCGGCCATTCATCACCGAAACAACTGCCAACAAACTCCACATGTTCACGCATGGTGAGTACAATCTGCAAATTTATGATAGCGAAGGCGCGCAGTGCATCGAATAGGCTCACCCATCGCGCATGCACCGCCATATTTATTTCCATACATACCGCGATACTTATGCGCCGGTGACAGAAAAAAATGTATCGGGCTCTAGTTCGATGACATAAGGTTTTTCATACCAAATAATACCGGAAAGGCTTAGTTAATAATACGCTATCGATCGTGTTCTTAAATACACTGACTTAGTCCCCATATAAACGAAGTCAAGCAATGCTGTGTCTTGTCAGCTGTTGAATATGACATCGCTCGAAATCAGCGAACCCGATGGCAATTTCTCTCCAGCGGAATTGTTTAGATGTGCGCCTCAAATGCGACGATTACGGTGCGAACAGCACGATGTGCCGAAATCGGTATACATAATTCTTAAGTTTACCACTTAGTAATCCGTAATGAAAAAAGCAAGGCATGCAAACACAAACACAGAAGAAGAGAAATGGACAAGACGAACGCCGGACTACCAACTGAAGGACAGCACTGTGGCGAAAGCGAAAGACAGGAAACTTATCTGCACGTACTCAGGAATGGTAGCGCCACCTGTAAATCGGGCTTACGTGCGGGTCTACATGAGACATAACTGCTAAGGCAGTTGCTCTTCGCATGAAGCCTTCGCATGACACCGATTCGCACAATGCGTGGGATCTGCGGGTTCTTTTTTTTTTTTTCTTTTTCTATCTCTGTGCGTTTCACTCAATTTCTCTGTTGGTTTCCTCACCTCTCTTTCCATACCCCAGCGAAGGGTAGCAAACCGGATGCCACCTTGTCGTTAACATCCTGCCTTGTTCCGTTTCACCTCTATCTCTATCTCTATCTCTCTATTAAAGTACTGCTCATCGGAATATCTGCCCTAAGCATTTCATCGAATACCTTCTCGAGATTCGAGACTCGATCCCCCCCCCCCCCCCCTTCGTGCTGGCTTGCGAAGCGCGAGGTCGCGGGATCGAATCCCGGTCACGGTGGCCGCATTTCGATCAGGGCAAAAAGCAAAAAGCAAAAAAAAAAAGCTGTGTGCTTATATTTAGGTGCACGTTAAAGAACCCCAGGTGGTCAAAAATGACTCCGGAGCCCTCTGCTAGGGGGATGCCTCCTAATCATAGCCGATTTTAGCACATAAAACACCAACGGTCGAACACCCCCCCCCCCCTCCCCCCACCCCCTTTTTTTTTCTTTTCAATGAACGCATTCCAATTAAGCAATCGTCTGCTGGAGCTGTGTGTCCTAGGAAACATGTCAGGAAAGCGTTTTATGTAGATAAATGCACCAGTGACATGTTGCTTACTCCTCAGCGGAGCGTAACTGTCGTTCGCAGCCCAATTTCGACACCGCTTCCGACCTTGTGCGTCCCCGACCGACTTACGATGCGTCGTGCGGACGACGACAGTCGCTGTTGGTTCAACGATCTGGAACCGATTATTGCTGCCTGTCCTACTGAACGGACTCGCTCCTCCGACTACGCACGGGGCGTGTTGCTCCACGATACCGTTGGTTATGGCATGCACGCTAAAGGGGCCATTTGGTTTTGTTGACGATCCATTAAGAGCCGATAGACGCAGCCCCTTGTAGATGACGGCAAAAAGAAAGCTGTGTTTTTGTACGTCCTGTCAAGTCTACGTACATGTTTCTGATGCATCATGTATACTTGTTCAATGCGTGAATGCGTAGTCACAAGAAAGGCGAACCGTGTGTTAGGTTTAGTGATTACCATGGTCAACCGAATCATTTTTGACCGATATCGCGTTCTTGACAAATACTTGACTGGCCATCTAGACTCAGTACATTCGTAAATTTCGCTAATGGTTCATTACACAAAAGCCTAAACGTAGAGTACGGAATGGGGGAGAGGGCGCACAGGGGCGCGTGCCGTCCCCACAGAAGAGAAAATGAAGGCCACAATTTCATTTTTTGGACTGCGCACCGAAACGTCAGTACAGAGTGGTGGACTTCAGTGCACCTTCTCGACGTGTTATCGAAGTTCTCGGTGCCTACAGTGGTCAGTCTTCCTCACTATACAGCGTAGGAGTTTAAGAGCCCGTCCAATCTCACGAAGACGCTGACAAAATCAACGAAGTCACCGCGAGACCGTACGAAAAGTTCAGTAACAGCGTCGCCACTAGTCTTTCGTTCTTTAAACTTTCCCGCCTTTATCAAACCTTTCCAAGTGGTTTTCGTGACGCTTTGGAAGGTGCTACGCTGTAAGTAAACAAGGCTCACGATTACATCCCACCGCTGCCACCACTTGTTACTGGCATCATGGATCCAAAGCAGCTACTACAAGAGCTTCGAAGTTCCCACGCCATCCACGATGTTCAACTTGGTTCACGCTCCGGCTTCAGCTACTCGGATTTCACGCTACCACGTAACAAGCAATAAAAACGCGTTAATTATTGATCAGAATCATGTTAATGACTTCCCTTATGTAAGGGTTTCGGGCCCCTAAGATGAAAATAAACGACATGAAATGAAAGGGTATACGTTGTTAATACGGCTCTACTTAGCCCGCAACTTAGGTGTCGCTTAACGTGTACTGACTTGGCCTTGTCTGGTCGTGAACTAACGTGGACTGGTCGTCACTAAAGTTCGATTAGTCCAACCACGTGTCTTGCTCACGTTATCACATGCAAGTGGACGTCCATTTTAAAATGCTTTATGAAGCAACATTTAAATTTTAGCATTAATTAGCAGAACTGTAAAGGAATGTCGGAGGGTTTAAATGTTCAGAAGCCAGAAAAAGTGTTGTGCAAAGTGTCTAAAAGAGATTTCTGTCATCTTGGGCCCGCAGATGGCTGGCAAGAAATACTGCTGAAACATGCCGACCCGAGTCAACTGCCGGCGCACTGGGGAGGCACTATTGTTGATCCCGTAGGAGGTGCCCGCTGTACGCACGTGGTACGTGTATACTACGGCCTTATTTTGATAGCAAGTGCAAAGTAAGAAGTTACGGACCAAACTAGCTACTTCACAACAGATCAAGCGCGTGAACAACTGAGATGAGTCGCACGTTCTTGTGCGTACTCGCATTATGTCAAACATGCCTTTGTGAGGCGCGTCAAGTCGGCACAGACGCGCACCTCTGTGGAGCACCTGTGCTCACCACGACAACTATGGCTGCGCCATCAGGAATAGCGGCTGTTGCCTCCGCGATTTCGATGAGCAGCTTTCAATACCTCCCCGTTTATCGTGTTCGTCGTTTTTGTTTTTTTTTCCCTGGTTTGCACGGGGCTATCTTTAGAAAGATACAAGGCGTTCTGACCTGACAGAACAAATTAGAGGAAACAAGGAGTTGTTACCGTAAGACCAAAGTTTGCGCGATGAGACATGTCGAAAGCACACACAAGATAAAAGTGACGTTAGCCAAGGCGCACCGCGAAGTGGCGCAAACACTAAGTCGCCGCAACGTAAAGTGAAGAAGGGCACAGAAGTGTGTCGTTTTGGGTGGTGTCTTCAGCGCACTAAAAGCTCCACCGCGACGACGCAGATTGGTCCAGGAGGTGAGCTCCCTGTCGCCGTATCGCGAGGCGGAGGAGGACTGGCTACCGACCCCGAGGCCGTGAACTGCTTTCTGGAGCGCGGCCGCTCCATCGAGGTGCCCGTCCACGTCGAGTCAGCGGGCGCCAAGCTCCATTGGCGGTTTCAAGCGCGGGACGTCGCCTTTGCCCTGTGGAAGACCAGCGGTGAAACTCGAGTCCAGCTGCTCGAGCCGCGTAGGATAGCCTGCGACCGCGATCCCGAGTGCGGACAGATGCACTGCGAGGAGCCCGGGACATGTACGTACTATATTCCTCACCGAGTTACAAACAACGGGCCTACATGAACAAGTATGCTATTGACAACTGTCGTGGTGTGCTGTAAGCAGCATCCATTGTGTGCGTATGCGCGCTGTTTCTACCAAACCTTCGTTTCTTCCTCTCCATTTTCTTATACGCCTTCGCCGAACCTACTGTGTGGCGTAGCGAACGCGACATTTCTTCCCAGTTAACTTCACTAAGGTTCCTTTCTCTTGTTTCTCTCTTCATCCCATTTGCCTTTACTTCGTCACACTAATGTTGCAAGGGCAGGGAACGAAGTGGTGAGAAATTATTAATCAGGGAATGCCACTGTAGTGAAAGTTTGTTAAGGCACCGATTCTCGAACGTCTGGTCTCATTAAAAACAAGACACTCCCCATACTAGAAAGTATAGAGATCACCGAGAAAGCGGTTTTGCTAGCCATGCGCTTTTAATACAGCGACCCAACGTCAGTGCTTGCAGTCTAGACGACTTACGTCAAACATCTTCTTAAACGCGAAGCGGTGCGGACTTCTGGCTTCGGAAACTAGTCACGGGGCATAGCTACAACTTCGCGAGGAACTTGGACAAAAAGCACTGACTTCGCCTACCCTCAGCAGCTAACCTATCTATATAGATTACTCGATAGGTTAGCTGCAAGACTCATCTCTTTAGTGTCTGACAAAGCAAAACCGACAGTTAATTGTACTTCATAGGCTGCAAGGTAGAAGGTTTGCGTAATTGTGCTGTGCGTTCAAGACTTGTACGGGCTATGAAGTAATTCTGATGACAAAGAAATGCTGGCTTTGTAAATATCCTTGTCTTCCTCGCACGTAAACTGTCGGCAGCCAAACCGACAATCATTCAAACAATATATTTATCCTTTAATGTTAAAAGAGAACATCTAACAATGAGGTAAAGTCATCTCCATTGTTCTGCGTTATTTCTTTTTCAGATACGTTTCTCTTCGACAACAGTTTCAGCTGGTTTACCGGAAAGCAGCTCTCCTATGTGATACGAGTGCACCACGAACCCGTTCCAAGCGTCGATAACGCCATCAGTTGCTGAGAAATATATAAGTGTACGAAATATGTCAAGTGCCACTACAAAATGCGTCCTATGGACTGAGACGCCAATAAAAAATGTGTCTTTCCTTAATTATGCGAAACTATTCCGTTCATGTACGCCAGCAAATTAAATGAGACGTATTGTTGTCAATCTATTCACCAACCTATGCTATATAAGGGTACGGAGCACCGTGAAACGAAAGGTGTTTAGCTTCACCTCACCCTAAACTGAGCACACTTTTGCCAAATTCCCGCGGAGCAGAGCGCAGCTTAAGAGGTCTTACGGGTGGAACTTTTCAGGCTGACGTGCTTTCTGTGAATAAAATCAGTTTCGCCAGTCGACCACACTAAAAAAAAAAAAAAAAAAGCCCCATTCACGTTTCACTTTCTATAATAGACGGCGCCTAACATTTGGAACACGACTGAAAAAATGGACTTATCGATTGTCATCGTGAGGGAGAATTGCACAACGCACATTGGACGACATTCCCTCGACGCTGTACAGCTTTTCAAGTTTCAACACGCTGGTTGGCACGGAGGGCATTGTTGAAATTTTCAGCTTGACGGCGAATGCGCGGCGTTTAAGCGCGATTGCTTGCTCGTGCGACATTTTTTAAGGCTTTCTGGTCCAGCTGATAAGACACACCCCTATGGTGTAATGACTGGCACGTTCCCGTGCGTGCGTGCGAGCGAACGACCGTACATACATGTGTCCTCATCCTTACACTTCGGCAATGTCCTTTTACAGCGTAAGCTGTTATGAGATCACAACAACGTTCGTTTTTGCGCCGTAGTTGTCCGCCGCCGCCGCCGCCGCCGGTGTCCGTAACCACTATCGCTGCAAATTTTAGAAAAAAAAAAAATAACCAGGACCGACGAGTATTCCAACTTGTCCTCTGCCTGGATTCGAACTTAGGCTCTCTGCGTGGCAGTCGAGCGTTCTACCACTGAGCTACGCCTGTTTTCTTTTCTTTCTTTTTTGGTTGAAAAATCATCGCTATAAGACCTAAACAGGTATAACGTCTGCCGCGGAATCGCATTAACAAACGTAATGTTACGTTGAAAAATAGTAATACACCGCTACACGACGCGAAAATGGATTGTTTAACGAGGTCGAGGAATCATTTGAAAGAACACAGGGCTGCATGCTTTGTAGCTCTGAACCCATTACGGAGGCACTGGTAATTATGGCGTAGTGGGTACTTCCCTACTTGGCAAAATGTAAGTTATGGCGCAGGAGATACCTACCACTTCTACTTGCACTAGTTTCCTCAAGCGTTTAAAGTGGCATCTAAGAAAGTAGCTCCTCCAGCTGTCACTGTCCTGCGGTTCCGCGCAGGCCTGGCTCTTTTTTGTTGGCATAGGCTACCTGCTCCTAATTGTCCTTGATATAAATGCTCTTCTACACATTCTATCGAGTGGCTATAAATATTGAGCTCCTGTTCTTCAGTGAAGCAATGGACGATTACCTTTGTTTATTTTGCTCAACAATACTGTTCGCCTCCAAGTTATTACTGATATACCTTCGAGAAGCTCCTGCAGAGATATCAAGGTAGGTGAGGAATGACTACATTGTGTGTAGTGCGCACAGTAATTAAAACACTCAAAAGGAAACAATGTCCCGTTTGGTGTCAGACACGGGGCTTGGCTCTGGTATAAATCTCATTTAATCATCAACATTAAAAACAACGATAAAGACGACATGCATGATTGATGTACACAACAATCTGTCTATCAAAAATACACAACTGCATGCTGTATGTATATAACGATGCGATGCGGAAGGCACAGTCTAAAGGTCAAGTACCCTTTACTTGCTAAAGCAGCACTTCAGGTGAGCGAAAACGCTGTCCGACTTCCTGAAGTTCGGAAAAGGCTGCCCGCTCGCCCCCTCCTCCTGCCAAATCAGGCTATTTACTTCACCAATACTGGTACAAATGGCCTTTGCTTGAACTTTCTATAGGCAAAAACACTCTCGTGGCTTCACCATCAACAGGCCCCTCAGATGCGTGCTGTTACACAACTCTGCAGCTGTACTGCAGCATAACCTCCTGTATGTGACTGCGGACGCCTTTTATAGTAGCTATAGTCGGCTATACATGTGCATGAAACCAGTCCGCTGGAGATCCGACGGAGTACGCAAAGCGAAAGTCGACGAGAGGCGGAAAGGAACCACAGAAACAAGCGCTCAAGGCGAACTTTCTGCAAAGGACCACGGCTTCTCTGGCAAGCCAGGTAAGGGCAAGCCAGTGTCAGTGTGCACCTCTCGGGGCTCTCAGGAGGATTGTGAAAAACAGAAGGAGGAGCAATTCCCTGCCGTCACTTGTGTTCCACTGTGAAATCAATGAGGGTTGTTTATTCCCTTCGTTTCTTCGTTTTGGCGTGGTTACCCCAGGTCTATGGTCGGGTTTGGACATAGGCATACAAGGACTGCCGGTGTCACGATGCTTTTATGAGGGTATCTTATTCTTACCCGAATTCGTTCGACAAACACATCCCTTTGGCCCAAAGTTCGCCGTTAGCACTTGTCCCACTTACTCCTTTCCGCACCTTAAGCACTTTCGCGTTATGCGCATCAACGTACAACACCAGTTAGCAGGGTCCCATAAACCATGCTTCAAAGACGCTTGCTTACTGAAGCAGTCTGAAAGGGTTTAAGTTTGGCGGCTAGTTTCAGTGCGAGTTCCTAGATGGCGGTCAACAAGAAAGTTGGTTTCGAGCGGAGGCGCACTGCCAGATGTAAATGTAAAAAGAAAAAAACAAACACGAGCCGAAGCTGAAACTTTGGAATGCTACTAGAATAATGGTGGGCGAGCGGTCATCGGATGTGGTGGCATCGTACCACCCACTCAGCCACGGGATTTTCCGCCCGCACGGCGGTCACGTTGGTGCTGTGTTCCAGTTGGCGCCAGCCTGCGGGAAAAAAGAAAGAAAGAAAGAAAGAAAGAAAGAAAGAAAGAAAGAAAGAAAGAAAGAAAGAAAGAAAGAAAGAAAGAAAGAAAGAAAGAAAGAAAGAAAGAAAGAAAGAAAGAAAGAAAGAAAGAAATCAGGGTTCATAAAACTGTCTGGTCTCTCAGAGGTGTCCAGTGATAGCTACTTCTCGAAAACGCAGCAACATCAGATTAGAGAGAGATTCAGGCTCAGAAAGTGAGTAATATTATATAGGTGCTCGTCACAACACGTTACACATCGTCTGCTAGGTCTTATCAGTAAGCAGAATATCTGAAATGACCGCGTACTGTGCAAGTGTACTATGCAGTGTGCGGTAAACAATGTACAGAAGGCCCATGGGTCCTCCTACCCCACAGCGGACAATTATTAATTCCCATTGGCATATGCTAAAAACATTTCTTACGAGAGGTAACTGTCAGGCATACTTATGAGAACTCGTGAGTCACATGACCTCACTGCTCCTTTCATGAGCGTTAAGTGGACACCGCACACGGCATAACTTGACATTATGCGGTGGAATGTATATGCGTATATTCCCATGCGTATTCCCGACCACACGGGCTTCTGTCTAAACCCTCCATTTCACGCGGTGAAATCATGCAGTAAACAGACGAAAACCCTAATGAAATTATAATTTCCGACACTTAGAAATGCTGTGGTACTGCTATTGTATTTCTCCATGTCGTACGACTGTTTCGACGCACTCCATCCCAGAATCCTGTGCGCTTCAGCAGAGCAATGAGGGCTTTATTCACGGCGAAATACACACCTGCAGAAGCGTTCATTACGTTCATTAGCCGTCGCGGTAGTACAGTAGTGACGGTGCTCGGCTTCTGACCCGAAAGACGCGGGTTCGATCCTGGGCCGCCGTTGTCGCATTTCGGTGGAAGCGAATGCCAGAGGTGCGCCTATTGAGCGATGGAACTGCACGCTAGGAAGCCCAGGTGCTCAAAATTTTCGGAGCCCTCCCCCACGGCACGCCCCTTAATCACACTAAGGCTCTTTGCGCCAACTAGCCAGAAGCCTCATGAACACATGGCGATTTTGGCATGTGAAACTCCAGCAAGAGTACGCGCGTTTCTGCTACGGGAAGAAATACATATGCCCTAGCTACATGCCTTGATTTGCGCGATATACGCTTCTAGCATTTTTATTGACAGCCAGGCAGCGCAAATCTCCGTTTCGCCTAATTGGCAGTTCGTGCGCGCCCACGCAATGGATTCTGCAGTGATTCATCAACTAAGGACCGCCACACAAACATCTACACAAGACAGGAAGAGTAAACAATATGGCGAAGACAGCAAGAATGCCCTCACAAATTGACGCACCTATGTAGCCGCCAACTTCGTAGAGCCAGTGGTATTGCAGGAAGGTGTCGACGTCGCTCGCGAAGCGATTGTCACCGGAATGCTGATCCGAGGATCTCCTGAGCATGAAATAAATGTCCAAGTGGTAAGGCAGATCGCAAGCGCCATGTAGTAACGCTTTCAAACGTTTTACACAAGCTTTGTGGTGGAAAACTTCGGTATAGAAGGTCGTTCTAAAATTAGTACAAACCACGGGACAGGTCTGTCGATTCTGACGTTCGTACCATGGCTGTGGTATGATGTGTTGCGAATCCTTTTTTTTTTTTTCTGCCGTTCCTGCGCCGTTCCTCGCTTTTCTACATTTTCCCAATCCTCTTCAGACTGTTGGATGTGGTGCCCTTTTTTCGCAGACATTTTGCGGCCCGCTTTCACTTTAACCTCCCTCTGGTGTACTTTAGATGAAAAACAAAGATATCACTAAATATTATTGTAACCATATTGGAAGCCACATTATTTTCGTCTATCTGATCTGTCTATGCTTGATAAAACGAGCGAGTGTTTATGGTTCCCTGGAGAAATACGCGAGATAAAGTGTCAAGCCAAAGGAAGGAAGGTGTGGCGTATAGGAAATACGGACATCGCACAGTCGTCATGACAGAGTTTCTTACAAGTACCTAAAGGGAAAACTGGCGCTGCGACGCTGTTGTAAGCATGTGAATGCTGGGATGTGTTGGATACGGAATGGCGTCGTTCACGATGAGCCCGCGGGGTGATATCCTGGACACTGTCAAGTTTCGTAATCTTGTCAAATTCACGAATGGTGGCCTCATCAGGCCAACCAGGGAGCCCACAGAGGTCCTCTGGACCAATCAGAGCTGCCCAGATGGCGGAATTTGACAATATGATGGAATTTGACAATGTCCAGGGTATCACTTCCACTCACATCTAAGAAGCGTCTGGCTGGAAGTCTCCCATTCATCACTGCGTTTAATTTTACATTGAAAGTGACCGTAATAGAATATCATTTTCCTGGCGTTAACTAGAAGCGAACGTAACTTATTTTTGAGAACTTCTATTCGTGTGTACTGTTTTATGATGCGTAAAAAGCAGAGGCAGGCCGTTAAGGTTCTTTGGAAGACGGCCGTCTACGTCGGCTTTCACTCTGCGATTGCTTGTCGTGTTTTGTTTTTAGGGGCGAAGCTCCTTAAAGCGGCACCCGTTCGTCCCTCGTCGTAGTCGTAGTCGTAGTCGTAGTGCGTAACCAGTCTTACGCTTTGACCTCCAAGGTGGTGCCGGTGGGAGATTTCTCCTGTGCATTGTTGAACAATAAAAAAAATTCGCAGCGTGCGCGTTAACTAAAAGCCGAATTCTTCTGTCTCTCATTCCCCATTAGCAACCATTGGCATGTTCCAGTAGGAAACGTTAGTAGAAGTAGAAGTGTTAAAAGCCGACTTCTGCTGTCTCTCATTCCCAGTAGCAGCCATTGTTTACCTCCAAGGTAGTGCCTGGTGAGATTTCTCCTGTGCGTGATTAAACAATAAAAATTTTCTTCAAAACGCCGTTGATTGATGAAATAAACCAACGAAAGACGCCAGATGTTTTCTAAAAGCAAAACGAAAAGACGCCAGATGTTTCTAAAGCAAAACGAAAAGACGCCAGCTGCTTAACGAAAGACGCCAGATGTTTCTAAAGCAAAACGAAAAGACGCCAGCTGCTTAACGAAAGACGCCATTTAATCAATCGTTTCACGTCATTTTTATCAGGCGAATTAACGGAAGAAATTTCACGGTTTAACCGATGATTACTTCCAGGAGCTTCGCCCAATCTCATCATCATTCACCTCGTGGATCTGCCGTCAATTTTTTTTTGTTTGTTTGTTTCTTTATCTTTATTGGGCACTGCGGGTGAGTAAACTTTTATTATGAAATGTAATGGCCGCGAATGTACTCCACTTATGAAAGTTTTGTTTTAATGTTTAGGGGAGCTTCGTTTGTGTAGTCGTATCCACGTTTTAACCAACGCCTCGACCAACGCAAGTCTAGCAGACAAGCATTCCGTCAATATCACTAGGGCAGTTCCCCTAAAGAGACATGCATTACTAGTGGCACCACGTTTCTCTCAAGGTCTTACTGTAAGTATCTCTGTGGGCGCCACGATCACACGCGCCATAAATTCGCATTTAACGCACGCAGAAAAACTGAAGTGCATCCGTTATTCCTGCAACAACAGCGGCACTCAACTGACCCGTGTGGCGATCCCTTGCCGGTGGCGATGTCCCTCTTGCGCGCCTCGAAGTGCATGGCCAGGAACACCTCGCCCACCACACTCCCGGCGGTGGTGGCGTCGTTCAACGCCACCTGGTGCGTCATGCCCGTCGGTCCCTCGTGGTCGACGCGAACACGAAACACGGCCTGCGCGGTCAGTCGTTCAGAGACAGATATTGTGGCTCTAAGTAGAGAGAGCACTACTGACGTCACCAAGAGGCAACGCTATTTAATCAATAATGCAAAGAAAAGGCGTGCAAGAGACAAGCACACGGGGAGAGCAGTGGACAAGACTCCCTTGCGGACAAGACTTCTGTTTCCTTGTGTCCGCATCTTGTGAACATACTACGTGTGTCTTGTGCCCGTGTCTCAATGAACCCTAACCAACTCGCTCAGCTTAATGTCCTTTTAAGCTATATAGTCCTTCCTCGCATTAGATATTGTGGGGAAAGGGTTCCCCTAATGGACAGGGAAAAAAAATTTATGTAGAACAGCATGTCTAGTACATGTGTTTTCAAAGGAGGTGGGTACATATTGGCGCTTTTTCCTGCGCCCCACAGTTTAGTGCATCTGTAAATGATATAAGCCTCATATAAATCATCGACCCATATGTGTATAGCAAGTTCAGCTAAAATAGCACTTCGACAGCATTTCCTTTCACCATGTTTAAACAGAGAAAATATCATGCGACACCTATTTTGCTTGACTTCTGTGATAGTAAAAGAAAGAGCGGTAGCAGCAAAAACAAGCACCGTCTCGCTTTTATTCTTTAGCTTCATCAACACGCCATAGATGGCAACGGGGGTTCCACTCTAAAATATCTCCTTTTCTGCCTACGATCTCCTACGGACGCCACAAAATCAAGCACGTGAGCCACAAAACAGCTCCACTGGGAACTTTAAACGGAAAGAGTGAAAGGGTCTGATGCGTCATGCAAGTTCAATTCCATGATTTCAGTATACGTTGTTGTTGTTATGTGGGGTTCAACGTCCCAAAGCCAGCTCTGATTATGAGAGACGCCGTAGTGGAAGTCTCCAGAAATTTCGACCACCTGGGGTTCTTTAACGTGCACTGACATCGCACAGCACACGGGCCTCAACATTTCGCCTCCATCGAAATGCAGCCGCCGCGGCCGGGATTCGATCCCGCGACCCTCGGATCATCAGCCGAGTACCATAGCCACTAGACCACCGTGGCGGGGCGATTTCAGTATAAAACATCGACAACACAGAAAACATGAAAAAGTGTAACCAGGTGTAGGAGAAGCTTGTCTTTGACAATTAGCTTGAAGAAAGAGAGAACGATAATTTATTAGCAGAGAAAAGTATGACTATGTGGACAGTAAAACGTGAGGTGTATGCACAACAACCACATGACACAGCACTTTTGCTAGAGCGTAGCATACGTGAAGAGATGATACAATACACTGAATAATTTCTAAGATCTTTCTCGCGCTTTCCAATGGTGGGCCATTCTGAGACATACCACACGCAGACATGGTAATCAACTAAAGGTGAAAGTATAGAGGAACGTCAAAGCTTCGCGGAAAGCAAAGTTGTGCCGGCGAAAAGGAACTTCGCACTTACGTCTTCGTTATCCCGAGGTTCAAACCAAGATGCACGATCTTTTCGCTGGTGCCTCTTTTTCTGCAAAAGACAGCGAGAGAGAAGCGCGCATTCACAATACAGATA
This sequence comes from Hyalomma asiaticum, assembly GCA_013339685.2. Classification (NCBI taxonomy): domain Eukaryota; kingdom Metazoa; phylum Arthropoda; class Arachnida; order Ixodida; family Ixodidae; genus Hyalomma; species Hyalomma asiaticum. The sequence continues at coordinate 79,312,424 of CM023486.1, read as the reverse complement.
AACGTACATACTTTGTGAACGCGTGCTGTTGTGCACGCTGTGCTCACCTTGTTTTCCTTAGCATGTTTCTTCTCATAGTGTAGCCTGTACTCCAAACGAATCTGCCCCATGAACTGAGATGGCACCTGAGCATTAAGAAAAACAAAAATAACGTGACATTTGCGCGCTACAAAGGGAGGCGCCTCAGCGCGAGCGTGTGCTTTTTGGAAACGTCATAATCATATTCTGAAGCGAAACAGCCCACTTCATGTAAGGTGCGCGGTTTTCAAAGGGTGCGGCTCTGGGTGTGCTTCTCAACACGACTGGTTTCATTAGGCCCTGTGGTTACATTATTGTAATACAATGTCACGTCGCTAGTGCTATCCCCTTTGTTTCCCTTCTTTAGGCATCTACTTAGATGTCTATACTCTCTTGGCTAGACAGAACAGGTAGATGTGCCCTTCTCGGTGCCCTAGACAAGCCGGCCCTCTCACTACTACCCTCAATACTTGTTCGTTGTTGCGTTTTCGTACCAAAATAACAATGATAAATTCATACAGCCCCTGGCGCTCCTTTAACATCAGTCATTCTGGTCTCGAATAAAACAGCAAAACGAACAGCTTGCTATACCATGCACTGGAAGAGACGTAAAAATTGAGCACGAGCAAAACAGAAGCAAAACGAATGTGAATCCGTTTATGAAAACGAATCAGTTTATGAAAGTTTTGTTTTAGGGGAGTTTGATTTGTGTAACCGTATCTAAGTTTTAAACAGAGCCTCGCTCAACGCAAGCCTAACAGACACACACGCTGTCATTCTCACTACGGCACAGCGCTCTAAAGAAACTCGCATTACTGATGGCGCCGTGCCATCAGTAAACAAAAGATAGAACTCCCAAGGCGACTTTAATGTTCAGTTACATTGCATGGCGCTAGCACCTAGCGTTTGGTGCAATATTCATTGACTGAGGTGAACTTTAGGTTATCTTTAGGTACACTCGCTCATGCCCGTATATCCAGTGCTGTGCGTATTATTGTGCGCTCCATTAATTAATTTTCATTTATTACCGCGGCGGCTAAATGATTCTTTGCTATACTAAACTTACGCTCTGATATCACATCTAGCTCACACAACTCCAAAATTGATGTCGCTTACATAATTTTTATTTTTATTTTTTCAGATTTTTCTTTTCGTTTCCTCTACAGCACCCTTACGAAGGTGAATCCGAGATGATGAGCAAGAAGCAAAATGTCGCTAGGTGTCGGCCCCACAGGAAAAGAACACGTGCTCAAAATGTGGCTTCGTACTCGCTGTACACACTTCAGGAACCAACTTGGCCACTGACGGTAACATAGTGTGGCGATCACGCCACTGCCGAGCACTTACAATCCACAGCAGCTGCTGGTACCAGATGAGCATTCGTGTGACGTTTGTGGCAGCGCGCGCCACTCGCAGGTTCTCCTCGGTCGCCTTGCGACGCTTCGGTGCGAACAAGTTTGGCGCGATGATCATGGCCACGTTCTGCACTGACATCCGGTTCCGTCCGTCGCGCTCCGTTACGTCCGCCAAGAAGTTCACCAGAGCCTGAGGGAAGACGACAAGGGTAAAGTATTGGGCTTGTCGGAAGTCCACACTAAGAGGGTTACAGAGCGAAGGCACAAAGAGATCAGAGTGAGTTAAAGGCCAACTCCGGTGATTTTTGGGCATGTCAAGGTAATGGCGACTCTATGTTCCTGACGCGCTCCTTTCACACTACAGATAGCAGAAAGGCACAGCAAATGCGAAAATAACCTTTAATGAGCGAAAAAGGGCAAAACCGACACCAATACCCAACCCACCAGTGACGTCAAATCAGGCTACCCGCCTTTTGAACGATCTCACAGCGCATGCGCCCTTCCCCTGGCGGTAATGTCGCGAAGGTTGGCGGCGCGTGCAGATCTCGAAGGCCATGGTATGGTACCGGTGCGCTTCTGTCGCTTTGCCGATGATGATGTCAACACACGGTGCGGCCAATAATTGTAGCAAGCCAGGGGGGCGGTTTGACGTGAACAGTAAAAATTGCATTGCAAGCCATCTGCACATATCTCGAGCCTGTAATCTTACACAAATGACGGAAGTGTACCAAGGAACATACCCAGCGAACATTACTGGGATCTACTGAATTCGATAAATCGCCGGAGTACCTTTAACATACCATACGAAGCGTACATTGCGTTGTCAAAACTTTTGTTTGTAAGAAAGCACCGTTTATGTTTCCTCTTATGTCTTAATGCCTTCGCGCTGCTGATTTCATTGATGCACGTCATGTCCAGCCAATCGGCTTACCAGTAATGTGGAACGATTCGCTTCGGGCAGCAGCAGCACGAGTAAGTTGAGGGCTTTGATCTGCTCGAGCAAGGTAGGAATAGCTGCAATATGAAAAAGCACAAAGCTATACATATGTGTCACTTAAGTACGCGTGCTTGTTTACCTCAGCATCAACAAAAGAAAAAGGAGTGTAGAAGTCAGTCTGCTTATTTAGTTCGATCCTTGCACTTAAATCTAAGGTTCGAAGATTTGTTCTACTTTCAACGTAAAAGGTAGAGACACGGCTACTCTGCGGATCTGTCCCTGACATGATTACGGAAGCATTAGACAGTTGCTTTACACTAGAAAAAGTATTGCGGCGAACTTTCCTCGGGGCAAGTGAAGTACTTTATCGATCTGATTGACAAAATACACCAATGCAGACTGACAAAATTTTGAGTCTGCCTGAGCCAGAGCCGTGCCCTAAGCTACGGAGTGCATCTCCTTCAGGCCTTGGAGACATGCGATTGTAGGGTTCTGTAACAGTGCAAGGACCACTCAAGATTACCAAGGTAAATGTCAAATACATTTCAAACTTACGTTTGCACATTTATACAAAACCGCTCTGGTGATCTGGGGTCTCTCATTTCCCAATTAAATACTAGACAGCTCCTCAATGTAGCTTTTGATATTTTTATTAAAGAACATTTATAATATATTTCCTCGTAATTATGCCCTCACATGACAGATTTAGTTAGACCATCACATGACAGGGACGGGGTAGGTGAGGGTCATGTCGTGTCGTGTCCGCGTCGTCTCTCGCAGATATTACACTGTATTTCAAATCATACACATACGCGCAATGGAGACTATTGCCGTGCGCCTCACCTTCAACGTGCAGGAAGGCCTCGGCGTACTTGTTGGTGAGCAGCGGCTCCGGCAGGTTTCGCAGGAGTTGCTTCAGCAGGCCGGCGACCTCGTGCACGCCGAAGCGACTCAGTATTGCACCGAGCTGCTCAGGGACTACGACTCCCATTGTAGCACGACTCCAGTTCGGACCGCAGCGCCTGCAATAAATGTTGCGCATTTCACTTCTACAATTTCATTAAACGGCACTAGACCAGTGTTTTAGACGTCGACAAGCATATGCAATCGATTGAGACGCAGAACCGCGTGATGTGTTGGCTACTGAAGATCGCAGATTACTACATACTACATTTAGTTTAGCAAGCTTAGCGTAATAGCGTAGTTATCGGAATAGCGTGATAGAAATGCGCATGCGCAGTACCGTAAACGGCCGATATCGTTTAGCGTGCCCACGGTATTTCACAGATTTAACATTACCGCGTTTGCGTGGTTATCGTAGTTCACGTAAAACATGGCGGCGGTCTCGGACGCCCGCTTCGAACTGAATATGGCGTTGCGTGGCAGAAATCACTTCGCTCACAGCAAATGACTGAGTAAAATGGCTTCGCTTGCCTTCAGGTATCTTCGACCACGTAGTATTACCGATAACTTAGCCGAGTTTTCGAGATGGCTCTCCATTTCGAACGTTGCTAGGCCTAGCGAGAGAACATCTGTTTACATTTCTACAGCATTTCAATTTATGCTCTTGAAGCTAGGTTCATATGTATTTATTTATCTTTGTTCTCGAAAAGTTAGAATGGCCCTACAAGTGGGAGTATTAAGTGAACATACTAAGCTTTATTTCTTTTCACATTTTTAATGAATGTATCCTTCGCTAGGGGGCGCCGCAATCACAACTAGCGGGCTGTAATCGGTATCCCGCTAAGCTAAAGCTCGTTTCCTCGACGGACGTTAGCGGTACGGTAACGCTATTCCCTTAGCCTCCGCTATCGGGTCAACACGCTAAATTAAAGATATCTACTATTGTAGGCGCTTTTCTTGCGGCCCACGTCCTCTAGATGTTTCCCAGCGAATTTCTAGAGCTCTTACAGTTCGGTCCGCATCCCGTGATCTGCTTCTCCGTAATGTTCTTTGTCAGGTGTGGCGAGCTCTTACAATACTTTCTACTCGGCCACTCCGAGCATATCATATCGAAGAAAGAAACCCGCACAATGGAACGTGAAGAAGAGGAAAACACACAAACGACAGACAAGAAAGCTGGAGGCAGGAAAGCTGGAACGAATAACTGTCCATTCCACCACACATTGATTCAATGGCGCCCATGGGTGCCATTCGTAACAGCTGCCGTCGAGCTCTACCAATCAATGCGCTGGCTGACACTCCGCTTTCTGGTCTCTTCAAGAATATCATCTCCGAAGCTGCTTTTGTCTCTGTCTCTTCTGTTACTTCATTTCGTCCGCGTTACATAGCACAGCACAGTTTCCACCTGAACCTGATAAAGCTTTCGCGGAAAACGCCCTCGCTGATAAAATGCTCCATCAAGCATCGCAAAAAAAAAAAAAAAAAAAGCAGAGTGTTACGGTGTGGTGGTTATCCTTTTCAGATAGCTATATAATAGCATATCAGAACCACTGAAGAGACGAGTCTCAAGGAATTCCACGGATTCCACCTGCGGCTCGAGAGAGACCAGAAGCCTGGCGCCTTCAAAGCGTCGCGTCCTCGTAAATGTGACTGCTTTCGCATGGGCGCAGTTTTCGAGGTTTAGCGCAGCGCTGCCTTCGTTATCCAGCAGCAATACCCCCACGCAGGTACCGAGTGCGAACGAAATCCACGCGACGGGACATCCACCGCGAGTCTTCGCACCGCAAATGCGCGCGTTCCCTCGGTCTGCAGCCGATCGCTGTTGCAGCCAAGATCACGGCAACGCTTCGAAAGCGCACGATGACCGCTCAGCGACGACGTCGGATCCCGCGTGCGCTCGACGTAGGCTGTATAGCGTGCGGCGACTTTCGACACGAGGAAGGAAGCCCCGGAGCAAAAGATAAACACAAGCACACACGATCCAGTTTGGCCTCGGCACCGATGACCGTGAAAGCGGCGGCGCCCACATTCAGGCATCGCCCCTCGCGCGACGGGCTGCGGCGCGCCTGCAGATCGCGTGTTACAGTCGCCCAACAGAAGGCCGTCGCTCAGAAGAGTTTGTAGTCCCGCCCGATCTCAGGTTTAAGACAACGCCTTTTGCAGCTGAACGCTAGCCCATACCACGCGGTATCGTTGAAATCAACACGTGCGTGCTTTCAGGGCTTTCGTGACCATTAAAAAGGACCTGCACTAATTTTTGGAGACAGTCAGAAAATTGTGTCATTCAGTCGTGGATGTTGACATGCACAACTGAGCCAAATATTATTGCACTGAACGCACTAGGGAATTTACAGCTTGATTTCTATAATACAGCTGGAAATCGCGTGCTCTCCTTTCATCAAATGGCGTCACAAGGAGCTCCGACTACGTCATTTGCTTTGGTCTCTCTCTGTCTGTCTGTCTGTCTGTCTGGTGTGTGTGTGTGTGTGTGTGTGTGTGTGTGTGTGTGTGTGTGTGTGTGTGTGTGTGTGTGTGTGTGTGTGTGTGTGTGTGTGTGTGTGTGTGTGTGTGTGTGCGTGCGTGCGTGCGTGCGTGCGTGCGTGCGTGCGTGTTATTAAAGAAAGATACATACATTTTCATTATGTGCAGAAACACAAGACGAAGAAATAAAACGTTACTGAGGATGTTTCCGTGATCATGAAATCATCGATGCCAGCTCTCTCTCAATTGACGTAGGTGGTCGGCCCTCCTTCTGATGTCATATGTTGAAAAAAAGAGTAGGCGATTGAGAGGTGTATTTGAAACCGAGTCGCGATTTCCCTGCTGTGTGCAGGGGATTAATATTTGGCTCGCACTTCTACACAAGCCTTCATGACTGATCGACATCGTTTTCTGACCATGTTCAAGAATTGTTGCACGACAGCATTAACAAAGTCGCCCTTATCTTGCTAAGAAAAGTTCTTTCTTCACGGAAGTAGGAACTCCTTTGAACAAATCTTCCGACGACGACGTCTGCGTGATAACCATCGTTCTCATTGTTATAAGAACAATGTGTTTCCTTTCAAGACCGTTCGCTAATACCCTTCTTTGAAAAAGAAGCGCAAACGAACGGGAGTGGAAGAATAGTACACGGCGAAGGCCACTATCTCTCAAATGGGCGCGCGCATGCGCGGAGACGCACATACGAGCGCATACACGCCAACGCAAGCACGCACCAAAAAGCACGCGTACACTCTTAGCACGGTAACCTTTAGTTTATTTTATAGGTACACAAAAATGGGAAAATGTGCTTCTTTATAAAGGTTAAAGCCCTTTAACCTTTAGTAAAGGAGCATATTTCCCATTTTTTGTGTACCTATAAAACAAACTAAAGGTTACCGTGCTAACAGTGTAAAGCACATATAATAGCGCTCGAATAAAACGCGCGCAGCTTCAATGACGTCACTCACGTCGATCTTGAGCGCGGAACCGGAAACGCGTAGAATGCCTTCCTCCTGCAGCCCGTGGCGACGCAGATGATCCAGAATCTGCAAAAGAAAGAAGAAAAATGGCTGCATCAATAACCGCAAAATAAGTCAAAAGAGCGCAGGTTAGTCTGTTTCTCTGCACCTATAACACGTCCTCGGAAATATTTCAAAAATTATTAAGTGTTAACGAAGAGGCCAATCACATGGGAACAATTCTTGTGATAGCATTATTGTCACTCAAAATTCTCAGGCTACTTAACTTACACCAATGCGACGTCGAAGTTCGAAAATAGCTCGCTCGAGGAATGCCCGGTCATTCGACATCCGCTATATGTTCACTGACTTCGCACAGTAGCGCGCATTTAAGGGAAAAGTCGTTAATCCGTTAAGTTACAAGCTTCACTTACCTCTCGGATGATGAGTGGCACCTTGTGCTGCATCGGAGCATGCCGCGCGTTGTCCTGCTCCAGCAATGTCGTCAGTGGCACTCCGTAGAGCGGGCTCTCTGCGCAGTGCATAGAAAAAGTGAGGCGCATCTCATCATCATCATCATCATCATCATCAGCCTGTTTGGGTCCACTGCAGGACGAAGGCCTCTCTCAACGATTTCCAATCCACCCTATTAACAAGGTAATACCGTTTACTCGACGCTGATAGTGATACCTTGCAATGCTGTTCCTAAACACAATGTCTAACAGTGACCTCCTTGCGTTTCATCGGTGGTGTCGCAAAAAAAAAAAAATACTTTTAAAAGCCAAGCGTGTTCACGACTGAGAAGATGCCGAAAATTTCACACCAGCAGAGAAGTGGCACACGCTTGGATAAGGCAACAATGTGTCTACGACTTTACTGATACGGGCTGGTCGTGGCCCGGGGTGAGGGAATGGTGGGGCAAATGCCTGTGCTTGTGGAACGCGACGAATACGTTAGAGGCCCCTTTGCTTTGTGGCGTCAGTGCTCGTCAAAGAAGGCCAGGTGGTCCCAATTTCCAGAATACATTGTTGTGATTCGCTAATGGGAAGGACGCTATTTCCTGCAGCTCATGTAGGGGTATCACGGCTATGCGTCCGTGGGGATAGTAGAAATGGAATGATAGACAGGAAAGAAGAGGAAAGCCGCCGAAGAGGGCTCCGGAAATTGTGACCGCCTGGGTTCTACAACGTGAGCTGACATCACACAGTACACACTTGCGGAGTCCTCCACTACGGCTTTCCTCTGCTTTCTATCGTTTTCATTGCATTCTCCCACCTCTGTGCGCGCGCGTGTGTGTGGCTATATGTACTGTTAAGTGCTTATCAGTGTACATATAACATCGCCCAGCACCTGGAGTAGCCTGTCAGGGCGAATAGCCATGCCACCAGTATTCATTAAAGCACCCTTACAAGGGGTAGCCAGCCGGTCTTCAGCGTTGGCATATTGCTATCCTGTCGCGACGAGTCAAGTGTTCTCCGGCCTTCTGGATAAAAAAAAAAAAATTACATCTATTGAAATCGTAGAGGACAAACTGGAGTAGCCGATATTCTTACATCAGTTAAAAGAAAGAAGTGGACCAGGTCAGGAAATGTCACGCGCAGAGCAGATAACAGACGGACAGTAAGAACGACAGAACGGATACCAAGAAAGGGAAGACGCAGCAGAGGAAGGCAATAAATTATATGGAGCGATGAAATTAAATTCGCAGGCATAAACTGGAACCAACTCGCTCACAACAGGATAAATTGGAAATCGTTGGGAAAGGCGTTTGTCCTGCAAAGATAAACAAGCTAATGTTGGAGATAGCGTAACGGTTCATTGTAGTTGCCAGGCCGTATGACCATGTTCTGGTGTTTTTTCCTTGCAACCTGCACTGTGTATTATGTTCTTTATGTATTCCCCCCCCCCCCCCCCACCTTCACTGTATGAAGGCGCTGTGGGTATTCGATAACCAACCAACCAACCAAACAAACAAACAAACATAAATAATTAAATAAATAAATAAATAAATAAATAAATAAATAAATAAATAAATAAATAAATAAATAAATAAATAAAACACTTGATACGCGTACCTTTGGTTTTCCGGCGCGTGTTCTTGCGCCGAGCGTATGTGATGCCCAACCGGTCAAAAAGTGCCGTGAGTTCGATAAGCGCCAGACTGCGAACCTTGCGCCAGTCAGCGGGTGACAAGTGGCTGGGTACCGTGACGCCCGCGGGCTGCTCGCACAGAGTCACCAGCTGCAGAGGAAGAAAAAACTGAATAAATGACGCGTTGCAGTTGCATGTGAGACAAGAACACATATTTTCGTCAACGAATTGCAAGTAACGCCACGAGTAATTGAACTGAACGAATTGCAAGTAACGCCAGGAGTAATTGAAGTATTCAGGTTAGTCCTTCTGGAGAGTAACTATCCCGTCACAGCGATAAACTTTTTTCGTTGAGTGATCGGAGCGGTATGACGAACCATCACTCTCTTGCGGTTACTTCTCTATATGGAACCCGGCTCCTGATCTCTTTCCTCTTAACGTTCCAAAAACAGCGCACATCGCATGAAATAGTCCAGAGATAGCCGCAAGTGAGTAACCAGTTCACTTGTTTGGAGTCTAGAGAGTATCGTAGACTTAAGCCGGGAAAGCGCTAAAGTAGGATTAAAGATGAACATGCAGAAAACAAAAGTAATGATGGGTGGCACGGCAATAAAAACGTGCCTTCACAATTGAAAACTAGACATTAGAAGTCGTACAAGAATACACATATCTAGGACAGCTCGTGTCCTGACCGGAGAACCTACTCATGTAAAAGAAATACACCGAAGAATAAGCCTGGGATGGCGCGCATACGGGAGACACTCCCAGCTCATGAACGGAAACTTACCATTGTCACTTAAGAGGAAATTATATAATTACTGCATTTTGCCAGTACTGACTTATGGGGCGGAAACTTGGAGAATTACAAAGAAGCTAGAAGGGAAATTAAGAGCTAAACAGCGGGCGATGGAATGAAAAATGATAGGCCGTTACTCTGAGATAGGAAGTGAGCCGAGTGGATTAGGGAACGGACAGGGGTCGCTGACATAATAGTCGAAGTAAAGAAGAAAAAGTGGACATGGGCAGGTCACGTGATGAGAAGGCTAGACAACCGATGGACAGTTAGAACGGCGGAATGGGTACCAAGAGAGGGCAAGCGCAGCCGTGGACGACAGAGAGTAAGATGGAGTGACGAAATTAAAAAATTCGCAGGCATCAAATGGAATCAGGTCGCACAGGACAGGAAAGGATGGAGAGCATTGAGAGAGGCATTCGTCCTGCAGTGGGCATAAGATGGGATGATGATGATGATGTGTTGAAGAAGAAGAAGGGGAGAACTAATATTCGAAATTTAAAATGCAAAATTCAATTATAATGAAATTACATTCGCAGACATGAGTTCGTGCACTTCCCTATACCTTGGACGCGCGAAGCGAACTGTCGGTGTTAGAGATACCGGAATTACTCGCAAAAACTGCGGCTTTTCTTTATTTATTTATTGAAAATACCTCAAGGGCGCTGGACCCAGGGTTTTACATGAGGGGCGGGAGAAACAAACAAGTTAGTTAATGTTTAAAAAGTATGATTCAACGGCGTTTTTGAAATTGGCATGTTTGACGTGAGGGACGATGTCTGAGGCAAGACTGTGCCAGTCAATGGGGCAATCTTGACGAAAAATGATTGTAAGTGCTTGCCGGATGTCGTAGACGGGAAACTTGCTAATCCTCCTTAAGTTGCTTTTTATGCGAAGCATTCTATGTGGGCAGAAAACTGGGGTTTCGGAAGCTGTTATGCGTCAGCACCTAAACAAAGCACGTAAAAAAACGCACTTTTTTCCGAATTCGGGGAGGGGGGGGGGGGGGGGGAATTTCTCGATATAGAAAGTAGAGCTGGCGTGTTACACGCGCCAGATGATGTTGGTCATTCGCTGTTACAAAAATGTAATAAAATATTACATACGTATTCCAATGTTAGAGGGGAAATTTCCAGCGCAAACACAAAGACACACCACAGAAAGGAAACGACACACACAATCGCTGTGTGTGTCGACGCCATCGCAAAACTTTCCGCGATTGTGTGTGTCGTTTCCTTTCTGTGGTGTGTCCTTGTGTTTGCGCTGGAAATTTCCCCTCTAAGATTATGTACCAAGTAGGCCCAAATGAAGTTTTACTGGTATTCCAATGTCTCCCGGTAATTCCGCTAAATGGATTGCACACTACACTAGCGTCGGTGAAGCAAAATTCGCTCTCTCTTATTTTACTTTGATGTGAACGTCGCGACTGTGCTTGGCACCATCACGCAAGCAGAACGTATCATATGGTAGCTATGTAACTTTACATTAACACTTGCACAATATTTACAAAAATAACTCAGCAGGATGCGTTGGCTGGCTAGTCCGGGTGAATCCATAGTACTTTTTCTTAGCGCAGAAGGACAACACAAAGCAGACGAGAGTACAGGGCACCTTGTCCTGTCGCCTGTCTTGTGTTGTCGTTTTGCGCTAATAAAGCACTATATCATCATCAACAGCAGCGTATTTCATGTCAACTCTAGGACGAATGCCTCTCCCAACGATTTCACATTTGTCCTGCCCAGGACGAGTTTGTTCTACTTTAAGCCTGCGAATTTCTTTATTTCATCACCCCATCTAGTTTTTTGCTTTCTTTGCTGCGTTTTCCCTCTCTGTGTATCCATTCTGTCGTTCTTACTGTCCATCTGTCATATCGTTACAAAACTACCGCTGCCAAAACCATAGCAAGCTTCGCTAGCCGAAATCGCAGAAATCACAGTTCCAACCACTCCCACCGTCGTTTTTCTTCTATTTTTTTTAATGTTTCCAAACCGGGCACAAAACGGCGCCATGCCGACGTAACTTTCATTAGACTGCGAAGAGACGGAAAGTTTTGCGATGGCGTCGTGCTGGACAGGCAGGTCGCGAGCGAAACGCTGTCGCAAGTTAACGCGGGCTTCTCATTTAATGGTCAGGGCAAAAAACCTTGCGCAAGGTTCAGCTTCGCGCGGCTAGTGGCGGTCCATTCATCATTCATACTCGCTCGAAGATCACTCTGATAGTGATGCACCCTTCTCCCTTCCCTTCCTTCCTCCTCCTCCTCCCCCCCCTCCCCCTCTTTGTTAGCCCCCTTCGAGGGAGCGCAGAACTAAGCACCGCTGTGTACAGGAATTGGTTCGTCAGCATGCTCTATAACATGCATAGGACTTCTAACAAGATCAACGGGCACCTAAAGGAGACTCGGAAGACAACGCGACAATTCAATACAGCATAATATTCGCCCATTTTAAACTGTCTACGCGCAATTTCAACTGAAGAAAAGAGCCGTCACGGTACAGGAAAGTGAGCTACGACTTCCTATGCTTCGAGATGCGGCTGGTAGTCCCTTGCGGCGCTATGCGGATGAGCTCGATGTCGCAGGTTCGATTCCCTTTACCAACGACTTATAGCATTGGTAAAAGCGAACTTACGGTAGAAAGCTATAGGCTATATATCTGAACTTATAAAAAACGTAATGCCATTTCTACCACTACAGAGGATAAATATAGTATTCAGGGAGACAAACACACTTATTCAAATAACGTGAATAATACCGTAACCCAAGGCACCTTGCGACGAAAAAAAGAAAAAAAAAGGCGTGCATGAAAGTACATTTTTACGCTGGTATTTAAAATGATACATGTTACAGATAAAGAGAAGCTCAGGGGAAGACGGAAGCTTGAATTGACGAACAGAGGTCGTTGAAAACGATGAAGAACATGGAAAGTCGCCAGAGCCAGCGTTTCGACAAGTGGACTTGTGGGTTCTGTCCCTATACCAACGGCACGCGTTTTTTATTCCACTTTATTCTTTTTCCCATTTATGTCATAAGCACTGCACTACAATTAAAAACTACACTTCACGTCCTCTGTGCCATCACTGGCTTCATTTTCTGTTCGCTTCATTAGGTTACGTCAAACAAATAAACGAGCCATTGACCCACTCCCCTTTCGTTAGGCTTGAGTTGGCAGTTGCCGTCCTGACGGAGACAAGTCCACTTGCTGAAACGTTGGCTTTAGCGACATTCCAAGTTTTTCATTGTTTTTAATTATCTCTTCGTCAATGCTACTCATGAGAAACATAAAAAAAATAAGAGAGGTCGACACGCATCTGAAATATAAACACAATTAGGTCACGCGTAACCTGTTTACTCTGAAGCGCTGTAAATGCAGTACCTGTTGCAAGGTTTGCCTTTCAGTAGGCACAACTTGCAAGTTATGTAACTTGATTTCATATCCCTTCGCATCCGAGTAAATGTTGCTGCTTTATTGAAACACATATTATAGTAGCAGCGTGGATTTTATTTCTCCTCAGTTTTTTTTTCTTTATTTCTCTCAGTGAACACCCCATCTTATATTAGACATCCGCTGTGTTTCAAGCTGCTAAATAATGCGCATAAGCACAGTACTGGTGCAATAACACATCGCAACGTGCTAGCTGTAGTGTCAGTGTTCATGATTTTACCCGATTTTTACGCCCCGAACATGTTTCAGTAGAATCGGAGTAATCCCCGATTTCTATCCCAATTTCTAACCAGCTCGCCCAACAGTCTATTCTTCTACGAAGAGGCCTACGTTCTCATTTTCCAGTGTTGCGAATAGTGACTCTCATATGACACACACGCTTGAGATTGTTTCACAAATATATCATGATTCCACTCTTCGTTGAAAATGTATTCTATCACCGCGGTATATGCCCCACCGCTTCGATCATCGCCATAATGTAGTTGACCCATTTTTGTAAAACGAAAGCATCTTCCCGATCTTGTGCCGCGCACAGCAATCGAGTACAACCGCCGTCGTGCCGATATCTCAGTAATCGTTGACAAAACGTTCCTCGCAACGCACAAACCGACGCTGTTTACACAGAAGCCTGTTTTACATTGTTCTTATATTACTCTCTGCATTCGCCGTTCCCTTATGCTTGCATTCTGTTCCCACGCCACCCTGCAGTGTTTTTCGCTTTAAACGGTAAATAAGCATCTTACACAATGTTAGGACTGAACAGGCAAGTATTCCTGCATTACTAGGTTGCTATTAAGAAGCACTTTAAGAGATATCACGCGGCGTCGAATTATTATAACGGTAGCAGCATTCTCCTCATGGTGGGCAGCGGTGCAAGTGCTGCCCACCGATCCGCTTCACGACCCAGTGCTGGTTCACCGCCCATCACTCTGACTGACACATTCCAAATTTGAAATGCGCGCCTGAAGAACCATGAATGGAAACTGCGCGCGCGCGACACCACGGGGCCACGCCTTCCTCCAAGTGGTTACGTAAAAGGGATTCTCAACAGGCGGTCTTGTGGCCTCAATGATCACCAAATACAGTGGGAGCCCTCAGACTCGACAGCCTTCGCTTCCGTTTCTTATGCGCGCATCTCGGAGTAACTCCGCATGCAGCGCAGGCGTCGGATATGCGTGACAGCTGCCAGAAAAACACGCCCAGAAATGTTCGTCGCTTTTGGACTCGGTCAAGGAGCTTCCTCTGTCCGCCATGTTGTGGGGCCACAAAGGTGCGCAACTCACTAGAAAATTTTCTTGTGAAGAAAACCTGTAATGCAGAATTTGGACACTGACCCCAACCCCCGCTCTGGAAGTGTCCACCACTCAAAAATTTCCGGAAAGAACCCTGATCGGCAGATGAAGTGACTACTTTGAATGCCGGAGTATATGGCCGCACAAACTGCCGGCCGCCCCACGCGTACACACTATAAAACGAAGGAAACTGAAACGGCCAGACATAACCCCATCGAGCCGTCACGCTATACGCAATGCATGGAAGACAAGCGTTCTCCTCGGCATACCACGCACGCCGTTTTGCACGAATCTTTCTAAACTCGGACTTTGATAGTACGTGCGCATACATGCGGAGAATCCGCAGGCTCCTTAACCCGCACGCCTGTCGACAACCTCTCGAAGAGGGCAACCACACGCAGCAGCGGTCGCGGCTTTAATGTTGTTTTTCCCGCTTCCTGTTTCTTCGCGCTGTCTCGCAAACAAATTGCAAGCTCACGCCCACTGCGGTGCGGTGTGCGCTCTAGCGTATTTTTGTCATTTTACGTTTCTCCGCTCGGTATGCCACTCTCTCAAGCAAAGGAAGCCCAACGACTGAAAGTGCCTCGCTTTCAAACGAGCCTGCAATGTGCTCTGAGACGAGACCCTTCTTTCTTTCTTTCTTTCTTTCTTTCTTTCTTTCTTTCTTTCTTTCTTTCTTTCTTTCTTTCTTTCTTTTTTTCCACTCTCTTGTTCTCTAAAAAGCTTTATTTTCTTCTTCGTTCATTTTGAGCAAGCACGACCCAATAGCAAGCCTGCAGGAACCAGGTGTCGAATTAGACGTAGCCCACGCGCAATCGCATGCACCCCCCCCCCCCTCCCCCCTGCGTCTCTAACTTTGTGTATCGTCCACGCGAGCCGTTCGCTTTTTCAGAGAAAAAAAGAAGGCGTCGGTTGTAAAAGAAGGCGTCGAAATCGTTGTTGTTGCTCGGGTGCTTGACAGGGAAGGAAGGAAGGAAGCACGTCTGGGAATGGTGAAGTCCGTTCGCGAAAAGAGAAGCAATGCGAGAAAAGAAAAGAAAGAAACGTTACGAATAGAGAAAAGTAGGAAGGTTAACGACGCTGGCCGACGTTGGGGAGTCTGATGAGAACAAAGAGCGCGTTCGCGCGTGCGGTCTGCGCCGAGCGTTAGCCGCGGATGGCCGGAGTGAGGGACCTCCCCCGAGGAAGCGGCTGACACGCGAACTCGTGACAGCTTCAGCGCGCGCAGCGCTTACGACGATAGAAGAATGACGCTTTGACGCGACGCGCGGTTAGCGGGGGGAGACCGCGGACACGCGTACGCGCTTCGGAAAGTCGCGTTTTCCCGGAAAATAAACGGAAAGGGACACGCAGCGCGATCGCTCGGTGCGGTTTCAGTAAGCAATCCGTGGTGTATACTGATACGGTTACGTTACTATAACTTCGTGGTTGATACGGAACCACGTCCGCTTCCTGACAGGTTGACGGATCGGATCGCGGTCACTGAAGTAAGGCTCTGATAAGAATAATCGTAATGTCGACGACGATAATGATAACGTGTCATAATATTGCCTCATTTATGCTCATTTTAAAAGTGATCGATTATTTTATGGGGTTTTACGCCCCAAAACAACGATGTGATTATGAGAGACGCAGTGTGGCTCCGGAAATTCTGACCAAATGAGGTGCTTTTTTTTTTCTTTACGTGCACTGACATCGCACAGTACAAGGGCCTCAACGTTTCGCCTCCATCGAAATGGAGCTGCCATGGCTGCGATTCAACCCCGCTACCGTTGGATCAGCAACCGAGTTCCGTATACGGAATTCGGTATACGGAACTCGATGGTCTAGTGGCTATAGCCACTAGACCACCGTGACGGGGCTGCTCATCTTAAAGTGACCTTATAGTTTATGCGCATGACTTTCAATTCGGAGGCCACATACCTTTCCCGCATCAAGTATGCGAAGTATCGAATGGCATACAATCAAAAGACCATTTAGACAACTCGAGTTTGTAGAAAATGCCGTAGGCTGTTCCAAGGGACGAAGCGCCGAAACAACAGGAAATTGAACAAGTTGGTAGGGATCCGTCGTGAAGTACAAGCACGCGCACAAGACAACGACAACGCGCATCGTTTGTGTCTTGCAGTTATCTTCTCTCGTGTCCGTGTTTGCGCGGCTTACTTTCTTCCACGCGATCCGCTCATTGGGTATTTCACAACTACACGAAGAGAGGCCTAAAACTTTATCGGGGGGCGTAGAAGAAAACATCGACCCATTTTTCACATCATCCGCGCCCAGTAAAACATGAACATATCGCACACTATGTGATCGCAAACGCCTGCTATCATGACACGCTGGCGCGGTGAAAAGGGCACGGACAGCGGCGAATGAACTACTCGTGCTGGCAGTCACTTCAATGTGACTTAAATTTTAGCTTACACAACCTCCAACACTAAGAAGTAAAATGCTAGTGCGCATGAAAGCATCAGTCATCTTCTCTTACATAAAGCCACTAGAAATTTCTTCTAAAGAAACGCGAAAGTTTGCGCTAAGTCGCGCAAAGCTTAAGGCACATCCAAGCTGGCTAATCCTCATGTCTAGCAATCATGCGAGAGCATAGTCAAACACAATTCAACCTAGATGAAACACCAAGACATTCATGGGGATTCCCAGTTTTATCGATCATTGATCGATTATCGATTAGCTATCGATCGGCTATGACGTAGTACCGACGTGCTGCAGGGCTAACCTAGGAACTATCAAGTCAGTCCCGGCAATTTCCAAGATGTATCAATTATTGACTGATTATCGATTACCTGTCTATCGGCAATCGATCGCTCAGCCATCACATGCTGTCGGCATGTGCCATGGCTAACCTAGGCACCACCAAGTCATTTCCAGCATTTTCCAAGAGTTATCAATTATTTATGGATTGTCTATCACCTATCGATCGGCTATCACATGGCGTCGACATGCTCCAGGGCTGACCTAGGCACCGCCAAGTGATTCCCGGTATTTTCCAACAATTATCGATTATTGAATAATTATCGATTAGCCACCGATCGGCTGTCAACTAGCTAGAATTTTAACTTAGAGATCGTATACACGCGTGCTCGGGGCTAACCTAGGCACTCCCCAAGTCATTCCCGGCATTTTCCAAAATTTATCAATTATTGATCTATTATCGATTAGCAATCGATCGGCTATCACATGCTATCGATGACCAGGCTAAGCTTACCTAGTATCTAATAACATGCGCGGCAATGCGATGTCTAACAGGTGTTGCGCCAGCTGTGGAGTGGCCGGTTGCTATGCGACGGAAGGTTTTCTGAAACGATGTACAATTTACACCCAGCTTAAACAGCTTCGCTGTTAAAAGCCGCCAATCATGGGACTTCAATCTCACCAGCCCTCTGTACCCGTCGCTGATTACTTCTAATACATTGTGCGCGACGGCTATGCGACAATGCAACGGGTCTGGGAGCAGGGTGTCGGAACGAAATGTTTTTCGTTCCGGTTTTCGTTTCGTTCCGCAGAAAAAAGTTCCGTTCCGTTTTCGTTCCGGAACGAAAAATAAACGTTCCGTAACGGTTCATAACGTTTTTTTTTTCAATAATAAGAACGAACAAAATACTTCATATTAAAAGTTCCTTTTAAAAACCGCAAAAGATACTGAACTAATACATAAAAATTCAATAGTAATTGTTGGGGTTTTACATCCCAAAGCCACAGTGTGTGACTATCAGGGAAGTTGCAAAATGTTTCTGAGCAAGGACACAACATAAACTTGGTATTCATTTTTCCTCAAGTTTGAATCCCGAATTTTCGTCAAGGGGGGGCACACGATTTCAGATGCAGCAGGTCATCAAGTGTACTCGACGATAAGCGAGACCGCTGCTCTGACAAAACGAACTTGAGTGCCGAAAATGCCCTCTCAACGCTGGCTTGTGTGGCTGGCACACCAAGGACCACTTGTGCTAACATGTACAGCTCCGGTTGCCGCTCTTTGCGCTCGTCTCAAAATTTCAACACATAAGCGACGTCAACGCCCTCTCCACGACGGCCTGTGTGAGAAGCACGCGAAACTCCGCTTGAATTTAATACAAACAGCTGTGGTTGCCACTTTCTTGGTTTCCTGCATTATTTCAACGCATCTTTCCTTTGAAATACCTGCCCGAGATGCGTGCTGACGTTGAACCCTGAGTAATGCATTATTGCTCACGTTGCATGACCTCGGTTGTTCCGGATCGTAAAGTCTTCCCGTGAACCGAAAAACGATAAGAAATATTTCGTTTTTGCTCCGGAACGAAATAATAAATAACGTTCCGGTTACGTTTTCGTTCCGGCCAAAAATATCGTTTTTTTCGTTTTTCGTTTTCGTTTTTCGTTCCGTTCCGACACTCTGTCTGGGAGACGCATGCTTACTATGCACCCCCCCCCCCCCTTCGCCTCTTAGCTCGCGTTTGATCACGTGACGCCCAAGATCCGGCGCGCCATCAGCTCACCATCTCTTCGGCTCACCATCGCATAATTTCCGCCGCATCTACACCCCCGCACTGTAGCCCGAACATGACCCGAACTTCTAGCTTATACGGAACCTCACGGCAACGGCGACAATGCTCTTACAACGCCTATGCAATCGCCATCACACTAAAAGGGGCATTCGTACGTAGGCACTCTATTTCTGGCTTCCAGGGAAAGCCTTCTCGGACCGGTGGCACACATCTCGGGTACAACAGAGACGCCAATCGCACCGTCGCCTCTCCGCTCGCGATTGCGCGCCGCTTAGCGCGTATTAGCGCGCGTCGAGACGGTCGCCGGAAGGAGAAGCGTCAGCCGCGGTCCTCCAATGTCGCCGGCCGTTGGCCCACGAGCACCCATCCGCGGCGCGCTTGTCGGCGGCGAGCGACGCCGCTCGGCGGTGGCTGCGCGCACGAATTACGGGTGCAGCCGAAGCGTGCAAGTGTGCCAGTGGTGCGTCCAAGCGTCCCGATCGGCCGGCTGGCGACATATCGGACGGCCGAGTGGGCCCTCCACCACCAACGGGGTCACCCTTTCCCCGAATTCGGACACTTTCTATATAAACGCTCCACGGCCACTTTCACTCTGGTCACCGCCATCACGCGTGCGCGCGCGGCCCCCACACGTTTGCCTGCAGGCTGGATCACAGACGTTGCCATACACGGTAGGCCATTCCTGCATTTTTCCTTTTTTTTTCTTCCCTATACCCTTTTTTATTACCCTCTTTCATACCCCTCACGTATGGTTCATCCTCTAGAAATTTACTGCCCACTTGCAACGAAGGGGCCCGCTCCGCGGGAGTGCATGGCCCATTTCGTGAGACAATGTGCACAATTACCGCGCGTGCGTAGTCCAAGAATGAATGTAAAAGATAATTGTGCCTTCAAATCATGGCTCTTGGCCTATACGGCAAAAGTAAATAACAAGAGTATAATCCCAGTGATAGAGCACTATGAGAAAAAACAAAACGTATCTCCTGTGAAATGTTACTTGAGGAGCAAGCGGGTGGTTTCCCCTAATGACCGCCTGAGGCAAATGCTGGATAATTTACAAGACCGGCAGCAAGGGTCCTCTCGTCGCGCACCGAAAAGAATAAGCGCGCCTGCATACTAAAGCTTGACAGTAACACCGTTATATAGACCGGACTCATACTCGATAAGGGAGAGTTCTCGTCGAGGCGAAGTCGATATGTGATCAAGCTGAAGAATGTGTAGGTGCAGCCTTCCCATGGCATCTATAGAAAGGAAATTCCGTCGCCTTGGATGTCACGTGAGTGAAGTGGACAAGTGTCACGTGCGGGAGCATAGATACAAGGTGATGACCGGATATCCGAACCAGGAAGGTCAAAGTTGTGCTATGCACGCCTCTTTACTTGTCGTCCATTTGTGTTAAGCGAACACCGTCATGGCCACCACGGAAGCTTCTCACGCAAAGCTCCGTACTTCAGTGTCTCTTCGGTGTCCGCCCATGATTGGATAGTCGTCAAACGACATCACTCCCGTTCACCTGTGCTTACCCCGGAATGTAGTTTAGTTTCTCGCATTCACCGTCAACTTCATTGCCACTTATGTACAGCCTTTCCCTTGATTTCGGGCATGCGGGTGATTGCAGGGGTCAGTGGGTTGTATATCAGGTGACACTACCGCAGTGCCGTCTATCGGAGAAAAGGAACCGCGAGAGACGCCTCGAGAAGCCGTCACTTCCCGTTTTTTCAGATCAACATGTTTTTTTCACAGTTCGGCGTAGCACGCAGTAATTCCCATTTGTGCACCGGTAGTCATTACAGTGTTATCGTTCCAGAATAACTAATGGCGTTTTTCACTGGCGGATTCGGAGCAGGTTTTTTTGCTCCGCCGCGACGAATCCGTGTTTCACTGGTCGAGCGGGAGCGGGTTGGTGCGTTTCACTGGCAGATTCGGAGCAACTCAAACCGCGCCAGAGCGCTCCGACTTGCTCCGGCGCCGAGGCACGGATTCAGACAGATTCGGGCGGAAGCGGGCCGCGTCCTCGCGTCACTTCCGTCTTGCCTGTCAAAATGGCTGCGTTCGCTGCGCGTGTGGAGCTGGAGTGTACAAGAAAGTGTAGCTTCCGTGTAGCGACGACAGCAGGACAAGCAGAAGCTTTTCCAGCTCAGAAGAGAGTAATTACGACGTGCTGTGATTATTGCGACGTGCTGTGATTAGACAGTGATTACGACGTGCGCCGTACGTGTGGCGTCGCGCCGCTGGCCACCGTTTGGTTCTCCCCGACGTTCGAATAGGTGTGATGTAGGCAGCATTTGCCGGTATGGCGTGTAATATATTGACTGTGATTGCGTTGTGAAATGAAATAGCTTACAAATGAGTGTAAGTATGAATAAAGTGGAAAGCAGCACCTGCTTTCAAAACATTCGATAGATCTGAAGCCGCGGTACGAAAGGTAAACAGTGGGGCCGTTTCACCGATGTGGCTTGCTTCGTTTCCATCGCTGCGCTCCACACCGATGTTTCAAAACCGATTGGATATGTTAACGCATGACATGTGAGTACAAACGTTTCTCGTGTTGGCAAAAGTAAGCGCTTCATTTGGAGTTCGCCGTTCGTCGCGAACGACGACGGGATAGAAGCGGTGTGGTTCTAGCTAAGCCTACCCTCGGAGTCGTCATTGACGTAGGGCTGTTTGGATGTTCTTGTCGCTCGCGAAGGCACAGCTTTATCGAGATTGTTCTTCAATGGTGTTATAGAGCAGGGATGTGCAAAACTCTTTATTTTCTATTTGTTGATGAAGGCACGAACTCTTACGAGCGCGTATGCCAAGGTGCAAAATGCGGCCGAGCCTGCGTCCCTACGTGCTCATCGTTCCCCTCCCCACCCATCGTACGCTTCATGCCGGAGCTTACGGCACCGAACGCAGAATCGTACCGTGTATTTAGCGCTTAGTGCCCTCTCTGAGTAATAAAGCTTGAGCACAGAATGCGTGAATTGAATGTAAACAACTCGGAAACTGCTGCAGTCAAAATGTGCCCGGGGAAGGCGTCTTTGGTTGCCACGGAAACGCACGGAGCGGAAGTTGGGTTTGTATGACGTGCTCCGTATACTCGCTCGCGGAGCATTCTCGTACTCCGCTGGCAGATTCGGATTCGTGAAATCCGAGCGCTCCCTCTGGGATCTCGGTGACTGCTCCGGATCCGCCAGTGAAAAACGCCATAAGGCCGACAGTGCATTCAAATATCAGCACAGTTTTCGACCTTGGTGCATGTGTTCGTGCACAGCCGAGACATCAGCAGGCATGCGTTGGCAGAAACGACCTATGTTCCGGAGCCGTTACAAAGGTGTGGAATGAGACAGAAACGTGTACAGCTAAGCGCATTGCCGATGCGCTTTGTCTCCGGCATATCTATGACGACACACTAGAAGAAAAGGCTAGGTTATGACGCCCATAACGTCTCGAGCCCACTCTCCTTATATAGAACACATATAGACAGTGAAGTTCTCACGACCGCCATTTTGTTTCTTCAATGAGCGTTAAAAACCCGGTGCCCCGTGAGAAAGTGTTGATTAATTTCTAGGACTTTTACGCCCCACACCTACGACATGATTGTGAGAGACGCCGTAGGGGAGGGTTCCGGAAAGTTCGATCACCTGGGGTTCTTTAAGGTGCACTGACATCGCACAGCACACGGGCCTCAACATTTCGCCTCCATCGAAATGCAGCCGCCGCAGCCGGGATTCGATCGCGGGCCGCGACCTTCGGATCAGCAGCCGAGCGCCATAACCATAGACCACCGTGGCGGGGCCCCGCGAGTGTGCCGTGCACGACTTTGCGTGCTGCTACAGCAGCGCGCGCTGCTCCCGCCCACCTGTTCTCACTTTCGTCTGATCAGGTCAGCTTTGCTCTGACCCATGTCCTGGATTTGTCGGTGCCTTCACACGGTGCCACCTCGGCTTTACTATATGCGTCGCAGTCTCGCTGCAGCGTACAAAAAGCCGCTTGTCAGCAACAACTATAGGTAAGAATTCTTAGTCGTTCCTGTACAGCGCAGGTGGAGAAAGCCCGTCATCGTCTAAAGTATGCACGCTGCGAGCTCGGACGATGCCGGCTAAGAAGGAAGTTGCCGTCTGCACTTCCTCTTTCGCATACAGCTCGAACCGTGTGACGTTTCAATGGACACACGGGGACAACGTGTTCGATGGGACGTAAAAGCGCATTAACTCAGCCCTTATTATTCAGTACGCTCAGTTTCCGCATTTCTCAAAGCGAGAAGGATCTCTCTGTCTCTCTTCACGCTTGGGAATCAGCAACGCTGTTGAATTCATGAGCAGAATATCAAAAGCGAAAGCACCCCCCTCCCTCTCCTTTAGCTGTTAGAGGCAGCAGCAAGACATTTCCATGTTCACCGAGAAAGGAAGAACCTTTTTATAGCACCCTATAGTATGTTACACGTTTAAAGAGGGTACCTTGCTAGTAGATCAGCGCTGATTAAATACGGAATTCGGTATGAACGCCTTCAAAATAATCTTTGAAGGGATATTAGTCATCTAACATATCCAACATCCCACATAAAATATCTCGTTTGTTTTCTTTTTGCTAAGTAAGTTGACGATATGTCTTACATATCTTCTTTCTCCCAGGCAAATTTAACTGCTGTCTTTATTCTTTATTGCTGGACAGTGAAGAACCTTTAATTTTCTTTATCCAATCTCAGGACCGAATCCCTAAAGCAGGGGTGAGAGAGCAGAAACAGACTTGGGAGCAATTTTCGGAGCAGCGAAATCCGCATTTTGGAGCAGGAGAACATTGATTTGGAGCAGCTCACAACAATTAATACGATGTCTTAAGAGCTCAAAAATTCAAATTTGGAGCAGTTCAGGCAGTCAAGTATCTTTTTCACAACCAGGGGTCAGTACACACCTCAAAATTAAAAAAAAATTCTCACTGCAACAAAATTGTCGACACACAATAGTCTTTTAGTTAAGACCACTCACATGATTTCGTGAACTACTGCTTTGACATTTTGTAGATTTTCTTATTTAGCCTCTGAAGGATCCCTAGCACTTCTTGTAGGTTAATTAGTGTTCTCTTTTGTCAGGAGAGTCTGGTCACTTTGGATTTTGTCAAAATTTTTCTGCTTCACGCCATTACGAAGAAGCTCATCTGAGCTTTTCAACAGCACACTGCCTTCTATTGTAACACTGCAATACCGTGGTGCCAACTAATCGTGAAAGACACCCCAATTTCATGTAGATAATGGCATTCCACGTGTCTTCGTTGCACATTTCTTGATTTTCGTGTCCACGTATGCTGACACTAAAATCGAAGTGTCTGCAGCAAATCTCGGACGCCTGAGATTCAATCACGCCACGCACGTTGCGCGACTCCGCTTTTTCTCTCTGTTGAAACTCACGTGAGCACCAAAATACTTGCTTTCCGGGCTGTTGTGAAGCAGTTTGGAGCAGTTTTCCCAATTTTCATGCTTTTGGAGCAGCTCAGAGCAGGAAAACGGAATTGTATCAAAACTGCGCAATATGAGCAGCTCTCACCCCTGCTAAAGCGGAGCGTAAAAAGCAACAATACAAAATGATGCATGTCCACATGAGGCAAGACATACACACGAGGAGGAGGAGGAGGACGAAGGGGAAAACAGAAAGGCAGGGAGGTTAACCAGAAGGGCGTCCGGTTGGCTACCCTACACTGGGGGAGTGGGAAGGGGGAATAGAAAGATGGGAGAGAGAGAAGGAAGGGGAATAATGAAAAAGACGTTGTCGGACAAGTCCAACTGTCAAAGGCGTTCACGCAAACCAGTCGTCTTGAGAAAGCGTAAAAGTGCTTTTAGTGCCTTGTGGGCCGACGAGCGATGAGGGCGGTGTTCGAGTAGCATCTGTAAGGACAGTGGCCGATCGTCAAGGTAGCAATCTTACTACGTATTAAGAAAGACTCAACGCGCTGACATGGGATACTGAGGTGATGGAACCCCGGGGGAGCTTCCAGCCGACAGCTCCTCTTCCTTTTTTCTTTTTTTTTTCTTTAGGAACGCGACCCAAAATATCGAAGGCATCACTTGCACTTGGTTCGCACGTACAACTTCGCTCTCTCGAACAGGTTTCTTGATAACCAAAGGTCCTCCGACGTTTATGAAGTCCAGCTTCAGTTGGTACACACCACAACTTAAAGTACTCTGTCCCGACTACAGCTGACAACTTTTCAAACGGTGGTACTCTCAGCGCGTCCGTTAATGCAGTCCAGAGCGCCACACAACATTGGGCCAAAGATAGTTCCACACTCCGGCTTGCTAATGTTTTACTGTTTCTTCCGAATCTGTCAGCGAAGGCGCTATTTTCAGTTGCGGAACTGAATGCCGACGCGATTTGCCACTCTTCGCGCTTCGCCCCTTTATACGAAGTAAGGCCAGCATTATAGTTACTCCTTTTGTATACCCGCGTGCTCTGCATGCGAACGGCGGAGCAAACACGACGAAAAGGCTATTATGACCAACTGCTACGCATCCTACGCGCATACTTCGATGGAGCAAAAGTAAAACGCGCGCAATCTTTCCGGGCCAAGTCAGGTTGGACAGTGACCATTACTGAAGGCGGCGATGACAGAAACAAAACAAGAAATTAGTTCAAAGTGAAAGGGTGTTCGTGCAGTCATGCGCCGATGCTGCTCTGCATGGAGTCTCCCTTCATCGCGTGTTATAAGGAAACCACTAGTCCACGGAAGACTACAACGGTGATGCGAGTCAGTGAAGCTGCAATTGTGGTGCTTAATAATGCCAATGTTCCGCGCGTACACTGTGCGTGTCAGCTCTCTGGCGCCAGCAGTGAAAGCCAGAGAAAGGTGCTTGCAGTTGACGCGAGATCCGTGGTATACACGTGAAACTCTTGTACACCCTCCACGTTTCTGTTATGAGGCCAACAGGTACTGAAGGCAGGGAAAGCGTATAGAGCGCGTGATTTGCAAAATTTGAAAGTTCCCGGTTGTCCTGCAAGCTGTCCTCTTATAGTATATTCGCGTTCATTTTCTACCAGAAGGATGCACATTCAGGCGAGTTTGTGGTCAACAGTTCTAGTAAGAACATCGCGGAATGCGAAAGCGCGGAAAAAAGAAGAAAGAAAACATACATGACGAGCGCTGACTATCAACCTCAAGCTTACTAGAAAAAAGAAAAGGAACAACATTTATGCAAAAAGTTTTATCAACAGCTCATGTGCATATATGAATAGTTGAACTCAACGCTCGTCCTGTGTTTTCTTCCTTCTTTTGTCCACGTTGTAGCATTCAGCGCTGAACATTTTCTACAAAACTCATTAATATTACTGCATTTCGATTAACAACTGCATGCAAGGTACATCCTGTGTTCTTTCCTGGGTGTTATTAGGGAATTTTGGCGTGTCCCGTATATCGCTATACGTAAAGGCGTAGCGGAATACCGGATAGCGTATTTCATTTGTCGCTGTCGAGGGGGTCCATGTATAGGTGATAAACAGAACAAGCAAACTCGTTATCCATGTCCTCCGAGATTTTGGCAGCCACTCGCTGAGCCTACAGCCTCAGTAATTTGCCTGCAGCTGTCAGAAACGGTGTCGAATTGTCACGGGTACTTTACTGTCGAAGCCTCACGATACAAAGTTAAGGCAAATGCAACTGTCGCTTAATAACTTGGGGGTTACAGAGCGCACTATAATCACTCGAAAAATTCGAAGCGGCCGGTATATGCTTTGGGTTATCGGCCAGGTTTGCGCATGGGCTGCTTACACCCGGCATTCTGCCATAGGAAAGTTTAGCGCGACCGATAAACCGCTATACGTAAAGTCCCTTGCGTATAGCGGTTTATCAGAAGCGCTAAAGTTTCCTATTATATGTTGGCTTAATTAAGCTACGTCTCACGCAGAGACGCGCCCCTTCCATCCATCCCCGCACTTTCAAATATAACTCAACAGTTCAGGCACTACACTTGCTCAACAGATCTTCAATAACATTCCGGTGTCCAATATTCAAGAAGTGTCAACATGAATTCAATGACATTTCAACGGACAGACAATGAGTCCTCAGTGAAATTTTCAGCACTTACCAACAGTTTTTCAACAGTTTCTCAGTAAAATTATTTGTAAGGGATGAGCTCCTGTTAGCTTGGTGACAACCGCATCTCTGAACATTAGCCCAAGTTCGGCTACTGCTTTCCGCTCTACTGTGCGCACTAGTTTATACCGTTTCTGTACATCTAGGAATTCCCGGGCTCGGTGCGTCATTGTTACGCCACCTCAGGATCGGGGAAAAAGTTCGACTCCTTTTCCGCATCGGAATGAGTGACACGCCTATATATGCGAGTCTTGGGAACTCGAGTGAATACAGGACACTTCCTACGCGTTATAGGTCCCTGATACCGCGTTCAGCATCGGCTCTTGTCCGGATAGCATTAGGCCGTCTGGACACGAGAACGCTTTCGAAATTGAAAATCCTTGGGCCATGCATTGTCGAGAGCTGGCCGGAGAAAGCAAGAAGAAATGTTGGAAATGAGGGCGGCGCTGCGTACAGTACGTGTTGTCGACAGGATTCTGCACCGTTAATTCAGATCATATATATATATATATATATATATATATATATATATATATATATATATATATATATATATATATATATATATATATATGAGAGAGAGAGAGAGAGAGAGAGAGAGAGAGAGTTGATACGCGTGCGTGCTCACAAGCGCGAGCAACTTACGCTTTTTCTTTTTATCCCTCTCTCTTCTTGCTCGCTTGTTCGCTTTCTGCGCATATCTATCTAATCTAATCGAGTCACGTAAGTATCTACCTCTAAGTATTTATAGCTAGCTCTTCAACTAAACATAGTAGCTATCTATCTATCTATCTGCCCCGCCACGGTGGTCTAGTGGTTATGGCACTCGGCTGCAGATCCGAAGGTCGCGGGATCGGATCCCGGCTGCGGCGGCTGCATTTCGACGGAGGCGCAATGTTGAGGCCCGTGTGCTGTGCGATGTCAGTGCACGTTAAAGAACCCCAGGAGGTCGAAATTTCCGGAGACCTCCACTACGGCGTCTCTCATAATCAGAGCTGGTTTTGGGACGTTAAACCCCACAAATCAATCTATCTATCTACAGGTACCTTACAGGCCCCAACAGAGGTATTGGGTAAGGGGGAGAAATACAAAAGTGAAAGAAACAAAAGACCAAATTAGGCAAACGAATTAGTTTCACATCCGGAACGCAATACAGGTACAGATTGAATAAGTGGGGTGAAATATAAATGAAATACGGGTAATGAACAAATTCTTACATGGGCGTTTCATTCAATCATTGCGCATCTACCCCTTCTCCCAGAGTGCAGGGTAGCAAACCGGGCGCCTACTCCAGTTAACCTTCGTGCCTTTCTCTTGCTTCGCTCGGACACTAGCTGGCAATGCCATCCGCGCTATGCTGTCGATTCCGATCGCAGCCAGCCCAGAGCGACCAACCGGTGCTCCCCAACTTCCGTACCGGAAATAAGCCCCTGAAATTTTAGTCGCGTCTCCCGCTTGCGTAATAGATTAACCGCTGTATCCCTGCCCGCTGTAGTGTACAACAGTATATACACGCGAGTCAAGAGCGGCAAAAAAACGTACAGAAAACGTGGCATCGAGAGCGCGGACGCAAACTTCCTGGTCGCTTTCCACCGGTATCCAAACAAGCTCGGCCTCTGATACGCGCTCGCGCCGGCACGAACGCGAGCAAAGTGTTCGGCGAAGGGAAAGGATAAGGGGGGGTGGTGGCTATTCTAGATACAAGAGCAATACCATTAGGGACTTCCGCGAAGCTACGTCACTGGGCAGCTTAGGAAAAGAAAGAAGAAAGAACCTTGCCTGTACTGCTCGCCTTTTTCACGTCGCCGTTTTTGTGCAGGCTGTTCCTGCGTGTTTCGGCTGTTGCGGATGCTTCCTTGCTGGGAAGCTTGATCGGGTTTTAATACTTTCTCTGCGTGAATGCGTTAGACTGTGAATGATAACAATATTGTAGTAAGTTTGATTGGCCAATTTTTTTTTAGCGGAGCGATAGCTTCGGGCAGCACGCTCACTCAAAACTTCGCTGTAGGTCCCTCTATTTTTTTTTTTTTTTTGGCCACGCTGCTGGTGTACGTCGCCCCGCCACGGTGGTCTAGTGGTTATGACACTCGGCTGCAGATCCGAAGGTTGCGGGATCGAATCCCGGCCGCGGCGGCTGCATTTCGATGGAGGTGAAATGTTGGCCCAAGTGCTCTGCGATGTCAGTGCGCGTTAAAGAACCCCAGGTGGTCGAAATTTCCGGAGACCTCCACTACGGCGTCTCTCATAATCAGAGCTGGTTTTGGGACGTTAAACCGCACAAATCAATCAATCTGGTGTACGTGCTCCTTCATCGCAATACTGTAATCAAGTGGACTTGGGCAGGAAAATAATTTCCGCGGAAATACGCCTGTAGGAGTAGGTTTCACAAAAATTAAGCGAAACGTGCAGATCTAAAGCGTATCTTGAATTTATGTCAACCGACACTTGATTTTTGTACCGGTCACTCGCTGTAGTTGTACAAATTGGCGGCTTGTAGCACAGAATACGTTAACGCCATTGGCTCATCCACCAGAATAGATATGTCATTGGACATGAAACCACGGACATAAAGTAGAAAAAAAAGGTAAGAAGTTAATAAGAAATCAGCAACCGAGGACTCGCGTTGTTTACAGAAGATCCATGAAGCCGGTATCAAAGGCAGTTGAGTGTTCAGAAAGAAGTAGCAAGAACACGATGGAAACAGATCGTGCCTTGAATTCAAGCACACGGCACTGAAGAGGAGACGTGAACCGAAAACGTTCGGTAGAGACCAGAGAAAGCTTCCCTTATCGCTATAGTCTCAAGAGAAAGCGTGATCCACCAATTTTTATGAATACACCCCTTTCTCCTGTACCTTTTTACGCTTCGCACCAAGTGACAACAGATAGACGCAGCGTCTAAAGAGAACGCGAGAACTTTCACACACTCAGCCGGCTGAATACGCTTAGCTCTTTGACTTACACTCAAGCTTGCGTTGTCATACATTTCATCCAGCCGCCATTTATCTACATCTGAAACTTTATCAGCGAGTTAATTGCCGAGAGAATCTCCATGAACCTCCGAGCCGCACAGGTAAACATTTCGGCCTTCAGCCGTTCATGCGCCAGAACTCTTCCTCTTATCCTCGTCTCGAGGCTTCGCAAATGACGCGCATTACTGGGTCATGACACCCAACATCGGCACATGCCGCTGGTATCGCGCACTGGGAGTGTGCCCCGAACTGTCGCCCTCAATTCGGCACTGCTGCCGTGTGATTACTTGGAAGCGAGTGTGCATCGCATCACATAACGCGCCATCTCTGTCGTCTGAAGTGCTACACTCTATCCGAACTGTGAGGCACGCCTGCAAGGACTTATTATACATCTATTTCCAACTCTCGTAAAACGCCATGAATGGAGGCGTCCACCTTCGACGAAACACGAGCCTACAAATGTGTTTCAGGGAAGATTACACCGGTTTGAAATACCGCGTAGTCCCTGCAGTACACCGCTGAGACCATTACTGCATCGGCTAAGCGCAAAAGCCATTCAAAGCTGTTCAACGTACAGTCGTTTAGTGACGCGAGACGGCGAGAGACGGCGAGGAAATGTGTATCAGAAGCAGCCCAGCACAGAAATAGAAACTACAATGGGCGCATAGGCAGCACAAGGATCGAGCCTAGACTCTGACACAATGCATAGTCTTCATAAAGACATTGCTAGCAGGCAAAACGCAAGGCCAACGTCTACGAAGATACGGTGTCTGTATAGGCACTTCTTTATGTCGTCCACTCGTTCTTGTCCTCTCGTTCAAAGCACAAAATCACCTCCTTCCGGCGTGATTATAGGCTCTCGTCAACGGCGTCACTGCCCATAACAAGTGAATAAAAATAAAATATGCGCAGGAGGCTGCTACCAAAGTTGGTTCCATAGTATAATGCTGACCCGCTATGGAATGCGACGCCGATTTCGCTGCCGCAGAGCTCCTGCTTCGGCTGTTACGCGCCTGTGAGCAAGGAGAACTACCAGAACAAAATGCAAAGCGACTGAAAAAGAAAAAAAAAAAAGACAGGGGGTAAACACGTAGCGTGAAAGATCGTCAGCTCATGGTCCCGTGATGTACGGTCTTATCATCGCTGCACGTTTAGTGCTGGCGCTTGTGACCGGCGCCCAGGCGTAACAGTAACCGGCGTGCCCTGGCAAGGCAAGGCCCGCCTAGAGGAAATTCTCGTTATGACGAAATCATCTGTACAGAGAATTCAGATCGCCGAGTTCGTTATAATCGCGTTTTTGTTGAAAGCAGATACGATCTAATGCACTTGTAGAAGCGCACGAAACGTTGTTGTTGTTGTTGTTTTGTAGGGTTTTACGTCCCAAAACCAGTTCTGATTATGAGAGACGCCGTAGTGGAGGTCTCCGGAAATTTCGACCACCTGGGGTTCTTTAACGTGCACTGACATCGCACAGCACACGGGCCTCAACATTTCGCCTCCATCGAAATGCAGCCGCCGCGGCTGGGAATCGATCCCGCGACCCTCGGATCAGCAGCCGAGTACCTTAGCCACTAGACCACCGTGGCGGGGGCGCACGAAACGTACATTCCAAGAGTCTGGAAGAGAGTAAAATTTGGTACATGTTGAAACTAAGGAACACGTGATAGACGCGACATGATAATAGGGATATTGCGATGACGCACTTCAGTCGAAACTCCATCATCCGCTGATTAACTAGGTTCTTGCGATGTAGCCACATAACCGAGGATCTCATGCGACTAGGGGGAGTGGCCTTTGCAACGCTCTTTGCTTGCCGTGGTTGAACAGGCATCACCAATATGCCACCGTGTGCTCGCATGTTGCGCTAAGCTGTCCAAGGTAGCGCTCGATAGTCTGACGTCACCACTTCATCATTGATCCAATGAGAAATTAGTCCCTAACCTAATACCTCTCCGTCAGCACCCAGTCGCCGAAGAATTCAATGTAGCACATGGGTGGATACGGTCACTGAGACATCTAGGACAGGTAGAAACCACTCGATCTGGCCGTGAGGGCTTACCTATTGCTTACACACTACCAGTGCCGAGATTCGGTGCAAACGCTTTAATTCACTGGCAGGTAATGTTACGCTGGTCCAATTAAAAACGAAGCCATCGCACTGAAACAGCAGAACTGTAAGATTAAGTAGTTCCCAGTTTTCAGCGCCCTCAAACAAAGGGCGTCGAATGCGTTCGTTGAGCTAACTGAGAAGACTAGAGAATAATCTTTGTAGAGTGCCACATTGTACCGCTGTTGCTTCATCCTCTGTCTCACTCTATTTCTTTTTTACCCCCTTACCCCAACGCAATGTCACCAGCATGTGTTCACACATGCTGAGTCTCCTTATCCTTTCTCCTTATCACGATGTTATACTTCGCGCTTCGTTCTAGTGAATCATGACACGATCCCACTTCCAATAATCCTGCTTGATATGCATGGATTGCAATCAGGACCTCACCTAGCTTCGCACAAAGTGGCGTTTCGTATAAAGCGATGTTCTATTAATGAGCACTGCTGTGTGTACAAGCAACATTTTCCTTGCTGTCCACTTCGTGTAAAGAGAAGTTGCAGATTTCGCGCCTGAGAAGCTGAGGGTCTTTTTTTTTTTTTTTTTTTGCATTGGTCGATTACCTCTGTTGATAACATGCTCAGCATTACGAATGGTTGAGATCTTCTTTTTTTTTTTTTTTTACAAGCAATACTTTCGTGAGAATTTTCTGTAAATGGATGGCCAGGTGTGTAAGTTAGCTCCCCTTTATATACAGGCAACGACGCTATACAACGTCATCACTTTTACAACGCCGCCCAAGAACTTTCGCCACGATGACACTCTCACGTTGCGTCAAGTTGCGTCACGACCGTCCTAGAGCAGGGCGTCACGAACTGTGGCACGGGGTCAAGATTGACAAAACCAGTTTACAAATACAGACTCCATTGAAATAACTAGACGTCCTCTCAAGCTCGGTGACGTCTACGCCCTGGGCGTTCAGGCAGGAAAGACCATTGCTTTTGTGCTAGTTTTTTTTTCTTTTTTTCTTCGAGACATCTGGTGGTGTAAAGGTATACGTTGTCCGTTGATGTACGGCGTTGCTTAGCGCTACTTTATGCCAGGCCATGATTCAATACCGTATATTGAACAATGCTCCTGTAAGCTTGAATCGTCGTTTTTATGAGAGAGAAGTAAAACGTGTTTCTACGCAAGCCGAAGGGTGTCCAAGGAACTAAGGTACTCAGGACTAGGTGGTGAGTACCCACCTAATAGTCATGGTTCGATCGCGCAGTTCTGGAAGCGCGGCAGGAGCGACATGCCCAACGAATAAACCTGCGGTTCGGCTCATTTAATCCGACCGCATTGGCCGCCGTGTTGGCGATACTTCGAATTTATACGCTCGCATTCTTGGCATATACATATACCGGTGGAAACGAAGTTCCAATGTGGCTCACCGCCTTTGGGAATCGAACCCAGCACATCCCAATGAGGGTGCCCCACCTGTCGAGCACGGATATAACGGTCTCCTCGATTCTCACGACGTACCACACACTGTGTTTACGTAAAGGAGGACAACGTGACGGCCCGCATCTCAGAGGCCAAGGAACTCTCAAGCCGATAGCGAACTGTTATAAAATTTTCCCCGCACTCCCATCGGACCGAAGCCACAGAAAAGGGAAGCGCCGTTGGTCGAACGTGCGTGGTGCTAGCGGGGGTGCACGTGCACTATCGCTCGTACCCCGTAGAAGAACTAGTGCTCGCTTAAGGGGGCGCCGCACCGCCACTTGCGTACGCCGACTTTCCTGGGAAGGCGCATCGCGCGGCCACCGTGCAAGGCGGGAGCTAGTCGCCACCACTACAGTCTGCTTGCTATCTTGTCCGCTCAAGGCGGCGAATGTGGGCCGCAATTCGTAGCGCCGCTAAAGCGGTCCACGTAGTATACCTGCCACGACACACAGGGTCAAGTTATTGCGGGTTTCGTACTGTTGAGTTGTGCAAGTTATAGCACCGAGGTTGCGAGAGTGGCAGTTGTTTCTTTCAATTCATTTGTCTGTCTTTGCGTGTGGTCTACGTTGCACTTGTGCGCAACGGAACGCCGTAAGTCCAGGACAAGAGATTTTTACAGAAACTTGAGATATAGCTTAGGACGTATGGCAGGAAGAGAACCGAGACGTGGTGCTCCCACGGCGTTCGACTTGACACGAACTGAACATGTTCTTCTTCGGCGCTCTTGTATGGAGTACCAGCTCCCCCTGTGTCTGTACAAGCTATCCTGGCAGCGGTCTAGAAGGACGCTAAATCGACATGGGCCGGTTGTGGAACCATTCGTTCATGTCGCTTCGACGCGGACATACTCTCGAATCGTTGCTAAGATGTTCAACCAGGATAATAGTTCGACAAAGCCTTGTCGTCAAAACCACTGTGGCGTGCAGTCCTAGGTCCAGGTGGGCAGCGAGTGAGGAGACATCGGCAGCCTTAGCCTAAACGGCGCTCTGTGGTCCTTCGGAAAGGGGGAGTGATACTGAAAGGGAAAACCCCAGAGTCAGACACGGTTGTCCGCAACACCTTCGTCCGGAGAAGGGACCAACCGACGTCAAGTAGCGGTTTTCCTGGCAAGAAGAGAAAGCGCTCGCACGGAGTCGGGGTGTACGCTCGAGAGAAAGGGTACGCGGAATCCGGCGCTGAAGTCACGCGCCAGACGCTTTGTTTCTGAGCCGCTTTGGATTCTTTTTTTTATCCCGGTGCCTGCTCTGGAGTGTGCGTGTGTGTGTTCGGGCGCTCGGCACCCAAAGGGGGAAACTCTCGCGTCGCCCCCAAACTGGGCCAAATGGGGCCACGTGGGCAAGAGGGAAGAAACGCAGGCTGAAGAAAGCGCGCCCGTCCTTGGGAGACCGGCCGCATCTCCGCCGAAGCCGTAGCTGGACACCTCGGCCGTGCTTGCGCCAAGGGACGTCGCGCCTGCTCAATCAGTCACAGA
Source organism: Hyalomma asiaticum (assembly GCA_013339685.2). Classification (NCBI taxonomy): domain Eukaryota; kingdom Metazoa; phylum Arthropoda; class Arachnida; order Ixodida; family Ixodidae; genus Hyalomma; species Hyalomma asiaticum. Next base: position 79,277,618 of record CM023486.1, on the reverse strand, counting down.
GAGACGTCACTCCCCGCTGTCGTCGGACTGCAAACACCGGTTGAGAAGTTGTGCGGGTCACTCTCTTTTACCCTCCCGGACCCGGATTCTTCGTTGGTTCTGCCTCCGGCGGCGCAGTTCTTCAAGGAGCTGCCGAGAAGAAGTTGTTGCTGGTGCGGCGAAAGTGCAGTTTCGCGACCAGACGCGGCGGCCTGGAAAAGGAGTGCGAGCTCGTTATAGAGCACGCCGGCGGTTTCTCGTCGGTGCTCCAGAGAGAAGACCGGTCCGCCGGTTTTTGGTCCTCCTCAGGGAATCCTCAGGTAGGCCTGGTCCCACATATCTCGCTTTTCCTCCTGCGCCCCGTTTCGGACCTTGAAACAAATTAGGCTCCTCCGGGACTGTAACTGCGCGCCGCGACAGAAAGTGCCTGCGTCAGTGTCTCGGGATTAAGATCAGCGTGGACACGTATCTACAACATGCATCAACATTACCTCGATGGCAATTAAAGGACCGAAGGAGGTGACATACATAAAGCGTATGTAAACCTTAACGCCTGTATGTCATAAGCACCACGGCCGTGGTGGTACGGTGGTCAAGGTGCTCGGCCGATGACGCCAAGAACGCGTGTTCGAACTCGACTGCGATGGTCGCACTTTCTATGAAGGATGAGATGCTAGAGGCCCGTGCACTCCGCGTTTTCACAGCAAGTTAAAAAAAAAAAAACCTGAATGGTCTAAACTTCTCCAGCCGACTACTTGGCATACCTCACAATCCTATCGTGGTATCGGCACTTAAAACATCGTCTATTATTTTAATTATAAACACGTCTTTTTATGCACAACCTTACGCGTTACGTTCACCAGAAAGGCATGATCAGCCATACGCCCTATGTATGTGGTCGTCAGGCAAGAGGAAAAATTTGTCCGTTTCACTTGTATTCGCGAGAGCAGGCGACAGCTTACAAATTAGCCTACATGTCTCAATCATAATCTCCAGAATTAAACGATCGAATGAAGTAAGGCCATATGTTAGGGTGAACTATCCATTTTCGTTTTCTTTCCGTTAATGTTAATTAGGTCAGCGTATACAGGGTTATCTCCTTTTTTCGCTATGACGTGTCGTTGGAGAAAAGCGTAAGCGCTGTGTCGCGCCGTCCTTGCTCATTCACCCTTTGCACGCCGAGTGAAAAGCGGTTCAATGTCACCGTTCGCCTACACTCGCGTCCAGCGCAGTGTGCTCTTCGAGGGACCCCGACAATTCGCGCGACAAACGGCAAAAGCGTACGCGCGTTGTTTCGAAATGCGTGGAGTGGCACTTCTCGCGACAGGTACTTCTACAGCGACTTCCACTCCATGTGGTATTCTGGAGTATTACGGCTATAGCGTTCGCTTTACCTTGTCGTGGATAATATACCGTACAGTTTGAAAGCGTTTGGCGTTTACTTGACAATAGTACAGATAAGAACGGGTCAAATACGAACGAAGATATGCAAGGCGCCTGTACATTGAATACGTTGTACTTATGACACTTGGTTCTCTGCCTGTCCAGCGCCAACAGTACCTTAATTATTGCGACGTCAGACAACTAAACTTATTTTCAGTTCCATTTCCCTCAGGAGAAGCCAATTGAAGCATCATAGCTTATCTGTTCCTTTTTTTTTTTCAGCAAATATCGTTCGCCCTATCATATCACACCGAGACAACACCGTGCAGATTTTCGTACCAGTACCCACATTGATATCGCATGACAAAACGCGTCAAGAGTCGAAGGAAACTTTTCGGAAAACATGAAAATGTACGTTCGAGCAATTAGAAATCTATGTTTCCCGCGGTACACGCCTAAAGAAGTGGCACTATATTTTGTTACGATATAAACAACCGTTGCCTACTCTAACGGGTGAACAGGATCATTTATTCGAAGTATCGAAGGCGAACTCCGGAGTGGCCAGCTGGCTGCTGATGTCCACGTCGCCGACTTCCTTCTCTCTACCTCGGCACAGCGTGCGCGGCAATGAGTCGTCGTCCTCGCGCATGCGTGCAGCAGTACATACGTCGGCAACCCTGTTGTGCAAAACAATCCTAGTGCACATTTGTACTAAGAATAACACGACTGAGCCAACGTCCTTAGTTTGCAGTGCAGTCAACCGCGGGATTACTAAAGATCACGTATAAAATGTGAGCTAAGAGTTACAATGAACGAAAATATTTGTTACCTTTATTTTGTTTGCGGAGAGGGCATCGACAACTCAAACACATAAGCCACGGGCTTGTGATGCAAATGTATAAAATCAGGAAGCGTAGAATTAGCGCATACCTGAATGTGTGTATAGATTAGCCAGGAAGTAAAACGAGACTTCTCATTTCCTTTAAGAGTTGGCGCGCGAGCTTCCCTTTTACCAGATTTTACGTTTCCCAACGTAACCGATCTTAGGAGCAGCAGCATAACGACATACCTTATAGTGTAGCGGTATTTAAGGAACCCTCGCTGCTTTCGAAATTCGTTTCCGGTTTTAATTCCTCTGCCAGGGCCCTTTTAAATCTTCGTGGGGTTGAGGCCAATGCACAAAAAGAAAAAAACATAAAGATTAAATATCAGCAGAGTATTTTCGGCGCTCTTTCTCTATCACTGTTGAATCGAAGCACTGCCAGAAGCGGGCTAGACGAACAAAAAGAAAAAAAAGAAGAGAGAAAAAGAAAGCTGGTTCTTGTTGCGTTGCGAAAAGCGAACTTTTTTCGACAGCCAACAACGCTTGGTCCACCGCGCGCGATTCCGTCCGTACGCCCCATTCGGCCGTAGCAGCAGCAGCAGGGGCCAGCAACGTACGATAGACGCGCACTGATTCTTTTTTTGCTCGCTGGGGAAGATTAGGCTCGGAACGTTTCCTGCTTGGGCGTGGTGGCTGCCAATAGGGTATGGAGGGTGGGAAGGGGGGGCGAGGGGCAACAGCGCTTTTCGGCACAAAACGAGAATTTCCCCAGACGACGAAGCAATTCTCTGCGCATTTCTTTATATGGGAGAGCACATGAGCGATGCAGGATCTTTAAAACAATTTGCGAAGGGCGGTGACCGATGCCATGGCCGTACAGTACCTTACTCGCAGGGTGCCACACTACTAAACTACTAATGTTGGCTTTTGTTGGCTAAATAACGGCTGCTGATGTCGGGAGCAAAGAAGCAAGGAGGGCAACAGAGCTCTCCGGCGTGAAGCGAGAATTTCCCCGGACGACAGCACAGCGTCCTCGGCATTCTTTTATATGCGAGGGCAGGCAACCAAATGCGATAGCATGTACCAGATGCAAGGTTTTTTAAAAATGATTTGGGAAGAGCGGCGACCAGTGTCATGGCGCTATCGTATTCACTCGCGCTCTACGAGCGCTTGCTAGCGCTGCTCTGTTGGCTTTTGGTGGATAAATGACGGCTGATGTCGGCTAGTGCTAGTAATGGATAAATAAGGCCAGCTTGTATCCGATGACGCCAGCTAACGGAGGCCGGCTGTCGTTACAAAATGAATACGTTTTTTATTACAAAATTAACACCGCTATACAACAGGTAACATTGGCACTCCTGCAGAATCTGCCACAAATATACCTGATCTATATCTTCAATGGCTAGAAAAGAAATTAAAAATAAGGGAGCGATCGGGGAGCAAAATCACTCATACTGCGCGAAAAGAGGGAAGCCGTTGTATAAATGTGCGGTTTGATGGAAGTCATTCAACTTCCTGCAGCCGGGGTACAATACATGAACTCTAAATTCCCGTTTCCTATCCGTCAGACTGCAGCCGCTGCGGCGCGCAATATTGTAGTTGTAATCAGCAACGGATCGTCGTCTGCAACGCGTAGTGGATCCAGAAGGGATAAAGTCGAACCTCGTTATACCGAAGTAGCATCGAGACCATAAGGTAGTTCGTCATATCCGATATTCGTTGAAAAAGTAGCGATAAAGATCAACCCTGTCAAATCGGCAATTTGGTTCGCGCAAACATCCTAGATACAAAAACACATTATTCAACAGCGGTGGTCGTTGGGAGTTTCTCCAGGCCGCTTCTCAGCCTCGTGCAATGCCCGCACCGCTTATCCGTGGTTCACTGGTTATCGGTTGGCAGTGACACCAGTCAAATGTGTTTTTTTTTTTTTTTTGCGCTGTGTGACCGAAAATTCGCAACCTTAAAAAAAATTAAAGGTAGTCGTGAATTGTCTCTCGATCTTTGTTTTGCTTTTTACGATACCTTTCGAGTTTTGAGCCCCGAGCGAACTAAATATTTCTTCGTTACAGCCGATATCAAGAGGCCTGTCGCATTTTCGGCTCCATTATCGAAACCGTGAAATGAAGCGTAACCAACCAAAGCTCGCACTTAGTTCGTAATAACCAAAGTTCGTTATAACAGTGTTAAACAGTATACGATTAACAACTTTGACATTTGCCTTCGCCGTCGGCCGGTTCCAGCAACAACAGGTACCTCCAACTTCACTACACGTACTAATCTTACCGTGCAATAAACATTCGCAGCCAAATAACGATAATTTGGCCGCACTATATGCGACGGCAACGCCGCAGCCTCCCGCCGACGTCACGCTCTGAAAGCACCCACTGTCTGCTCTGTGCGCTATCATGCCGGGATATGGTCCTTATAATAGCAGCGCTCGTAATAGCACGTAAGTGCGTATTTCGTGTCCAGCTAAAGGCCAAGGCGATGCAGCCGACCTCCGCGTGAAATCACCGCGCGAGCAGGAAAGAAAGCTAAGGGAGGGCACGGGGGTCAACAGCCCTCCGCACGGCGCCTTCACCGACAAGGTCACGACGCGAGGATGCATACACGTGTACATTTGCGAGAATATTCGCGTGCCAATGTAAGCGGATCTTCGAGCAGTAGACGTCCGACTACACGGCATTTCAACCTCGAGTGGTTTACATCACACTGGTTATGAAGTTATAAATGTGAAAGAAAAAAAAATGACTACTGCAGTTTGTTTAAAGGACTTGTTATATGTCAGAAGCACCTATCCCCCCACGGCGGCTGCATTTCGATGTAGGCGAGATGTTGAAGTCCGTGTATACTGTGCGTTGTCAGTGCACGTCAAAAGAACGCCAGGTGCTCGAAATTTCCGGAGAGCTCCACTACAGCGCCTCTCGTAATCAGAGCTGGTTTTGAGGCGTTAAACCCCGGTTATCAATCAATCAATGTCTGAAGCACCATTTCTTCGAACGTGCACCGTCTCATAAAGTGTTTATAATCAAAACTGTTTTTTTTTACTTTCATAGAAATGAATAAAATTGTGGATTTGCAGCGTATGGTATATTGCACGTTGAAGGCCTGCCGTCGACGTTCAAACGATTTCGGCGAGGGTAACATGCCGACTGCGTCTGCTTTTTGTCGCCTCTGACGATGCAACGGTCTATAATGAATTGTTGCCGGTATATTAGAATGGCGGTGGCGGCAATCGAACATGCAGTATTAAACCCCTTTCGTACAGTTCCGCACGCATCTGACATATAAGGGGCGAATACGTTACGTAATCGCTTCTTATGGTTAAGTTTGACTAGGAATGAAGATAGTCCGCCTCGGTGCTCAAGTGGTTGTGGTACTCGACTGCGGGGCCAGAGGACGCGCCGCTCACATTTTTGGTGGAGGCGAAAGTGGTAGCGACTCGTGCACTGCGCAATGTCAGCGCACGTTAAAGAACGCCGTGTGGTCAGAATTTCCTGAACACTCCACTAAAACGTGCCTCATAATGATATCGTGGTTCTTGCACGTAAAACCTCATGAATTATTATCAAGATCGAAGACAGTGAGCGACAAAATGTGCACAGGGGTCCACTGTTAAAGGGAACACCTGCGCGCAGGGCATATCCGCGTTTCTTTTTTTTTTTCCTTGCCAAGCCTCTGTCACAAACACTTGCGGCACATACGCTGCGGTTGGCAGTTCTGACTCCCTTCGACACATCTGTAGCCTCAACGGACGTTATCTCCGCAGCCACTTGCAGTTAAGACAACAGCAATATAAGAAAGGCGATAATTCGGATGTTCCCCTTAACAGTGAACCTTACTGTGCAAGGCGATCGACTCGAGGTGCACACATGAGAATGCGTGCGTACAACAAAGAAGTCACGGTGGCATAGACAGGGTGAGAAAGATACTTCAAGGAAGGAACACGCTATTAAATCCAAAGGTGGACGGCCTCCTCAGTCCAGGTAGACATGGCCCGCTGCTGCCGCTCGAGTACTGTCCACCAACCACAGCTAGTGTCCAAGGCATTGCGTCAGCATCGGGGCCTCCTACTTCAACGTGCACAAGAACAAATTTACGTGAACAGAAACTCGATAACCATCGGCAAACCATTATGCGTACGCTTCTCCGGTATACGGTGAGGCAAGTGCAGTCGACCGCAAAATAATGCGGACTACGTGAGCTAGCGGAGAAACTGCCGTCTGCCCCGTCTGGTGGCAAGCCTTCTGCTGTCGAGAACATTGCTCTGGCGCAGAGCGGAGCTACTATCCCGGATATTGTCAAATTCCGCCATCTTGTCAGCTCCAATTAGCCCAGAGGTATGTTACGGGCTCCCAGATTTTGAGCGCACTTTCGAGCGCATATTCATTCGCATACTCACTGAGCATAATTGATCTTGCACGTTCCGCTAGTGCCTCCCAAAGAATTATACTCCTGCTGAGAGACTTCCGACGCCTCCTTGGTGTTTGGCCCGTCCAAAGGTCCGGCTGACAGTGCCAGGGATTCGGACGAAAGCGGAGCTCTCACCGCCGGCTTTAAAACAGCTGTCTCTACTAATGCTACATGAGGACTACAGGAATCATCTTCAGCTTTACACTGATGGCTCAACAGCAGCAGGCAGATCTGCAGGAGCTGTGACCTTCCCTGCCAAAGCAGTAGATGTACTGTTCAAGACGTCTCATGGCACAACATCGACAGCCGTGGAGCTTGAGGCACTACGCACCGCACTTTGCGTGATCGATGGAGAGCCACCACAGAAATGGGCCATCTTTACAGATTCCAAGTCAGCCCTTCAGTGCCTTTCATCGGCTTTACGTAGCGGGCCGCAAGACCAATTAGTGCTTCAAACACGACAGCTCTATCACCAATTAACTGACAAAGGCCATGACATCACGTTTCAGTGGCTACCAGGCCACTCTGGGATAATCGGCAACGAGCACGCAGATAATGCTGCGAAACGTGCCCAGGAAATTGGAGTGCTGCAAGCCATCCCACTGTCAAGAACGGATGTAGTAAGAAAACTTCGCTCGTTTGCGCGTGACATGATTATAGCGCAGTGGAACACCCCTGGTCTTCTACATACCCGTCTGCACCGCCTCGACCCATCACTACAACTTCGAGTTCCGCGTGGGCTTACCCGCTGTGAAACTACCGTACTTTGCCGCCTGTGGCTAGGCACGTCATTTACAAGAAGTTTCGGCTGTCGCATTGGACTGGAAGACAGTGCTGCCTGTGTTCACTGCGGCAACGAGGAAACAATTGTGCACGTCCTCTGCGATTGCCCTGGGTACTGCTCCCAGCGACAGACTCTCGCCACAGAATTGTCACGCCTTGATGGTCGACCGCTGTCCCAGCAAACCATACTGGAATGCCGGACAGACAGTGTCTCGCAGCAGAAAGCTACGAAGGCTGTGCTCAAGTTTTTGCGCGCAACGGGCCTCATTAACCGCCTCTGACACACGCCGTGCTTGTGTGTGTGCGCGATTTGACCTCTCTCTTTCTCCCTTTATTCTTTTCTTCCATCCCTTTCTGTCTCCCTTCACCCCTTCCCCAGTGCAGGGTAGCAAACTGGATATTTTTTTTTTCCGGTTAACCTCTCTGCCTTCCGCCCATCATCATCATCTCTCTCTCTCTCTCTGATCTTGCACGTTCAGTGACATCGATAGCGGCGACCAAGAATATCAAGCACAACATCTGTCGCAGTCTATATCAGCACCCTGAAAATGTTCTCCACTTGTTTTATTTGCCAATGGAAATCAGTGATGGAGGAACTCGCACTCATGGTGATCACCATAAGGAAACCGTCGGTTAATTTCGCCAAGTTAGAAGGCTCGACTTATTCAACACAAGCCGGATGGCAACACTACGAAGTCCACACGGTATATTCTGCGTCCGTCATGTCCCCATTGCATCATAAACAGCACGTCCGACTAAAACCACCACGCATTAAGATACTGAAGGATCTCAACATGTGTCATAGCTTAGAGAGGCGTAAACGGGGAATATAAAGACAGGAAGCCAAATCAAGATCAAAACTCAAATTTCCTTTTAGTTTGAAAAAGATACATCAATTACTTAATAAAAGAAGCGCTGTATAATCACTCGGAAGTGAACAACAAAGATTATTACAACCGACTACCCACCGTGATAGCTTAGCGACCAGGGTTTTGGCTTGCCATGCTCGACGTCGCGGGATCAAATCCCGGCCAAGGCGACCTCGAGCGTCTCAAAGAGGGCGAAATGCAAAAAATAAAAGAATAAAAAGGAAGAACACAAAGAAACACGTGTACGTAAATTTATAAAGGTACACGTTAAAGAACCCACGAGGTCAAAATTACTCCGGAACCCTGCACTACGACGGGGCGTGCTTCATCATGTTGTGTTTTTCACACGTGGAACGCTTTTAATTAATATTTTTAATTCTAGCTAACCACTACGTCACGCATAAAAAGAACAGGACAGGTGGCGAAGATCTGTAGATTTGCGTTAAAACTCATCGAACGGAGTTGCTATACAGCAGGCATCGTGCTGGCACGGAACAGCACGCGGGGCATTTTGCTGGTTTTCAGCAATAACGACGACGGCAGGCCTGGAATCCGGCAGCGTCCCATAGCTCCGGTGCGATGCGCAGCGCCGTCACCGGAGTGACAGGCGCCTCGTTTCAGTGGTGCACCGAGACGGGGTGGAAAGAAAACCGTCAGCGCGTTTGCGGCTTCAAGCGTACATCTGCTCCGCGACGCATACACTGTCATTGTATCCGTATCACACAGTTGAAGGAAAAACGTGTGGGGACGTAATATGGCATGATTTGCACTTGTACGCATAGTTTCGAAATCAGCAAATGAGGCTGTGAAGATGGCAGCACATTAGCGAAAATTCGTGCTCAGTATCTACAGCGCCGGTTCAGCGTTATGTTTATCATTTTACACAGACCGGTCGAGATTATGCTTATTTATAAGCCTGTAAACCGATTACGTTAAATAATTTTCGTGCACGTAAGCCGGTTGATGTTATTCGAAAACCAGTTGATGTTATTCGAAATCAAATGCGAAAATGGCACCAGCGACCGCCCTAAGTCTGCAACGTCAAGTATGGTTTCGTACCAAGCTTCACATTCTGCATCCTTCTATTGTTGATGTCACATCACGGGAAAAAAAAAAGTCTAATCGAAGGATGACAAGCCTGTACATTACAAAATTCACTGACGAGAGCGTCCATGCGTGCTACATATTGTGGTTAAGCTGCCTTGCTGAACATTTCTCCCCCCGATAATAATTTTTCAGAGCGAGCTTTATCCCTTAGTAACTCCGGCGAATATAAAGGATAAGCCGCACACGTAAAAGCCCCTTATGATCACACTATGGCCCGTATTCATAAACTTACCTTATCGTTATCGCTTGTTTCTCTTATGATTCCCTGTGCCCTTATCATGCGTCAAGAACGAATTAGTTCAGTATCCACAAACAAGCCTTATGATAGTCCGTCACACCGATTACGATTTCAGTCCCTTTAACGCGGCTTATTGGCATAGGGACGATAAGGAAAACAAGCGATAAGGATAAGGTAGGCTCATGAATACGACCCTATGAGCTCAATAATAAAAACGCCTTAATCTTGCGGAATTTCTGTATCTGTGAGTCGAATAGTGCATGCAGCAGAAGCCTTTGTTGTTCTACGGATACCCTCCACCGAGCTGTGCGCATAGCCTACATAGGGCACTGCCGCATGCCTTTGCGTAGGCGTGTTTAGAACTTATCACTTCGCAAAACAACAAAAAAGACAAGCAAAGAAACGAGTTATACTAAATACTTACATATTCTTCGCTAACTAGGGCGTTAAATTGTTTATTTCAGCCTCACGCAATCGTCTCAAGTGAGGTCAACGACTCTTTGCACCCTTGCCTATAGACAGTCCAGTTCTTCAGACGCCTCTGTTTATGCTTCTTCCGGTGTGCAATTACTGCAATTCAGTCGGGAGCAGCCTTTGTTTCATGCCTCAGTTGTGACGCATACACGGTACGATCATCAAGAAGGGCGCCTCATTGTTACACATTTTCGCTCAGCGCGCACACAACCACGGCGGACGCAGGGTGCTGCAGCTCGTCTCCCAAATCCGCTGAAGTCGCATGTTACCATTGTTAAAGTCGCCTCCATATGTAGACGTATGCCAGCATATCCCGTCAAACGCGGCCAAGCACACAGCAGCTTTCTTCGAGACCTCGTGCATACATCTTCCCCTTGTTTCTGTGTTTCTTCTTCAGGAAGCGGAAGGAGCGGAAAATCACGCGCCGCCCCCACAAACGCAGGCCGCGCCCACTACGCGGCCATCACCGCGCTCGCCAGCGACCAGCATCGCCGCTCGTCAGGTACGTGCGCGGCCCTCCAATAAAATGCAAAGCGTTCCCGCCAATTCTTTCCTTTCCCGCATATACATACACGCACGGAGACGAGACCGCCGAATCCAGGAAATTCAAGCATCGGCGCACTCCTGAAGGATGTCAGTGTAACAAACGAACAGAGCCTAGACGCTTGTGCTCGATTCCTGCGGGCAGAAACGCTTGGACAAATAGAAAGGCACACCACCACAACCACCACCACTTCCTGAGCGCCCCGCGACCTGCAGCCGCTGTCACAGGTTTTCTCGTGCGACGTTACAGGAACGAGAGATTTCCGGCTCCATTAAGTACCCACGATGGGCTGATTCATGAGACAGGGTAGACAGCATGACGGAAATAGCTAAATTCATTTCTTGAGGCGAAAAAGAGCGCTGGTTACGAACGTAGATATGAATATCATACCGCTAGTGCGGGGTTTTTCAGTGTCCTGCCCGTTTCCTCTCTTTCGAAGAGATCGGGGCTTTCTTATTTTGCGAGCCGAAAAGCTGAGTGCCTGAGCTCTCACTACATCATCGTAGGTGTCAACCGTACGGCTGCGCGTGCTTTTCCAATTATAGGTACCAAGGCGGCGTGACGCATATGCCGGTTGCTCTCATTACCTTCGCTACATAGCTTTCCTTTATCGCTGCAACGGAAGAGCGCGTACAGAGCCGTTTCCTCCGGGCAAATATAGTCATAGGCTACGCTCGGATTCCGCGCACAATACCGCTAGTGAACAAAAGAAAGAAAGAAAGAGAAAGAAAGAAAAGAGAAAGAAAAAGAAAGAAAGAAAGAAAGAAAGAAGAAGAAAGAGAGAAAGAAAGAAAGAAAGAAGAAAGAAAGAAAGAAAGAAAGAAAGAAAGAAAGAAAGAAAGAAAGAAAGAAAGAAAGAAAGTCACCTCTGGATGTTCATATAGAGGATACACCTGGACATTGTAGAAAAAAGTACAGCGATCTGAGCAAAGAAAAACCATGCAGCGCAGCCTCCCTTCTCCGCTGATATAGTGACGAGGTGACCTTGGGAGTCCGAGGCCTGCGAGGGCTCAAATGGGGGTTCTCCCCCCGGTGTTTTCGAGGAAGACAGGGCGAGAGGGACTCTGCTGGGCCCGCCCACGGTCAACGGCAATTCTCGGAAGAGGAGCGACGCTGGTGACGAAAAGAATCGGTCGAACCGTCGACCAAAGAAGACGTGTACTTATACTGGAATATAGTTCTCTTTCATTTTTCACTAAATGTCGTGTATGGCTTCCTTCTTTAGAGTTTAAAGCAGTTTTTTCGTACAAAATTAACAGACATAACTACGGTTCCTTCAACAGGCTTTGCTGACATGAATCAACCAAAGATTCCTTGAGTCTCGCGATTTCGAAGGTGGGACCGGACACCGACTTAGCCATCACCGGGATGCCAGTGACGTTTCGGACGTAGCTCGATCAGATTTAAACCGCTTCGCAAAGACGGGGAAGTCGTGCCGAAACCAGGAACCGCTTCTTCCGAGTTTCCACTATCCCCGCCTGTCCGCACCTTCTTAACTCCCCGAGGTCTATCGAAGGTAACATCCCCTATCCTGTACAGAAGCAGTCGGGCAGCACATATCTGGCGGTGTCGCGGAATCAAAAGCTGTTTCCTTTCGCTCTTTTCTTTTGTTTTATCTTTTCGCGTTCGCGAACAAGCTGCAGCGGCGCAAGGAAACCTAAAACGGAACATCCTATTCTGGCCTTGCCATGCCGTCGTTCCCACTGCGCGAAATAATAAAGAAGAAAAAAACGAGACAAGGAAAGAAGCAGCAAAAGCAACAGTAAACTATATTGAAAAGAGTTCGTCGCTGCCCTTCCTACTGCGCGTAACAAGGTTTGGCAGGCGTCTTTTGATTGATGGAGCAGAGCGACAGTGAATGAACGGTGACGGCAAACAGTCGAGCATGCCATCGCTGGCCCAGATGATCGGGCAAGACCGCGGAACTGCGTCGCGCCGACGGCTGACTGGTCATCCCGTCCGCAACGTCCACCTCCTACCATCCCCCCCCCCCCCCCCCCCTTTGGGAACCTCCTTGCCTCCTCGGAAGCTCGGCCACCAGGAAAATGGTTCGCCTAGACGAGAGGACGTACGCCGCCGACTACGACGACTTCGGCAAACACGGCAATGAGAGAGAGAGAGAGAGTCGTAGGCGCGGAATCGGGGCGCCTTGCTATTCTCGCCTTTCGCGAGCGTATACCGGCCACGTTATATGGTAGTATGGGAGCCCGGTTCTCTTGTCCGAGAGCAGCCCGATCACGCCTGGACGCGTCTTCTTACACTACTCGCTGGACAGCTTTCTCCTTAGCCCCCTTTTCAAACTCTTGCTCTCTTTCGTGCACTCTTTCTGTCCCTCCTCCTCTCTCTGTGGTTTAACACGGAGACAGTCGCTTAAATCTCGCTGACAAACCGCTCTGGACTTCCTGAAGAAGCAGGCGGTGCGCAGTCTGATGCATCGAACGGGTCGACGCATTTGTAAGTCGACGGCCTCCCCACCCCTTGCACCCGCGCGACAAGACGAGGCTTTTAGCAAAGGCGAATGCGTTCCAACCCGATTTGCCCGCGCTCGCTGCCTCATGACTGTTGACCGAAAGAAAGGGGGCAACAGCACACCATCTCCTGAATTTCGCTGTTTCATCATTTTATTTTCCTTTTCCTTTTCGTTCCTTCTATCTGTCTTTGCCTTTTTCCTCTCGAGCATCTTCTTCCTCCTTCTTCATCGGAGACACGAAACACACGCGGGGCACGTAAGGCGCTCGTCGCGAAAGCCACCGAAAATGCGATGCATTAAAGTCAAGCGGGTTACACAGGTACGGGGGCGCAGATCTGGCTGTTTCCCTGCACGGCCTAAGTGTGAGAAAGAAAAACAAAACATCAAATGAAGAACGCGAGCTTCCCTTCAAGTAGCAAGCACACGGAAAGGATACGCCACTGCAGCATTCGTTCCGTGGAACTTATTCGATATTTCCTCTCACTTTGCTTGTGCCTTTTTTATCTCTTGCTCACTCTCTCTTTCGCCACACCCGCAACCGTCGCCATAGGCCGTGTGGGAAAGTACGACGCCCGAACCGGGACGTTCGTCCAGTTCCCGGCCTCAAGCGAACGGGCCACTCAGGACAGCGGGTGTGTACATAATCTGCTTCAGCAGTTCCGTGCAGCAGAGCCAAGCCTACGCGACCAATGAGCGCGTATTCTTGAAAAGCTCCAGTGTCTCCAGTGTCCGGTGTGCTCCTGCAGCTCCAGTGCTCCAGTGTCCGTAGCTCCTGCTGGACACTGGACACTGGCACACCGGACACTGGAGCAGTAGACACTGGAGCACACCGGACACTGGAGCAGTAGCTCCAGTGTGTACACTGGAGCAGTAGCTCCAGTGTCCTGCCACTTCCGCTGCACCGCTCGCACATATAGCAGAAGACGGAGCGCGGAAGGACCTTCCAGATTGGTCGAAGATGCCAGTAGCTTCCTCCGCACTGCTGCGTGGAACTACAGGAACGAGATATAGGGCGAGGATGCCACATGAGGATAGAGAGAGAAGGCAAGGCGTTTCTTCCACGTATATGTGTCGTCGCTGCCGCCGCCCCGCTGTCCGGCTATATACGGTCGAGGTATTGACCTTTGGATGCGAAGCGCGGGACGCGCCTAACTAGCGGACTAAACAGGAAACTAAGGTCTCCATTGTCTCCGGGACAGCCGCCGCCGCCCCCGAAAATGAACAACACGTCCAGTCGCTTGTCGTCAACACGCGGGAGCTAGCGATCGCTGTCCGGACAGTTGGCGAAGAAATTTAACGACACCAGCGCTAACTTTCGAGTTTAAAGTAATGTAGAACTCTTTAGGTAATGATACGAAGCTACACAAGAGAAGAAGAGTTAGAAGTGAGTTAATCAGATATTAGAACCAACACATTGACCTTAAGGGAAAAGGCGACGTTACAGATTTGTCCATATACAAGATTTGATCCGCATGTGTGTGTGTGTGTGTGTGTGTGTGTGTGTGTGTGTGTGTGTGTGTGTGTGTGTGTGTGTGTGTGTGTGTGTGTGTGTGTGTGTGTGTGTGTGTGCGTGTGCGTGCGTGTGCGTGCGTGCGCGCGCGTTTCGTCGGTAAGCAAAAACACTGTGCGCCGATGTTGGAGGTTCCGCACACACACTAGTCTATGACGATGTGCCTGGCTTATCGATCGATCGATCGATTGATTGATTGATTGATTGATTTCAGGGGTTTAATGTCCCAAAACCACGATACGATTATTAGAGACGCCGTAGTGCAGAACTCCGGAAATTTCGACCACCTGGGGTTTTTTAACGTGCACTAACATCGCATAGTACACGGGCCACCACATTTTGCTCCATCGAAATGCAACCGCCGTGATGCGTGTGGTAAAACCAGTGATAAAACGTAATAGGCAACGTGTCTCATTCTCTCTTCATATAGCCCTAGCGACGTCATCCGTCTCAGGTATATGCGTCCTCAAAATGTAATTAAAGAAGCTGCGCAAGCCTTCCACCTTCACAGAGTGCATGGAAGGGTTCTGGACCCGTATCCAAAAAACATCTTACGATAATGTTCGTAAGAGAATATCTCATCCAATCACGGAGATGGACATATCTGGAAAGAAATGCCTTTTGAATTCAGCATCAAATTTTTTTTTTTTCGAGTACTACCAAGTTGGGGCCAAGAGCAGCCGTTGCTCCACTGTAAATATGAAGAAATATGCCGTTTGGGATTCAAGTAGATACACTACGCTTAAACGTCTAGACTTATAACCGGTTGGGCTCGAACCTGCCACTCTTCCTGTACATAAGGGGTCCTCTTTCAATCAGTGAAGAAGTGACATAGCTACGCTTTAAAACAAGCTAGGAGAAATCACAACACATCCTCTACGCAAAGCGACAACAGAAGACAGAGCGCAGGACAGGACGCCTTGTTTTGTTGGCTGTCCTGCGTTTTAGTTTTGCACTAGAAAGGTGTTAGGGATTCACACTAACCAGACCGCTAATGCATTGTGTTGAAGCTGGTCGAACGTTGTTTGGAACGTACGATCTTAAAGTTGATGGTAAAAATCGGAGCCGCAACCTAGCGGGAGTCGAACCTGTAACCTTTGTCTGATGTACAGCGACGCCCTTTCCGGACGTCGACACAGCCGGAGGCCTGAAGTCTCACAGCGTAGCGTAGAAATGTCACTTAAGCAAGGATTAAGGTCACCTAAAGTTTCTTTTTCAATGCTTCGTTTGTTATCTAATATACGCGCTTGCCTAGTCTCCTGAACGGTCGAGCTGTATTACCGCAGTCTATCTATTCTACTATAGGCCAGAGCGATAATCTGCCCGTAAAATGTGCAAGTTGCTTAATGTGCATAGAAAAAAATGCCAGAAGCCCCTGCCGGGAAAATGGGGAAAAGTTAAGCTTGGCGTGTGCGTGCCTGGCCTACTATTTATTTATTTATTTATTTATTTATTTATTTATTTATTTATTTATTTATTTATTTGGCAGAAAATTCAAGGCATTCATATGGTTCAGACATGTCCAGATATCGCAAGCGTCGGCTCGTAGTCCAGTGGTTAAGACACACTCTTTCGGATGTCGGAGTCCCGGATTCAAAACTCATCAATGGCAAATCGTCCTTAAAATCTTTCTTCGTTTCATTCAGTCCTTTGTTTCCTTCCTTCAACGACGGTTGCAGGAAAGCAACCGCGGTAAGTCACCACCGCGGTTATATACGTACACTTGAAAAGAACGAAAGGTTTTGAGTATTATGTACTTTCCAGCGGGATCGAGAGCAATAAGCGGTCACACAGGAAATGGTATAGCGCACTGGGAGTATGAAGCGTTTTCCCAGTCTACTTTTCAGATCAAGGGTGAGAGACTGAGCAACTATGACACTTTTTGTCGCCTTATGCCGAGGAACCCTCGATCAGGCATCACTACTGTTGCGCAATAAACACGCCATTAGTTCACTTTATTTTCATGGAAGCGCACAAGACTTTTCGCGCGCTTGTTTGATTGCATTCGACACGTTTCTTTTATTTCAGCCCTTTGATACAGCACTGTTGTATCCATGGAGCAAGAATTATTCAGGAAGATAAGCAGCGCTCGCTCGGGTGCGAATAAAGTACGTCACTGAGATTTGCACGGCGTCGGGGTGCCCTCTGTGGCTCGAGCCGGCTTGCGGACATCGCAAAGCGCGTACGGCGCGCTCTCCCCACAGACTCGCCTGTTTGGGACCACTCGGTATGCACTTCTGTTACTGCCGCGACCGGGCAGCCCGCCGCGGTGGTGTAGTGGTTACGGTACTCGGCTGCCACCCAAAAAACTCGGGTTCGATCCCGGCCGCGGCGGTCGCATTTTCGATGGAGGCGAAAATGCCAGAGGCCCGTGTACTGTGCGATGTCAGTGCACGTTAAAGAACCCCAGGTGGTCGAAATTTCCGGAGCCCTCCACTACGGCCTTCCTCTCCTCTCTATCTCTTTCACTCCCTTTCCCCCACCCCCACGGACGCTTAGCCGCGCTCCCTACGTGGGCTGCAGAAATTAGCGTCCTTTCCTAACCGAACCACAATCATCATCATCGACCGGGCTTGTCGTTGTTGTTGATTATTATTATTATTATTAATATGATGATGATCATCATCAACAACAACAACAACAACAAACCCGGTCGCGGCACTAAGAGAGGAAAGCTAGGAGGGGCGTCACGTGACAATCTCGAAGCCTAGTCATTAAAAAACTGAAGGCGAGAATCATGGTAAGTGGGCCCCGGTCACGTGGTGTGTAAGCTGTAGATTAATGCACAGTCACGCGCCACTAAATGTTACCGCGTCCAGACAAGCTCGAGCGCTGACCAGGCGGTTGCGGGATCGAATGCAGGCCTCGGCGGCCGGATTTCAATGGAGGCGGAATGCTAGATGCCCGTGCACTGTGCGATGTCAGTGCATGCTAAAGAACCCGAGGTGGTCGAAATTTCCGGTGCCCTCTACGGCGGCGTCTATCGTGGTGGACTTAAAACACCAGGAGTTATTATTAATAGGTACCATAATTCGTTAAAAGCGGATTAGCGGCTATATCGAAATACTTGATATGTCGTCAAAGTTCGGAATGTCATGCTATTCGCTATAACCGGGTTCGACATGCATTTTTTGTCATTGCAGAGAGCAGCAGAGCGCCGTGGGAACAGCAGCGGTAGCGGCGACACAACATGAGGCCCACCACTTTGCTAACCCTGTGTGTGTTCGTCACGTTGGCCCTGCTGGCAACGCAAGCGCGGCCGGCGCACGGCGCTCTCATTTTGCCCCTGGTCATCTACAAGAAGCTGCCCAAACAGTGAGTGTCGGCTGACCTCTGCCGCAGTGGCCCGTTTGCCGCACGTGCCCGAAGCTTCTGACAGTGCGATCATGTATGGCGACGTGTTCAGGACTATGGCAGCACACGAAGCTACTCCTATAGACGATACGATCGAAGTTAAAAATTTAGAGAAAATACAGGAATCAGTGCTTCCTCTAACCTCTTTGTCTCGTAATGTCAGCATATATACGTTCTGAGCTGGCATTCCCGCAGCGTCTGCATTCCGTAGAGTCAAACCGCATTCTTCGCGATTTTGAATAAGGCTCTCGACACGCACAAACCTGACGCCATTTGTCTCGTGTAGTTAGCGTAATAGGCCTAAAGCATTGGCAGAGAGCGTTGCAGTGAGTGTCATTACTTACTCCCAGCTACGAGAAGTAGAGGAGCTTGAAATCGCATACCTTTATGAAAGCAATTCGTTCTTTACAAATATCCGTGTAACATTGGCAATTCTTGCGCATATATCCGCGTACAATGAAACCAAACATAGAGCATCGCTTTATTGTATCTAGCTGCAGAGCACGCACAGAACGATGACCGAATACTACATATTTATGCGTAAGTAGGAACTAGATGCTTATGCAAACATAACTAAATTAACATTGCATTTGCACTGTGTGTTATTGTTTTGAGAGCCGGAAGATATGGGAGTTTGTGTTCTCCTAAAGCACTGCGTCAGATGCGGTCGTTGGGTGACTGCCATAGTCTGAACAAAGCGTTCCTGGTAGAGTACAGTCACCTGTGCATGCATTATATTGCCTTGCAGCATGCTTGCTCCTGAGCCGTGCAGCTACAGTAAAGCTTCAGCTGCAAATGATACGGCCACCTCCAGACAATGAATGAAAATCGACCGTATGTGTTTTAAGGGCACGAAATGACTGCCAGTGTCTACAGAGGAGGCCCCGCAGACTCCATTTAGGGCTGTGTGCATGACATGCCGTGAATGATGCCTGTTTATTCGCCTCGGGATGGTAGAATATGCTCGTAAGTGTCCACGTCCAGCGATGACATCACGCACTGTTTTAAACTATACAACGCTCATCACCTACGTCACAATGCGGTTCTCGGGACACCCGACGGATACATAAAGAGCGTAGTCGAATGAAGAAGATGGAGAATCCGGAGAAATGACTCCACGGTCTTGATCACGCCGTATATAATGAGCAGTCACCAGCTCTCCCAGCTTTCAACCCTTATTGAAGTTCGTAACGTTCACGGAGAGGTTTTCTTGCTGCAGGTTGACAAACTAAAGACATCAAACTAAAACGAGGACCGCTTTAAAGCGTTCGTTAGTGGCTTTGCTAGTATTGTTCAGAAGCCTAAAATTTAACTTTACGATATGATTGCGAATGAAGTAATTCAACACACGAAGCCGAGATTGCAAAACTAAACCAAATATTACCCAAGCGTTGACATTGGCTTCTTCCAATGAACACGGACAGCAATCGTATGGCTGTGACAAAATAATCTGCAAACACGTGTAACCAGGTGTAGCCGACATGCCAATTTTTACGCAGACAGGGACAACTACATGCGTCAAAATTATCGCCCAGTCTGGTGATATAGCGTTGAACCCCGAGTCTTTCGCTGGGCGCGACAGCTTCTGTAAGTCAGCCGTGCATGGCGTCCGCTTAATCTCAACCGGTGCGCAAGACACACGACGATCGCATGGCGCATGGCGCATGTCAACACTGCAGCATGTCAACGTCAGCGCTCGTTTCACGACGGTTCAGCCTGTGCATGCATACGTAAGCAGAGGACGCGCCTGTGCGGCCGTTGTCTTTGTGACGCAGCGATCCGACCCCGCACCTGAAGTCGCTGCTTCAGTTCATCAATCTAGACGTCATCAAGGGCCTGGTTGGTCAGCTCATCAACTTCGAAGCAATCTTGCGTCACTTTTCGCCAGCCCGCGAGGACGTCGACAGCCGCCTCGCAGACCACGGTGGTGATGATGATGGACGAGCCGAGACCGCCCCCGGGTTCCACGACGCCGACGCCGGCCGCGACGCCGACAGCGCCGACGACGCTGCCGGCGTTCCCGACGCTTCCGCCGATTCCAGTGACGCCCGAGATGGAAGCCAGCCCCGTGAGAGTCTGTCTACGCGTCCGGCTCCTGTGCGGATGTGCACCGCGCAACGTTTGTGCCG
Organism: Hyalomma asiaticum; assembly: GCA_013339685.2. Lineage (NCBI taxonomy): Eukaryota > Metazoa > Arthropoda > Arachnida > Ixodida > Ixodidae > Hyalomma > Hyalomma asiaticum. The sequence goes on along the minus strand of CM023486.1, from coordinate 79,257,542 downwards.
GTGGCGCGAGTTAGCACACGCAAGGAGCGGCCTGTTTCGTGTTTGTGTCTGTCCATCTGTCGCGTATGTTTCTGTGAAGGGTCCACCCGCAGGCGAGGTGGATTGATTGCGAGAAAATCGCGCCTATGAAGTGAACTTCAATGATGCCATTGTGGTGCTGAAGCTTTCACCGTTCTTTTTTCTTTTTCGGTGGGGAAGAGGACGAGGGGGGGGGGGGGGGGGTCGTCGCCAGTAAGAGCCACGATAAGTTGCCTGTAATGACAGGGATAAGCAAAGGCATTTCGAGGTTAACATATTTAAATGCGGAGTTGCTCGACCGAACCCCGCTATCAATGACAAGAATGTATTGACGAAATTCAACGTGTACTATTTTCAACTGTACACCAAATGCATGTTTTCCTCCTTGTGTTAGCGTCGGTATAATTTCAAAACGGTTAAAACAAGGATTCGTTAGTCCGCTTATCGCAGAAGGAGGTACGCGCACACAATTCGGTTAACAATGGTGAGACATCACTGACCTGCAGTGTCATGCGTGTGTTCTGTGCATACGTCTACGATGTGTGTACTGCGTTTTCGTTCTTTTGTGCACTTGTTACAAAACATTCTTTCATGTCTTGTGTCAGGCAAGGGTACGGCTCATGCCTGAGCCCATGCTATGCCATGCTTGTCACTCATGGTGTTCCACGCTGCATTCGTACAGCGTACTGACGCTACAAGTTAGCGTTGGCGTTGGCTGGCTGCGACGTGCAGTGTGCCTTGAGATGTTTTAAGGTAGACAACTGCCCAATCGCAATTGCAACCCTAGATTCTAGAGTAATCAAATTTTGTTGCAGAAGCCTACGACACTATATATATATATTTCTTTCTTTCTTTCTCTTTCTTTTTTCTCGAGATGCGTTACAACCTGTTGGAAGATTGCAACCTAGCCCTGAGCCCAAATATACGCATCAGAAAGCTAAGCGCACGAAAAGCAGCTGCACGACGAGAAGAAATGACGCGAAGTTCAAAACTAGCGGGATTAGGCGCCGGATGACTGTCGCCAAACTGCTGCTGTTCGTTGGCTGATTGATGCACGCAAAGGAATGTAACACGCCACCAAAACAAAGATCAGGAGGGACAAGAAATCCCTTTTAGTAAATTGTGAACTTCGTAAAGATTTTAGTCAGCAGTGTACGTGCACCAGCCTCGTCCTTTTTTCTTTGTCGAAATAGGAAATTTCCAAGTGATTATGCTATGTATATTTAATTCAATACAAAACTTCCGAACAAGCTCAACGGGAAACAGGCTGTAATCAACCAACGAAGCACTCAAGTCGGGTTGGAAGCGGAAACAAAGCATTACCGAAGGCTATGGCAACAATGCGCAACATTATGCATGTATGTCATCGTAAATGTCTGATGGTCCACGTCTGACAGTGAAAGACACATATCTTTGCATGCTCTCAGAGAAGGTATTGCATCGGAGGAAAGTATTGTAAATGTCAAGTGGTGAAGACAGGATGACGAAGACCTGAAGGGTATTGTGGGTATGAAGCTGATCGGGCTTGGACTGTTCATGCAGGCTATGTTGGAACGGTATTGCGCGGAACGTCAGTGAAAGCTGAGAAAGGTCTTTTCTGAAAATGTTCTTGTGCCGAAACCCGGGGACGAACCGAGGACCTTATATAGCTAACCAATGCCAAGATAGAAATAGAAAAAAATAAGGGGGGGGGGGCGGAGCGGGGTTCCCTAAAGAACTACGCAGTCACATAATTATTACGTCAATTCAACTACATAACCAATACAGCGCCAAGTCGAATGTGATCGAGGTATTTATAATCGGACACGTTTGGACTTGTTGGGTCATTCAAAGAGCTGGCGAAACACGTAAATTTCACGCGTTGTCAAAATGTGGAAAATTGATGCTTACTAACGTTCCCAGTAACGTGCGAGCACAGCACAACTGCCAGCGACAGAAAATACCGTTATGGCTGTGGTCAGTTATTAAACAGTTAAATTTCTGTATTTTAATTGTAGCACGTGCACAGAGTACGCAGAGATCCTTATCAAATCCCTGTCGTGGCAAGTGAGCGACGCAGGCGGTTGATGTGAGCTGATCTTAAGAGCATAATAAGGCTGCCATCCCAACAGAAAAAACGCAAAAGCAAAATAAATGGTTAAACGATTATGAGTATTGACAAATGCAGGAACATGAAAGGACATGATATACCTCTAAAGCTTGCTATTATATGGTGCACACGCGCGTGTATTGTTATATCGGTCAGCAGCAGAGTGCCATAGCCGCTAGACAACCGTGGCGGGAGCAAAAAACAATGATGACAACGTTACGTAGGCATTCATATTTGTTGTACAATCTGACATTGCGACACTTCTGCAAGTATCGCATGTCTTCTGTGTGTTTCATGTTTGTACTGTGTAACCAACTGTGTGTCCTAAGTGTGCGTGTGTGTGTCTCGTTGCTTTCGTTTTGTTTTGTTTTTGTTTTAAGCGACAGTGATCAATGTACCACGGTGTGTGAACCTGTGTTACACAAGCTCATCGCTGTGCGAACACAGAACTATTCCGGTTGCACGCATCGGTATACAAGCGCGACATTGCATAAGTTTCGTATCCCGCACCTACAGCTGTGACCAGCATTGACAGAGTAATTTTCGACAGTTAAAACTGCGCATGCACCAGCTGATGGCTAGCGCTAGGCTTTCCACACGACTTCCCTGTTGCTATTCAGCTTTTTCACATTGGTCACCCTTTCTCAGTTCCACGAGTCTGGAGCAGCCAATTCAAAGTCAATGCATACTCAGTCAATGTCTGCCTTGTCTTTCATTAATAGCAGTTACATTTATGCAATGTATCTGCTCTTTCACGTCTCAGTTTTTCTTCCTCGTTTGTCCCTGACGTAAATGTAACGCGTTATGACAAACATTTATAGAGGCTTTGACACAGCGCACTAGTTCAAGATTGAGCCATTCGCTCCATGGAATATTTGTTACCATTCTAGCCCTCACACTCTGCTTGCTCTACTTGCGAATCCTGTAGAAACGATGCCAGGTAAGCACAGAAAGAAAATCAAGAAAAGGAAACCGCGGCGTTATTATGCTATCACTGACGAAGTCAGCTGGTGCTTAACTTATCTAAGTTATCTGCTTCAATTAACAACGCCAACTCACTCGTTGCAACTCACGGTTCGGCAGGCTTACTTACCCACGAAAAGAACACGTATCGTTCGACAAACACACCGAGCATGCAACAAATGTTTGTGACCCGACGCTTTAACCAGTGCCTAACGCCTCTTATTTTCTTTCTTTCGTCTTTCTCGGACACGTGCAGCAAGTTGCTAGTACCAGTGCCCCTACCACTGCCACTGCCGATCCCTATTCCGCTGGTAAAGCCCAAGATGCTGTCGCTGCTCTTGCCAAAGCTGCCTCGGATCGGGATCACCCTGCACCTGGGCAAGTCTTCACCACTGCGACACCTGCGGATACACCACAAACCGAAGCTGGTGCACCTTGACCACGGCCACGACGACCATGACTACCACCACTCGCACTCGAGCCACCAGCCGCACCACCACCACGGACCGCCGCCGCACTCGGGCGAGGACGAGGTGTACGAAGTGAAGAACTCGCCGCCACAGTACCCGGCCAAGGACTGGAAGTCGTAGCCCCTCCCCGAAACCTTGCCCTAGAGGAGTCATCTTCCCTCGTCACTCTCCTGCCGACGTCAGCTGTGTCCGGAGTGCGGTCGTACACGCGTAGACAAACAGTTGCAAGGCGTTATCCAGACGACAGACCTGCGGACCACGCCGTCAATCACGCGATGAGACAGTAAGGCACGTGGTACGCAAGTTCATCCGCAAGGTAGAGCCGGAACGGTGCAAGACTGGGGTGCCATACTGGACACTGTCGAATTTCGCCAGGCCGTCGAATCTTTTGCACCTGATTGGCCCAGAGGCCTGTCCGACTGGTTCAAAACGCTGTGCTTACAGATTTTGACAACATGGCGGAATTGGACAATGTCCAAGACCAGGGTCGACTAAGAGCTTTACCACGTGGGTACTACCTCGGGCGTAGCGATAATTGAGACGAGAGTTGTCCCTAGAAAGGCGTCCGACCCGCTGCAATGTCTGATGGTGCAGTGAAATGTATGAAATAAGCTTAAATAGATGTGGATAAAAGCTGACGCGGTGAGCACGCCCGCACGAGCCAACATAGCCACCATAGGCGTGCCCTTCTTCACCCCCCCCCTCCCCCCATGCCTCCTTTAGACTTATCTAAGGAGAGCGCCAAAACGCTTCCAAACGTTCACATTGAACTGCGTTTTCACCGTAAAGGCCTCCATCGGAGGGATCGAGAGAGGGAGAGGGGATGGGGGCGCTGTGGTAAGACGTTGCTCCCCCTAAGGAGACCTATGCGCGCGCCTATTGTGCATGGCCACGCAGCCAGATGTGTCCCACACTAGCGAAAAAGAAAGACCGACTAAGCGACTACTCGTTGGGGCCGATGACGATCGCCACATCAAGAGCCTGCGAGCATTTTAGGTATATGCGGTCTGTAGCTGTTACAAAACGCGCATCCCTGTTCCGTGCGGTCTTAGTACTCACCGCAGACCTGCCATTGGTCTGCGGTGAGTACCATTGCGGTGGTGCCATTGGTCGGCGGTGCCATTGGCCCAGCAAACCAAAAAACACGAGTGTCATGTTTTGCGACCTGTCGTCTAGATACGCTTGCACCTTCCGCGGCGGACACGAGGTATTACACGGCTCTGTAGAGTGGAGAGCTGAACCACGATTCGAGATGAGGTGTCCCATAGGCCAGACAAAACAAAATGCAGTTGCACGCTTGAGAATGGCATCCTCTGTGGTGGCAGCCGCGCATTCATGCAACAGCTATCGGCATCATTGGAAAACAGGATGAACACGACGCAAGAAGGTTGCACATTGTGAGTCGATATACATATCGACCTTACAATGTGCAACTTGTTTGCATCGTAGCCGCCACGTTGCATTAAGAGTCAGTTATTTTACGGTTGGTGCAAGGATCGCGGTACAGCCTACAGTGACTGCACTGTTCCATCGCGGCTTGGCCAGCAGCACATTGCAAGCTGGCACCAGTGGCTGGCCTACAGTGAGGATGTCTTGAAGGCAAAAGAAACTTGCGTGCGCTGATTCCGCGGTGATAGTGCTACGACAATACTCCGAACACAGCCGTCGTTAGGCTCTGCCGGGTCACGTGAACCATCCTGTCCTCGCGTATGTTGTTCTTTCGTCGGTCAGCCTGACGAGAGGGAGTTACAGCGTGGTACGCGGTCGCATCCGACGACGAAGAGAACTCTATCACCAGAAGCGTTGCCATTAATTCATCCTGTAAAGAGCTCGAGTATTCACTCCAACGTCCTGCATAGTAGAGATGACCCCCAGTTTAATATCATAACAGAAGAGCCTAACGACGATACCTAATCTAACGCTTTCGACGATATCATAAACCAGATGTACTAGACATATTAAGCTACTTCCCGTGCTTTGACCAAATTACACTGCGTCAGGTTAGAGACTTAGGCTGGCCGCTCATGCTTCGTATCAGCAAGGCAGTAAAGTGGGACTGCATCGCCTTGTCTTGGCACGAATGTAAATAATGTAGGTAGAGGTACTGAACTGAGAACGTAACGTTGAACATGAAAGTGAGGCTTGAGCCTTTCTTCGATGGACGTAGCGGCCAGCAACAACGTTTGGCACTGTACAGCGGAAGAATACTTCCACTTCGACGGAGAAGGGCTCCACCGATGTTAAAAAGTTTCGCGAGCGGCGTAAGGTAACGCACACTTGAGAACGACGCTATTGCGACGGGTAAACCTAGTGCACACCACTCTGGATAACGTGAAATCCTGCGCAGCATTGTAGCAACATCTCAGGCTCCTATAACTCTGCCCTGACGGTCCTTCCATAGCGCAATGTCCCCGGATCGTGAAGACAGCTAAGTTAGCAGGCAGCCTCGACAATCGCATGGTGACAACGCAATTCTACACCAGCTACTCTGATAGCTCGCATGCTCTTGAAACTCCACGCTTGGTGACGCCACTCTGCAAGTGCGACGTCAAAGCTGTAAGAGACCATAGGTGATGCTATTCCTATTCTGTTTCAATATAATGCGGATCAGGAGGCAGCAGCAGAACCATACGCTCATAAAGGCAGCAGGGCAAACATTCCTGCCCATCATGTGTCTGAAAGGATAGAGATATGTGAGAACTGGGATGTCAGCAGCACATGAAAGGCACACCTCAATCGCAACTGAAGTTTACTTTGAGCATCCAGGGCACAAGAAAGATGCGCACACAGCGCTCAACATAACAGACCAGGAATATCAGTCCTCTGGTCATATTGGAACGCATGCAACTACTACTCTTGTCATTTTTGCATGCACTGCATAATGACTAGTTGGTTGATATTAGTCCCACTTAAAGGCTTCACTGGCCTTTCGAGGTCGGTGGAATCTTCATACCTGCTTCACTACATTTATATACGCTGTATGCCCTGAACAAGCTTTAGTTCTCTTAGGTCTATTTCGCTGTCCTGTTTAAGGTATCCACCTGCTTTAACAGAACAGCCCAGCAAAAAACGGGCTTTGTTCATACTGTCAGTGTCAAGCGCATAAACGTTTTAGGACGGGGTCGAAGCAGAAAGGAACACACACAAACGCTAACTTTCTTTCCTGTTCCGTGCCCGTTCTAGAACGTTTCCGCTCTTAACACTGACAACGTGACACCAACAAGGCCGGAAGTATATCCTTGTTAGGCTTTGGGCGTTACGTAGTGTTGACCTTTCCGTACAGATGACCAGGTCTTAAGGCCTCTCCTAAAAGATTTTTTTTTTTAATATCACAGCGAAGACAAGCGGGAACGAGTCTACACGAGGAAGTGCGCAGGTTTTTTTCGCCTTATCGAGAGTGGTGTTTGCCTTCGTCCACTTCGAGTCAACCGAGTGCGCGCGGCATTTCTTGGGAAAACACGTGCGCTCTCTTTGCTGCCGATCTCGGCGGCGTCTTCGAGAGGTCTGGCTAACGATAGGCATCGACGCGTAGCGTGGCCTCATCTCCCGCAGTCGCCGAATACGGGTCGCGCTTCTTCCTCTGCAGTGGCGTCTTCCCCCGAGGCGCCAGTAAGAGAAGCGGTCTTTGTGCTGGCAACGAGGTGGTCCACTGTTGTTTTGTTTTCGTTTTTTTTTTTAAAAGATCGTTCTCTCTATTCCTCACGTACACCCACTGTGGATACATTTGCCCTGCATGTATAAGCTTTCGTTTTCACCGAGTTGTCCTCGTCCCCGAAAAAAAAATTAAAGAAAAAAAAAGGGACTTGGACCCCTTCCTGCCCTCCACGCTCTCAAACTGCCGCTCATAGCGAGTTGGAGTATTACAGGCGCACTCAATTGTAAATACGAAACCGCTCAAATAAAATTTTGTTGTTGTGTGCATGTCGTGTGGAGTGACTCGATTCCTCTTGCAATAGATGGGTCTAGGAGATTGCCACGAAGGTTTCATCGGCAGAGAGAGAAAAAAAAATCGTGCGTATCCGTCTATTTTTCTTCTAGTGCTTCCGTTCTTACTTGTAACAGCGGTTGTACTGGAACTGCGATGCAGCGTACCAAGCCAAGCTACGAACTTGGCTATGGAAACGCTCTTTCTTAGAGGAACGCTACCAGCTCGCAAAGAAGGAGAACGCGCCCTCACCCGCGAGAGACAACGCCTATATATATATATATATATATATATATATATATATATATATATATATATATATATATATATATATATATATATATATATGCACTGGATCTTGACTTGCAATGAAGTGCCGGTGGGAGATTTCACTTGTGCATAGTTGAACCATGAGGATTCGTAGCGTGCGCGTTAACTAAATTAATCCGGTACTCGGCACGATCTACGGTGAACATCCCGAGCTTCGCCCACTCATCATCATTCACTCCGTGGATATGCTGTAATTTTTTATGCCACGTTCCGCCGACAATTCACCGGCGTCACTCCGTCACGGAATGGACATCAACTGCGAACCCACTGCTTAGCTGAGGCCAATTTTAATTGTATGACCTTTTTTGCAGATGTCATTGCATAAATTCATCATAAGTTTGACAGTAAGGCTGCTTGATTTCGTTAACGTTTTTACCAAAATGTTAATTAATGTGATTCGTACCAAGGCGTTTCATAACCGTTTTAGCCATTGCGTGCGCCTTTTACCAGAGACCTTGTAATTTGTCAAGCGGAGAGGAAACAAGCCTGTCGCTGGCTGCCACACTTGGGTAATCTCTGCGCCGAGAATGCTTCAAAATGCGATTACCATGCGCGATGTAACTTTGGAAGCGTTAGAGCAAAGAGGTTTCGCGTGGCGATTCGGTAGAACTTTTCAAATAAACAAACAAAATTATAATGTTTCCTATTCTACAAGTTTACGCACTGCATGTTTGCATGGGGCACTTCCACAAGAGATCAAACATGTAGCACGCACGACATTTTTTTTGTGTGTGTTCTTTAATATATAACGAAGGCCATTTCAAGACGCCCGGAAGCAAAATGTCATGCAGAATAAGGGTGCAATTTTATGTGTAACGATTCACATCTCGCTAAATAAGGGGTCAATATGGCCTATTTTGAGCGTGCTGTGCCGGGGCCAGACCTATCTACGCGCCGTATATATCGCCGTATTTATGTAGTCTTATAAAGCTTCTGAGCGCAGTTCGCACTGATCTTCATTCCACGGCGACCAATGCGCACGTATATAGCACACAAACTTTGCGAATTCAGCACATCTCATGAAGTTTTTTGCACTAAGTCTACAACACACCCTTCCAAGTATCTGAGCGAGGTGAGGCTATTTAAAGAAACACAAGGATGTTGCTCAGAAATATGCATGGATCAATGACATTACGTTCAACAAGAACAATTATGAATGACGCGTGAATGGTTAAAGGAAATTATAGATGTCTGATGAAAGACCAAACTGGAATGTCCAGCTTGTAAACTATGTGCTGACACGCGTTCATTGAGTCTATAGACGAGCATGCCTATCGTTCTTCACAGTAAGCGGGAAAGCAGCTAATGTTGCCTAATGCTACAGAAGTGATGTTCAGACGAAGTGCGCATGGCTCGGACTGGTTCAACTTCGAGCGTTGCCACAGCAACGAACGCTTAACCTTCTGATGATGAGAAGGGCTTTCTGAGAAACGCGTCACTTGGCTCATTGCGTTTCCTCGATTATCTGAAATATCAAGAACATGTGTGCAGCTAGCTACATAGAGGTAATATTTTATGAATGAATGAATGAATGAATGAATGAATGAATGAATGAATGAATGAATGAATGAATGAATGAATGAATGAATGAATGACGATGAACTTGCGCATGCTGGATCGCATGGCACTGAGCCAGCGTTACGAGTATGACCTGCGTCTTTGGAAAAACACAGCAGTTGCTATGGCGACTAAAGGGCAGCCCAAGGTACAGCGTAACGGCGGAACTCTCGTTACTACAAAATTTCTGCTTTTATCGAAGAGAATACACCCGCTACTGGCGCAGCTACGGTTCGCTGATATCCATATCATCAGCGTCATTTATTGGCGCGTTCCTACAGGGTCGAGCAAAGATAGATGAAGGCGCGCACACTGATAACATATATGTACGGTTTGCTTCATTGTTATAGAAGCGGTTAACACACACTTCGACGAGAATTCAGGTTAGGCAAGCACGAACTCCTCGACTGATGTTGAAGTACCATCAGCACAACTGCTGATGCGATACGTTCTACTTACGATACGCACGGGACGGTAAGAGTCGCCGTGTAGTAGCCACCTTGCTAGACCCCTCGAGGTTTCGGGTTCGATTCCCCCCCCCCCCCCCCTATCGCTGCGTGGTTCGTAGCCTTCAGTCGTTACACCACGTTTGTCTGTTTATGTCTGCTAGTTATAAGCCTACATTTCAAGCGCAATTAAGCTACAACAGCAAAGTGTGTTCTCATAAAATTTTTAGTTCCTACTTTGTTTGGCCCTTCGTTGACATTGGTTGTAAAGATTTACATTCAATCACGTAAAGCTCATAGCAGCGTACACCGGGCCGAGAACTGCGGATATATGAACCACACGTGGTTACGTTATCGTTAATCTTGTCAAGATGACGGTGGTGACGAGGATAGTCCGGAACGCATACCAAAACAATTTAACCCCATGCCTTCAACACTACAGACAAAAGCGTAGGAAACATCCTCCACAACACGACTCACAGGTGCCCGAAGCGGTTACCTGGAGGCAGCTGCAGACAAACACTTTTCCGCATCACACACGCTATATACCACTAGAAGTACCCCACAGCAACACCAGCCACAGCCACTTAGGCGTGCCATCTGATGCGCGCCAACGCTCCAACTGCAAACCCTACCGTACAACAGCGGGAAGCCTCGCCGTCAAGCCTAACCTCTCGCGAGCAACTCTATCTGGCCGCGAGAGCACGCAGGGCAGCTGCTGCGGCTAATGGGAGTCTGGACTTATGACATCCACCCACGCGCGCTACCCGCCGAAGGACCCTGTGACCGTCCACGATTTCAATAAATGTTTTCCCTCTCTCTCTCTCTAGTGCGAATAGCAGGTATGTCACCCTACTGATGTCAATACCTTAACTCATGTCAGCCATACATTCGTACCCTGCCATGCCAACTTTGCAATACAACGAGACGACCAAGAGAGCAGACAGACAGACAGACAGACAGACAGACAGACAGACAGACAGACAGACAGACAGACAGACAGACAGACAGACAGACAGACAGATAGATAGATAGATAGATAGATAGATAGATAGATAGATAGATAGATAGATAGATAGATAGATAGATAGATAGATAGATAGATAGATAGATAGATACGGTAAAATCGGCATTGGTTCCCGCAGAAATGCTTCGCATTTAGTTGCAAAAACCCCAATTTTAAGTTTGTCTTCTTGAGTCTCCCTGATGGAGCAAACGCGCGGTTCACGGAGCGAAACACTTTCCTGTGGCCGGTATCGCTCGTTACGGTTCACCGCGTATTACTTTGCTCACAGTTCCTCGTGCGATCAGAAAAGTAAACTTGTTGCCTACTGTAAAGAGCGACACCGTTGACGACGGCACCTAGTACGGCGCAGTCGCTAGGACGGAACGAATGACAAGCCCAAACTGCAGGAATAGGCAGTATTTAAGCGTGACAGCACAACGCGCAGTAACAGGCAACGAAGCTCTACACGCCCGTTCCGAAGCCGCTTGGATGCCCTTCGATGACCGTGTTCGCATAAGGAAAACGCCTTGTGGACTGTAACGGACTCTGAAAATGCAGCTAGTGTTATTCCGTAACCAGTACCGCTTTATGTTCCTTCCTTCACAACGATCGTTAAAGCCGTTCAGCCGGTGCACGCGTTATGGAGCCACGAAGTAGCACGTGACTCTCTCTCTCTCTCTCTCTCTCTCTCTCTCTCTCTCTCTCTCTCTCTCTCTCTCTCTCTCTCTCTCTCTCTCTCTGTGCTCGAGAGAGAGAGAGAAAAGGGAAAGAAAAGCAATCAGGTCAAGCAGAGACACACCGCTTGATACCGCAGATATTAGAAAGAAAGAAAGAAAGAAAGAAAGAAAGAAAGAAAGAAAGAAAGAAAGAAAGAAAGAAAGAAAGAAAGAAAGAAAGAAAGAAAGAAAGAAAGAAAGAAAGAAAGAAAGAAAGAAAGAAAGAAACGTTGAGGGGTCGGCTCACGCGGAGGTGCAAGTCAAAACTACGCTGCTGCTCATTAGAGAAGGAACTAGATGCAGTATCGCACGTGTAGCGTTTTCGTTTTCTCCATGCATGTTGCTGAAATACGCGCAAACCGTCTTCGACGTGGCTACCAACCGATCGAATCGACATCCTCCTGTCGTATCCATTACGGCCGTACACCCCACTCTCTCTATGCACGTCCACCTCGTTCGAGACATAACCACCATCTTCCCAACGATTCATCCAAAAAGAGCAGAGTTCAGAAAAAGAAGATCGCAGGCATTCTTCCACGAATGTGTAGCACCGGGCAAGCAGGCCAGGCAGTCTTTCTTCCCACTCTCGACGCACGAGAACTGGGCCATGTATTCTTACTTGCGCGGCCGGCATGGCGTTCTCCAGCGTCGTTACCTTCTGCGGGCGTGTGCATCACGCGTACGTTGCTAAAGCGTGTCAGCAAAAGGGGAAAAAGAAAGCGGCGGCGGTTCCATAAGCGAGTCTCACTGCGTGCCCCGCCGCCGGCATTCAGAAGACAACGCAAGCGTTTGTGGAGGAAGAAGAATCGCGAGACGCAGAGACAGGCATGACCAGGCGAGCGCAAGAGACCGGTGTTTTCACGACGCCAGAGCTCGGCAGCCGCCGGCGGAGACAGAAGGGGAAGGCGAAGCCCTTGGCCTATACGAGGGGCCACGAACCAGGTCGGGTCACGACTGCGTTACGCAAGCCTCGCGGAAGCTTTCACGGCCGTCCTGCCAAAGGCCATTGTCTTCTCCGGCGTAGAGGAGGAGAGCCGGCTCCACCCGCACAAGTATAGCTCTCCCTCGTTATCCTACTGGCAATGATGAGGCGCATTTTCTACCTCTGTGCAAGAGAGGGGATAGAATGCCGATGTGGACACCGAAAAAAATGCTTTTAACTATTACGAATGCATAACAGCGCCGAAATTTACTGGTTTGTGGAGGCTCGTTGAGAAGCGCCATGCTGTAGTTCTATAGAAGAAGCGGTAAACATGAAAGAAAGAAAGAAAGAAAGAAAGAAAGAAAGAAAGAAAGAAAGAAAGAAAGAAAGAAAGAAAGAAAGAAAGAAAGAAAGAAAGAAAGAAAGAAAGAAAGAAAGAAAGAAAGAAAGAAAGAAAGAACAAAGTCAGGCAGGCCAGCGAGTGCAACCTAAACTATGTTATAAAAATTATCAAGATCGAACTGTAGGCGTAGTAGTAAGACACCTAAACCTGAGTGTTTTCGCTCTTCGTGGACATCGAACCGCCGCTTCTCCGGCCAGCATCGAACCCGCGATCTCAAGCTCCGCAGCACACCGTCACGGTTACCTTGCGGCTAACGCGGCCGCTCGTATATATAGTATAGCGGTAGGAACCTTTACATTGTCGATTGAATGGCTCAATTAGCATTATACGGATCTTCGCGCTCATCACCCTACGACAGCAGTAAAAGGCGGCTTCCCGGGAAAGCGCGCGACATGAGGCAACGCACAGCGTCGTCTACAGACACCATAGTAGGCATTTGTCTACGCAGTTCGTGTAAGCGCTGCGGCTCAGCTTGGATGATAGGGTATTATGGCGCACTCGCTGCAGTCAGGCATGAGCGGCGCGCTCATCTCTTCATTCAGACAAGACACATGATTCTTGGACTTCGCCGATTTACTCATGAACACAACGGTTTCGATTCTTTCCCTTGTTCGCATTGTCAGGTGACAGCGGTTGTGAGAGATTATCCTAGTGCTTCAGTGTCTGCCCTTTAAAAAAAAATGAAGAATATCCAAAAGAAGTGAGGCAGAGGTATTGCTTGGTTTAGCAGCTCTTTTCCTCCCGCTGTCATGGTTTACGAGCACGGGCATCGAGCGACCGCTGCACTTTTCCTTCGAGGCAACGCACGGAAACTCGCCGTTTCTTCACACCCCTACAACACCGAGAAGCCAACAGCACCTTATTTATACGCATAGCTTTCACGATAAAAGGCAGAGGCGAACCAGTCGGCTTCTCCGACGGAAATATTTCTGACTAAACGATTTTGTTAACGTATAGCGAGTCGGCCTTTATATCCTGCTTTCCTTAGGGCCTAAAGGTTCTCTAGGCGTAACATGTGGCCCACTTTCGCTTATGCGTCACACGACTGAGCAGCTTCTCAGTCCCTCAAGAAAACTTGTCGGTCAAGATGACAGCAGCGTCGTTTTTAATTTTTTCCTTGACCTGACTAAGCGTCCATCAGAAGAAGCAAGATAGGGGGATCGTGTTTTAACTCGAACAGCATTAGCAGAGGCATTCTCCTGCGATCCGCCGAAAGTAACCCCAGAGATAAAACATGCCGCCCTTTAAATAGACAACTAATGCCAAAAAAATAGCATGGATATGAAGAAGTTTCTCACGAAATGGCAATCATGGCAGCCTTATTTACTACAATCGAACCACTAGCAATCCTGCAAGCCTTACATTTCCTTTGTCGTTATTGCCGTTAAGTAACATTGGTCGTTCGTCCTCCACAGCAGGCACACGAATTCACTTGGAAAAGATAATAGAAGCGTCTGCTGTCGTGGGACGAAAACGCAAGGCCCTACAGTCATGTCAAAGTGTCATTTGGTTCGCTGTTCCCGCGGTGACATTGTGTAGTTAGCAGAGTGGTGCTTCAGCTTCAGCTGTCCATAAAGTTTCTTCGGGATACCCGTGGAGGTGTGAACGACGAAAATGGACGGGTCAAAACGTAACTAGCATAACACGCGAAGTGTTGCAAATACTATAGATACGAATAGCGTCAAACTGTACAGCGTTCGATAAAACTGACACGCAAGAGAAACAAGTGCCGGCAGCGAACGCAGGGCTACGCAAACCTGCAACAAGCAACGCTCACCCTTTTCTCTGTTGCCACTTGTTAACGGCATACCTCGTCAACGTTCCCAATCTGCCACGGGTAGCCCCTATACCAGGATTACCCCTGCCAGCTTTCGTGGCCGACGCGTTCGTTGCCAGCAATCAAGCACGATCCTACAACGTGGCCCGAATCAAACCAGCGGAGATTTCGACGTTGTGTAATTAAGAAAGCACTCCACGAGAACGGGCAAAGGACGTTCAGCTTCGACGTCAACATGATCGACCATCCCTAGAGAGACACACGCAACGAACGAGTTGGAATCTATAGGAAATTGCTCGCGGCGAACGTGATGCATGGGGGAGGAGGCCGATGCCACGGCGCTTCTTTTCTCCGGTAACGTCCCTGTTTTACCTGTTCGATAGCGAACCTAGAATAACGGCTCGGCGACGACAAAAAACCATCGCGTGTCTGGAGAAGACAAGGCCACTGGCTCCTCCGCTGGCCTCGAATCCGTGTAGGGCCGTATTTGGAGGCCATGAAGGAAAACCGCCACGACGGACGCAGATAAGCATTGCGCCGCCGCCGATGTTGCTGCTATAACGTCCAACGGCCGATATTCGGAGCGCCGAATGGCCGCTACGGGAACCCAGCCTGGCCCACCGTAGAGAAATCGAAGCGACGGTTGCGAATCTCTAAACATAACCCTGGAATGTCGGCCGCTGTAAGAAGAGACTGCTGCTAATCTGCGCTATGAAGTCCCGTTAAGCGTGGCCGGGACAGAGTGAGATAGAAGGATAGATGAAAGTCGGGGAAGATTAGCAAGGAGTAAGCACGGTTGGCTACCCGACAGTGAAAGAAAGGGAGGAAGACACTAAGAGGAAGTCCAATGTGGATGTCCCCAAGATATGGGAAAAATTCGCATCGCTGAGTCACAGACTGTCGCCTCGCGACATTCTGTGAAACCTCGCTGTAGTATGCGAAACCGAACACGGATAAAAAGCTTGTACACCCAAATTGGCTGCGCGCATAGCTGCATACAGCCGTTAATCTTTCAACGACGATATAGGATAGATGTCTTTCTGCGTGTGTCTGCCACACTTTCACACTTCCTGTACGCTATACGATATGTGCACGCTGTTGCACTTCCCGCATGTATCGAATTAGTTTCTATGTCCCACGGCAACGACTACCTTGATTCTTACAGCGCTCTTGTTGAAGATGTGATCACGTTTGAGTACGAATTGACAGGAATGTACGCGGATGGCCTCGAGAAATTGCTGCTGTCACTGAAATGGAGAGCCTAAGCTCATATCTGCTATATGTACTGCACAGCATTGCCTATAGTAGGCAACTTATTCAGAAAGATAGGAGTTAGTCGGCTAAGATATAATATTCTCGACAACCATCCCCTTTCTAACCTGAGCTCACACGCTGAGAACCTTGTACTCCACTGAACCTAAACACTGCTGCCTTTCTCCTGCGCAGGTAGGCCGTTCACTTGTGAATCACGACGAACTTTCCATAACTGTGCCAGAATTAACTCTATCCTGAGGCGCTGCGGACTCCATTCAACGTGCACTGTCTGATAAGTCCATATAATTATGGGACAATTAAACACTGATTTGTCGCGCTATCGGACAACTGATATTCTTGTTTTCATTACCGGTACTAAAAGCAGATGCGCAAGTTAGTTCTTGACTGCAAGCGTAACGACGAAGGAAAAACCTTCAAACGTGGCACGGCAAGCACACTCGAACATCTAAGATAAGCGCAGCAGTTCTTGCTCTTCAACAATTTCTTTAAATGTACCAACAGTGAGCACCTTGAAGAAGAAAAAAAAGAAGGAGAAATACGGAAGAAAGAAAAGGGAGCAAGGGAAGCCACTTTGGGATGTATCAGTTTCTCCGATCTATGCTGAGTGTCCGTAATTATTTGATGTTAATTCTTTTTTCTCGGCAACACAGTTAATTAAGTCGTGCCTGTGTTAATTAAGTCACGAATACAACGGTGTGAACTGCACAGTATCCACATTATCCAAATGAAACGTTCTCAAGCGCTGGGCGAAACCAACGCAACAAAGCTACAAAGAAGATAAACAATAATCAATCAAATTGTATCCAATTACGCTGCCATTACACCAAATGTACACAACACGAACGACAAGCGCCACTTCGAGCGCGCCCTAGGAGCTCAGGCGTTATCACAGCTTCAGTGGAGCTCATTGACCCCTTTCTGTAGTATTGCGCAATCGCTAAGGCCAAGCGCAGTTTCGCGAGTTCGCGTAACAACGTCACGGTGGCTAATTCGTTCTACACAACGGTGCCGTGAAGATAATTGCGCAAAGCCCAGCTGCCTCTCCAAGCGAGGATGAACTCCCGAGGGCCGCTCCTTGTAAACTCGGCCTCCTCAAGCCACTTGCAATGGATTTGATTGGTGGGCATGACTGTCGGGACCGCACAGCTGGAAAAAAAAAATGGCTCGCGAGATTGCGAATGTCGTGACACCGCCCACCAAATTTGGCCCATTAATCTATACAGTAAGGATCCACAATAAGCGTTGGGTAAGCGTGCGAGCTCGGTACAGGCCCACAGATCCGCTCCGAAATCCTCTAGCTGTATTTTTCAAGTGTGATTCGTATCATTAGTGTATTGGGACAGCGATGCCTCGGAAAGAGGCTCGTATAGAGATGCGACTGTAACGGCAACGCCCACCAAATCTCGCCCTGAATTCTATTCCAGTGGTTCTGAAATAGGGGTCCACGAAACTACCTTTAAGTGTCCACGAAGCTCACGCCGGCATAAAAACAACATGCGCTGCTTTTTAAAGGCCAGTTCGTAAGTTCGGCCCTGATTCATTACCAGTTACGGAACTTGCCCTCGAAACTGCTGCAGCAATCCAAATAATATCGCACCGGTTCGTCTTCGTGACTACGTGTTACAAGCCACATAATGATAATGTGCTAATTTGCAACAACACCCTTCCCGCCATATCGCCCCCCCCCCCCCCGCCCCCTGCATTATCTACGAGTCCACAGAGGTGCTCCCTGAGACAACCACAACTAAAAACCAGAGGTTCCATTCCATAAACGCCTACGATAACAGTTAGGTAACCGTGCCCGTCTCGCATTACGACACAAGTCGGTGGCTAACATACAGCGCGACTCCTATCTGCGAAAAAAGCAACCGCAGGACCATACATAGCTCTGGAAGATTCATGACTAGGCGCGCACCATAACTGCACGACAGTAACTCCAACCACCTTAGCCTCAGAAGAGATTCAACGATATGAGACGCATAAAAGGTAACCGCTCTAGTTTCACTGCATGTGTACAAGTTGAAAGCGACGCCGCAGGTTTCGGCGGCTGTTTCCCTGACCTACGTTTCACCAGGCACGCGTGGCCATACGCGATACTGCCGTAGGGCACGCAAGAAGCTGTACGGATCACACTTCAAGCACTTTGAGAGAGAGAGAGAGAGCAAGAGCCAGAGACGTTACAGTTTCCTCGGGGGAAACACGGCTTCCTTAAATAGTTGTTTTATTATTTCTTTGTTATATTCTTTTTTTTTTTTTCAGAATGGTGCCCAGTGCTTGCTAGGCACGCTTTCAGGAGACTGTGGCATCCATTGTGCAGAGCGCTACCAGGAAGCGCAGTACAGAGCTTGGCGCGTTGCCCGTGAAGAAAAAGACGAAAAAAAAAAAGAGAGGAACAACCCGACAGACTGTCGGCGTCTTATTTCGAGGCGGTTTTTTTTTTATTTATTTATTTTTTATTATTTTTGAGCTAGCCATTCTCGCACCGCTACGCAGTGCAGCGTACAGTTACCCCGGCGTCAGACCCACGTAACGGTCGCAGGCATGTAGCGAAAACAATATTGCGCAGATGTGTAAACGCTAATAGCCTCACTGTTACTTTCTTTTTTCCTTTCTTTTTTTTTCCTTTCAGCTTCCGTTGGCTATTACGTGTCCGCGGCAACAAGTGGTCACCATACATCTGGGGCCGAATTCACAAAACTTCTCTTTCGTAAGTGCTTTCTGCCATTGGTCGGTCGACGTCTTTAATGGTATGTCCAGCATCGGCACTGGCTGAAATTTTCTCGTAAGAATGTTTTTGTCGTAAGTTGTTTTCGTGAATACGGGCCCTGATGTTTAAAGCGAGATATAAATGAAAGGACAACGCCGCCTCCACGGCGTGAAATTCGTTGGACAGCACAGCTGTCTCCCCTTTATTTGTTAAGTAATCATCTGTTCCAAGTTGCAAGCATGGAAGCACGCAGTGCTTCAGCCACTTGGCTTCAGAGGGCGGCGAGCCTGGTGCGAATCCCAGCCCCAGCAACAAATTTTCTTTCTTTCTTTCTTTCTTCCTTTCTTTCTTTCTTTCTTTCTTTCTTTCTTTCTTTCTTTCTTTCTATTTCTCGTTCTTTATTTTCTTTCTGTCTTCGTTTCCTTCCTTATTCGCGCCTTTTTCTCTGGTAGACAATCCAAGCCATTCATATGGTTCACATATGTCCGCATCTAGCAAGCACGTGTGAGTAGCCTAGTGCAATAAAAAAAAAAGTGCTGCGAAATGGTTAAGACACTTTGCTTCGGGTGGTGCAGCATCCTCGTTAAAACCCCAGAACCGGCAACAAATTTTGTTTCTTTCTTTCCTTCCTTCCTTTCCCTTATTTCATTCTTCGTTCCCTTCTTTCATTTGTAGAAAGAAAGAAAGAAAGAAAGAAAGAAAGAAAGAAAGAAAGAAAGAAAGAAAGAAAGGAAAGAAAGAAAGAAAGAAAGAAAGAAAGAAAGAAAGAAAGAAAGAAAGAAAGAAAGAAAGAAAGAAAGAAAGAAAGAAAGAAAGAAAGAAAGAAAGAAAGAAAGAAGAAAGAAAGAAGAAAGGCCAGCGCTAGATTTGAAACGCGGGTGCTTGCACATGGTTCGTCAAATCGAGACCACGTGGCATTCCGGCTCACAACCAACGGAACTCCAGCGCGCTACTACAATGCCGACAACGACAGAGGGTCCACAAAGACAACTTTGCTGTAATTATGAACGCCTAACGTTTACTAACCGCGCTGAAGAAGCAATGCAAACGTATGTATAACAAAGCGATCGCATCTGACACCATGGCGTCGACCAGTGCTATACAAGCGCGCTTACGTATCACTTGTCTTCTCTCCACCTGCCTCTCTCACATTTAAATATGCATCTTTCCTCCTGTTCCTGCGCCATTACTGTGCGAGATTGGCCCGAAACTTGTTTCGCACTGTTGTTGACACATGAGGATGACTCCTCACAGCAGGCATCGTGTAAGTAAAAGCCTCTACATTGTTATCCGCCACTGTAGGAACGTTGTGATAATAATTGACGAGTGTTGCTAAAAGGGTGTACGTGCACCCTGGTTTTAGAGGTCTCAGGATGTGAAATACTAACTTGACGCGCTTTCCTAATGCTTAAAACTCCATGAACGAGGCCGCTAAACCGGAAACTTCCGTCAAGTTAACCTCCATGACTTTCTTCTTTCGCTCTGTCTGTTTTGTTTCACGTAAAAGCACCCGTCAAGAGAGGGATGTATGTACAGAAGGGCGGAGAAATATGCCTGAGTTATGCTCTGGCTTGTTACTCTACATAATTCGCGTCCTTTTCCTAACCGAACCACAATCATCAACTAATAATAAATGCCGCGATGAATAAAGATGACAAGAAAAGAAGGTGCTGTGGCAAAAGGCGCTTCTGCAGCCTTTATTTTCGGTCAGCGGAGTACCGTTAGAACATGGCGTCGTTCAGGAACAATCCTAGCTCGGTCAGCTTCGTACCTACTACAACAGTTGCGTCAAAATCACAACGGCCTTCTTATCTCGAAATCGATCGCTATGTATAGTGAGTGGTATTAGCGGGCAGTCTCATTACTGTCTTTTCGCTGAATGAATGAATGAATGAATGAATGAATGAATGAATGAATGAATGAATGAATGAATGAATGCGCGCGAGCAAATCCGATACTTCCAGACGAACTGCTCGCAGGCGCGCGAAGTTGAATGGCCGAACGACAGCGGTTTATTTCAAGATCAAGGCTGCGCATCACTCAACGCTGGGCGCGTCGCTTCCACGGCGGGCACACACGGAAAGGTTGGCAATCAACAGGGCGGCGATCGACGTAATGAGACCAAAACGTCACGCCCTTGCAGAATCCGTTAAAAAAATCAAGAACACCTCAGAGACAGCCAGGCCGACAGCGTTGAGCGCCCTAAGCGCACACCCTGTAACAAGTGTCGATGAATTTCGCGACATTCTGTCGACTCTTCACCAGCCCTACTTCACAATCTTCGCTCGTCATGCCGTAAAGACGAGGAGCACACTTTGACGAGGACAAAAAAAGAAAGAAAAAAGAAGAATGGGTACTAGAAGGACAAGGCGCACAATCTTCGCCTTGGCCTTCATGCTCTTATTAAGAGCTACGCCTCGCACTGAGATGTGTACGCGCTCGGGGTGCACTTTTATAGAGTTGCGACATCTCTCGCGAAACGAGTCTCCAGGCGGCGGCGAAATCCGCCAAAACATCGGGATCACGCACGAGACACGGCCGGCCCGGGATTGCGACCATACGGAGAAAGCAGAGAAAAAAGATTAGCGGGCCTGGGATAAAGCGCGGGGAAGATCGCACTCGCTAGCTAGCTCGAGGCTTTCTCGGCCCAGATTTGTCGGTCAGCCGGATCGGGGTCACGAAACCTCACGGAGAAGAGAGAGTGGTGGCATAGCCGAGCCACCGGCCGCCACTGCAGCCGCCGCTCTAAAATTAGACCTTTCTCGGCTGCCGTCTCGATCGCCGCCTTGCCTTCGCTGCCGCCGCCTCGAGGCGACCAGGCGCAGACACTTTCTTCGTCGCACGCCGTCGCCTTCGACGTACAGAGACACCACCGTTAAGCCGGCCCGGGGAAGGACCAACGTGAGGACCCCACGCGCCAACGACACACGGTACGTGCCATAACTCCGGGCGATATAGAGCAAGCAATAGGAGACAGCAGCCCGTAACTTGACGCGGACGGTGCTCGCGCGGGTTGTGACAACGGGTGAACTTCGAGCTCTTGGACTATACGAAGCGATACTGCCAATTACAATGCTCGATATTCCAGGCAGCCGGCATTACCGAAAATTAAAGCTATAGGCTCGTGCATTGTAACACCGATGTAGCGGGAAGAGATGATTTAACTTACTCGCGCGGGTGTTGCATGGCAACGAGTGAAATTCGAGCTCTTGCACTGCACGAAGCGTTACAATGCTTGGTATCCTAGGAAGCCGGCAATAACAGTAACGAGAGCTTTTTTCGTGTGAGGTATACCACCGATGTCGCGGTAACTGATGATTTAACTTGGGTTTATGACAGCAAGAAATTGCTACGTCCAGTAACCCCCTATACCTCGTGAACAGCATCCACAGACGCATATTGTTAACCGTTGGGGTTTCACGTGCCAAAGCAACGGTATGATTTGTGAGCGACGCCATAGCAAATGACTCCGGAATAATTTTAAACACCTAGGGCAGTTTAACGCCCACCCATATGTGAGCGCACCTGTGTGTTCTATCTGTTTAGCACTCATCGAAATGGCGTGGGAATCGAACCCGCGTCATTAACTCAGCGGCGCGACGCCGTGCGGGCTAAGCTACCACGGCTGGTTTATGTCGGTCTATATTGAGCAACCAGCTGCCTGAGCGCTTTTATTCTTATAGCGCGCGTTTACGTCGCGCCAGGAGTATTTCCTTATCACGGTGACAAGTCGACAAAAGCCATAGCCACTTAGTGAAAGTGGCTACACGCGTACGTGGTCCCAAGTGCTAAAAGCTAAGAAGACTGGTCACCGGATGTATTGCGCCATCATACAACCATGACTTACAAACGCGGTGTTCGTTTTTGTTTTGTTTTGTTTCGCAATGACGCGTGCTACAAGATTCTCGAAATTTCAACAGTGCCGTACACTCATTTGTCTTCGCCGCCAATGCCCCAGGACACTACATAGGCCTGAACAGAAAGTTAGTCAGGCACAAAGCGCCTTTGTCTTGGCCCGCTAGAGCATCGAAGGTATAGGCATATGCAACGAATGCATATGCAACACACTAACGCCAAGGAAGGACTTCTTTAGGGGTGTCCGCCCGATATCACCGGGTATCGAACAAAATACTGACGCCTCTACGGCGAAAGATTCTGCTTCTACAAAGTAATTACCTGTATAACGAAGTAATCATTACGTCGCGGCTTTATTGCGACATTTTCCTTGCGCAACCGTTTACAAGTGACCCGTATACAACGAAATGGGGCTTGACCGTGCAGCCGTAAATGAATGAATTTGACTGTACAGCCGTTCCTGCGCTGGGGCTCTCAGAAAAACTGACCGTACAGCTCGACGGCTCAGAGTGTGTTCACCTCCATGTACGAGCGGTGCAACCAGTTGGCGCCAGTTCAGTGACCTCCGTTCTTGAATATACGCCGCAACAGACAGGCTGCGCTGATTTCGGGCCGGCTCGGAATTGTATAGGCGCTGGTCGGTTGCAAAGCCGGTTGCCGATGCATCGTTGACCAGTCAGCGCTGCTTTCGGAAGCTTGTAAAAACTGGGTTCTGTGCGGCATTAACGATCACCGAAATTTGGGGCTTTTATATTTCCTGAGGTGTTACCTTTAAAATGACATTTATGCGCCGTTTCCGAATGTGCACAGGCACCTGTGGCCGATACGAATTGATAAGATATAGCGTTGCTTTTGTAAGCTTTTAAAAACCTAGGTATTGGGCTTTCATTATCTGCCGGAGGAATTACCTCTGAAAGGCGATTTAAGTGCGGTTTTCGGGATTGTACGTGTACAATGCGTTTGTAAAGTAGCAAAACATTTCTTGGCATAGTAGATCTCTTTTGTTTACTTCGAGATGAAGCTCACAATTTGGGCGCACCATGGTGGGCCTGTTGTCAAATTCTGCATCGCCTAGGACGAAATGCGTTCTAAATAAACAAGATAAATGTATCGTTAATTACATAAAGCCCCTTTCGTAAACTTGTCATAAACCCACTTTATGAGCGAAACCAGTGCTAAAGCTTATTTCTTGAGAAGTTATTTTTCAACGGTGACAGAAATGTGCGCTGCTCGCTCACACTGGACGTAAGGAAACGGTATAAAAGGTGAATATTGATCATGCGTGAAGAATCTATTGACAGCCTCCGCATTAAGAGAATGCGGTGTATATCACATCTATCAAAGCTCAGCGATCAAAAATCGCAGAACAGGGAATCTCGCTGTAGTCGGCGTTTCGACATACTTTCATTCGTTATAGGGTCCTGATTTTGCGCATTGTTCGGGTTTTTATCAAAGCTAAATAACTCTACCTGTCACCCGTTTATTACGTGACTTGGCGACGTAGAAGCGAAAACACGTGGTCGCGACGGGTGCGTGTTCGAAACAAGGACCCGGGTCCTTCAATCGTTGAGGGATTAGACGAGACGTAAAAGTACGCCAGAACTAAGGCTGCTCGTTTGGTTTCAGTGTATTGTAAACTTGAGTACAGAGCAAAATAGTTGTACAACCTTCCCTGTCCTCTTCATCCATGAAAGCGACACAAATCACTTGCATCGTTAACACGTGCCATGGGATTTGCCCGTGTTGAACGGCCTATGTAAGTAGTATTCCAGCTATTCCCTGTATTCACTTATGCAGTCATTCGGCTACAGTGATTAAGCTCCCGTGAGGTACCTCAAACACTTCAGGCCTATGGGTGATAAGTGCGAAAGACATTTCCATTCGCCGGAGTGTTGGAACGTTTATGAATACTGATTAAACTTGTAGTGGACACCTGTAGTGGACATGCGATTCGCAGGCAACTATATGGCGACCCACCGCGATGGCCTAGCGGCTAGGTTATGGCTTGCGAAGCTTGAACTCGCCAGATCGAGTGCCGGCCACGGCGGTGGCACTTCGATGAGGGCGAAATGCAAAAAAGAAGAAAGGGGGAAAAAGAGAAAGAAAAGAAACAAGAAACACCGTCTACTTACATTTAGGTTCACATTAAATAACACCAGATGGCCAAAATACTACGGAGCCCTGCCCATACGGGTTCGCGCCTTATCATCATGTAAAACCTTATCAATTACCACGCAGTCCCGAACACTTTTAACAAACACAGTACAGTTTTAACAAACACAGTACAGTCCAAACACTGACCTCTAGATCGCTGGCACCATGCTGCAGCTAACGCGACACCGGTTCAGGTCATGGTTGCGCGTCAGTGTATCGACCTTGAAAGCACGATACATAAGCGACTGAACTAACAATCGGCATTTCGCGACGAGGTTTGGCCATTCGTTCTGTATAGCGTGAAAGAAACGGGAGCAGGGGGGTGAGAAGATTAAAGGAGGGGGGGCGTGACCTGCGAACGACCTGCTACAATGCTACGAACAAAGTGCATATATACAGAGATGACCCGGCAGATATACCAGCGAGGCATCGTTCTTAACTACGTCCTATACACGTCTGTGAACCCTCAGCAATACACATGCAAATGCGGTCAGGACGTCGGCTCCTCGCCCCACAATGAGGCTGGTCGCATCAGGCCGCACTGTTTTATACGCACTGAACCGGTTTGTTTTGCACTCCGAGCACGGTAAGGACCAGTTTCTCGAGCGCGGTGCTGCTGGTGTTCGCCATGAGATATATACCACAAGGGTGTCGTACGGTGCGAAGCGCGTTCACTTACCGTAACACACTGTGTCCGACCCCCCGTAATCAAGCATAAGCCGCAGAGTTCAACGTACGAGGCAGCTCTAAGTAAAGGATACGGTATCCAGGATGCGACTCAAAGCTGGAGTATGCCCCTTCACCCACTACAGTGTCAGTTCAAAAACGTTTCGCTGAAAATTCAAACGTTGCAATTCAAAGGACCGCGCGTAAACGTCACATTTCGTCAAAATGCTATATGACTTGTTTCAGCATATACTTGAGTAATAGCAACAACAACTGTGGACCGCATACGGAAATGACGAAATTTTCTTCTGCCCTACTATGGAGCACGACTCAGCGTCCGTCTGTGCGGGGGAAAGCGATTGAAAAGAAAGGCGAGAAGAAAAACGCCGTAGTGGAGGTCCCCTGAAATTCTGACCACCTAGAGTTCTTTAACGCGCGCTGAGATCGCACACATGCGTACCCGTCGCAGCACTAATGCTATATTACAAGAGGTTGAAACTTGAAACGGAAATGCATAAACAATAAAGGCATCTGCTCAACGTTTTAAAGCTGCACATTGTAAACGATAGATCAGGTGCTTGAATCGGAAGATCTTCAACTGAAGGTGAACGTTGGCGAACGAGTTATTTATCAATCCCTTCTCACAAAAGACTGCTTATCGCGACTTTCTTCTGACGCCTCGACGTCACGTTTAACAGCGAAGTCGAGAACAGGCAGCCAATAATAGCCAACAGCATAGCCAATGATGATAATAACCGATTCGGTTAAGGAAAGGGCTACGTTATTTCCTGAAGCCTATGTAGGGAGCACGTCTGAGAGTCCGCTTTGGTGGGGAAGTGGAATGAAAGAGCGGAAAGGAGAGGAAGTCCGCGTGGTATCCGTGTGGAGGAGAGCTCCGAAAACTTTAGACCACCCTCGGTTCTTTAACGTGGACTGACATGGCACAGTACACGAGGTGTCTGTGCGATGTAGTGGTGGTGGTGGTAGTAGTAGTAGTAGTAGTAGTAGTAGTAGTAGTAGTAGTAGTAGTAGTAGTAGTAGTAGTAGTAGTAGTAGTAGTAATGGAAAACGTTATACGTTATTTTGGTGATGTCCCAGAGGGTGCGGCCCAGAACCCACACCATTAAGGTCCGCCGTCAGGCGCCGCAACCACTAGACCACCACTGCGGACATATAGCAAACAGGTAAATTCCAATACGTCAACAGCTACTTTACCGAGGACATCGCCCTCACATAGCTTCCTTGCATCACGACGCGCGCGTGACTTTGCGAACAGCCGCCGGCCAAGCTATACGCAAGCAAAGCTTCTCACGCTCCTGTGAGACGCTCGTGTGAAACCGGGGGCAAGACAGTCGCACATAAAGGGCGGCATGGCGTAGCCGGAGGGCACGCAGACCTTTAGAAGCGCAGGAAACAACATTTTACACACTAGATTTACCGGGAAAAACGTTCGTCACGGAGGTTACAAAAATGGTACGCGCCGTTTTCTTGTATGCCCATGGAACGCCGCCACGCCGAATGGCACGTGCGCGACGCGCGCGTCCCACCGCGCACGACCGCGAGCTTCCCGCGTTGCTCGCGTGGCGGCCACCAGGGCGCGACGCCACGCGACCTAAGTCAAGCGGCTTAGCGTGCGCGCGTGTGTGTACGTTGCATCGGTACGGCAACACACGGCGTGCCCACTGTCCAGCTACCCACTGGCTTCTTCGGCTGGTGCGGCCAGGATGGAGCTGTCCTCAATACATGCCGGCTCACGCAATACTATACTTGGAGCGGCGCGCGCAGTTCCGGCGACTGTTCTCCTTCCGGCATCGACGAAGTGCCTCGCGAGCAACTACAAATCTCCGTTATCGCAAATTCCAAGCAGCGCGGTCAAAACGAGACCGCTCTCACGATGGAACCACGCCCTGATGTTATTTCCGGACAGGGTATAACGGGCCTTGACAACAGCGCCAAGTTATTCGACGCACGATGTATTTGATGGGCAGTGACGGACATCTGCGGTTTGATAACTACCTTGACGGGTACATCATGGGCAGTTCACAATTGTCTATAAAGCGAACTGAATGTCTTTCGAGACAGGGTGCCCGCCGATCGCTTGTCCAGATTGCGTCACACGACGGCGTCCACGGAAATGTTATGTCAGGCATAATTGAAGCGACATTGTTTTCGCAGCGAGGGACTGGAAGCTTCCTCGACAGCGTGAGTAAATTGAGTCGAACGGTGTGCGCGTTTTACAACACCGCTCTCGGGCTCCCTTGCCCCCTCCACTGCACGTATGAATTTAAAATCTATGACGAAAGACCTTTTTCTTCTTCTTGAAACAACTGAGACGAAAGAAGCTGTGGTCGGTGGTGACCCCTTTGAGGACGGCTGGAGGTAACAAACTTGAATGCATGCGGGGATGCTTCGAAACCGTGCCGGCGGCAACGTTAGCGGTACAGTTATAGATTTTCGAGAGGAAGTCGGTCAGAGAAGATCCTGAGCGAGCACACATAATGGTGCTACGCGAATCAGGAAAGTGCAATAGAAGAGAAGCTGCGAAAGAAAAGCGACTAGTCTGCGTCTCTCACGAACTCGTCAGCTCTCAACCGTGGCGTCTTCCATTTGATTTACTCCGGTGACAACAGTAGGTCACGTCTCCTCCCGGAGCGTCACCCGACAAGCTATCATTCGCGATAATATTAGAACAGAATCTTCATAGTTATCCAGATGAGCTGGTCCATATATGGAAGGAAGGATGTAGACACCACCGGAGTTCTATAAACAATGTCCGGCCAGAACTAAACCTGCTATTTATTTATTTATTTATTTATTTATTTATTTATTTATTTATTTATTTATTTATTTGGTGTTGTCAGCCTGTTCTACAATCCCTAGGCAGGTCTGGGTTGCACATAAAGTGCTCAACAATGCAACAACATGTGAGACGTCAAAAAGGAATGATACTTTATAAAAGAGTTAGGACGCTGCAGCTGACGGTACTTACTGTGAACGTAGTCATAATAAAACTGCAACGATACACGCTAGAAAAGACAGGAGCATCCGAAAGCGGTGGGGAATATCCTCTGAGATATCAGCAGTCCTAATACGCATACGCTGAAGGCTTAATTAGGCGGTGAGCACTGAAAAAGCACGCGTGTTGGTTGCAACCGTACATCAGTTCATCAACGGTTGCATGGGCGTAATTGATTTGGTGCAAAAAGCACGACTCACAGCTATCGCTCGTCCCCTTTTTCTTTTTCTTTTTCCTTCCTTAACAATGTCAGCTGAGGGTGTCCAATTACGCATTTTTATATTCCTGCATGTTCAAAGTTCAGACCAGGATGTTCGAACCAAAGCAGCAAGCAGTAAACCACGAAACGCACACCGTCAGCCACGCAGATTTAATCGCCAGTGATAAGAGGACGGAAGCATGGTGTTATATACAGTACATGGTCCTTCACAGAATGGTGTTGCGGTGTCGCTGCTCAAAGGCGTATATAGAGAAAGCGGCAGTTCCCCCTTTCACGCGCGTCGCGCCCTCTTTCGGCGCTCACGCGCGCTACACCACGGCCGACTCGTTTCGTTCAAAGCTCTCGCGAGCAGAACGAAGCCACCACGGCTTCGTTCCGGTAGCTGAAGCGACGCCGCCCGAGTCATCTCTCCCGTCTTATCTCAAAGCGGAACGAGCGTGGTGCAAAGGCGACGCTGCATACGGAATAAGACGGCTCTATTATTGCATACGCGCGAGACATTTATCCGCCATACGCAGTTGTAATACGCGCAGTGTTTCCTGCAGTAACCTATAGCGCAGGAAACTGCGACATCGCGATAGTTAAAACTGTGCCACCTAGGGGATTGATGGCTAGCACACCCCTGCCACAACTTATTGTTCCGCATTCGAATAACTCCACGCGTTTCCGTACGAAGTACAGTGGCGATCAAAAGGTTGGATACCATGGCACCAGCAAAAATATTAAAAATACATGTGGCACAGCTCTACAATGTGGAACTGCTTCAGTGCATTACATTGGTTAATCATGAGCGCTAAAGCAGTACCACTTGATTTCAACAAACATACTTGCGAATAAAAGTATTTAAGGCACACATTGATATCGAAACTCTTGCTTGTGATTATACGCATATCATCCTTACTCTTGTCGCATTCTTCCACACGAGTCTTTACGGGAATACATGGATTATAGGAGTGGCCGAACATAATGCCGCAGTAGGGAGAGACGAGCTAGTACACAGCACACAGAATTACGATACCGAAACATTTTACAATCTGTCTGAATAATTTGTGCAAGGGTACCGTTACCTATGTCGATTACCAGAATCAGATCGTGATCGTGAGGATGACATTCACGCAAGAATCTATATATATATATATATATATATATATATATATATATATATATATATATATATATATATATATATATATATATATATATATATATGTTGGAGCGCGTACGGCAGGCTGATCAGATCCCGGCCACCAGCTGACCACTGCCCACGAAAGGCGCGCGATCAAAATGCCCTGTCGACTTTAACAGACGCAGCTTCCCTTTCAGTTCGCGCTTTCGAATTCCAGAATCACGGTGACGAGAATTCCAGCGCTGAATATTTCCCGAACTTCCGATAAAAATGAAGCTTTTGATGCACATAGCCTGGACAAATAGTACCCGCACAAATGCGCAGTCATCGCTTTTATAGCGAAATGTTTCGTCGAATATGCTGGATTCGTGCAGTGGCAAATCCGTTTCATTAGGGGGACAAAGTAGTTTATTAAAATCATCCTACCATCCGTTACTGTGGCTCTGACTGAACCGCCCTACGATTTAATAATAACCGTCGGGATTTTTTTACGCAACAAAACCACGATATGTTTACTACGAGGCACGCCCTGTAGTGGAGGGCTTCGGAAATTTCGACGACCTGAGGTTCCTTAACCCACGCTGATAAAGTACAGCACACGGGTCTCCATAGCATATTCGCCTTCACCGAAAATGCTTTCTCCGGAACAGCGATCCAATCCGCGTATTTCGGGTCAGAATAGTCCTGCATTTAGGTACCGCGGATGCTGCTGAGGGCGCAGTACGGCCAACTATATACTAAACGAAACAGTTTAGATAAGTTGTTCCTGAGCTAATTCAGTAATGCTATAGACAAAGCCATTGTAGCGCAACGGCGTCTTTAGAAAAACAGCATATAGCTCCTTGGTGTACTGTAATGTGTTGCTTACCACTACCTCCTTCCTTTATTTATTCTGAGTTACAATAGCTGCACTAAAGGAAAATTTCTTTGGATACAGCCCAACGACTTCCCTCTCGTAGGTCTGTTACACGGGAAAATAGCGACTACCCCAGGTCTGTATGTACTGGCCAAAATTTTTTTTCTGGAGGGAAGAGAATGAAGCGAAAACGACGGTGCATGCAGCTGTATAAAAAGGACGTCCTTTTTTTTTTTTAACGTGCACGCACAGGCCGCATTTGCTACGCGACTCCACGATGTCGGCTGCATTGCGGAAAGCTGCACGCAACTCGCGATAAGGGCTTTGCTAACCAATCGTTGTACCTCGGCTTCTCTCGAAGCATTTCCTCTCCACCTACGAGACGCAACAGGAAGAGTTACAGAGCGTTAAAAAGGAGGCGGGCAGGTCAGTTCTCTTCTACGTAGCCCGGCAGTGAAAGTCCGCACGGCTGCGGGAGGAGTCTAGCCGAATTTTGATTGTTGTTTCCCTTTAAGGCGAAATTCTTACATGTCTCACTCGAAAGTGACCATGGATCAACACGGTGGCACGTATAATGTAGTACGTAACATACGGTATAACAAAAAAAAAAAAAAAATCTCACACTCCGTCTAGTTGATGGTATATATCAAAATTGGCATCGAAGGGCAATACGTATGTATGGCTAACATAACTGATAGGTCACGACATCAATGACACGACATCAATAACACGAATTTAACGATAACAAAAAAGACGTCTTGCTCGCACCCGCACTGGGTATGCGAGTATGAGCCACACGCGTGGTTGAGCGTTAACATTTACAGCCTATGTCAAAATTACATCCAGGTGATGGTCGACCGTCAAAGGTTGCGGGTTCGTACTCCCGAGGTCCCGGGTTCGACTACCAAAGGCCTTGACTTTCCCTTTTACGTCTCTTAAGCGACAGCTGACTCCTAGCACTTTTTTTTCTCTTCTATCCTGGCTAGGAAGGTTACGTTTCTGGGTCTTAATACCTTGAGAGACGACATCCCGAGGTATATACATGCGAGCGAACGCTCCAGATTTCTCGTGCAACGTAAAGCTATGTCAAGGCCTTTAGGAACGTTCACGTGTCGGAAGCCGGTGCTTTACAGCCGAGTCACGTCGATAAGGCGCGTTTCGATATATGAGAAACTTCGTAATAAGGGTGCGAAACAACGTTGCTTTCCTATTCATGCATAACTGCCAGCGCGAATGATTAAACAGGGAACAGACACACTTATACAGTCACCGATTGTTTCTGTATTTCGCGCTTGTGCTTGTCTATATGTGCCCTCTGCTGAATCTTATGAGCTGCCAGTATGGATGAATATTCAAATGGCGAACTATACCCAGTACTTCTTCGCTAAGTTCCTTAAGCTTTATCCATTTATTCATCCATTGATTTCGTGGGGCGTAGTTTCAACAGTTTCAAAAAACTTCGTGACCTAGTGAATGTATCGTTGTCAACAGAAGATCGCGCTACAAGTGCGACAATTCCAATTGACTACGCGTAAACGCAGGTACACTTGCTATTCATTGCGGATGTTGTTTAGAGGTAAACAGACGCAAACGGAGTCACATAAATATCCTTAGTCACGGGCCATAAGACAGCCCGAAGATTGGACACACACATAGTTACCACGATCCCCCAGCGTTTCGTTCGGACTTTTTCGTCTTTGTACAGGTAGTAAACTCTGTCGGCGGGTTATGGGTGAGACAGCCATGAGAATTGCCGTTCCTTATCTTATCGTCAGTCTCCACGGTCGCTCTCTTTCTCGATTTGGTGCTTAGAGAGTCACGCAGACCTTGATCGCGACACGCGGAGAATGCCACCGTGTTTCCTGAAGCAGTTTTCCCCCACGGAAACAGGTGGCTCGGGCCAAAACAGACTCTCCGACGATGCTGACAGCAGGCCTTCGTGCTCTACGTTTCCCTCATACTTGTGATCTTATCATCACGTAAAACTTCCCGTCAGTCCAACTTTCCGTACTTCTAAATCGCCGATATATCTGCAGATGCGTTCCTGGATTTGAGTCAACTCGAGCACAATGCCAAGGACATTTTCCCCAAGTTCATTCTGCATCTGAGCAGCCATGCGGCGCGCTATTTCATGGAATATAACAAGGAAGCTCGTTTAACTATTGTTCCAGAAAGCGAGTAAATCGTCACTGCAATATTTCGTGCCCATTATTCCGCGTGTAGGATAGCAAACCACACGCGCGCGCGCAATTATCTCCCTCTATCTTTCTCTTTTATGCCCACACTGTAAATCGAGGTTCGAAATGCAAAAGTGGTCTGAGATATGAGGATTCACCGATGCAAGTTAGTTTCTCATTCATCTCATTTTATTGCCGCACCACCGGCCGCGCCAGTTCTGGCAACTGCGGTGTTAAGGAGACTACCCACCATCTACTGTGGTACACCGCCAGTCCTTCAAACACGAAAAACCTGGCCTCAGCGCAGCTCTGTGTCAACTAGGCCGAAAGACTTTCACCTTTGGAACAATATCTTACGGCGGACAACAGTATCGCACATTCCAGCTACGAATAGCCACAAAAGGTATGACGAAGACTGACCGCGCCCGTGACGTCGTCGAGCGCCGAGCGGTTCACTGTGCCGGTCGCATCAACGGCGGAGTTTCTATTCTTATCTTTCCCGACCCCCTTCCACTTCTCAAATGCAAGCTAGCCAATGGGACTGAATCCCGAGTAATCCACCTGTATTTCTTTTAACCTTTTGCTATCACTCTACCACCCATGAGCCATAGCAAGGGGCTTTCTAAAGCACCCTATGAGCGCAAGGATCACTGCCTTACGGTATACGTGGGCAAACATAACCACAAGGGTGTCGCAATGACGACAACTGCTATGTATAACGACACAATCTCCCCCACCACCACCATCAATCTAGTTGGAAGGTTACAGTCTTAAAAAAATGCAGCAAGAGAGGAACCGGACATCCTGCTTATGCTGTCTATCCCTTTCTGGTTCTCACTTATGTTTGCTTATTTCCTATGCCGCGCCTAACATTTCGTCAGCGTGCTATCATGATTCGGCGCGTCCTCCAGGCAATAAAACCTGAAAGTGCAAGCGTGCACTCTTCTGCGGGCACACATTCGGGAAGCGTGAACAGCGTGGGAGTCGAACGTGTTTTGGTCGAGGAATGGCAAGCGTGTCCCAGAAGCAAAGAGCTATCGGCCAAGTTTCCTCATATATGCAAGCAGCACAACCGAGACACGAAGTCGAAAACTAACAAGACAAGAAGACCACGGGCTGTAAAGACTATACGAAAACAGGTCGTCAAGCATGGCGTTTCTTTTATACGTGCGTTTCGCTGGCATTATTTATGCATGCACGTGATGACACAGAAATCAACCCTTCTTCGCGTCCAACGAAGCGCAACCCCCCCACCCCCCTCCGAAGCACTCGTCCAAAATGTGAGAAAGATGATGATCATGAATAAAATTGATCAAAATAAAGAGAAAAGACGCCAGCCAAAAGCCCCTACTCCCCTCTTCCGGTGCCCCGCCACGGTGGTCTACTACTTACGGCACTCGACTGCTGGTCCGAAGGTCGCGGGATGGAATCCCGGCCGCGGCTGCTGCATTTCGATGGAGGCGAAATGTTGAGGTCCGTGTACTCCGCGATATCAGCGCACGCTAAAGAACCCCAGGTCGTCAAAATTTCCGGGGCCCTCCACTACGGCGTCTCTCATAATCATGCCGTGGTTTTGGGGTGTAAAACCCCAGCTATCAATCAACCAATCACTCAATCAATCAATCCCCTCTTCCTAAGTCCGGAGCCCCTAGAGCTAGTTCCATTCATTCATTCATTCATTCATTCATTCATTCATTCATTCATTCATTCATTCATTCATTCATTTTACCATCGATACCACAATACCTTACAAAAGGGAGCGGGATATACGAAATGACAAAATAATATTACTCAGAAATTAACACATATTAATAACGCTTACACTACGTATCAGGAGCGATGGTAGGCTGACAAAATTCGAATTCAATTACAATAAGAAGCATAGCGCATACAGGAAGAAAGAAGTACAATATACACTTCACGCGCGTCATAAACGAAGTTGTGCAAAGTGTAACAAAGCAAATTATCTGAAGTGGAAACGTTGTCGGACAGTCACTAGACGTGCGTAAGACCAAGGAATAACAGAAAGTGTTGTTGCGGGAGAGAGAGAGATAAATACATTTACTGATGATCCCGGAGATAGGATTATGATTACGTGGATGATCATAGCGTCATCCAACCTAGCCTGGTTAGTGCCTTAGCCCCTTGTTATTCCAGGTGTCTAGCGATGATAGTGCGGTAGCTATAGTAACGCGTACGCTATGGCGACGGTCTAAGCGAGTTAGGGGGTAACATGGGGTTGTAACGAACTGAGCTTTCGAAAGTGAACGGATGGAATACCTTACGGAAAAGCGTGAGACAAGGTGCTTTGTGACGTGAATCAAATGACTGCAAGGAAAGGGGGTGTCCCAGAGCTACAGCCTGCCATCACCCGCCTAGCTGCCGAATCTTGTTACGATCACCAGCAGGCCAACGAACTGCGCTCAATTGGATGCCGCAGGATTGTAAAGTGCAGAAAAGCAAGCGTATTCCCCGTTCGCCTCAATTTACTATCAATATATATGCACGAGGACGTTGCGAGAACTTGTAGCGCGCAGAAATTCACTGGGTGGCAAACTAAACCGAGTATAAATAATCGCCAGAATCAAAGCAACAACAATCGAAACATGTGCTTTTTTATGCAGCGTACAGTACTTCAGACACCAGCAATCTGTAAACGCCGTCGCATCAAATAACAGATACCTGTATTCGTGCGCATTATATACGAGGCTCGGGCGTAACAATCGCCGGCTATGTATGTCATGTTAAAAATCACCCGCTGCAGCACCATCATCATCACCACGCGGCATTATACAAAATAACGTTTTAACATTCATGTACTATGCCTTATTGGCGAAAATAAACGGCACCGACCAAAATAAATATGGAATGACGTTTCCGCTCCCACACGGGAGCCTTGTTCACAGGTGCTTTGTGACGTGAACCAAATGACTGCAAGGATAGAGGGTGTCCCAGAGCTACAGCCTGCCGTCGCTCGCCTAGCTGCTAAACCTTGTTACGGTCACCAGCAGGCCAACGAACCGGATTGTGAACAAGGCTCCCGTGTGGGAGCCGAAACGTCATTCCATCTTTATTTTGGTCGGTACCGTTTCGTCAATATATGTTCCATCCCGACCAGACGGGTTTCCGTCCAACTCTTGACTTCATGTACTATAGCTGTGCTCCTCAAGCATCACCGCCTCAAGTAGAAATTAATTCAGTTTTTCACACGCAAATATCACACTGTATCATTTCCGTGAATTTATTTTATTACGTAGATAAAAGCGTGCATCACTTTACTTTCGTCGCTTTGTATAGCGTATCGCGCCTTGCTTCCGTTCAGTGCCCCGTGCGCATGCATTACAGTTATTTGCATGACACTACATAGCATGTTGTGGTGGTCAGGGTGTTTCAGACGCAGAACAGGAGAGAAGTCTATCATTCAACGTCGTGTACACTTTGTTCATGTCACTGACTTGATGATGTGTCTTTTACGAAAGGGAACATCTTGGGAGCCGGGACTCGCCGCTGGTCAAACCAGAAAATTATAATATCTCTTCGGCAGTAATCGAGGGCGACCGCCCTAGGCGCCCGACCACTGATACGCTCCGATATGATAGTGAATTACCTAGCCTCGGGAGTTTCTCCCTCTCTCGTAACTACCATTCCTCTCTCCATGTGTGAAGCGGCTTTGTTCCAGGGAGAACTAAAAATGGAGGTAGGGAGGCATTCTTTCGGTTGGTTAGAAAAGGCTGGACTGGAGTGCGCGCTGGCTTGTCAATTTGGGCCATGTTTAATACTACGGAGATAACGTAGTCGCAGTTAGCACAGGACGGGGATAATTGTAGAACTATGAGAGGGGTCTTTGCCCTGCAGTGGGCGTAGACAAGTTTATGATGATGATCATTCTGCTATCGGTATTACCTGTATTTGAAATTATCTACAAGAAAGTAAGCCTTCCTACTACCTTAACTGCGGCGATACTGTAAGGCAGAAGCGTCAAAAAAAAAAAAAAAAATCAAGGGAGGGGGAGGCGGAGGGGGTCACGTGCTGTTGTGTCATCATCTCGCTGGCTGCTCCTCCGCACGTGTAGACTATCAAGCAAGATTAATCCTAATTAACCTCACTACATTTACATCTCTCTCTCTCTCTCTCTCTCTCTCTCTCTCTCTCTCTCTCTCTCTCTCTCTCTCTCTCTCTCTATCTATCTATCTATCTATCTATCTATCTATCTATCTATCTATCTATCTATCTATCTATCTATCTCCATTATAAACGTCGTAGCTCCATCACAAACATATTCGTAAAACCGAGCTCATAACATCATGTTGATTAGGTAACGGAACCCAAACATTCCAAAGCAACATTGCGTTGGCTCTCATCAGCTCCTCCACCCCCTCTCCCCCCCATGTCAATGACACGCTACGAGGGCCGCTTCGTAACAGGCAATCCCGCAATCGTCGTAACGCTCTAGTGAAATAGCTCAACAGGTGCTACGCACGCCATTCACCCACCGCGCCCGTTTTTTCTCTTTCTTCGCAGACTCGCGCGTGCGGCTACCAAAAAGTGCGCCAGTCCTCCTCCTCGTCAGCCTCCTTCCCAGAACACCCCCGAGGCAACACTCGACGTGGTGGCTGGGAGAGGAGGCCAGGCCTCCCACCCTTCCACCATAAAGGAAGCGCCAGAGGCGAACCGAACGGCCGCCACATCCAGAGAAGGCGGCGAACGCGATGCGAGTCGGGACCACAGCGGAGATGGTGAGAGCGGCGGCGCCCCGGTTGCTCTCCCTGTGGCTGGCCCTGTGGCTGGCGACCGGCGCCGAAGCCGTGCTGCTCGGAATGCTGCTACGTCGGAGCACCCTGGGCTCCATGATACCCAAGCCGTAAGGAACGACACTGCCAGAGTGACTCGTATAGCGCTCACTAACCCTACAGCCCTGTGATGTGCAACCCTGAAGTCATTAACCCAGTAATGCCCTAGCACAGTTTGACGTCAAGGAAAAATCGGAACAATCTCTTCGCTTTTATTTATAGCCACGATTAGCATATTTGTCAGAAGAAAATAAAGCTTAATTGATATATAGTAATTATTTAGGCAGTGGTTTGTTGAACTCTTTACAGCCGCAACTTCAGTACATCCAATACGAAACTATGGTATTCTGGAGCACCATTGTGGCACATGCAGTTTTGGACACAAGGAAAAACACATACGACATGTCAGCACGTGCCTGCATGTGTCTGTATTTAACATGTGCATTCGTGTGCCTAGTTGTCAATGTTTCTTTTAGTGTGCCCTGTGCTCATGTTATTATCTTCTGCCCTCGAGCGCACGAGTTCTAATGGCCTACGAATATACCATATCAGCAAGCCGACACTGCAACGCTGGAAAGCAATGGGTTTTGCGTTAAGTTTCCTGCATTTGAATTAGAATCTTGACGCATCAGATCCAGTGTAGCGCACGGTACGTAAATTTATGTATGTACGTAATATTGGGCATAACAAGGTTGCTAAAAGAGTATGGACGTCCTCTGCAAGACATCATGTTTGCCTGCGGCAGATGAGGAGACACCAGTACGCGGAGTTTATCGACTAAGTACTACCCGAGCGTACTAATGCTTAGATTGATTGATTTGAGGAGTTTTACGTCCCAAATCCACGATATGGTTACGAGAGACGCCGTATAGTGGGGGGCTCCGGAAGCTTCGATCACATGGGATTCTTGAACATGCACTGACATCGCACAGTACACGGACCTCAACATATCACCTCTATCGAAATGCAGCCGCCTCG
The DNA here is from genome assembly GCA_013339685.2 of Hyalomma asiaticum. Taxonomy (NCBI): domain Eukaryota; kingdom Metazoa; phylum Arthropoda; class Arachnida; order Ixodida; family Ixodidae; genus Hyalomma; species Hyalomma asiaticum. The sequence goes on along the minus strand of CM023486.1, from coordinate 79,219,100 downwards.
GTCGGGATCCTGCGATTTGGCTCAGCAGCCGAGCACCATAGCATCTAGACCCCCATGGCGGGGTTAAGGCTCAGTTTTAATTGCGTGAAAGAAATAGAAAGAGATAAAGGTAAAGGAAAGTAACACAGAAAGAAACCAAAGTCATGAAAATCAACCAGAATAGAAAACCGATCAGATACACTGCAAACTAAAACACTGCAAACTAAAAGGTAATCTGAAGGATAAGGGTCGATGAAGGTGCTACTAAGTTTATGACGACGGCAACGTACGATTAGCATGCAAATACGGCATCCACGCACAGTCATAAACTGCTCAATCCGGTGTAAAGGAAACGCATCGAAGTGTTTACAGCGGATGTCACTGAAAGCAACGCTATCGTTGTGATCTGACCATGCATAAGTCTCTCTCTCCCGATTCTCTAAGCTACGCGGCAGCAGGCTGTCGTTGACCTTCGCGAGCACGTGCAACCAACCATGTCACGATTGACATCCACGTGTAGTTAGAAAGTGCGATTGGGAAACTTGTATGAGGTTCACTCTTTGTACCTTATTGCAGTGCTTAAACGTTGAAGCCGAACTAAAGCCAAGCTTTTGTGCTTTCATTGATGCTCAGTTGCCTTCCTGATTTGCGCTATGTCCATTTTTGGAGAGCCCTAGCTGCGTCGTGCTCAGAGTGCACCGAAATTAAGCCCCTGAGTCGGCTCCGTAAAACTGAGGCCACTTGGGAACATCAAGCACTAATCATTCCAAAGACACTGGAAGCGTCATTTCTTGCTCAGTGCATCAAGATGCTACTCCATAATGCCGTCAATTTGCGCCACGCTTTTCGGGTTTCAACAGATTTCGTTGAGCTTCCAAGCGATATAACAACCCTGTACTGTTCATTCGACGCGATTTTCCCGGGGACGAAACTTTTCAGCAGACTTTAGTTTGTTATGTAAGCTGCCAGTCTTCCCGCAACCATGCCACATCGCACGCAGGTCCATCAAGATATACCGTGACCTGGACAACTGGCCACGGCTCTGGCCTGCGGTCAGGCTTCAAGGTGGGCATCGACGCCACCTTCGGCGGAAGCAACTCGAAGGAGCAAAAGCACGAGTACGACGACCACCTCGGGGACAGGTACCGCCACCATCACCACGACGACTACAAGCTACAACAAGGGAGACTACGACCTGCACAGGTGGGCTTCACCTTATCAGCCCTAGGCTCTACTGCAGAGCAATGATCTCTCCTCGACCTCTTTAAAGCAAGCTACACGTGGGTAGCTGAAATATTCGTCCAAATCAAAATGTCTATATACTCATGCGTAGGTGTAAGCACATGGAGTGTCAAGGGAACGATTCTCAGGCCTCTTGTTTCATCGTAAACGTTCACACAGTGCAGCACCAAAAGTAAACGAAATCGTCATCTCAAATCAAGTGCACAGCTTTTAGCGCATTATGCGCAAGATGAACTAGAACTAAAACATGAAAAGTAGAGCGCATTTACCTAAGACGCCCTGTCTTTGTTTCATTCGTTTTGCCGTCCCCATGTGTGTCACGTGTGCTGCGGCGAAAGCTGTCGTAGGATTCTGAGATTACATCTCGCCTTCGAGCATTGACATATCGAAGTATGCTGTAACATGAGCGTCAGCAACATTGGTATGGAAAGAGCGGTAGAACCCGTACCTTTCGCACCGTAGAAATGGTTTCGTTTGCGGAGATCCATGTGTTGGGTCTTTCTGTAAAATGTTCGTCTTTTCGAATGGAGGCTTCATGGAGAGGATTTCCAATTTCTAAGGATGAATCGAATGCTTGCAAAACCGCGTGCTCAAGGTGACAACTAAAATAAGGAACTAAAACGGCTAAGTCACGCGGTAATGGATGCGCTCGCGCCTGCATTCCGAAAGCAAAAAGTTAGGTGTAAATAACATGTGTGTTAATACAGAGGACAGCACGAAGTGAAATTAAGTAATATCGTGGACATGTTAAATGTATAGTAGTCAGAGCTAGCTATAGAGGACACACTTTTTCATATCGGCATTGGTCAGTTCGTTTAACATTATGTAGTTGTGTTTCTGATGGCAAGCTTGTAGCGCAAGCTATGGACTACTTCCAAAGACAAAATGAATTAACACGGGTGCGTCATCTCAATTTGTAAATTAGAACAAAATTATAGGTTTTTACGAACAATACGACTTCGAGCTACGCCAAAGTGCGGAACTGGGGATCAATTCTGATCAGCTGCAGCTCTCTGCCGTGAACCTCAGTGAACTAAGCACAGCGAAGGTATTTACCTGCTCCATCCAAACTCGGTCACCGAGGTCTGTATCGAACTATCTTCCCACCAGCGTCAACAGCTCATCAGTGCAATGTAAGAGCTACTCAGCTACCGCGACGGATGTTATGCGCGAAATGGCGCTCGCTACTTAATACTTCCAGAAAGTGTTCCTATACTCTTCAGTTACCTGTTGCCATTTCATCCGTCTGTACAACAATACCTCGGCAACATAACACGCATCTCATTCGCAGGTACCAGAAGAGTCCCTCGATCACGGTCGAAATCAGGGCCCGAGAACCACCCGAGCCACCGACCACCGAGCCGCCACCTCCCAAGGGTTTCTCGCTTAGGCGAATAGTGAAGCGACGCCGCAAGGGACGACGCACCACAACGCCACCACCTCTGACACTACCACCGCCACCAGCGCCAGACATGTCCCTGATGCCTACCTACCGCAAGGAGCTGATGTACCCGGAGTACGCGTTCGGCCCTTACAAAGGACACACGCTCATGGGATTCACCTACGACGGACAGGACTTCAAGAGCTAGCGGAGCACTCCCCGATGAATGTCTCACATGCTCTCTCTTCGATGGAACGACGCATGCGCAAATCCGTCCACCAGGCCATTGAAGAAGTTGCACAGACACACACACTCATTTTTGTCATTGCGGAAAGCAGGGTGTTGGTGAAGACATTCCGATGCTGCACCTACGACTGCATGCGGGGCGAGATTCGAGCACGATCGTCGCGTACGTTTGGACCGGTTGCACTTCGTCAGAAAGAAGACTAGCGAGAGGAAAGATGACACGTGTTACCAGGACGAGATCGCGAGAACGGACAAAGTTGCAAGATTGCTTACGCGGAAGGGAACCACGCTCAAAGGGAAAGGTAACGAGAGTTTTCCGGAAAGAAAGCAACTGTGAGAGTAGTCTGGCTTGGAGCACTGTACCAGGAGGCATCTTCACGGGACGCGGGGCGTTCATGTGTGACCTCCGAAAAAGACGTACAGGTTTCTTCCGCGCCAACTGGAGATCCCTGGGAGAGGTTTCGTCCTCCAGTGGACTTAGGACAAGGTGATGATGATGATCATTATTATGACGACGACGACGATGATGAAAGATGATGAAAAAACCAGGAAGTACGGTAGCGCCAAACAAGGCAAAGAAGGAGTCCATTGGAAGCAAGATTTGAAGCCCAAAAGCACTGTGCGCGGAAATGCGTCCATGGCTATAATGCGTTCATGTTAGAGACGTTCTCGCGGTGACTGACTCAATTCTCGCGCCATCGCGTACACAGGTCATAAACAGAAGTTCTTTTCAGGAAGTATAATGGCCTGCAGTATGGGCCTGCTCAGAACGACCGGCTACAGGGCAGTATCACAGTGTGCGAAAAGTACCGGGACCTCTAATTCTCAATGTTCTGTAGGGATGCACTACGGTCGGTAATGTACACCCAACACGAGATGTATACACAGCAGGGTCATTAGTCTATCCTACACACGGATGTATCAGCGTTCCACTGTGTTGCACATTCCATAGATATGTATTTATTCCTAATTTTCTTAATCACCGTGACCGCAGGCTCCTGTGCTTCAATTGAGGGAGGAAAGGACATTAATTAAGCACGAGAATATAGGTCAGAAAAACACGCAGGCTCATGCATCATCACAGACAACGCTTAATGTAAGCATAAGCATCAGAAACGCGAGGAGTTAACAATATCAGCAGCTACCCAAGACAGGTATTAGCTTGACGAATTTCCCGATAGCAAGGGTGCCACGCTACAAGGCGCTTATGTTTACAGTGCATTAAGAACCTCACCGAAACTTACATCTTACCGCACAGCAAGCATCTGATAGGTTAGCACTCTGAAAAGTGGTAAGGGGAAAGGTGGAGCTGCAGAGTTTTTCAATAAAATTACTTAGGGGCAGCGGCGAACGCCCACTCAAAACGGGAATCAAGATTAGTCTGCGGATTAGTCTAATGCTCGTGAGAGTCCCTTCAGATGTTATTGCGACGGGCACTATCACACTTTACGTTCTAATTTTACAAGGCTTCACATTTTGCTAAATAGCACTTGAAGAGGCCCTGCAACACCTTTTTTTTTCTTTTTTTTTTTTAACATAACCAGAAAACTGTGTCGAACAGTCTCTCAGGCTCCTGTGAACATGTAAGCCAAGTAATGCTGTAGCGCCAGCAAGAGGGAATTTTGAATTTTCTTTTTTCAAGTACAGATGGAAATCACCTGCTCTTCTTTCAACAAATTACGTCGCCAGGAGAGCCGACTACGTCACTTACCTTTTTTCTTTGTTTTATTAAAGATAAGATGCGCACCTTTCATATGTTAAACTCAGACAAATAAAGAATTAATAGAACTCATTGCAGGGCTAATTGGTGCATATAGTTAAATAAGGGATAGTGGCGCAACACAGGACAAAGGCGAGACGAGGCAACAGGTACAAGGGCACACTATACCGACTGGTTTATTTCCGAAAGAACACTCTATAGTATATATATACACAAAAGGGCACACATGCGATGAAGGCAAAATCAAAAGCGGTCCTGCGAAAAAGCGAACTCATTGCTGTGCAATACAGTCGATGGTATACGCTTACACACCTAACTGCCGCGCAATTTGATAAAGTAATCCTCTCCAGTTCCCTTGCAACTACATTGCGATTTCGCGATGTAGCCGCTATGTAATTGCAATGGAATTGACAGAGGCTAACTTTATTAAATTGTTCGGCAGTATGTGTGGAAGCGTACAATCAACTGTTATTGCACAGCAATCAGTGAGATCGCTTTTTTTGCAGCATCGCTTTTGATTTTGCCTTCAGTGCATGCACGAGCTTTTGTATACATAGAGTGTTATTTCGAAAGTAAACCACTTGATAGTGCGCGCTTCTACCTGTTCCCTCGTCTCGTCTTTGTCCTGTATTGCGCCGCTGTCCTTTATTTAAATGAAGGATTACAGAGTTTGATTCCACGATTATGAAATCAGCCGATGCTAGTTTTGCCTCATACGAGGTAGTCGGTGCTTCCAGTTACGCAATTTGTTGAAAGAAGGGCGGGCGATTTCCAGCTGTGCTTGAAACTAAATTTCAAATTACCTTGTGATTGTGGTACAACAATATTTCGCTCACATGTTTATAGCAGCGTTCATGACTGGTCGGCACTGTTTGCTGACTGCGTTCCGAAAGTGTTTCAGGGCTCCATTAAGTCTATATACATGTCCGTGAACTCAAATAATCACTGAAGATTGTTGCGTTTATGCACTATCTGTCGTTCTTTACGACCCATGGTAAAGCCTCAAGACCATTCCAAGACAAAAAGGACGAAGTTTAGGCAAACGCGTGTAGCTCAGTACATATCATTCCCATTGTCGCGTCACGTAAAATGATGCTCCTTATTCAATCTCATGTCAACAGAATGAGCACCCAGGGCAGCAAAAAGTCAACAGACACGCAACGAAATTAATGTATCAACATTTACGAGGGTTGGCTGAGACGTCAATCTGGCTGCTTCAACGGACAGTAGCGTCAAACTATTCCTTAGTGCGTCTTGTAAGAAACACACTAGGAAGTAGCCGCATTGCGTGCAGAGTTTTGCAGGAAACACACTGTATGCCATACGGCCACCACAGCGAGGCAAATCTGTTACCGCCTTTTTCATAAGCACGTTTCTTGCCCTTGGTGAAAATAGTGCCGAGATGAAATTGCATATGGTGCATAATTTCATGCAACGTAACTGTGGGAATGATATGTCGTAGTCTACACGGATTTTCCTAAACGTTGTTCTCTTTGATTGGAATGGATCTGCGAACTGGTGGTATGGAATAAAAAAATTGCGTATACAAATGCAACAATCCGCAGCGATCGTTCGTTTGCACAGATGCCTACAGGTATTGCAATAGTGCCTGTACAGAAATATGCGCGGTCTTGTAAATGTAGAAAAATAAAGTGTGCCGTTCGGGGCATGTCCGTTCTCATCATGCTGAAAAACTCTCGCTCAAGCAATGCTGAACGCACGGAAGACGTGGAAACAATGTGCCTACTCAACGCTAAGCAGGCTCAGCAAGCAGTGGAAATGTATCTACAGCAAACGCTGAAAAAACTGGAAGGGCCTGAGGGCTATATACAGGCGCTTTGACCTCCTCATGGTGCGTAGCCGTAACGCTGGTCTCTGGCAATGGCAAAGCGATATACTATCCTACGCGTGCGTGAGTACTTTGTTCTTGTTTTCTTTATTTTTTTCTTTTTTTTTTTCAGGCGCTTCTGTTTTCCTTTGCTTGCCCTATATCGCAACAATGGCTGTAGAACGGCCGTCCTGCCAGAAACCGGTGCGTCGGGAGCCAGGCATGCTGAGAAGCTGCGTGTCGCGATTGAGCTGCACCTATTTAGGTACGATGTACATATAAGGCCAATAAAAAGTACCTTTGACAGGACAAACGCCCTTTTTCAGTTCACCATATTTCTCTGCCCTGGACGAAGTCCCTCCTGTTGCGTGTATATTCTGCGACAAGCACTGACTGCCTTCCCATCTTCACTATTGCCGGTAAGTATATACATACCAGTGGACATGTCCTTGTGGCTTCGCGCTCTAAATCCGCTCTAATGAATTTCCAACAAGCCCAAGCCTCAACCCTTGTGAACCTCAAAACTTGTTCTGGCGAATCGGTCGTCATGCAAACTGACCTCGGACGAACCATGAGCAGAAACAGATCTTCCATCAGCTCCATGCAAATATTCCGAAAGGCATGGAGCGTTTCCACTAAAACCACGCCGTCTTGCCTGGGAAAGGGATTTGATTGATTGATTTGTGGGGGTTAACGTCCCAAAACAAGCTCTGATTATGAGAGACGCCGTAGTGGAGGTCTCCAGAAATTTCGACCACGTTGGGTTTTTTTTAACGTGAGCAGACATCGCACAGCACGCGGGCCTCAACATTTCGCCTCCATCGAAATGCAGCCGCCGTGGCCGGTATTCGATCCCACGAGCCTGGGAAAGGAAGGAACCGGTATATCCTTGAAAATATTATTCGCTCGTTATTCACGGCTGATCCTATCGCCTTGCAGTATAGCTTAACAGAAAGATAAGCTATCTGTAGACACGGAGGCAGGCGGATTTAGTAGCCAAAAGCAACAACTCGAACAATACAAAAGGAAATTCAAAGAATGCGGAAACGGAAGCGCTTGATACCAAATAGGAAGCAACGTAGCCCCCAGATAGGCGTGCACTTGCCCATGCTTTAAAAAAAGGTAATTTCAGGCACGCGTGCGCAACGCGAAGAGGCAATTGCGTGTGAATGCGGAGCCGTGTATACGCGCATGCACTTCGTATAGCGGCGGTAGCTCGGCGTTTTCCAGCCACCGCGTTGCTCCAGTTCAGCCACTTACATCCCAGAAAGTGAGAATGGCACGGACAAAGTGCGCAAGCGGACGCCCGCGGTGAGAGTCTAGATGAAAAATAAAATGGAAGTACACGTATCCAACGTACTATGGGACCCGATCCTATCAAAACGGCAGCAGTATAGTGCAAGACACACGCACGGCCTCGTCGGCACTGCTGAGTTTTCTCAGTCAGTAACATCAGTCGCGATGTTAGCAAGGCCATAAAGCGCCCACTGCATCCATACAACTTCATGGTTGAGTTCCGGGGTTCTTCTTTCCAAAACCACCATATATGGTCGTGACTAGTGAGCTGGCACATCGTAGTGGGGGAGACTGCGATTCACTTTTCGCCACCTGGAGGATCTTCAGCGTGCTTACAAATCTAAATGCGCCCCGCCACGGTGGTCTAGTGGCTTTGGTAGTCGGCTGCTGATCCGAGGGTCGCGGGATCGAATCCCGGCCGCGGCAGATGCATTCGATGGAGGCGGAATGTTGAGGCCCGTGTCCTGTGCGATGTCAGTGCACGTTAAAGAACCCCAGGTGGTCGAAATTTCCGGAGACCTCAACTACGGCGTCTCTCATAATCAGAGCTGGTTTTTTGACGTTAAACCCCACAAATCAATCAATCAAATCTAAATGCAGATGTGTTCTCGCATTTCGTTCCTATCGCAATGCTGTCGCCGTTGAACGAGCTCGTGTGCTCGTGCTCAACGCGACGCCTGTACAAGTAAAATGCGTGAGGTGGAAGTTGTTGCTGCTGACGTGTTGACGAAGTAGATGTAGGGAAATGTTATGTCAAGTTCCGCACTATAAAAGGACTACGGTCGCTACATTAAAAACTCAGTTGCAAGCGAGCGCTCGTCCTCTGCCTGTTATTTCGCGTCGTATTCTCCTTTCGACCATCAACCAACTCGCCCAGATCGAAATCCTGCTAGATATGTGAAGGTTCCTTTACTAATCTAAACAACGACCCCTTACTATCAGACAGTTGTCGTGTCTGGTCACTAACGGTTAGGAATTCCCACGTTTTTATTCTTTTGCCGTCACTTTATTAAAGGGGCCCTGAAACACTTTTTCAAGAATGTCACAAAAGCGTGCCGATCAGTCGTGAACGCTCCCATGAGCATGTGAGCCAAATATTATTGTAATGCACGCACAAGAAAATTCGCAGCGCGAAGGCGCCCGCTCTTCTCTACAAATGACGTCGCATATGGGACACCGGCTAAGGCGCTTGAACCACAAATAGCGTTGACTGACCTTATGATCGCAGAGAGATCATCTGCCTACGCTTTATTTGTTCGTTTTAAACTCTACAATTATAAACGAAGTGTGAGTACCTCTCTTAAAGAGCAACGAAAAAAGTCATGCGACACGTCGGTCACCCCCGGTGACGTCACTTCTTGAAAGACGAGCGGGCGCTTCCAGTTTTAAGTGCAACGCAATATTTGGCTCAGACGTGCACAAGATCCTCCAGAACTGATCGGAATCGTTTTCGGTCTATATTAAAAAAAAAAAAAAAGCGTGGCGGGGCCTCTTTAAGCCAGGTGGTCACTTCCTTCAGGCAGACTCTCCCTACACGAATTGTCACGATAAGCGTCCTTTGAAACCATAAAGGCTTACTCTTTTTGATGATGATGATGATTGTGGTTCGCTTAGGAAAGGACGCTAATTTCTGCAGCCCATGGAGCACGGCTAAGCATCCGTGGGGGTAGGGGAAAGGAAGCGAAAGATATAGAGAGGAAGAAAGGCCGTAGTGGAGGGCTTCGGAAATTTAGACCACCTCGGGTTCTTTAAGGCGCACTGACATCGCACAGTACACGGGCCTCTGGCATTTTCGCCTGCATCGAAAATGCGACCGCCGCGGCCGAGATCGAACCCGCGTTTTTGGGGTGTCAGCCGAGTACCTTAACCACTACACCAGCGCGGCTTACTCTCTCTCTCTCTCTCTCTCTCTCTCTCTCTCTCTCTCTCTCTCTCTCTCTCCGTTAATTCGAACTCCGTTAATTAGAAAGTTCTGTTAAGTCAACCTGCGCGCGTGGTCCGTGCAATTATGTGCAGGTATCTACATAGAGCGGAACTCTCGTTATTCCTGCAAAATTTTAGAGCGAATCGGTTAATTCGACCTAGCGTCGCAGCCTGCGAGCTTGCCCAGGCGATGCGAAGAGAGCCAAAATGGAAAAAAGAACACTGCCAAGAGAAACTCTACTGCACAGCTGAAAAAAGAAAAAAGAAAGAAAATATGTCGCGTAGACCAACCACACGGCGATGGTTTGTCAAGAGGAACTGCCGACCGGAACAGCTGACGCAACCTTAACCAGAGAAGATGACCTCTGTTTCGATGACAGCTTGGCTCCTGCTGTGCTACTCGACGATTACATATCCATCGATGACGGTGTGGCCGTTACCGGGTAGACGACCGAGGAACAAATCAAAGAGGACGTGATAGGCGCCGACAACGATTCCTTGGAAGGTGCCGTTTGTGAATACTTGCCCCACCTACCAAAACGCACGGTAAAAGAAGCCGCGGAAGCGTTGTCCGTGCTGGAGGACTTTCGTGAGCAAGTTCTGCGTGGTGCGTGTGCCACGGCGCATTGAAAGCTATTAGAGCCATTGTCGCCGCTCAATTCATCCCTCCCTCCCCCCCCCCCCCCCCCCCAAAAAAAAAAAGAGACAATGATTGCAAGCATCTTTGGCAAATAGAGGTATGTCATGCTGAGAAAAATATAGCGTTTTTTTTTCTTTTTCTCCATTCGATATTTCGAAAATCGGATAATTCGACAATCGGATAATTCGACAATTTTTCGCGGTACCACCAAGTGTGTTGGGAGGGTGAAGTTTACATCAGTAGAAACTGCGATCAATGCAACTCGTTTCAGTCGTTTTTCTGGCCATCATAGTGGTCATTCCTAGTGGAACTCCGCGTCTTCACGCTGGAACAATGAGGGCGGCAGATTTTTGATCATCTACCCTCAAGCACGGACGTTATCCCATTGGAGTCAGCAGATAACCCGCGCACCTCCCTCCAAGTAATGATGAACGTTGGAAGACCGTTATGCTCATAAAAGACCATAATGTTGTGGCGGAGCACGAATGCGTGACTAACACAAACAATCCGTCACGACATCAACAACTTGACACACTTGCGTGTTACGTCGCGATTAGGACCAAAAAAGAAAAAAAAGAAAGAAGTTCTGACGGTTTTCACGGCGTGGAACTAGCTGGACATTTTTTTTTTTCGTTTTGAGAACTTTCAATTATCTTATTAACTGTCATTTTGCATCAATTATCAACTTCGTCATTTTATAATATTGTCCATTCGGGCAAATCATTAGTATTACTGTCAATCATGATCAATAATTCATTCGGCAGTCATTGGCCGTCTCAAGCCACGCTTTAGTTTTAAATTGTAGCTGGGCAATGTTTTTAGCACAAGGGATCGTCACGTGTACGCAAAGTGTCAATTAGACTTTAATTAATCGTCGTTCGGATTCCGAGTCATAACAAAACTCGCCGTGTCCTTTACGGGGCTGCACCAGAGCAACAAAAGCCGGTCTCGAAGGCTACACTGTTGCACGCGGCCAGTGACGTGTGACAATCGTGTTCTTTGTTTGTCTATCTACAAAAAAAAAAAAGAAAGAATAGGCAACTCCAATTCCGTAACCGCAGCGCCTCTAATCATTGCTGCACGCTACGTGAGCGGCTCCGTGACCACAGCGCATTAGCAATCTCGGAGGCCGCCGCTGCAGACGCGCCGCTTCGTTAAATACTTGCCAGATGGCGCCACCATCTAAGACGCGGTCCGCGCAACTGCTTTGTTTTTCGCATAGATGGCACCCGCGTCGCGGCGGAAACGTTCGACGTGCGTCGTAGATCCTCTTCCCTATGCGATGAAACGCGAGCCAGCGTGGAATGGCTGCCCATTGTCTGTATGAATTGTTCCGAGTTCAACCTTTCTAACAAGGGCAAGCGTTCGCCGAAAGCGACGACCGGCACCAAAGGCGAGAAGCGGAAACACCAGCAAGACGTCGCAGCAATGAGCGTCATAAGGCGAGTCATGGTGAGCCGAAAGCCGCGACCGGTCACCGCCCCGGAGCGCAAGCTGTGCAACTACATGCACCGCGTGTGTCTGCAAGCGAGAATCGAGGGCTACGACTACTGCGTGCGGCACATTCTCGAAGACAAGTCAGCCCCTTTTCGACAGTGCGCATACACGCACGCCCAGAGCGGGCGACGGTGCACCTACGCGGCGCCGAAGACTGAGAAGCGGGAGTCTCTGTGCCAGTTTCACGCGCGAAAAGCCCTCCAACACCGTCGTTCGTCCGGTAAAAAGCAACACCTCGTCGAGACGCCGCAGAAGGTCCTCGAGACGTTGGAGCACTACTGTAGAGATCCGCAGCATTCCGTCGACCAGTCGGACACCGCGAGGAACACGGTGAAGTTCTACGATGTCGAAAGCGACGATGAGCCTCCCACAATCGGAGAGTTCCGAGCTTGCGCCGGGGGAGACAGCGACGCCGACAGTCTCGACAACGACGTGGACGATCCGCTACGGCATGCCGGCGTGTACACCGTCGAGGAAGCCTCGTCGATCACGCGGGATAAGCTTGTGCGACTGCAGAGGTTGTACCTGAATCAGTTTAAGAGGCTGACGGACGTCCTTATGCAGAAGCGTGCTCAGTACCTGCGTAACAGGGGTGGTGCGTCGGGATCCGCGCCCAAGGACTTCGCGTCGCCTCAGGAAGAGGCGCACTACAAACGACACCGTGCCTATTACCGGTACCATCGCACCTACGGTGCCGAAGCTGTTCTCAAAGATCGGCTCAAGGCGAAGCAGAGGCAAGCGCAAACCGGTGTCCCCGTAACTGAAGTGACTTGCGGCCAGGCAGGGTGCAGCAATGCCGTCATACCGTTGTCTAGGTTCTGCCGCTCTCACATTCTTAGCGATCGTAGACAACAACTGTTTGAGCGCTGCGATGGTGACAGCAACAATGGCCAAACCTGCAGCACTGTTCTGTTGAAAGTCCGCGGACCTCGCGACGTCTGCCTGATACATGCAGCGCCCGCCCCCATATTGAGCTGCAGGTAAGTCATACAAACACGCATGAAAGTGCTTTACGTGTTCGGCAAACGTTGCGCAGCCATGTACTTAGCTTAGCGTTACGGAACGCGCTCGCTGTAGCACTTACATAAGTTTACGCATAGGCACGTAAATTAGTTCACTCAATGTGTAGGTACTTTCGTAGCCTACTGCTATGTAGACATCCACAATATATAAAACATAGCACAGCGGGCCTGCACACTAGCGGACCTTCGTTATAGAGGTTATTGCACTGTAGTAGTGTTTGTTCTACAGGCATTCGGCATTATAGTCATAAAATTACGTACAGTGTAAATGGTTTGTGCTCGTTGTGGTGGAAGTGTGTTAGTGAAGAGGTCGCAAGTATAACACACTGTAAGTGTAGGACTTCCTAGGTGTAATAAAGCTTTCGTCTCGCGTCATTTCAGTGTCTGTGGCGAATTTTAGTACCCTTGAATTTTGAGACAATGAATGAACGTGAGAGAAATCATTACATAATACTGTAAATTGGGTATTCAAGAAACTGACATGATGTGAATATAAACACTATTGCTTTTCAACATTCCCACTTTACTGCTTTGCACGTATGAAAACATTTGCAGAACATGGAAGGTATGACACTGCAATTTCTATTGTTACCATGATGGCTTGATTCTCCCTCATGAACTTTTTCCACTGAAGCAACAGACAGTCGAGTATGTGTATCTCGGATGGTTGATGCAACAAAGCAAGCCAGAAAATCATCCTAGCCGTTAAGAGCCACTCTATGTTAAGGGGTGCCGTAGTTTCCACAGTTTATCAAGCAGACTATAAGTGTGTCCATCATGTGGGGTGCTAATTGTTTAGAATAAATGCAGGTAACAAGCACTGCTTTTACTCTGCAGTCATAACAGCCAAAGCTGTGTCAGTCATTGTGCAAGGTCTCATGAAAGCACTTTAAACTTGTAGCATCAAGCAGTACCACAGCACCTTTGTTTATTATATGTTACATAAGCCCTGATATTGCAGGGCACAGGCGCTTTGGAGCTTAAGGTATAAAATCCAATTTTAAAGGGACTGTCTACTGTCCTTCATTGATTTCCTGTTTCATTATTGCTATGGAATACCCATCATTCGAAGTGTAAAAGCTGGTAGTAGTTTTGCTGCGAAGTCGGCAGAAATTCTGAAAACAGTTTTTCTGTCTTTGTGTTCACCCCTTCTTTATGTGTAGGAATGCAGGCAACACTGATTTCTGGACTTTTGTAAGATCAAATTAAAAATGAAAGTTACTGGTCGCAAAGGAACAACACCATGTCTGTCATATACAATTGTGTAAGTAAATGTTTTGCTTTTAAGCAGGATAATTGAACCTGTGTATTCCTTGGTTTTTAACTACACTCAGAGATTGACACACATCACTAAGGGTGGTGCCACCAGTAATTTTTTCACAACTTCCAGTGCCAAGTTAAAGATATTATTCATTTTTTATAGGGTACTGGCATGCTCATTTCTGTCAATGTAAGGAATGCTCTTCTCAATTTCACCACGAAAAAAATTTCTGACCGGTAGACAGTCCCTTTAACCATGTATGTTGATCAACGACAGATTGTATTAAAAAGGCATCTTATTCCCTTATATTTTGAGCCCGAACTGCCAAAGGCAAGCATCACTGCTCAGTTCAAGCTGATTTGGTGTCCCCTATATGCACTTCTTTTCTCACATCACTGCTTCTCACCTACTTAACCACAAATATTTCTTTTTTCAGTGTTACCGAAAGCAAAGGAAGCACTGAGAACGTGCATGTAGACGTTGAGAGCACAGTCGACATGGACATTCCGGAAATAGAGCACTTCCAGTCCATGGACGACATAGCTGCCTTGGGCTTGGATGTGGTGCAGCCCGGTTGCCTCTTTGGCCTGAACCAGTTTGGAGACCCCGGTGAATCGACTGACTCGGCCTTGTCAGATGATGGGGGCACCAGCAGCATCATAGGCTTGGGAGCACCTTCGGACATTCTAGATGATGTGGATGTCGTCAAGTGACAACCAGCCGAGTTCGAGTGTGATACGCATTTCGAAGATCCTTCACAAGCAAAACTGCATGAGTTGAGTGACTAGTCCAGTTTCGTTGTGAAAGTAACACTGATTAAAAAAGTTGGCTATGTTACATCTTTTGCATTTAGTTATACAGTTTCTTTCTGGTTTTCTTCCAAGGTGAAAAATCCGAGGACGCCTGCACACTTCTCATGTGCTGTGAATGTGAAAGCATAAACGTCAAACGCGCAAGCCAGCATGCAGGAGCAGCCTTGTCTGCCAACATTGCATGCCACTGACGAAGCAACAGTAGTAGTCATGGTGGCTCCGGGAAACAGCAGCGACCACTAAGCCTGGCAGGTGCACGCTGCAGCTCTGCTCCTTGGCCCATTCCACTGGCAGCCTGGTGTGATTAGCAATAGCAGTGACGTCAAAATTTTCGCCCAAGTAGCACAACGCCATGAAGCCATCTGATCTCTGACACTCTGGTTTAGCCTATAGTCGGTTATAATAAGTAGAAGATCCCCACACAACCATCACGGTCCCACCTACAAAGAACTTGCATGGATAGGTCATGCAGTAGTGTCTCCCTGTTTTGATGATGCCGTGGTGCACGCACTTCTGCAGGTTTTATAGATGGTTGATAGACCTGTCTAGGTACACATGCCTGTCATTGGTTTTAGGTCGCGAAATTGAACACCCAGCCAAATTTTGTTAAGCGTCCTGACCTTGCTTTCATTGAACTTTTAGTTCTTAATAAGCGTAGTGTCAATACTTGCTGAGAGAAGGTACTTGCACGACAGAAACTACTCTCGCAGAATCATGACAGGCATGCCATGCTACTTTGTGCACAGCTTTCGCGAGAGTAATTTCTGATGTTTTTGTGGTGCTACATCGAACACAGCCAGTTAGTCCTATGAACGTGCTGTGGGACGTGAAGCCGGCGTTCGTTCACGGCTGTGGCGTCCCATTCCGCCAGTGATGTCAACGCCCGCAAGGATATAAAGCGTTTTCTGGGAATAAATGGGGTGCTTTTAGATTTAGGGCTTGCACGGTTGTCTATTATGTTCTTACTCGAACGCATGTCTGCCCTGACATGGCATCGACGCGACAGCCTCTGTCCCAAAACCACAATACGATATTGAGAGAGGCCGTGGTGAAGGGCTCCGAGAATTTCAACCCACCTGGGCTTCTTTAACTTTCACAAACATCGCAGGCGCGTATGCGAGTACTTGTAAGTTGTAGCCGCGAAGACGGAGTACCCTGCACGTGGGGTCGTATGCTTGAAACTCGTCTCCGGCAACATTTGCACTTCAGAATTTATTGTTCTGTGAAGTAATTATATATTTAGCTATTAACCAAGGAAGTCGCGACGGAAGCAAGGGCTTGCGTGGATTATTATATTGTAGTTCGGTTAAGGAAAGGACGCTGATTCCTGCAGCCCGTTTGGGGCACGGCTAAGCGTCTGTGGGTGTAGGGGAAAGGCAGTGACAGAGGTAGAAAGGAGAGAAAAGCCGTAGCGGAGGGCTCCTGGAAACGCACAGTACCAGATAACTCTGGCTTCCGAGAGAAAGGGTGTTGTGGCGTTGGCCGCAGCAGGTATGCCCGCTGTTCATAACCCTGCCTTCAGTGATCACTTAACTTCGTTCACACCCTTTATGTTACGAGGAGAAAGTGCTCGTTTAACTAGAAGCACATGCTTGCAGACATTGCTTGCGCTCGAAGATGAGGGCCTCAACGATGCGCACGGGGATTAAACAATTATCGGCACTTATTCCTGCTAATGTCAGCCCCAGAGTTTATAGTGATTTGAAGTATTATTGCCAGTTTCGCCTGAGTGCAATGACAGAGAGCTTTCAGGTTAAACGGGCTTTCTATACCTCTCGGATTCTTAGATGCGAAGCAGCTTATGAACGAGGGCCTGTCCCTCCCCGCGGCGTTGGCGTAGCCTGCCCCCGTTAGTACTCGGAGTGCGCGTGCTGCCGAGCGCGTGCCGGTCGGCACGGGGGAGAGCGCAAGGGAAAGCGCTCGATCACCCCCGCTGCGCTCTCTTCTAAAGCAGCTGTCATGGAGTGCGCTTCGACAAACGAAGATCGCATCGCCATTCGGGTCTACTGTGGTAATGAGGCAGCCGATGCCTCAGCCCGCGCGCTTAATCACCGGGCACCGCTTCAGCATACGTCGCCTGTTTCCAGAACCCAACACGGCTACTAACTTCCGTGAAATCACGCAACTTTACAAAACTAACCACGGCCGATTCCCTCCCCCCGCCCCAGGCCTAACCAAAGCAGAGGAGCGCTGGCTTCTCCGGCTCCACTAATACGGCACTATGCCCGGCAGTGCTTCAATATACTTTAACCCGACGTTCACCGGGGAGTGCCCACACGGTGAGTGCACTTTCTCGGATATTTGATATGGTGTGGGCATGCCCCTCTAACCCTGCGTATCCCCCACCCCCATTCCCCCCTACCCGAGAGAGCTGGGAGGCTGCCTTGTTCGGCTGCTCTACCTTGGAGGACCAAAGAGCCCTCGTGGATAGGGGCCGAGCTGCGGCGGAAGCCACAGGAGTCCCGGACTAGGGACCCCTCCTACATTTTGTAAGGGATCAGCCCTTAAGGCCCGACCTTACTTATCTCTCTGTATATATCAATAAATGTTTTTCATCATCACCATCGCGGCGGCGCATGCAGGCTCGCAAAGCGCTGCCAAGCGCCGGAAGCGGTCGCTGCCTGAGGCTGTCGGCCCACCTGGGCTTCTTTAACTTTCACAAACATCGCAGGCGCGTATGCGAGTACTTGTAAGTTGTAGCCGCGAAGACGGAGTACCCTGCACGTGGGGTCGTATGCTTGAAACTCGTCTCCGGCAACATTTGCACTTCAGAATTTATTGTTCTGTGAAGTAATTATATATTTAGCTATTAACCAAGGAAGTCGCGACGGAAGCAAGGGCTTGCGTGGATTATTATATTGTAGTTCGGTTAAGGAAAGGACGCTGATTCCTGCAGCCCGTTTGGGGCACGGCTAAGCGTCTGTGGGTGTAGGGGAAAGGCAGTGACAGAGGTAGAAAGGAGAGAAAAGCCGTAGCGGAGGGCTCCGGAAACGCACAGTACCAGATAACTCTGGCTTCCGAGAGAAAGGGTGTTGTGGCGTTGGCCGCAGCAGGTATGCCCGCTGTTCATAACCCTGCCTTCAGTGATCACTTAACTTCGTTCACACCCTTTATGTTACGAGGAGAAAGTGCTCGTTTAACTAGAAGCACATGCTTGCAGACATTGCTTGCGCTCGAAGATGAGGGCCTCAACGATGCGCACGGGGATTAAACAATTATCGGCACTTATTCCTGCTAATGTCGCCCCAGAGTTTATAGTGATTTGAAGTATTATTGCCAGTTTCGCCTGAGTGCAATGACGGAGAGCTTTCAGGTTAAACGGGCTTTCTATACCTCTCGGATTCTTAGATGCGAAGCAGCTTATGAACGAGGGCCTGTCCCTCCCCGCGGCGTTGGCGTAGCCTGCCCCCGTTAGTACTCGGAGTGCGCGTGCTGCCGAGCGCGTGCCGTTCGGCACGGGGGAGAGCGCAAGGGAAAGCGCTCGATCACCCCCGCTGCGCTCTCTTCTAAAGCAGCTGTCATGGAGTGCGCTTCGACAAACGAAGATCGCATCGCCATTCGGGTCTACGTGGTAATGAGGCAGCCGATGCCTCAGCCCGCGCGCTTAATCACCGGGCACCGCTTCAGCATACGTCGCCTGTTTCCAGAACCCAACACGGCTACTAACTTCCGTGAAATCATGCAACTTTACAAAACTAACCACGGCCGATTCCCTCCCCCCGCCCCAGGCCTAACCAAAGCAGAGGAGCGCTGGCTTCTCCGGCTCCACTAATACGGCACTATGCCCGGCAGTGCTTCAATATACTTTAACCCGACGTTCACCGGGGAGTGCCCACACGGTGAGTGCACTTTCTCGGATATGTTTGATATGGTGTGGGCATGCCCCTCTAACCCTGCGTATCCCCCACCCCCATTCCCCCCTACCCGAGAGAGCTGGGAGGCTGCCTTGTTCGGCTGCTCTACCTTGGAGGACCAAAGAGCCCTCGTGGATAGGGGCCGAGCTGCGGCGGAAGCCACAGGAGTCCCGGACTAGGGACCCCTCCTACATTTTGTAAGGGATCAGCCCTTAAGGCCCGACCTTACTTATCTCTCTGTATATATCAATAAATGTTTTTCATCATCACCATCGCGGCGGCGCAGGCTCGCAAAGCGCTGCCAAGCGCCGGAAGCGGTCGCTGCCTGAGGCTGTCGGCGCCGATGCGCTCTTTAAGCGTGACTTTCTCGACCACACGTTCAGGCACAGCTGTAAGGTATGCGACCGCTTGTAGTTCGATAACAATCTGACCAAGATCTCGACCATCAACAACGAGCAGTCCCGTGCCAACGCCCTCGCTGTTCTGCAGCGGGGATGGCATTCACGGTTGGCTCACGCCCGCCTCGGATATGCGGTTATGAGTCACACATGATTGAATTCGCCTAATGCCTACACAAGTCAACAAAAATTTCACCAAATTCTAGAAGCCAGCACAATGAAGGCATTTACATGGAACATAGGTCGCCTAAATTTTTTTTTAATTTTTTATCATTAATCTTGATTCTAACTGCTCATTGCCAGCTTTAAAGCTAGCAGCCATGTCACCAATTTCGGGATCCTCCATGTCATGTCGGTTTGGATGGCAACGATAGAAGGACTTTCGCGTTAATTTTGGTTTTACATATTGCCTTACCGCCACAGAAGTTCCGCAAGAGCGCACTATTTCTCAGTGAAGTCTATTAGCCACTGGGCCGAATCTTCTGCATGTCGTCTACATGCTACCACATATGGCAGCATATATTATTGAGCATTAAATAGCTGCCACAGTCGCACTCTTCACTTAAATCACCACGTTCATAAGCACAGGCAGAAACAGCACTGCTGACGCAATGCAAAGGCACCTCAAGCAAATCAGAATCTTCAACGAACCTATAACTTAGATCAAACAATAAATTTTAATAAATAACTAAATATTTAATAAATAAAAAGGTTTCACATTTTATCCGATTATACTGATTGCTCGTATATTTTGCCTTCACGTCCCTCTCTTTCTTGTCAGGGAAAAGTAAACTGAACCTCCACATTTAACGGCAGAATGGGCGACAATAAGGATTCAGGTGGAAGAAAATGCAAACTTTGCATTTTCCTCCACTTGAATGTATGCCTGGTCGTCATTCCTGTGGCACAAGACTGACAACCAGGCATACATTACAGGTGAGCAGGTACAAATGAAATAATTGGGAAACAAGAGTGAAAGCGAGGCACTGGATTGCAAAGGTTAATACTGCTGAACCCATTTTATAAGCGACTCTGATATAAGAGACAGTTGGAGTCACCATTTATTAACGTGGCTGGCTGCCTTATCTCTTCCGTTAGTTGGACCTCTGCCCCGCCACGGTGGTCTAGTGGCTATGGTACTCGGCTGCTGATGCGAGGGTCGCGGTATCGAATCCCGGATGCGGCGGCTACATTTCGATGGAGGCGAAATGTTGAGGCCCGTGTGCTGTGCGATGTCAGTGCACGTTAAATAACCCCAGGTGGTCGGAATTTCCGGAGACCTCCACCACGGCGTCCTCGGGACCTAATAAAGTTTTTCATACCATACCACACCACCACGGCGTCTCTCATAATCAGAGCTGGTTTTGGGACGTTAAACACAGATCAATCAATGAATAGATGGACCTCTACTGTAACAGAGTTCTTGACCGCAAGTGGTGCTAAAGGAGAAAATTCCCGTGCGTTTCGGTCAACATTCTTGCTTGTAACAAATACTTTTAATTCAAAATGCAGCACTGCTAACTGGAGCTAATTCGTTATGGAAACAATCGTAAATGATAACTATGTGTTGTGAGAAAATTGTAACAGTGAAAACATGAATTCTGTTCCGAATGAGACAGTCCACCAAGCTTATGACCGAACAGTAAAGCACAAGGCATATGATAAAAACATCGCACCTGGCTGTAGCCTTCTTTTGTATTAAATTTACTTGCAGTGTGACCATATCGAAACAAGGGCCGATCATAAGATGAAAACATGGACATGTGTGACAGTGACAAGCACAGTACAAACACATGTGGTGTTCAGTACGAGTTGAGTTAGCACTCACATGTCGTCTCGTGTCTCCTGTGCTTATGTTTCTTGCGCTACAGATCGCTTCTGATATACAGTACAACCAACAAGCCCAAATCGCCACAATTCTAAATCATGGTCATTGCTGCACCCGAAACATGTTGAAGTATTGCGATTTAACCTCTCAATTATTTTTTTTTCGACCAGTTCGAACGCTAGCACTGCGGACAGCACTCTTACCCCCGTATTCATAAACGCTCCTCGACTCGACCCTTCACTCGAAACGCTTCTTGAGGGCGGTTTTCCAATTCACAGATCGCCCTCCACTCGAAGCGTTCCTCGACTGGAGGAAATCTCGAGCGTTTTACTTGAGATAGTCGAGGTAGGGCCAGAGCTACCTTGAACCTTTCCTTGAGTGAAGTATCATGGCGGATTACGCTTCGTTTGTCGACTATGTTCTCCGCGTCGGCGAGCTGTTTGACGGCGTAGAAAACTGCGTAGGCATACCACGACGACGGTTGAGGGACCGGATAAATCCAATGGATCACTACACCGACAGCGAATTTCTGGCGCGCTATCGCTTCACGAAGTGCAGCGTGAAGAAGCTGCTTGACTGCTTGCCCCTTGAGGAAAGCTGCAGCAACCGTGGCCACGCTCTTCCACCAATGACGCAGCTTCTGATTGCGCTGCGCTTTTATGGAGCAGGCACGTTTCAAGTAGTGGCGGGCGACCTGGTGAATGTGTCTCAGCCGACAGTGAGCCGCATCATCGAACGTGTGTCGCGGGTGATCGCGAAGCATTTGTTCCCAGCCGTCGTGAAGTTCCCCGACACCGATGACGGGTTCCGTGAGACGATGGTCGAATTCCACCGAATTGCCAAGTTCCCCGGGGTGACAGGGTGCGTAGACTGCACCCACATCCGTATAAAAGCACCACATCCGTATAAATGTTTCTCCCAGGCACTGTCCTTAGCGCGCTTGGACACGTTGTCGGTGTTTCTGTTTTCATTTGCCGATCTGTGGCGCGTCACCAAATTACACAGTAATTCGCACTCTTCGCGCGTGTAAACGAACCTCCGTGCGGTCGTCTTACCGCCGTCGCGCGTGACGCTGTCGTCCGTGCTCATGTCGCCGTCTGTCAGGGCAAGCAGGACGCCACGAGAGAGAGAGAGCTCTTTATTGAAAGGCAGAGAATTTAGCCGGCGTTGAAATATCGCTGACATGCTACTCTGCATGGGGAGGGAGTTTGGGGAGAGAAAGACGAGTAGAAAGAAGTGCAAGAGACAGTGAAAAAGAAAAGAGAAAGAAAGTTGGGCTTTGTGTTTCTGACTATGATGCCTAATTGCGTCCAAAGATAGTTAACGTTTTCACCAACCCGCAGTGATGTGATAGGATGTGTTACATGATGGGTGAGTGATGGTGACGACGGAGATAAAGTTGAAGTCTATCGAGTTGTCCTATACTTTTTAAATATGTAAACAAAAAGTCCATCGCATGTCTCTGTTGTGTGGGGCAAGCAAGGGGGCCTAAAACACACTGAGGTGATAAAGGGAGCTGTGTAAGTGACTGCATGCAATGTTCATAGAGCGCACGCTCATCACTCTTCGCTCGGCATTCAAACAAAATATGCTCTACGGTTTCAGTAGAGCCACAGTTGCTGCAGTGTGGGCTTGTCTCCTGATGGAAGCGGTACCGTAAGTCGTTTGAACATGCAATGTTCAGCCGTAGTCGATGATACAAAGTTTCCAGATGTCGAGGAATGTTGGATTGTAGTTTTGATTTGGGATCTGGGTCGACTGAGTATAAGAAAGGGTGATGATGTGTCGGTAACTTCCATAGCCGGTTCCTTTATTCGTAAGCGAATCGTTAAGCCATATCAGAAGCATCAGATTTGGTGAAATAGATTCGCTTATAGTTTTGATATCGAAGACCGTTACGTGCTGCTTCGTCGGCTTTTTCGTTGGGCAGAATGCCGCAGTGAGCTGGTATCCATTGAAATGTAATGCAGTGTCCTGCGGTAAAAGCCAGGTGGTGTGAATAGGCAATGTCGGCAGAAACGGGTTGATGATTAGTTTTCTTCAGGTAGTTGTACAATGTTTGCAGCGCTCCTTTGGAGTCGGTACGCCACGATGCAACAAGCAGCTTACACAGCGCACCACGGAACATCAAGATAAAATCTGGCGCGCGCACACAATACGCGAACAACAGTCGCACATCCGGACCTGTCCGGGCATGCTATCCCAGCGGATTCGGCTCTGGCGTAGCTTGGATGAACGTAGCATCGCCTGCTGTCGAAACTAGCTGATAATGTTTCAAATTTCACTTATAACTTCCAATGCAACATGTATTTAATAATAGGTGATAATTTTTAAATCGTATAGCATTTCAACCGAAAAATTCTCGTACTTATTGTAGTATTGGGCTGTACACACTCGCTACCAGACGCGTCTTTCGTAACTCAAGTGAAGGAATGTTTCTCGAGCAGCCTCTTGGCGGAGGAGCGCTCGAGTGGCGTTCTTGAAACCCAGCGGCTCCTTGAGCAGAGGAAGAAAGAAGAGTGGTTCAAATGAGAGGAAATAAGCGCATGTTTCTGCATTCCGTAAAGGTAGCACGGCTCAGCGCCAAGAGCAGAGGAAGGCGCTGCGCCTCGACTCGATTAAGTCGAGGAGGAGCGTTGAGTGAAGGTGCGTTTGTGAATACGGGGGTTAGTATACGCTTCAAGAACTCGGCCGCATGCGACCAAGAACACATTGTCCTTGCGTGGCATAGATTACGAGCACATACTTTCGCCCAAGCGCGCTACTTCTTGGTCGTTAACTCTGACCCGCAGTGTTATCATATCAGCCCTTTGGCAGGCTGTGTCGCGCTTCGGCGCTTCCGATTACTGCGAGCCGCCGGAACATGAAGGGAGGTGGCGGAGGTCGCGTCGTGCACGGTGGGCGCGATGGAGAACAGCGAAAGGCGAGGCAAGAAGGAAGCGGGCCGCTTGCTGAGGGGGGTGACTGCCCCCTCCGCACCCGACCGTTGTGCTCTGCTGGCTGTTGTATATCGCGCTGCTATACGACTGCCATCCCTCGTGACTTGCATCCCAAAGTGCGCTGCGGGAGGTCAGCACGACATCAATCACGGATATAGGCGACCGTCGTACCGGTTATTCGTGTCAGTCAGGTTACATTTGCCAGAGGATCGGGCGGAGAGAGGCCAGTCCAGGCACGGGGGACATCGACAAAATAAGTTAATTTCTCTGAATGAGTTGGTGCAGAAACACTTGGAACATTTACATAATCGACAGGGAGTAAAAATATTACTAGGACTTGGAAGTTGCGGCAACACAACGTTATTTGTTTGTTCGCCATTTCGCCTCTGTCGTGGCGACTGCGTTCTGGCCTTTCCCTGAATGGGTGTACGCATCGTTGTTATCTACGCCCCAAGAAAGAGAGAGAGAGCGGGGAACTTCATTTTGTGCTCTAGATAGGGTCAAGGGAAGGGGAACGAGTGGAAAATACTCTTCTGTTTTCTTCCGTCTTTAGGCGGCAGCGGGAAGCGCTGGGTCCCCCCGTCTGTCGGCCCAGGAAACAGATCATAACCAGCTTCAGTGGGTCCTGGAAATTAAACTACCATGTCAGTTGAATATCCTCAAACTTCTGTTCACAAGCTCGGCTCCCTGCGGAACCTTTGGTCCCACTGCAGGTAACCTGGTAGCCCCTTGAACTACAGAAACAGGAATGCTCAAAGCGATCTTTTCGCCTCTAGCCTCCATCTTTCCTTGCACTTCTTGTTTAAAAACGAGAACGGGATACGAAATAAAGAAGGGAGAGTGGCGTGAATATGCGCAAGCACAAGTCAAAGCAGTATGGCATAACTCTCCGCACAGGGGACGTCTCCTTCCCTGGACATCGAAGGCGGAAGCGCACGTCTTGGTCAAACAGGGCTGGTGCCACAACGAATACGACTGAAGATGGCCACTGGCGATTTCACAGGGGTTGAGGGAAATCGGTGAAAGATTTCGAGACCGTGGTTGAGCGATTTCTCGATCGTGCATGCACAAAGAACACTGCGAACACGTCAGCAAGAAGGAACAGGTCCTTGATGAGTCAGCGTGCGGGCTTGTCGCAAGACGGCTGGATTGACAATAAACTGAGAACAGTCTTAAGACGGGCACATTCAGTCGTAAACTTAGAAATGCGAGATGTAGTATTACTCTACTCCCTTTGTCTAGAGAACCGTCAGTAAAGCTCTAGAAGTAAGCGACGAAAAAAGTTCCATGAAAGCTAGAGGTACGCAAGTTCTGAGATACCTACAAGTATTTCCTCTTATGGGTTGTTTGAAAGGGCAAGAGTAGGAATAGTTGAATTTTTCGTCAACTAAGAAGCTTTCATTTCTGAGAAGCCCGTAAGGATTTCCTTGTAGCTTTGCTACAAACGGATTGATGCTGTTTTCCTTTTCAGGATGAAAAGGAGAAGGAAATAAATAAAACAATACTAAAACATCCCAATGACAATTCAAGAAATTTGACGGCAGTTCTAGAGTATCTGCGATTGATTTATCTGGTTTTACGTCCCAAAACCACGATATGATTATGAGACACGCCGTAGTGGAGAGCTCCGGGCAATTTTAACCATCTGGGTTTTCTTTAACGTGCACTAACATCGCCCAGTAGGCCCCGCCACGGCAGTGCAGTGATTATGCCACTCGGCTGCAGATCCGAAGGTCGTGGGATCGAATCCTGACCGCAGCGGCTGCATTTCGGTGGAGGCGAAATGTTGAGGCCCGTGTGCTGTGCGGTGTCAGTGCACGATAAAGAACCCTATGTTGTTATGTGGGGTTTAACGTCCCAAAACCAGCTCTGATTATGAGAGACGCCGTAGTGGAGGGCTCCGGAAATTTCGACCACCTGGGGTTCTTTAACGTGCACTGACATTGCACAGCACACGGGCCTCAACATTTCGCCTCCATCGAAATGCAGCTGCCGCAGCCGGGATTCGATCCCGCGACCCTCGGATCAGCTGCCGAGTACCATAGCCACTAGACCACCGTGGCGGGGCAAAGAACCCTATAGGTAGTCGAAATTTCCGGAGCCCTCCACCACTACGGCGTCTCTCATAATCATAACGTGGTTTTGGGACGTAAAACCCCATAAACCATCATTGCACAGTACACGGACCTCAACATTTTGCCTCCATCAAAATGCAGCCGCCACGCCCGGGATTCGATACCGCGACCTTCGAATCAGCAGCCGAGTGGCATAGCCACTAGACCACCGTGGCGGGGGTCTAAGCTCCTACGGTAGTCTCGGTAGAAGTCAGATAGCGCACGAGGTTCTCGCATGATCGTGTGCTCGCTACAGCCGACTTGGAAGGCCCAAATGATTTGGTCTAGGCAGAGCAACAAAATCGAAGGAGAAGGCTTGTCCCGTACCAGATTCGCCTAAGGGACGTCATGAGGCAATAGTTGAAAGGCGAAAAGACGAAGCATCGGTAGCGAAGGATCGGCAACTTTGACAGTGACCATTGCCTCTGCGAGTCCTGTTATACATCGGCATTTTCTTTGGAGTATGCAGACATTCATACTGCGAGTTCGATCATCCAATACGTTTCGCCTGTAAAGCTATCATGGAAGATGGGTGAATTCGAAGATAAACCATGACTTTGATTTTCTCTTCTAATAGTGAGCATAGAATGGCGAAATCAGGGACAGTGTATTTCCCGAACAATAATTTATCAGTGTAAATCACTTTGTATCACTGTCCCTTTAAGCGGGCCTGCATCGTACATAAACCGATTGCGTTCGTAACGCAAGGACAAACTTCAGATTGCTGATTTTCATGATTCGCGGTACCAGGCAGCAGAAATTTAATGTTATATTACTGACAATATCCAGGTGAACTATATATTACGTCGCTAACAGTATACGGTCAATAAGAAAAGTATGCGTTCCACAGTAAACAAGAATGACTGCTGTCGGGACTTAATTTCAGTGAAGGAAGTCCGGAGCTCGTACAAAGGTCGCTCTCAGCAAGGAAAGGCCCCACGGTTTCCAGTTATCTATTTTATTTGGACAAGCGCTTACCCGACACAGGAGAATTCGCACAAGTGCCTAAGCTCACTGTCTATCTCGCTCCTTCCAAGCACACAGTGGTGGTCAGTGGCACATCTCTATCTCTCCACGCCGGTGCTCGCGTGCTCTAGTAACTCGAAGGTCAGGCAGCAACAGAGCGAACAATGGTGCTTCAGACGTTACGGCCACCTACAAGGGGTTTTGGTTAACCTTTCAGACTACCCGCTGTCCCTCAGAGCACGTCGACCATCTATGCTAGAACTGCAGTCATAACGCGTTTGTTTCGTGCACTTTCTCTTTACCACTCGAGGTCCCACGAGCCGCTGCGTCCCACAACACGGTGCCATTACGGCGATACATCAACTGGTATAACGCTAGGGGCACGATTGCATCTCAGTTTCAGTCGTATAGAGCCGGTGTTTTGCAACCGTCGGGCGCTCTCTGACGCGCAGAATTGCCCGTCGCGTCACCGCAGACCGGCTCCCGCAAGCGACCGGGGCGCCCCCCGCGCATGCAATGAAGCCTCGCCGCCATTGTCCTCTCGGTGATACGCGCACCGCCACTTATGGGTGTGTCCGATTTCCCACGTGCGCGCGCACTCCAAGGCATGCGTGAGGGCCGTGCGAACGACGGTGCCCTCTCTCATTGAAAGCAAACCAGGTACTGAGGCCACAACAACAACAAACCGGTTTCTAGAGTAGTCTACATTTGCATATGCGCACGCATTATCGTCCGGGCTGAAGATAATGCGATACAGACGTGCCGCGAGGAGATTAATAACGAATTACTGTGAGCTCGTATCTCGTGCCCTCTTCCAGCCGCTTGTGTTTATTGTTAAACAATGACTTCGGCTTCTTCTGATACTACGCTTTGCTGAGACGGGAAAGGGTCCCTAGAAACGTCGTTCTGACACGGTGTTAGCGATCAGGCTACAGCATAATTAAATCAAACTAGTCGCGCCATAAACTAAGCGACGCGCCTTTCATGTATCAAGGCAACCCGCATCAGCCAAACTGTATAAAGGCAGCTACCGAGGATTTACGATTGCCATTTTTCTCAGAACTGCTTCTCTCTCTGAACTTCGCCGAATGGCCGTGTCTGCGCTGGCGACCACTGCGATACCTGAAGTCTTCGCAACCGGAGGGTTGAGGTTTACGCCGCCAGCTGGTGGAAGGATCGCGGTCACTCTAGGGAGGCGGCACTGACTTGAGGCACACTAAACGACGAGCAGTTTAAGGTTCTTGACCGCGAACCCCGCCGCGGCGGTCGCATTTTTGATGGAAGCGAAAATGTTAGGGACTCTTGTACTGTGCAATATCACTAAATAAACGATAAATAAACCTAGGTAGTCTAAGTTTCCGCAGCCCTCTACTACGGCTTTTATCTCATTCTTACCTCTTTCATTCCCTTTCCCCTACCCCCACTGCCGCAGCGCCGCGATGGTCTAGTGGTTATGGCGTTATGGTGCTCAGCTGGAACCCAATTTTATTTGTTTCTCAGATGCAACCCAAAACTGCGGGTTCGATCCTTGCCGCGGCGGTCGACATCGATGGAGGCGAAAATATCCGAGGCCCGTGCACTGTGTGTTGTCAACGCACGTTAAAGAAACCCAGGTATGTATGTATGTATGTATGTATGTATGTATGTATGTATGTATGTATGTATGTATGTATGTATGTATGTATGTATGTATAGATAGATAGATAGATAGATAGATAGATAGATAGATAGATAGATAGATAGATAGATAGATAGATAGATAGATAGATAGATAGATAGATAGATAGATAGATAGATAGATAGATATCGTTGTGGACCTTCTGGACAGCCGTGATTTGCTGTAGTACGACGGACTTCCGCAAGAACTACAGTATATAGAGAAAAAAATTGCACGACCCTTAACGATGCCTGGTCCCAATCCCGTCGGGCTTTCTTCCGCTTGGCGTGCTCTTCAGTCACCTAGCCATGTAATTGTCACGACACCACTTGGCAGAAAGTGCGAGTTACTTGCGTTGCTGCGTGGCTTCCCTTATCACCTTGCGCCATTTAACATAGATGCGCCATCAAACCTCCCCGATGAATGTGGCACCATTATAACTGAGACTTGAGATATGTGGTAATGCTTGATATTGAGGTGGGTGCAACGCTAAACGAAACACGAACAAAGAAGGTGCACCTGTCCTGCACGTCTTCTTCATTGTCCGTTTTTCGTGTAGCGCTGCATCCACCTCAAGATGTAGAAGGCAGGAGGATATATGCGGGGTGGCCGACATGCTGAACCACCTCGCTCGACGAAGTCTGTGTTCCGAGAAGAGGTTGCCCAAGTACGCAGTTGCTTGAGACTTTTGATCCTGTTCCGGAATGGTTTTCACTTCTGGACACCTGTGTCTGTTACCTGACTTTTGTTGTTTTGTGGGGTTTAACGTCCCAAAACCAGCAGCTCTGATTATGAGAGACGCCGTAGTGGAGGGCTCCGGAGATTTCGACCACCTGGAGTTCTTTAACGTGCACTGACATCGCACAGCACACGGGCCTCAACATTTCGCCTCCATCGAAATGCAGCCGCCGCAGCCGGGATTCGATCCCGCGACCCTCGGATCAGCAGCCGAGTACCATAGCCACTAGACCACCGTGGCGGGGCTTTTACCTGACCTTTGAAGACTCTATGTACTTAAAAGTGCAAAATGTTTTGTACGTTAGAGTGTAATTAATATGTGTGCAACTGTATACTATAAATAGTTTATACGCATTCACTGAAAATATTTCCATGTAATAAAGAAAAATGCAAGGTGGCCGAGCGCGTAGAGCGCATCGCGCTCAGGAGCAAGGTGTCCCAAGTTCGATTCCCGTCACCGAAGGGTTTTCTTTTTCTTATTTCTTTATTTGAATCTACCTCTAATTTTCGCTCACGGACCACGCTGATTTTTCGCTCACAACCAACGACACCGGCACCGGAATTTCTGTGAAATGAGCTCCTTAACGCTATCGCGTTAATAGCGTCCTTCCGTTAACCAAGCCACAATTGTTTTTATTCAGGCCGGTGCTCTTTACGCCGGGGACATACAGGGAGCGATGACACACCATAAAGGTAGGTCACTACTGCTTCGGATTGTGGCTGCACTGCAACACTTGTCTATCACAGGAAACAGGGCCAATGCACAAAGAAACGCACACATGAATGGGAGCGAGTGCTTCATGAAAATATCTGGTACCTGTTACAGGAGAGCGTGGTCCAACGATGTGGCCGCAAGGGCAGGCAAAAGATTGAAGATGCGGAAAGAAAAGGGCACCTAATCGAGGTGAGCATTCCAACTACACCGTGGACTAGGTCGGGACGTATACGTCTTGAAGATTAGTACGTGCCCGGCTACACTGCAAATCGAACCATGTACCCCAAGCGCTGGATGCGGGTGCTGTACGACTTCAACGCAGCTGCGCTCAAAGGTCGACAGAGCAGTAATATAACTCGTTGCACTTACAGACGCCGCCCTTAAATGCCGCATGCATCACAGCGTCATTCTCAAAGCTCTCTCAGTCTTCGAGGGGTCTTTCTCACGACTGCACGGAACTACTCGTGGACTCCCGAGTATCCGAGACGCAGAGTGGATCAGCGTATCTAGACCATGAGCGGGCACTGAAGGAGAGAACGCTTGCCCGACCGGCTTGCATGCAAACGCACCTGCGGTGGCGCGGAACCTCAAGCTGTCAGCGTCACACACTCCGCCACCGATACTGCGTGAGCGACAGCTGGCAGCAGCGGTCGCCTCGATCGGCTTCCGCGATGAAGGCTGCGCAAACACTCACAGTCTTTCTTCTTCCTCGCTGCGGAAGAAAACTTCCGGCTGCACTGTGACGAGGTCGACGCGCTTAAGTGACGCAGGTGTCGGGAGCACGGATATGAACGACGACTCCGCCATTCCACCTCCGATTAACCTTTCGCTGCCGCGGAGCTGGATCCTGCACGACCAGTGGCCACGGCGATGCGGGAGCAGCTGTCAAAATGCTCTGTTGACCACTGATTGTTATAGACTGACACCGAGGAAATGAGAATGCAATTTTGCCTTTCGGGACGCGTTTCTTGATATTTATAACTCGGCTCGGACGATCGAATGCGTGAAACTTGACCTGCAGCGGAAGAAGTCAGTCCTGCCATATGGATGATGGCATTGCTATTCTAACAGCTGAACCACAGCTCCCCGTCAGTCTTCGTTTCAGTGGTGTGTGGGTAATGCATACTGGTGCAAATCTATCTTATGTACTTCGCTCGACCTTTACCTCGACTGGTGCTTTTTCTCTTCGTCACGTGTTTTATTTTTCCGACTGCACTCCGCATACAAGATAGCGTCACTGTAAAGTTCGTGCAGGCTTCGGCGTCCTGCGTACCGTCGTCTAGGGCCTAAACAGTGTCCCAACAACATAAATTTGCATCTATAGGAAGCTGTATAAAGGGTAAGTGACGAGGTACGTGACAAGGTTGCAATGGCACAGCATCTCGTATGATTACATAGCTAAAAGCTTAACAGCACGATACGTAAACGGCTGCAAGGCAGTGACGTCCTGCAGAGGTTATTCTGCCGCATCCTTTACTTTTTCTTCGCACGCTCAAGTCGATCTGCAGAACCCTCATTAGTACCTGCCTGCTCATGCAGTGCCCACGGCCACCAATGGAGGTGCTTTGCCGTTAGTGCATTGTCCGTTATTATATAGGTCACTGTACAGTTCGGTGGAACGATTCGCCGGGTGACCACAACAGTGAAGCGATGGCAGACAGCAGTCTATAAGGCAGCTCACAGTCGGCCACTTAGCGAGAAAATATGGTAACTCCACGCACGCATATCGGATGGCATTGTGACGTCTCGCAAAGTATACTGCGACCTGCCAGCCGGTTTCTCCGCTGCGTCGCATGGCGGTGAAATGCCGCGCTTAATGACTTTCATATGGCTAGAACGGAAATCGTGATGGGACAGTTGCCTCCATGCGTGCGTGTATACTTGCGGTGCCCGCTATGCGCGCGGCCCGCTTCCCGTGGGGTTTTCCCCGGTAGTCCGGCCGGTCACTTTCGCCACAGCATCTCCGGACTTCCCAAGAAAGGGAAAGAGCAAAAAAAGAACAAGGCTGACTTCACGGCGAGCGCTCGACAGGCGACAGGGCGACCGCGCGTCTCATCGGCTATTGCACGAATTCGACCTCAATATGCGACCCGGCAAGAAGTCGATCTAGACGAGCTGTTCAGCGCGGACACTCTAGAGTTCAAGAAACTCGAGCGTCTGGGCTCATTGGCGCCTCATCGCGGATGAAGGCCCGTCGTCAATCTTCGGTCGTCTTCGTATATAAGGAACGAACAGAAAGAGCTATACTTGTCCTCCATGAACCGGAAAGGGCACGGCAACAAAATCGGGACATGTCAGCTTCTTTTCCACTTGGGCGATTTCGATATAATAAACATGAGATGCAGCGCGAAGATGGCAAGTCCTTCCATCAAACGTAGCGCGCGCGCACGCCCGGTAGCCAAACATGTCGTCGATCGATGCAACAAACGGCTCGGCTCGGCTTGCGTCTCGGGTGCCGCCCGATGCGTCCACACATGCGGCTGACGCTCCGGCGCGCTCGAACCCCTCCGAAAGTTTGCCGCCGCCGCCGCAAGCTTGGCGAGGGGGGGGGAGAGAGTGCGTGCCGGAAATATCAGGGTTGCATCGACGTCAGGTCTCTATTGCGCCAGCGCGTCTTCTCTCGGCATTGCAGTAGCACGTAGCAGGCATCGCGGGAAAAAAAAACGCGACCTTTGTTTGCGCAAGCACGTGGCCGCGATTCCGCTCCGGGCGGCGCGCGAAAGTCGCCGTCGTCGTAGTAGTCGTCATCGTCTGAACCAGAACGAATCCTCAAAACCGATTTCCGCGCGCGCGCGCTCGCGAGCAGTGAGCCGAGTTGCGTCACCGCGCCGGCATGATCCGGAGCTCTTGACCAATGGGAGCCGCGGTGCAAGTGGGCCACCGGCCGCCGACACACATCGGCCGCGCCAACAAGAGCCCCCACTCGTGGGCGCCGGCTGTCAGCCCAGCCGCAGTCTTCCTTCCGACCACAACAACCATTCGACAGGTAAGTGTTCGACGCGATCATGTAGAGCCTTCCGCATCCGGCCGGCCACCCGGCCGACCGACCGACCGTGCGAGCGAGCGAGACCGGTGACCTTGCGCGTGAGCCGGCGCGCACCACGACACAATACGCGAGTGCCCTTCGACGCTGCGTTCCATGCGTTCTGTGTCTGTGCGTACGTTCACCCACGGAAGGTCTTCAGGGCTGCAGGACTCGCGCGATGACCGCGTACATATGGCCAAGAGCTGCAGGGAGACATCGTGAAGTTTAGGTGTAGGTGATAGGTAGTGGGCAGCGGGAATTCGACGTGCCTTCCTTTTTATATACGGGCCTTGGACTGGTCCGCCTCGACGTTCCGTGCAGCCTACAGTGGATTTAGCAAGCGAAACATCGCACCAGAGAACTATATCTGGTACTTCTCTCGCCATTCGTCTCCCAGCCGCTTGACAGGGCGAGTACCAATTGCCTAAAGCTTCAGCTGTGACAGTATAGAGTTGAGAAACGTCCTTCATGGCACCAAAATTCGCCTTGTTGATCCCGAAAGCCAGGACGACGGCTTACTCTGGCCCGCACGGAATTGTGCGTCGGGATTGGCGCACCCACTAACTACCGAGAAGGGGGTCACCACAGTTAACTGGCGGTGGCACTTTCGCACGGCATACGCTCGGATACTGCCTTATAGGTCAAGAAAAAGGCTTTGACCAGGTCTCTTCGATCGGTGCTGGCGCGCTGTAGTGCACGAAGTTGCTTGTGTTGCTTCCCAGGAACGCGCATATGTTACACAACTTGTAAGTGACCACATCTGTGCATCTATTAATAACTACACATGCTTTTGCTTAGCACATGCAACAAGTCCGCCGGGGAAGTTTACTTAGAAAAGGATACCTTCTGGCCCACAATTTCACTCGGTCATAAGTACTTGTAAACAGCAACGCTATAATTTCGTGAATCGTTGGTTGATTCATTTCTGGGGTTTAACGTCCCAAACCAGCTCTAATTATGAGAGACGCCGTAGCGGAGGGCTGCGTAAATTTCGACCACCTGAGGTTCCTTAACGTGCAACGAAATCCCACAGTGCACGGGCCCCAACGTTTCGACTCCATGGAAATCCAGCCGCCGCGGTAAGGTTCGATCCTGCGACCTTCAGATCAGCAGCCGAGTGCCATAGCCACTAGACCACCGTGGCGGGGCAATTTCACGAATCACAGTGCCACGAAATTACTACACTTTCGCGAGAGCTAGGTGAACCAGATTACTCAGTGCATGAACGCCGCAAGCGCTCGGCGAAACTCCAGGTCAAACCGTTCCAGAAACGCCCAAAGCGTGAACATGTGGGCACGTGATAACGGGTAAACGAGTGCGAACGTGATGATGTTAAGCACACATCCAAGCCCGTGTGTTATGTTAGGCGCCTCGCACTCATCATAGCAAACATGATTGCCCCTTACAGGCCGCAGACAAGCTTTCTCGCGGACGATCAAACCTCCACATCAGCAAGCCCCCCATACACCCGAAGGCAGTATACGTAAAACAACCGACATTTAGGTCAGGTGACGGCGTGCGTGCGTTACGTCAGTTGTGGCACAGCCCGACGAGAAAACAGTGCGAAATCCCAGATACGAAAGTGGCGCGTGTCAATACGCCCTTTGCTCCAAGCGCTTGGCCAAACAACATAAAAGT
Source organism: Hyalomma asiaticum (assembly GCA_013339685.2). Classification (NCBI taxonomy): domain Eukaryota; kingdom Metazoa; phylum Arthropoda; class Arachnida; order Ixodida; family Ixodidae; genus Hyalomma; species Hyalomma asiaticum. The sequence goes on along the minus strand of CM023486.1, from coordinate 79,184,381 downwards.
CTACAGACGAGAAGATGTAGTACGCCGGTATACGCCCGGAAAATTATCACTGAATCGTCGGTACACGAACTCACCGACAAGCAGGAGGAGTTCGCGTACAACATCCGGGCTTTATTGACCCCACGCATAGCCAGCTGTATGCGTGCCGTATGCGCGCACGCGGTCCGGTGGGATATGAATTCGTTCCTCCATACGGCTGCATGCACGCACTCTGGGATGCAACGTCATAGAAAGATCACCGTCGGCGCAGCCGACCTTGCGCTCAGCGGTCAGACGATTGCGCGCGCGCGCACCACAACCTCTGACCGCGGGAGGTAGCCTTTTCGCCGTTTACTTTTTGCGCCTCTCGGGCCATCAAATAGGTCGGCTCACAATCGACGCCGGGTGAAAGTACACGTCCGCGTCGCCGCTCGACGGCACACGCAGAAGGGTATGATGTGCTCCTGCTTTCGCCTTCGTCGCCACGGGTCACGCTGGGTCCCCCCGGGGGTCGGTGTTTAGCTGAACTTCCTGGAGCGCGTGCCACTTCGGGGGCACAGCGTCGAAGAGGCAGGGGGAGCGCGACGGTGTCTTCGATGCGGACGCCTCCCCTTCCTGCGTGACGCCGCTTTTCCTATACTACACACGCACGCACACGCACACGCACACACACACACACACACACACACACACACACACACACACACACACACACACACACGCAAAGGCGCAGCAAGCGTCCCAGGCAAGGAAACATACGCGCTCCCACGGATGCAGCCTCTGGGAACCGAGGAATTCTCGAAACGGGACCGAAGAATTGGACCCAATGGGACGTAGTACATGCGCTGAATTCCGTGCCACACCACCGCGTATATCGCGGCCTGGAAAAACCGTAAAGCCAAAGCGCAGTGGCCCTAAGGGCGAGCCAGTGAATTAGGCGGTTCCGCGGTTGCCAGTTTCAAAGTGGCGCCCTCTTGCACTTATGGTCAACGTTGGTCGATGCCGGAACCAACGATGCTTGTCGCGTTAAATGGAGGGGTCCCTCGAGACTTCTAACCGGGAGGTCCGTACTAATCGCGTCAGGTCGAGGCAAAATGTTTCCTGGAGCTTATGCTTTGAGAGCCCGTTTGGCTCGGAAAGGAACTGCGCGTGGTATACCGAAGTGCAAGTATAATCTTTTAGGCGTCGTCACGCGGTGCCTTTCAAGCGAGCGATCCGGTCACTCATACTATTATTAGGCACAAGGCATAACTGCTGCATTCCGAAAGAAAAAGGCTGCGAATGCCGCATCTTACAGACTGTCAATGCTGTTCCTTTTAACAACACACATAAATCACGGGCTCCGAAATGACAAGTGCGGCACATAATAACCGTATCTGATTTAGCGGGAGGAGAGCCTTCCAGATATACGGTCAATACGTTTTGCTGGACAGAATCGACGTGCCTACTGCGGTCTCTGCGACACACAGGCAATACGACGTTCGCCACAATCGATACAGTGACGATAGATCAAAAGAGCGGCCAATATCAGCCGTGGCTGTAAGGGGACTCCGTTGCGCCCATAATATCGAGAAGCGGTCGAGTCGACGTTTCTTAAAGTCTTTCCTCAGGAACCTCACCGGCGTGCAAGAAGAGATAGATAAGCGGACAGCGTTACGAATGGCACCCGTATGTAATCATATGTTAATCGGTTCAGCCGTATATACGAAGTAATGATGGCACCGGTGATGGCGGAAACAGCGTGACAGGGCTCGGGTCATGATGCCAGCACGCGCCGCGGACATGAAACGTGCCGTCCAATATCTCACGCTCGACTACACCTCTGGCGGATAGCTTGGCCGGTTAGTGCCTACGCGCTCCCTTTGGCAGTGAGGCCAGACGACCGCGCCACATCCTAATTGCCGCCTCCCAACCGATTGCGAGACCAATCTCATCAAACCGTTCCTCTAGACGTGCGGCCGCGGAGGGGTGAAGGAAATCCGAAACAATGCAGGAAGGAAGCGTCTTTATGAGGCGACAAGAGGAACACCGCGCATCTGATGGCCGCACGCGTTCGTCACTGCCGCTGCAAAGAGATCGCGGATAAAGTAAGGGCGTCCACCGAAACAAAATACACGTGTACACTCCCTTCTCTACCGCCCGGAGGCGTTCGTTCCACCACCGTTGCGAAAGGGCTCACCGCCAGCAGCGGTTTCTTCAGGGTGCGGTATGGCGCGCTTAGTGAATCGGGTGGACACTTCCGCGATCTCTAGTGAGAGTGTACACACACACACACACACACACCGGGGGCGTAGGTGCCGTACAGGAGCAGGAGGAGGGTGTAGAGGAGGAGGTGCGGATCTTCCTCTGCATTAGCGAAGAACGATGGCCCCCCTAGCTTCGCGCCATAGAAAGAAAGGGAAAGGTCGGGCCGTGGACGCTTCGCTTTCGGCGGTGAGAGCTGGTAGCCGGCGCGAGCTAGGGCGAAGGGGGCAGCGAACCGCGGAGCGCGCTCGCGGAGTAGCCGAGGGAGGAAGAAGAAGAAGACGAAAAAGGCGTTCGAGCGAGAGGAGACCGCCCCGGCCGAGAATCGAGAACGCCGCGACGAGGAAAAGTGGCGCGCAGTCAGTCAGTCTCGCCCGCCCGACCGACCGATGGTGCAGCTGAAGAAGAAGAAGAAGCCACGCCACGCGACCGACGTACAGTGAGAGAACGGCCACGTGAACTGCCGCGGGTTTCCTCTTCGGTGCGGACTACTAGTAGTATAATCTAGCCGCGAGGCATCGTTGTGGGGATGGCATCGCCGAGCCGTAGACTACGCCGCCGCACGTGCTACTACGGCTTCTGACGGAGATGGCATCGACGCCGCATCCGTGAGACGCAACCGAAGCCGCCGGCCGCTGCAAGGTATGCCTTGTTCGATAACGTACTGGCCGCGAATATTCGCCGTTATCGATAAGCGCGCGGCTCCACCGGATAGGCGTGTACGCTCGCGAGGTTTTCTTTCCTCTCGAACTATCCGTCCGCTGATGGAAATATAAGATAACGAGAAAGAGGACAGCTCTGATAAGAATCTCAGTCACGGTGGAATTTGTCAGGCATGAGGTAAGAAGAAGAAGGAAGGGTAGGGATGTTGTATAAAGAACGTTGCTGCGTGGAAGACGCAAAAGGACGCGGACGTAAGTGCGTTTACGTCGTGTATTTAGGAAACGAGCATTAACGTTTCCGTGTGCAACGCACATCTGCATAATCAAACGATGGCTGGAGCTTTATTACGTGCCGAAAATACAATGCGATTATGAGGAAGGTCGTAGTGTGTACGCCCAACTAATTCTGACCACGTGGGTTTCCTTAACGTGGACCTAAATCTAAGTAACACGGTTTACACGTGCTTACACATGCTTAACACAGCAAGCAACACCTGTTTACATTTCGACCCCATCGAAGTGTGGCCGCCATTGCTTGGAATCGACACGCGTAATCAAGATCGTAGCAGCGACCTTAGGCGCTAAGCTACCAAGCCGGGTACTTGCTCATGAAAAGTGAAATAAACAGGAGAGCTACGCTTGAGACGTGCCTATTCCTTTACACAGAAGACAGTACAAGCCTTGCGGCTAAAGGAAGGGATTGTTAGGACCGATGAGCTATACAACACTCGCTGCTTATCACGTGCTGAATACACGTCGCATTGTACCTCTATCACTGTGTTTCGTGCTGTATCCTATATAAATAGAAAACAACACGTGTTTCCACACAAAGCAATACAAAATTTCTCGTAAGTCGTGACGTGTTCCACGCTTTCCGAGATGCCTTTACGAAAAAGTGCATGCAGTACAAACGAAACTGCTACCAAGGGCACGCCACAAGCCGAACCAGTTCAAGTTATTCAAAGAAATCTGTCCAATATACGCCTGGTAAACATTCCTTGATTCTCGTTGTTGACGTGATGCCGACACTCCCAGTCGGCAAGCCTGTAAGCAGTGGAACGATGTGTCTTTTTTCCGAGCTTTCTCCCGAAACTGAAGCCACTGTCAGCAACGGGGTTTCAGCGAAGCCTCGCGAACGTACCGCCCACCAAGGATTCTGTTACCGGCGTAGCAGCTGCGGTCTTCGCAGCCTCAAGACTGAAACAGACAGCGCATGGAGGAACACAAGTTACGCACCTGCGCCTCATACGCCTCATGTTTGCCGATTCAAAGCTCGTTCGTTTCTATACCGCACCGCTCTCGCGTGCGACAATTTGCGTTATACGATTAAGTGGAGTCGAATGGAGGTCATCATTGAAGCGGCGACGTTAAACTCGAGGGGATAAGGGTTTCAAACGTTCCTTCGTTCCTCCACTAGTTTCACGGCAAACAATCGTGACTATAGAGTGACATTGTTGAAGCAATTCGTAGTTCAGTACACAAGGCAATACACGTTGCGCCAGTGTAATTGCCGATGAAGAGCAATAACCATTTCACTACACTGCGAATAGCTACAGAGACAAATACTCAAGTACGCGTTATATATATCTGACATAAGCTTGAGCTACGCTCCGTTTCACGAGCTGTTGGCAACACTGCCAAAGGTATATACAGCTCTCTGAAGGCTGTAGGAGCCACCTGTCCACTCCACGGAAGCGACATGCGCGTAAGGAACGCAACTGATGTGCGGTCTGTCGTGATTGGCCGAGGGTGCCCGTGCCTTCCATCGTGCTGCCAACAGCTTGTTAAGTGGAGTATGGCTGTATTGGGATCAGTTATAAAAGAATAAGGCGCGTATGCGCAGATGCAAGAGAAGTTGTTCGTGTTGTCCGTAGTTCTGTTCTCTTGCGTTCCTGCCTGCACGCCTTAGCTTCTTTTATAATGAAGCCATATCCGCACGCGGCGACGAACTAAAAAATTTACGTTTCAATAGCGGCAGCGTCAAATGTATATACTGTGCATGGCCGCGGACACATCAGAGTGGGCGGCGCAAGCTGTCAGCTTTCTTTCCTTGCACTTCCTTATACAAGTTATGCACGCATCCTCATCACTTCAATAGCTGTGGCTCGGCTAACGAAAATAAGCCATTTCCTGCAGCCCTTCTAGACATCACAGCTTAGCTTCCGTGGAGATGGAGCAAAGGGAATGAAAGAGTGGAATGGAGAGGAACGCCGTATAGCGCTGCGGAAATTTTGACCATGTGGGGTTCTTTAACGTGCACCTAAGTACACTACTGCTATCCATAGTCCTTAACGTATAACGACCGTTCAACTGGAGGAAGTGCGGACCGCACACTTAGTTTCCGTCGGGCCATGACACCACAGCGGTAAAAAGCGATTCAGGGTAACAGCGTTCGTACCATTATTTGTTTATTATTCTGCAGGTGCACACAGTTACTGTCAGGCACACACTGACTTTTTTGAAGCGTGAACGAGAGGTCACGTCGGCTATACTTTTGCGTCACCTGCCCACCTCCCTCCCCCCCCCCTTTTTTTTTCTTTATTTTTCGTTTCGTTTTAGTAAACAGAAGACGAGGAAGCCATAAGTACGTCGTTCCGGAAGCGAAACGGCCGATTTTTTTTTTTTTTTTGCTCAACCGCCGGAGTTCGCAAAGTGACACTTTCCTAATGATGAAGGCCACTCTCTCGACAGGTGCAATTTTTGACGCAAGAACGGTCCCTACATAGAGAGAGAGAGAGAGAGATTCTTTATTTGAAAGGAAGAGAAAAGCACAGGATAGTAACTGTCTCTCGTCGAGGAGGACACCTCAACCGTCCTGTGCGGGGGATGGGGGAGGGGGACTAAAACAGAGAAAGAAAGATAAAGTAGAACTTAGAAGAGGGAGAATCCCTGCACAGACGTAGCACAGCAAATGCAGCAGGTGCTAAAAAAAAAGGGGGGGGGGGGGGGGGGTTGGCACTAATGTAACACGAGAACGTCTCATACTGCGAGAAAAGGCATATATGCTTCGGACGCATTTTCCACTTATGCACATAGTGAGGAGGCAAACGGAGCGCTCTAGACTTGAAAGCGCGTGTCGATGAATTAAGCAATGCACATTCAGCATTCAGTTTTGTTTCCCCGTCATTACGCTTGATTCTGGCCTGGTAATACTTGTGATACGGTTAAGGAAAGGAGACCTCCTTTCTCCAGCCCTTGTCGGGAGCACGGCACAGCGTCCGCAGAGAGTAAGGGGGAGGGAATAAAAGAGTGGAAACTAGAGGGATGTCGTAGCGGAGGGCTCCGGAAGTTTTGGCCACCTGAGGCACTTTAACGTGATCTGATATCGCACAGTACACGCAAATGTATCGGTGGAGGGACCCTGGTCAGGCATGTAATTGAATTGATTTGAATTGAATTGCGGACCCGTGTCTTCCGGGCCCGCACCATGACCACCAGACCACCGCAGCTGCTCCAACACAGATTCGCCTTCTATAGTTTCGTTTCCCCGTTTTTGCGTTTCATTCTGCCCTGGTAGCATATGTGCTATTCGCGTGGCATACTCGACTCTTTCTTCTTTCCCTCACGGTATGCGAGTGACAGTCGCTTCTGAGGCAATACCATACAACAAGAGGGTGGCGTATAAACGCGGCTTTCGCCGCAGAAACCCATGCTAAGCGGTTTCACTCGAGCGAAAGCCGCGCCCTTGCAACCGACCCTTCCGTGAACAAGGCCGCGCAGCCACGGAGGCCTCCTGTAGCTCCCGTGTGCGACCATGCGGCACTGGCCCGGCAGTGCTGCTGGCGTCGGGAAGAGATCAGCTAGCTCAGCGATGCCCGACGGTGAATAACAAGCCAGGAAGAGTAGCAGTGTTCCTCAACACTCGCGCACCGAATTCCGCAGAGTAATACCATATAGCGGAACCAGGAAATTCCCTCGCACGGTTTTCGACGTCACAGCGTGGCTAAATTCCTTTCGCTTTGCGGTGTGGTATAGAGCGTTCCTATATTTAAACACGTTAATGCACGGCAGAACCGCGAAGCGAGGTCGGGACCGAAGTCTGCGCGGGAAGTCTGAGCTTTCCGAGCTGTCGTCTCTTGCACGGAACGTAGGACGGGGGAAAGAAAAAGCGAGTGCTAAATATAAGCCTTACGTGATGACTATATGGCGTCTCACCGCGGTGGTGTAGTGCTTATGGTGCTCGGCTGCCACCCAAAAAATGTTTTCAATTCAATTCAAATCAATTTTATTCAACATCCGACAGATGTTGAATAAAATGCGGGTTCGATCCCGGCCGCGGCGGTCGCATTTTCGAGGGAGGCGAAAACGCCAGAGGCCCGTGTACTGTGCGTTGTCAGTGCACGTTAAAGAGCCTCATGTTGTCAAAATTTGCGGGGCCCTCTACTGCGTCCTCTCTCTCCTTTCAATCACTTTCAGTCCCTTTCCCCTACCCCCACGGACGCTTAGCCGTGCTCCCGACACGGGCTGTAGAAATTGGTGTCCCTTTCTCAACCGAACCGCAATCACTATATGGCATTCTTTTTAAACGTACAGTGCCCGGCAATCGAAAGGCGGTACCGGGAGAGCGCTACTTCCGTCCGTTTCTCTACGTCATCCCTGAGTGCTCGGGACACCGAAGGTCCCTAGATATCTCTTTCAGTTTATTTTATTTTATAAGAAAAAGCGGTAAACTGAGAGACTTTAGGGGCACGCCGAGCTGAAGCAGTTTTGCATAAGCAACGAAAGCGGCAGTATGGCGCATTGCGAATGAACATCCCCCGATGATGATGATCATCATGACTAAGACGACAACGACGAGGCACATTTATGCACATGGATTTTGAAACGGGGCGGCGACTAGCAGACACCTGTATCACAGCTTCGATTCTATCTTCTACATGAAAGCTTCACGAAAGTCGCTCTTTCTCTCTACGGAACTAAGGCACAGTGGCTGCCTTATGGCTTGCTTTGCTTATCTAACAGCAGCGCGAAGGATATATTCTTTTCAGTTCGCTCCACGATGCGAAACAGTTTTGCACATGAAATGGGCACAGGTGGCGATACGCGGGCGTGCTGAAAGAAACCACAGCAGCAATTCTCTCTGCTCGCTCCGGCTGGCTGCTAGGGCAAGCACTCTTGTTCCGCCTTATATGACGTGTCGCCGCTGCGGGTCCACCAGCAAGCCTCATAGCGCCAACTAGAGTCGCGGAAAGATATACATGTGGACGTGCTCAAAATCACCCCGCAGAAAAGCGTGTATATAGCGAGCACTTGCTGATGTCGGATGCAGGCGTCACTGCGCACGACGTGAGCTTTTGTCGAAAGACGCGGTGAGTCCATTAGCGTATTCCCACCGCAAGGGAAACGAAAAAAGAAAAGAACTCAAGGAAAGTGAGAAGCACTCTCACACATGAACTTCCTGATGCCACGAAAGCGAACGCGAAAGAGCCGCGGGAAATGCGATTTCTGTCTTTCTTCGAGAGGCTCGGCTAAATACGAGTTCTGTACGCAAAGCCGAAAGAGTTGCGCTCCCCTTCAGCGGTGGTCGCGAAGCTAGCTTCCTCCCAATAGTAGAGACGTTCGCAGGCAGTCGTGACTATCAAACTTCCTTGGAAGAAGAATGTGCTTGAAATGTTCACTAAATTGGGTTACGCTATAGATTATAGCGTAATATTAGGAGTCCTTCACCTGTGGGCAAAATGGGGGCCAGCGAAGCTTGACGTGTACATGTCTTCTACCCTTCCTTTCTTTCTGTCTTCATTTCCCTCTTTTCTTTCTCCCTTTCTTTAGATGTTTATTTCTTTCCTTCTTTCTTTAGAGCAGCTAGAACATCCAACGGATTCATATGGCTCAGATATGTTCATAACTTCTTCGTTTACCGTGCGTCCACAGTGTGTGTGTGTGGGGGGGGGGGGGGGGGGGGCGTGCGTGTGGTTGGTGTGAGTGAAAGTGGCAAAACGCCATATTATCCGTGGGGCTTTTCCATACGCCACTTCCTTCCCTCCGCACGGTAAACGATGCTCGCGGTTAGGCACAAGCCGGCAGATATGCGTCATCTTCGCAATAAAGATATATAACCATTATCTGGCAATCCAGCTCTCCAAAGGCAATCATTAAGCGCAATCAATAACGGTAAACGTGGGATTGCTAAAAAGAAGATGATCCAGGAAGAGTCAGACCGAAACCAACGATACAAGGCCGGTTTATATCCAGGCTCAAGTCTAATATTTCCTCGATCACGATGCTGCTGTGCGTCCCTTTGCCTTGCACTGGTGCGGGTAATTGCTCTCCGCAATTCAATGCTCTACCCGTGAATACAAGGATCTTAATAGCTCATAAGGGTACAAGAGAAGATAGGCGAGTTTAATGATATGGTCATCCAATAGGTGCACGTCGCCAGTCAGGCCCTTAGCCAGAGGGGGAAGAGGATTCTAAACCCTCTTCTCACTCCCCCGTAATTTGCGGTCTTGACTAAAAATAATTACTGGAAATTGGTGCTTTCCTTTAATAGTCAACGCCTTCAGTAAGTGCCCCCACTCCGATATATACATGAGATTTCGACTAGAATAATTAGTGGAAACTGGTGCTTTGCTTCCTTCGAATAGCCCCAGCCTTCAACAAGTGCCCCCCTTCACATGTTCTTTGCTCAGCCCTTTAGACATGTTCCTTGCTACAGGCATTTAGCACACATACACTGATACAGCTGTTTGTACACAGATGAGGTGCCGGATAGAACATGAAAGGTACCCTCTAAGCCGTTCTAAGCGCGATTAAATGTGCTAAGCAACTTACCTTGTAATGGAGCTGCTCACGTGACTTAGCCAACCGGGGATAGAATAAACGTATGCTTAGATAAACATCGCTTAAAACTGGCCTTCATAAACGCCGCTGTGTGGCCCTAAGTACACACAGTAAAGCAGCAAGCGCCTAGCAGCTGGTCCTGTTGTGTTCAAAGGTGAAACATCAGTCACCGCTCTGTCAAAGTGAAATGAGGGGGCGTATTTCCTGTCATACCTTTTTTCTTTCTTTCTTTCTTTCTTTCTTTCTTTCTTTCTTTCTTTCTTTCTTTCTTTCTTTCTTTCTTTCTTTCTTTCTTTCTTTCTTTTCGTTTCCTTTGCCGCAGACTACTGCGGTCCCGCTTGCGGCCTATCGTCTCCTCCTGACCAAGAACTGAGGTCGCGCACATCGTAATCAAAAGGTTCTACGTGCGAAACCACTAATGACTGGTACAAAGAAGTCTAGCTCTTGTGCAGAACCTTTTGATTACGGAATACGAATTACCCTCCTCCCATACATTACTTAAATGCATCCTAATTGATGTTTCGTGTTATCGGCGACATAATTAAATAATGCTCCCACCTCTCTCGCGCGGCCTCAGCCGAACGATGTACCAAATGTCCCGCCAAACAAGACCTACAGGGTCAGTCGGACACGGGTAAAATATGCCATCGCCATCGCGCTGGGGGAATAAAGAAAACGTCCTTGCGCCACATGTTTGAGAGGTGAAGTACAACCCGGAAGCATTTTTCCTTTTAAATCGCCCTATAGCGCAATTACGCAAGCTCTCCCCGCTGTATAAGCGCGCGCTCTTATAGGTCTCTGGGACAAGCCCCGAGGCGTGCGTGGAAGCGCGACCGCGAAACCCTCCGGCTCGCCTTCCTCACACCGAGTCTCCCCGGCCGCGCCGCGCGTGTTCGCACAAACAAGCCCGCACCCACAGCCGAACAAGTGCATGGGGCCGCGTATCTTGCACTTTCTCCCGATACCTCGGTCGCACGCGCTAGCACGCAGTTATTATGCAAGGCGGCTGCCGCCTTCCGGCGGCAGCACAGCCCCGCGCAGCCCGACCGACGGGCCGGCCGGTGAAGCGGTGCGTCCGCGAGTCACGCAGGTCATTCACCGCGAGCAAGAGCGAGCTCAAGTTCACCACGCGAGCAGCCGCCGCCTCCGATGTAGGTCATCGGCGTTTGCTCGGCTTGCAGTGCAACGCCAGACTAGCCCCGCGCCCACGGAGCCCGGCGGCGGGGGGTCGCCGCCTAAACCAGTGCCCCGCTGGCCCGCAAACCGAGAAGCGAACGCGACGTCGGGGCCTCCGGCTTTCTTTATGCTCTTCCTTGGCACCCAGGTGTTTTGACGGCACGTACGAGAGAGAGAGAGAGGGGGGGGGGGGTTGGTCTGTTCCGTGCAGTGCTGCGTAGCCTGCAGTACTGTTGTCCCTCCAGCGAATCGGTAATGCGAGCATGGGGAAGAGTCAAGGGGCATCCCGGCTACAGGTCGGCTGCTAGTCGTTGCGTGATCTTTACAAACGACAGATATGTGGCACTGGTATTGTATTACCGAAAATATTAGCCCGCAGCAGCGCAGCAAACAGCTACACGATAGTAATTGCTGAGGTTCTAGCGCCAACATTACCGTACGGTTATGAGACCAGCAGTAGTGGAGGGCGCCGGAACTACGCCTGCTTGGGATCCTTTTAACACGCACTGTCATCGCACAGTACACGGGCAGCATTTCGCCTCCATCGAAATGAGACCGCCGCGCCTGGGATCGAACCCGTGTCCTCCTGTTCAGCAGCCGGGCACTGTAATCACTGTACCACCGCGGCGGCCAAGACATTTCACCACATCTAAAACGCTACGTATGTCATCTTTCTATGCTATCTCAAGACTGCGACCCCGCATCGGTGGTATGGTGATTACAGTGCCCTGCTGCTGAACAGGAGGACACGGGATCGAATCCCGGCCGCGGCGGCTGCGTTTCGATGGGGGCACAAGGTTGAGGCCTGTGTGCTGTGCGATGTCAGTGCACGTTAAAGAACCCCACGTGGTCAAAATTTCCGAAGCCCTCCACTACAGCGTTTCTTATAATCACATCGTGGTTTTGGGACGTCAAACCCCAGAAATCAAGAATGCGGGATTCCCACGCAGTCAGAGATGCCGAGCGTTGCAGTTAGCCTTGAACCACAACGGCAACCAGGCACAGCCGGCAACTTCCATTCAACGCGAGACAAGACCCCGTGTACGATAGCTCAAACAAAAGGCCTCTGGATGAAAGGCGAAGGTCAAGATAGCGCTGGAACGTTCCATCGACGATACGCTGTGTTTGTGTATTGTTGTCTATGCTTGCCCTCTGGGCTACTGCCTGACACAAACACAACGACAGGAGTCACATGACTCGTAGCTCGCAAGACTACCACCAGACACAACAGATTCGATATAACAAAGGACGGCGAGTCAACCATTCAGATAACACGTGCGGTTCGTACTGTAGTACGATAACTGTTGCACTTCGCTCATGCTTCGTGGAGAAGTTTGAATACAGGTCGCATTGGTGGCTGCGAAAAAGCGAGATAGAGAGAGAGAGAGCCATTTCCGTCGCGAACACAGTTCTACTGTAACAAATCTCGCTATCCTCCACATCGTTGCCCCTGACGTATGAAGCGCGAACTCCTAGATATCATCACAGGCGCTTGGTTAGTAATCAGGTAAATAAACTAATGCTCCCCCCTACGCGTTTCTCTTACACGTTTATCTTTCTTCAGGTCCCTAAAAAGATACCCAGTGTCCATGTAATAGTTAACTATTGCCACGATAGGCTAACCTCTGAGACGACACCTTGCTCGGGTCGAAATCCCGGAGACTGCTGCCGCATTCGGTCGGGTTTGAAATGGAATAACTGTCATATGCTGAGATTTCATAAAGGTGATATATCCCCAAGTGGTTCAGTCTAACCCGATGTCCATAATGTCGGCGTTTCGCATAATTAGATATAGCTGTTTTGCACGTAACGCCTTGTTTAACGTGTTAACGCACTGCGCGGGACGCACACCGTTAGGTGCGGATAGAAAGGAGACACCGCAGAAAGAAACGCAGGCTACCAACAGAAGCAACAAGTACCGTACGCTCTTTCCTGTCGTGTTTCTCTCGATACAAAAGTTACTCGGCTGCTGATCCGAGGGTCGCGGGATCGAATCCCGGCCGCGGCGGCTGCATTTCGGTGGAGGCGAAATGTTGAGGCCCGTTTGCTGTGCGATGTCAGTGCACATTAAAGAACCCCAGGCGGTCGAAATTCCCGGAGCCCTCCACTATGGCGTCTCTCATAATCAGAACTGGTTTTGGGACGTAAAAACCCGCAAAACAACATCGATACAAAAGTGATAGTGGAGTGCACATCGGTAAGAGTAGTGTGCAACCAGTAGATCAGGGCGACCAAAATTACCTTAAAATTAAGACTTCAAAAGAAAGTCACAGCGCTTAATGACGTGCGAGAAAAAACCGAAAGAAAGCGCCGTACTGTACAAAAGCTGCTTTTGATTTATTTTTTTCAAACGAATATAGTATGTCTATTGGAACTTATACTTGACGGACATCGGCGTCAAAAAATACCGGTGCAGCACAAAATATCGCACAATAAATATCACACGACCTAGGTAAGGTCAGAAACGAACGAAAGCATGATAGCAGTATATAACACATAATTATTCATTGATTTTGGTCAAATATCTTAAGGGATTGAAACCCACGACCTCCTAGTACTCGAGCCCAAGACCTTGATAGGAGTTGAACCCCGATTTTCTAAGACTCGAGCCCGCGACCTTCCACGATCCGAACGCGGCACTTCTATACAGGAGTCGAACCCAAGACATGGCTTGGATTAAGATTGGTAAAGCTGAATTAAGGTGGATTATAATGGGTAAAGGCGGATAACGTGGATTAAGCTTTATTAAGGCGGATTAAAGGGTTATGGAGTCGATCAAGGTGTCCAATAGAAGTCATAAGGTTTGCGCCTTCGCGTCTGTTAGGCGACAGCTAGGACGTCTGGAAATTCATATTTTTCTCTTCGTCTTGCAGACATGAAAGCGGTCGTGGCGCTACTGGCGGCCTGCTGCCTAGCAGCCTGCTGTGACGCGGGACACATCATCCCTTGGTTACACATCAGCAAGAGCATATTCGTCAAACCGTGAGTAAAAGCCTCCGTTATTTCATTAAGCACAATGGCTTACAACGGTGCTCCTTGCTGTGATGCTTACAGTACAAGACCTCTCTACTACTCTCCACTCATTACTCTCTACTCAAAGAAAAAAAATCTAGCACTACTTGGAAACATGAACGTCTTCATGTTTGACTTATCTTGCTGAGCATTAGCCGTAATCGGGCTCTTTCTTGTAGCCATAGCTCATCGGGCTAAATGCTATCCTCAATGAGTTTTATCTCTTTCTTCTCCCTTTGTAGCCCATATGACTATAATATTTAACGACACGGATTCGTTCAGCAGTCCTGTCAATCAGGATCACTTCATGGACTGACGCTTGTAGGCGTAGATTTACCAACCGTAAGCGTAAGTGAGTTCCTTCTAGTCAGATGGAGCCAACTGGACTCGGCGATTCCGAAACTTCCTGTCGACGTTGCACGTAGGCTATATTTAGGCAAGACAGAAAAAAAAGTTGCAAAAAAAAAGGACAAAAGAATAGGAGTCGGCGAACGCGAATCAGTGCTACGCAGAAGATTTTGTATATAACAGCCTGCGAGTAGCTCGACTAAAATTGACATTACGCGGGGTGCTAAATTAATGGGCCCGTGTCGACAGCAGAACTGGGAGCGGCAATTCAGAAACCAAATCAATAACACATCTGTCGCTGAGTATTCCCCTCATCCAAATCATCCTCTCCCTTGCTTTTTGTCGTGTGCGTGAACGCTCTGTTAGGTCTTGCTGTCGTTGCAAGTGGGTTTTCACAGAAAGCCGATTCTGCAATGGCTTTGCGTTTCAGTGAAGACTAAGCTTTAGTTCGTGGGATGTCCTTAGACTATGACCAAGAAATAACAAAGGAGAAAGGGTTGTTACACAAAGAGGTCCATTGCATGACAGCAGTGAGAAGACATTCCTCACACGCATGACAAACAGGCTGCCCGTCTGAGTGCTCGTATTGACGCTCATGTTGTCTAGAGAGCGCATTAACGATGCCTCAAATTTCCACTTCCAGGGTCAAGTACGTGTACAAGGAGATTCCTATCTACAAGACCATCCCGGTGTACAAGACCATCCCCGTGTACAAGACCATTCCCGTGGTGAAGGAGATCAAGGTGATCAAGGAGGTGCCCAAGGACGAGTGGCAGGATGAGCACAAGGACGAGTGGCAAGACGAGCAGCCAACGTACTCGGACGGCTGGAAGCCCCAGTCCGGAGGCGGCGGGGGCGGCTGGGCTTCCCCGGGAGGCTGGGAGTCTTCCGGTCCGTGGGAGTCAAAGCCCTGGGAATCTAAGCCGTGGGAGTCGAAGCCCTGGGACTCGGGGTGAGTGGCTTTTGAATTCGTACCGGCAAGCTATTCGAACGTGCCGTGTAAGCACGGACACGTGCTGCTTGTGCTTGTCGATGTTAATCTTCTCGAGGCTACGCTCACGCTTCTAGCAGCTTCCGCAGCGTTGACGTTCTACGCTAAGGAATGAAAGACAATAGAGAATTTTAGTTTTTCCGTGAACTCCATTGCGCTTACGGATAGCGGGTTACCTGGAAAGTATGCAACGCTCGTGGCGCCACCTGACGATGAGGATCGTAACCAGAACCACACAAAGCCAATACTGCTGCGACCTGCACGTTTTACCTAACCGCTGACATAAAGAAACGGCAGTGGGGTAATCACTAACTCTCTGTACATTCGTTATATTCTTTCTACTACAACACTAATGCGACCGAAAAAAAAAGAATCAAATGTATTGTAGTAGGTCAAACGCTGCAAGGCGTCATTATCTGCTCTATACTGATGCCGGCAACGGCTCTGGTAAAACGGTATCCGTAAACGTAAAGAAACCCACGGACAGACAAGAATTGTGTAATAATGGGGATCGTCGAGCTCTTGTAATTGCATTTAGACTGCTTCCATAACGACGGGGTTCTTGTGGTAAACAGGAAAGTTGTCAAATCGGCGAAACAGATGTGGGACCTGCCGGCTACTAAGAGAAACGGAAAAACGGTGAACGCTGTGTGAAGTAGACCTTTCCGAGAGGAAATGGTGCAGGACCAGTGGTCTGTATGATTTTGCTAGGTGAACTGTCTATTTCAGCACGCGCATTGATTAGCCACCCGAGAGCCGGCGCATCAGCGCCAATCAGCACTGGCGGTTTTCGGGTCTATCCAATTAGCGCACGTTCAAATAGACAATGCACAGAGTGGACTTGCGCAAAATGGCGCCAAGGTGTACGTTATTAGAGAGACGGTGGCGGTGTCCGCAGCAGATGCTTCTTTCCACGCTCTCACAACGCTTAGCAAGTACCGAACTGTTTAGTGCCCTAGTACGCCGCGTTCAATCGAAACACTGCTGTTTTCGCCGTGGAGAAATTCCACACGCTACAATTCCAAAGGGTGTCGGAACGGGTAGTCCCGTTTCCAGTAGCGGCTCAGTGCGTGTCACTTCTGTCGGACGTACAGGTAAAAACAAGGTAGAAAGTGGCTGGCGAGATACGCGGGCATTCGCTTTTCACGGCGCAGTGCTACATACCTCTGCAACGGGCGATACTCAAATATTCTGAAAATCTCCGCCGGCACTGGCGTCCGGACGCGACACATGATGCCAGAGGACAATACCATAGCCCCGCAGATGGTTTAGACGTGTCACCTAAGAGGACGTAACGCTCGCGCTAAGCGTGGTGCCGCGGTGCCACCGTATGGCGCGTCAAAGTAAGAAACGTAAGCAGACTTGTAAATTAAATGAAGACGAAGAAGAGAGCAGCTTCGGATAAAATCAAAACCTCGTTTCCCTTTCCTAAAACTAAAATTTTGGGCCCGTAGTCACGTTATCCTTAGAGCTTGTTTTCCTTATCGCATCTCTGGCATTAGGGTACATTAAGAGGAGTAAAATGGTAATCAGTGCGAAATACTACCACATAGGTTGTTTGTAGATACTGCACTAACTTGTTCATGAAGCATAAGGGCACAGGGAAGATAAGGAAAACAAGCGATAAGGAAAAGGTAGGTTTATGAATACGGGCCTTAAACTTGCCCTTGTTGGCCCTACAGCGGAAACGTGCACATCAAACTTATTACGCGAGTCGCTGCAGCAACGAACGCTGTTAAACCTTCTCTCACGGTTTATTTTTTTATCAGTGCTTGCTCTGATAAGAGAAACCTCCCTACCCTCCCGGCTATGCCTTAACTTATGGGAGACGCGATGAAGCGCCTAGAAACGCGCTCACACCTAACTCGTAGGTATGAAATGATTGCGAAAGCAAAACGACTCAGGTAATCCTGGAACTGCAAAAACAACAGAAAGAAAAATACAGAGCAGGAAATTTAAACGATCTATGGCAACCACACGAACTTCCTAGTGGCTTCAGTTGCACCACGCACTGCGAGGTCTCTTACGCTTCACGCTTCTCTTGGGCGCGGTATGCACCACCAACTAATAAAGACAGACGCTTCTGCCACATGCACTTTCCCGCGGCACGGCCTTGCTTCGCTGTCAGCGCATGGTTGCGGCTCGTCAGGGACAAATACAGCACCGGGCCACGGACGCCTCGCGGCTATCAACAAGTGTGAAAATTGTCTTTGCAGGTCGTCAGAAATACAGCGGCGCAACGCTACGGTGAAGGATCACCACCGCACGAAAGGATGAGAATTGCGTGTGTGTAGAGTTTGTATGAAGGCACGTCCAGCTAGTCGCGGCGGATGCGTCAGGCAACGCGTTCTTCTCTTTTTCCTTTGCGCGCGCTCGTTGACCATCCCTTGCTGCCCAGGTGAAAACTAGCAACAGTTATTTCAAATGTGGCGTAAAAAAAAAAAGAAAAGCCATCGCCAATCCTCCAACCCCTACCTCCCCCTCCTGTCCCAACACCTCCATCCCGTACAACCGCTTTTCAACTTCGTGATGAAGATTACGCAATTTCATGTGACAGGGTCAACCGTAACTTTCATATAACCGCTTTTCCCAGAACCTCAACCCTATCGATCATTCACACCCCATCACTCATAAACTACTTACTAACAAACGTGAACAAACAAGTCGAAAGCTGTGCCGCTTCACTAACATTGGTAGACAGCGTATAAGGTATATGCCGACAAGCAAGGCTACAGATACGCTTTCCCACTACCCGCCCGTCCTTTGTCCTTTGTGTTTCGTCGCTGTAGACGATGGCCCTTACCTATATGCTGTATGATGACTGTTAGGTCTTCAACTTTCGCTAAATGCCCTCGCAGCAACATCCCCATTCAATACGTGTAGCACGGCATTAGACAAGAAAGCTCAGATTGGTTGTCGCCGTTCTGGTTCCAAACGCACACGTCGCGATTCTCGGCTCAAGATGAGCGCGTGAGTGTGATGGCCGCCAGAGGGACAGAGCTACAGCCAACCTCCACGAAGATCTCGCATGTTTACTCATCTGCCAACTTCACAAAGCATCGTTTCGAGTACCACATACCGGACACTAATAAACACGGTAAACCGCTGAAACGACACCCGTGCGTCATGTGGTAAGCTGTGTGTCCACGGCGACCAAGCCCAGAGGCGAAGTCTCGAGGAGTGGTGCCATTGGTGTTACCGCAAGGATGCAACCGGAGCAGCTTTCGACGACCGAGCGAGTCGTGGAGAACAACACAGCAAGCCCACGTGAGGGACAATAAAAAAATACAAATGATCCAATGTCTTGGCGTCTTTCCTTCGCGGACATTTAATCCAGGCGCTAAATGAGAGCTCAGGCGTAATCAGGTGTTGTCAACCCTTTATAATAGCGGCTCCTCAAGCTTTGATCGCGTAGCCGATCGTCGGAACGTCTGAATGGCATTTGTTTGCCAACACCTGCGCGTGCTGGTACCGCTTGCCAGTGTCAACGCATGCGCGGGCTGTTCCCGGTAGTTCGCCCGGCGCCTGCGCGCGCTGGCGCCGTAAACATGTCCGGGCTAGGGAGCCTACATGACTGCCTAAAAAAGGCAGTCATGTAGACTTCCTAGCCTGGACAAGACTGAAAGATGGGCGCGCAGGTGTGGGCTGACAAAAACCATGGGCGAGGAAATTCCGGATACAGCCCGCGCATGCGTTGACACTGGCAACCGGGACCAGCACACGCAGGTGTTGGCAAACAAATGCCATTCAGACGTTCCGCGATCCGCTACACAGAAATGAGTGTTTAACTAAATATACACTGCTGCAGTAACAGATTTAAATATCAGCAGCCCTACCGCGGTCCATAAAATGGGGGAAAGCGAAGCTTGGCGTGTCCGTGCTTGACATACTTCTCTTTCTATCTTTCTTTCGGCACTCCGTAGAGGGCGCCAGGAATTCCGCCTTTTATGGGAGCTTCGGCGTGACGACCACAACGCCGACTACGACAAAACATGCTAGAACACACAAGCCTCGCTTGAAAAATCAACGACTGCAAGAACAAACATGAAAAGTATTTCAGAAAACAACAACTCCCGCGCACTGTAACTGAAAGACGAATTGTTCCCGTACGCGACCTCGGCGTCCTCACTGATCAACGCCGGCCGACAGTATTATGGAAAAATTATTCTATTTGATTATTCAGGTGCGGTCACGTGATTTCGCCCATATTGTGGCTTTATCCAAAGTACAGTGAAAATGTCGGACAAGGAATTGAAAGCGATTAGGCACCATGACAAAGCGTAGTCAACCAATTATATGCGAAATCGCAGCACATTCGCTAGAATCTTCTACGAAGAGCTGTGTTATTAAACTTTCCATTTAATTCATTCGACAGGCTCCACTTCGGGCTGTCGGTGCTAACGCATGTGCAAGAGAACAAAGAAAAAAGCGAAGGGAGGGACACTGCAAACAAGCACTATCGGGCTCAGTACGGCAGCTGAAGTTCTTGTGTTTGAGGTTCCTCTCTTTCATCCATGATCACCTCCAGCACTTTTTTTTTAATCAAGGTTTCTCATAAGGAGATCGCAGAGCTCGAGGGCTGACCACACAAGCACGGCTGTTGTTTGGTTTACTTATACGAACAGCCGGTTCGACATAAAGGCGAACAAAACAAGAACGGTGAGCACGGGAACAACGATGGAATTATGGCCTTGACCTACATTAACCAAACTTCAACGAGATACAACTACTTACAAAAATTACAATATATGGCCCAACGAAGAAAATGTCACTGCGCGATCCGCATTAAAACTTAAAAGGCGGAGGAAGCTACCATCTCCAGCCTTAACTGAATACAGGTTTTATTTTTCCCCCTACACGTATTCTCAGTGACAATTAGAGATGGACACACAAAGTTGGAATACAGGTCGACAGAAGGCCCCTGGCACCAGAGAACCGCGTCAAGGGCCAATACAAGAATATGGAGCGAATGCAGAAATTGACGTAGTCATCATCATCAACATCATAATCATCACTACCACCTATATATATATATATATATATATATATATATATATATATATATATATATATATATATATATATATATATATATATATATATATATATATATATATATATATTACGTCCACTTCAGGACGAAAGCTTCTCTCAATCATCACCAATCACCAGCGCGAGCTGATTCCGTTTTATGCCGGCGTTCTTTCGAAATTTCATCACACCACCACCTAACCCTCTGCCATCCTCGGCTGCGTTTCCCATTCTTTGAAACCAATTCCGTCGTTCTAACTGACCACTGGTTATCTATCCTACTCGTCATATGGCCTGCTCCACTCCATTCTTCCAATATACTAATGTCAACTATAGGAATGCCGGCTACCTCGATTTGTTCTCTGATACACTATGCTATAGCCCTGTCTGGTAATGTTGCGTCTATCATTTTCTGTTCGATTGCGCGCAGCTTACATATTTATTCGGGAGTGCCTTTGTTTTCTTCCAAATTGTTGCTCCATGTAATAGTACCGGTAAGACGTAGAGACCATAACAGTGGTCGTAATGTAAACATCGCCAAACGTCATAAGAATGTCGGTTTCATGGCTGTGCTGTCGCTGGTTCAAATCTTCGTCACAGCTGTCGCAAAGCTAAGAATCGAAACAAAGTGCGCTCGTGTAGTCCTATGACTACACTATGAGCGTGTAATCTGACTCATGACTCATGAGCTGGACTTATGAGTGTGTACACTGATTGTGTATAGTTCACTGAACTTCTAGATATTCAACACTCAGCCGGGATTCGAGACTGTCGTTCTTGTACCCTGCTATAGAGCATTTGGGCACAAAGCACCATAAAGCAAAAGGTTTCGCTATTAAAACGGTCCTGCCTGTGTTCCTAGCATTTCCCTCCGTCACATCCTTGTTTGTTGGTTTGTCTGTCAGATTTCTTCCCTTTCTTAGGTCGAGGCGGCCAACCGTGTTCAGCGTGTCTGATACCCGTGAATACTAGTTATCTACGTCTGACTCTTATGCTTGAAATTTACAGACAGTCAATATTGACTGAAAGTATAAGTGTGAGTTATCGACGAAGACACATGGAAGAGACGATGACAAAGATAGAAGCGTTCCTTGGGACTTTGTTCAAAATTCCCCCGCTTATTATCATTTTTCTTGAGCTAACAGTGTGTTTATACTGAAATTTGGAATACAGAATAATGTTACGTGTTGGTCCTCCATGATTGGTCAACTCTGCCTTGGCAGGCAGAAGTGACCAATCAGACATTGGGGAATGGTCAGGGATTAGTCAATCCTGCCTGCCAAGGCAAAGGTGACCAATCAGGGAGGACCAGCACAAAATAGTATTCATTCCCTGGTACGGTAAAGGTCTCCACGTCAAACAGACTATCCCATCAGTTAGTCCTTCTGGAGTCGCTATGCATTCATCCAATAGCAAAAGCAAGCTAAAGACACGTGGTCATAAGAGACACGAAGGGAATGGGGCATTTGCCGTGCTTTGGCTCTCCGTGCGATTAATGCTGAGTTCTCTCCCTCTGTCCCACTGTTCCAGCCACCCAGTGGAAGCGGAAGTGCACCACGAGGAACCGGAGGTTCACCACGTGCACGAGGAGCACCATGTCAAGCACGTCAAGGTCAAGCACGTCTCGCTGCGGGACCTGCTGCCCAAGTGGATCAGCCTTACCATCGGGGTCCACAAGGACTGAGGGAACGCGCGTCTCCCAATCCAGTCAGAACCTTCTGGCAGCTCTATAAGCCGTGGCCTGCCTTTCAGATACGCCCGGGTTTGTATACTTCCTCTGGGAAACAGTGAAGCAGTCAAAGATGTGCACGAAGAGGCAGGAGGTAACCACAGGTGAACCTTTAAAATAGGATTCAAGCCCGTTTCCCGCTGTCAGAGCCTTGGGAACAGCGAAGCTGTACTTTTATCGTTAATCATGACGCAATTAGCAAGGGTGTCAAGTCCACTATCACTACCACTGTCGCTATCACTAACATCTACAGTGAGCTACAGAGGCAAGAGTGTGATTAATGCATCGAGGGCAGAAGTGCGTCCGTTTTTCCCTTCTCTGCATCCCGAGATAGGTGACAGATGACGAGGCCTTCTCTCCTTCTATATTGTCCTTCGCATGATCATTTTACTGTACCAGCGGGCCGAGGCCAGAACTGTGGGTAGTGGGTCGAGGAGTGGTTCGGCATGCCGGGGCTTTAATTGCTGGAGCTTTATGTGCCACAACCGCGATATGATTATGAGGCACGCCGTAGTGAGGCACGCCTAGGGCTTCAGAAATCTCGACCACCTTTAACCTGCGCCGATAACCCTTCAGCATTTCCGCCTCCATCGAAAATTCAGGGACACTAATATTCTCGTATTAGCAAGTTACTTTTCGATATACCAATACTCTTGCAACGCTTGACAAGGTAGGAAACGGGCATAAAGAAAAAAAAAACACAGACGACGACGACGACGGTGCTCCGAGGTTCTTGCATTAATCCGCGTGACATCATGTATCTTTTGACAGCATTTTCTAAGCTATACATAACTATTTATCGGTAAAAATCTTATGCACACTGCCTTGTAAGAGAGGCAGAAGCTTCACCTAGCGCGCTTCAGAAAATTTGAGCCGTTTAAGTGGCTTAAATTGGTGGATTATTCCTGGACAGGTTCACGGTCGAGACCCTTCACTTTAGGGTCCCTTTGACTGTTCCCTTCGACTTTTGGGGTCCCTTTAAGTGTTCATACTGACTGTTCCCTTTGACTTTTGGGGTCGTTTTTGGGGTACCTTTAAGAATTCATAAACGCTCACCTCGCCTCGGCACGTCTGTCAAGAATCAATTCACTTATAGCGATGATAGCAATGAGAGTTCTCACGATGACAATGTCCTTCGACCGAATAAGGTAAATGAATCCAACAGACAATGAAGCCAAGGTAGACATAAGGGACATTACTTGTATTTAACTATGGTGCAGCAATTATGGCACATACGAGAACGAATTAAAAGTGGACGAAAAAGCACATGCCGTTGGTAGGGGCTGAACCTACAACCTTCTGATAAAGCGCCAATGTCTTCCTTGGCTTCGCAGTCGCATTCATTTAGGTTGTGTCTTTGTGTCTAACAAAGAAACGAGCCCTAAATTACATTTATTAAAAAAAAAAAGAAACGAGCCCTACATCAATATCTCATTTCGTTTCCTCAACAACGCCTAATTTCCGGTACACTTGAAGTCTACAATCACGTCTAAAACTGTCGTTTCATTTCTCTTGAAGCACAATAATGTTGAGTTTCCCTCTAATAGTTCCACACCTTACTAGAAGTACGCACTTGCCACTATCTACGAAAACGTCAACACAAACATAGTCCATAGCACGGGATCTCTCACACCTGCACGAAGCCTCAAGAGCAAGGTGTCTAGCTCTTTGCAGAAGACTGCAGACACGTCGTGCGCAGAAGCGTAAACATAACGTCCCTGCTTATCCCCCTGACGTTTACATTCTTTGCAGGAGGATTCCGGAAGCGGTCAGCTGACACCTCGACGTCAACAGCTGGACGTTTCTCGACTGTGTACAAGGAGCTGCGCCTCCGGAAACCGGTGACCAAAGAAGAAAGAACCGTCAGTGGCTGCTCACCCCAGCGAGGGCCACTTGAAGTTTTGGCAGTGGTGTGCGCGGTGTCCTCTAAAACTGTCGATAGTGTACCGGACGCTCCGAGTCACTGCAGCCAAACATAGACTCGCACAAAAACTTTGCCCCGCGGCGTAAAACGCTGCACGCCAGTTGCAATCCAGTCACAAACACTTATTAGAGCATCGCGAACTGGTAACCGCCTATTCCTAACAGCCAAATAATTAAGCGTTTAGTGTACGTCGAGTTAACGTTGAGTCCTGGTCTAAACGTCCATTTCTGTCCGCCTCGTTTCGTATAAGGCAATGCACACGATGGCCGGTACAGCTACACAATGTCCGGCCGCATGGACATGAGGGAGAATCTGCTGGTGGACTTAAGAGGGGCCCTAAACTGTTTTGGTGATCTTGCGCAAATTATTTGCGCCGGTAGCCGAAGTCCTTACGATCATTACCACGTCAATCCAGCGAAACGTGTTAAATGTGTAATTTACTACAAGGTTTTAAATATGCGCATCGCTAAAGATCGACGCGACTCAACCTAAAGAGACCTCAACGCTCCCTGCCCACGGGGCGTGCAATGGGCACGCAACGAGCGATGTGATTGGCTTCCCGCGAGTTACGTCATGAGCACCGGAGTGTCAGCCACTGGTACTGTCGCGACACGTAGC
Organism: Hyalomma asiaticum; assembly: GCA_013339685.2. Lineage (NCBI taxonomy): Eukaryota > Metazoa > Arthropoda > Arachnida > Ixodida > Ixodidae > Hyalomma > Hyalomma asiaticum. The sequence continues at coordinate 79,159,887 of CM023486.1, read as the reverse complement.
GGCGACGCACCAAATGTTTCGTCGCCGCGCACTGCTAGCGCGGTATTCTAGCCACTCCAACACTACTGGGGCATCGGCACAGCGGCTGCCGCGGGAGGCGCAGCCGTCGCTTGCATGCACCCCGCAGCTAAACGAATTGAGGAGGAACAGTAGTGGTGAATGAGGAAGGCTACAGGAACAAGCCCGTAGCTGCCTTGGTGCAAGGTGCTCCGCTTAATTTATAGTGTGAATTATTTGATAACGACGTATCCTAATCAATGACACAATGACCAACAACCGTGTCAGGCACCCTTTAAGATACGTCGCTGACATACGTCACGAGAAGGCAAGAGCTCGCGATGAACTTGTGCGTGCTTCGAGTGGCTAGCCGGAGCTTCGTAAATTGTGGATCAGGTATTCCGCTAACGAAAACAACGATAAGTGAAGATCGTTTCCGCGTAAAGTAGCAAAAAAAAGAATGACGCGTTAAGTTAAAGGTGCGACTGAAACACTTCACTGCGCTTTCTCAGAAAAACAGTTCTTGTAATTGTACATCCCTTCGTTTGAAAAGGGATGCTTATATTAGTTTCAAACTTCGCACTCCGCATCGAAGCAGTCACAAGAATTCACTAACAACCAGTACATTTTCTTGGGAATTTTATTCCTTCCTCCGAACAAGGAACAACGCAATCACCGACCATGTGAAAAAAAAAGTTTAAATTCCCGAGAACGTCTACCACGAAGTAAATAGAGCAAATGAGAGGTTTGGAACATGCTAATCAAGCTCAGTGAAGAAAAACGATTAAACGAGATAGAGACAAGATCCCGCCTGAACTTCGACATATTCCTCAATACACGCGCAGTCTCGTCAACATCATCATTCCAATTTTTCTTTTTCATTCCCCAATTTTATTCCGTTTCAACATTTTCTTTCTTGTCCTTCTACCTGAGACTGCGCGGGCGCAGTAAACAAATTACAGCACGCGTGCTACACCAAATTCGTAACCCATTAATCTTTCTACGCCTTATTCAAACTGTGATAACATCACTCTATACTTGGTGAAAGGCTATAGCGCTTCGAACGTTCTCCTATATCTGTACCTGACTCGTTTCACAGGGCTTTACGTGCTAACAAACAATACCTTCTGAGCGTGGGAAAGTGGGGAACTGTGCCACGAAATAGACGTGTAACAGTTGCGCCGACGTGACGTCTTAAAGACAGCCCACTCACCGTAATTGCTAGTTAGTCTACACACGCTAATAGCGCTAACGAGACAGCTACAACGCGCAGTTAAAGGCAACACTAGAAGACTGCCACGCCAGGCCATCGCACTTAACGTTGGTGTTAAGTGTCCTGCTGCAAAAGCCCCGCTGTCCTAGAACAAAAACGCGGCATTTAGACACTATGTTAACGCTTATACGCACTTATCTAGTTGTTTCCCCGACGATCGCCCCATCCTTAAGCGTTAAGCTTTTCGAGTTTATGATTATTATTATTATTATTTTGATAACCCTCGACTAGTCCTTCGCTCACGATTTTGTGAGCGCCCCTCGTCACGTGCCTTTTTTTTTTCTCAGCGAACGCGCGTGTAACTTTGTGCAACGCGATGCGAAACGCGAACAATAATAAAATCTCGGCGACCAGCCACCAATGCCGTTGTCTGTGTGATTATTCATTCACGCCTCGCCAGCCGGTCGGTGTCAGTTCGTGACCTTCGCGGGACACGCCCTTCCGCCCTTATATAAGGTCCGTGGACTTTTCTGCGAGTACAGGCTTGCCGGTAATTACCAGATCGGGTGCGAACACGGTGCCTTGGGCTGCGTTACGACTATGACCGCGCGGTGCCAAGAACTGCGTTAAAGCTAGTACAAGAAAACAGAAACAGAACAAGAAACAGAAACTAAAATGTAACACGAAACGCTACTGGTCGTTGAAAATACGACGGTTTGCTCAAATTATTTCAGCGCATATTCCTTTTTTTTTTAAACCACAGGAATACAAAGAAATACTACAGTAACGGCACAGAAACAAGACAAGACGCCGGACAGCACTAGCGCTGTTGTGCAAACCTTATAAAATACACGAACAAATCGCACATGAACGAGTGAAAAACAAGTTCTAAGTGCTACTCCGCGTGAAAGTTGCACGCATATGAAACTTGCAGACATATGAAAATTGAGAGAGAAAGAGATGGACGTTAACCAGAGGAGATCTCCGGTTGGCTACCTTGTACTGGGTAAGGGTAAAGGGGAATGAAAGACATTTGAAAAGACTGCAGAAAACACTGCAGGTAAGTGGATATCTCTCCTTTTCTATATTTTTTTTTCGATATCCAGTTCTAATCCCAATCCAAAGCCCTAACGTTTTTCAGTACTGAAATTGAAAACACCTCGAGAGCAAGAATACCAGTAAAAGAACCTCATTTTATCAGCGAAGCCGCTTAAGCTAGCCAAACCTTGTCCTATCACGAAGCATGACCTTCAAATGACCTCGCTTAGGAACTAAGCGATTCCACATCTACCAGAGATGGAGAGAAAAAGAAAGGCGGGGAGGTTAAATAAGCGCGCGTTCGGTTTGCCAGCATAACCTTGTACGGCCTCTACGTTATGCTATATCACGTGATATGACGTCACGACGACACGTGACCGGAAGAAGATGAATAAGGTGAGGAAGAAGAGGACAAAGATTATGATGATGAGGATATCGATGATGACGATAATGGTGGTTGTATACATAGAATAAAGCCAACATTGTCAGCTTCAGTGGGTTGTTTCTAACAAATAAACGAGCCCTTGACCTATTCCCTTCTTTCATTAGTTCGTAGCCTAGCCTTCGCTGCGGCAGAATCGGTGCCGTTAGGTAGCATGCGAGGGTTTATTGGGAAGCAGCTATCTCGCCATAAGATCACGTCGTGCGCGACGCCTTCAGGCAAAGTGAGTGTTCCACAGTCGCCGCCATGACTACGAGTGGCGCTGCTCAAATACCCAATAAAGAGATATGGCGTACGAGTCGAGAGAAGGGTTTCGAAGTAGTGGAAATAAACAGGGAGGTGCATAGGTGGGGGGGTTTCCAAAGAGACAGAATTCACTTCGATAGGAGGCTTGGTCATGAGGTAGGTTGGCGGCTTGCAGGACGTGCAGTAGCTTTTTTGGGGGGTACGCGGGCCCTTCGGAGTCCGGGGTAGCAAGGAACAAAGGAAACAACCAGGGGGATTTTCGGGCAGGCAGCACTGAGAAATGCCAGAAAAGAGGTAAAAGGAAGAAAAGAGCGAAGGCACGTGTAGCAATTAGTTACATAAACATGCAGGGTGGCAGAAAAAAGGCAAAATGCTTAGAGATTGAGGAACAGTTAAACAAAGAAAAGATAGGCGTTTATGCGGTTACAGAAACACACCTTAGAGACCTGGAAGAGCCACCACATATTGACAATTATGTTTGGGAAGGGTGCCACAGGATCATATCAGAAAGAAAAGGTGGGGATGTTGGAATGCTTATTCATAGCGGAGCCAAATGGGAGAGAGTAAAACAAACGTGTTCAGAGCACCTCTGGGTTTCGGGTAGGGTAGGTGGAAAGAAAACGTGGCTAGGTGTAGCTTACATGTGGACGGGAAATAACTGTAAGGAAAAGAATCTGGAGATAAAGCATTGCATAAACACCGATATTAAAGAATTTGGTCGTGGGGCCGAAATCATCCTCCTAGGGGATATGAATGCCCACATCCATGACCTTGACGGATGTACAGACACCAATGGGAGGTTATTGCTCGATCTTTGCGAGCACCATAGTCTTGTGATAGTTAACACAGGGCCCAAGTGTGGTGGACAGATCACGTGGGAGGTCAGAAACAGACAATCGAACATTGATTATTGTCTAATGACGGAAGGAATCTATGAAAAACTGAGAGAAATGAGAATAGACGAGGACGGGATGAACAGCTTGGGTAGTGATCATAAACGCATAACGTTACAACTGGGATATAAAACTGAAAATAATAACGTAGAGTCGAAGTTTGGCAGGTCGTACTTAAATGACAAACAAATAAAAAATATAGCCGCAAGAGTAGAGGAAGAAGTAGGCAAAATACGAGGCAAGGACTGGGGGTGTAATGAGCTAGTTCATGCAATGACGAAAGAAATAAGTAAAGAGAAGAAAACTGTTTGCTGGAAAGGAAAGAGAACGCCAAAAAGATGGTGGAACAAGGAAATCCGGGAAGCGATCGAAAAGCGACGTAAAGCATCAAGGGAGCACAGGCAGGCGAAAAGGGAGAAGCGGCCGCAAGTCGAAGTCACGGAAAGATGGGAAATATATTTAGAGAAAAAATCTATTGTACAGAAATTGGTCGAGGCAAAAATTAAAGGTGAAAGCGAACGCTGGGTTACAGAAATTCATGACAAAAAGAAGGACGCGCCTAGGATATTTTGGAACCACATAAAAGCGCTACGTAAAAAGTCTGCCACATTGCAACAGCATATTGTTGATGAAAGAGGAAATCAATTGGAAGGGTACGAAGCGTTGGGTTACATCCAGAAGGTAACAGCCGGTTCGTTTAAAAAGATCGTCCAAGAGATTCCCCCAGTGGATAAAACCATGACGGAGAGCGAAACTAAGGAAGAGCTAGAACTTGAGAATTTCAACTGGAAAAAGGCCGAAGGAAAAATTCCAAAGCGCACTGCTATGGGTTTAGATGGGGTCCCCGTTAGCCTCATTAACGAATTAGGACAGAACACTAAAGAAGCGCTATTGAAAGCCGTAGAAAAATGCTTACAGGAGAGGCAAATACCGGACAGTTGGCGAAAAAGCAGAATGAACTTAATCTATAAAGGCAAGGGGGAAAAGAATAACATTCGCTCGTATAGACCGCTAACCATTACATCGGTAATATACAGGATGGCTATGCAAGCACTAAAATTAAAAATAGAAGCCTGGGCAGAACGTAACAATATTTTGGGAGAACTTCAGAATGGATTTCGAGTAGACAGGCGTTTAGACGAGAACCTATTTGTTCTTACTCAGTGTATAGAAATATCTAAAATAGAAAGGAGGCCGTTGTATGTGGCTTTTCTAGACATCACTGGGGCGTATGACCATGTTAATCAGGAAATATTGTGGGAAATTTTGGAAGGAATGGGCATAGGCGACGATTGTATACAGCTTTTGAGGGAAATATATCAAGAAAATACAGTTTGCATAGAATGGGAAGGAATAAGTAGCAGAGAGAACGTTGATATTAGCAAGGGGCTGAGACAGGGATGTCCTTTGTCGCCGCTGTTATTCATGCTGTACATGGTTAGAATGGAAAAAGCACTAGAAGATAGCCACATTGGTTTTAATCTGTCACACAAACAGGGCGGCGTGATGATTGAGCAGATGCTTCCGGGTTTATTTTATGCTGATGATATTGTCTTATTCGTGGACAGTCGAGATGATATACAACGGCTGGTGAATATATGCGGGAAGGAAGGCGAGGATCTAGGACTAGTATTTAGTGTAACAAAATGCGGATTGATGGTATTCAATGATCCCAACGACCAGGCGGTATCCGTACAGGGCCAAGAAATACCGAGAGTAAGCGAATACAAGTACCTTGGCGTATGGGTAAATGAGGGTGATAGATACATGAAGGTACAGGAAAAAGCCTTGGCAGCAAAGGGAAAGAGGAACGCAGGAATAATGAAGCACAGAGCGTTATGGGGACACAATAGGTACGAGGTGCTTAGGGGTCTGTGGAAAGGGGTAATGGTATCTGCGCTTACATTTGGGAACTCAGTGGTGTGCGTGAGGCCAGAGATACAACCGGGAATGGATGTGAATCAAAGAACTGTGGGACGCCTCGCGTTGGGTGCTCACGGGAAAACGACAAACGAGGCTGTAAAGGGCGATATGGGATGGGCGAGTTTTGAAGCAAGGGAAGCGCAGAGCAAAATAAGGTTTGAAGAGAGGCTAAGGAATATGAAAGAGAGTAGGTGGGCAGTGAAGGTGTTCCGCTACTTATATAGAAAGAGCGTTGACACGCAGTGGAGAAAGAGAACTAGGAAGCTCACCAGTAAATATACGGCTCTAAGAGAACTGACAACAAAGAGCGTAAAGGGAAATGTCAGAGAGGCGGAGAAGATTTACTGGAGGGCAGCGATGGAAAAAAAAACCGACTCTGAATAACTACCGAGAGGGCAAAAACGAAATAAAGAGGGAGGCATTTTATGATAATTCAAGAGGAAGCGCTTTATTGTTTGAAGCGAGATCGGGCTGCCTTAGAACGCGTGTTTATAAAGCGAAATTCAGTAAAGAAGAAGAAAAATGCACATGCTGTGAGGAAGATAGGGAAACGACAGAGCATGTTCTGACTGAATGCGGAAATATCCACCCAGGTGTACGTTTGGGCACCACCCTACATGAAGCCTTGGGTTTTAGGGCGAACAACGGGAAGCTGAACATAGCCGCGATTGAAATAAGTAAGAGACGGTTAGAATACTGGTGGCAGAAAACTAGAGAGAACGGACAAAAATAATTATAGGGTGAAATATGGAATTTCTGCCATAAGGGGCAGGGAACTGGGCTATGAAATTCCGTTTTTGATATAGCATGATCGATTTGATTGAAGTAAATTTAAAAGGCATGAGAGAAAAAAAAAGTTCTTAAATCTTCTTACGAGCCTGGTGGCGCACATGTCACCGCCCCGTTACAAAGGGAAGCTCATAGCATCCATCCATCCATCCATAAATTGGACGGGAGAACGATCGCCTTCGCAGCTCAGCTGATAGAGCATCGGGTGCCTTGTCCTAAGGTCGTGGGTTCGGTCCCTACCGAAGGCAGGTGTGTTTGTTCGTCCACATCAAGATAGATAGATAGATAGATAGATAGATAGATAGATAGATAGATAGATAGATAGATAGATAGATAGATAGATAGATAGATAGATAGATAGATAGATAGATAGATAGATAGATAGATAGATAGATAGATAGATAGATAGATAGATAGATAGATAGTGCTACAAAATACTCAGAATTCAGAACCCTAGCACGGCAATTCGTTTAGATTTGCTAGCTTCACCCTTACTCGCACGGGCAGACCTTAAGCATGTTTCCTACTATGCCACATGCGATGTTACCAGGCCCCTCTAATAATTTCAGACAAAGTGTGTCGCGCAGCGGGAGCATCATTTTCGGATCCCTTCTTCGTCCTTTCAACAGGCGCAGAGCGTTTAACTGCCTGCGGCGGTTAGGACGCCGTTCTCGGAGCCCTTGAAATGACAGCGGCGGTACGCGCCAGGAAAAATGTGCCCGAAATTCCTGCGAAAACAATGGAGTCCGTGCTGCTGCTACCGCAGTTCACACAGAATGGCAAGAGCTGTCAAGGACATGGCCCGGAAACGTCCGACAGCAAGGCACGCAGAATCCTAGAAAGACTACAGAGCGTGCACAGAAACGTGCGTTTTTCAGGGCCCCTCCTGTTCATAAAGAATACGATATCACGCTTGCTGCTGCAGAGCTGTCGCTTAAATTACGAAACGGGGTCGCATTTTGCTGCCCGGAACGTTCAGTTGGATGGGTACATGACTATTGTTGTTGTTTTGTGGGGTTTAACGTCCGAAAACCAGCTCTGCTTATGAGAGACGCCGTTGTGGAGGTCTCCGGAAATTTCGACCACCCGGGGTTCTTTAACGTGCACTGACATCGCACAGCACACGGGCCTCAACCATTCGCCTCCATCGAAATGCAACCAATGCGGCCGGGATTCGATCCCGCGACGTTCGTATCAGCAGCCGAGTGCCATAACCTCTAGACTACCGCGGCGGGGCGGGTACATGACTAGTTTTCAATAATACGCACACAGACGAATGAAGCAAAAGTGTCACCGCCTGCACCTTCAGTGGCATCCACATCGCACTTTCCCCCAGTAAAATCGAACCTTCAGGTATCCTACTTTATCGTACAGCAGACTGTAAATGCAACAACGTAATTTCACACCTGCGATATTTTACTATACCATTACTTCCACGACCGTTGCAACCACTGCTTTTCTTTCCCGGACATATCGGACCTGAAAGGCATCACAAAGAAATTCCCGGACATTTCTTTCCCGGACATATCGAACCTGAAAGGTACCACAAAGAAATTCCGATATACAGATAATGGGATATATATCAAATAAAATCTTATATAGAAATTTCCGAAGAGAATTTACCGCTGCTTACACACACTAAGCTCCGTATTCATGGACCTACCTTTTCCTTATTGCTTGTTTTCCTTATCTTCCCCGTGCCGATATCACGCTTCATGAACAAATTAGTCCAGTATCTACAAACAAGCCTTACGATATAGTCGTTCGCACTGATTACCATTTCGCTCCCCTTAACACACCTTAATGTCACGGGGGTGACAAGGATAAGGTAGGTTTACGAATACGGCCCTAAACCTTTGTGTGTGGGTTAGACACACCCAAGTTCGACTGTCCGTAGAAGCGTGTAGCTGTTTGTAAACAATCGTTTTGCTTTTGCACGCAGACAGACAGAGATAAAAAAGTTAGTGTACATAGGAGAGCGCGCTCTGACTAGTAAGAGGGCAGCTACTACACAATGATACGTGTACCATCGACAGCTACGTGACGTTCATGTTACAGCGCATGGCTTGCCCCGCCACGGTGGTCTAGTGGCTATGGTACTCGGCTGCTGATCCGAGGGTCGCGGGATCGAATCCCGGCTGCGGCGGCTGCATTTCGATGGAGGCGAAATGTTGAGGCCCGTGTGCTGTGCGATGTCAGTGCACGTTAAAGAACCCCAGGTGGTCAAAATTTCCGGAGCCCTCCACTACGGCGTCTCTCATAATCAGAGCTGGTTTTGGGACGTTAAACCCCACATAACAACAGCGCATGGCTTCGATTGTGGATAGATAGTCTTCTTTCCATCAAGTGTACCGCATTACTACCAAATTACGCGTTTCCAGCAGAGAGGTCGCACAACTGTCGTACGGTAAGCATTTCCTTTTTATACATATAGCACACGCGACTTTCCTTCAACCCTGACGTCTTTGATCAGACGGAAGGAATGCAGTGAAAAAGGAGAAACCGGTAGTGCAGCGACGACAGCGGTGACGGATGTCCCGATATGCTAAACGCGGAGACATTCCCTTTAAAAAATGCGTCTCGCATTCACAATTCTTCACGCGCCGACGCTACCGGCACGCCCTTCACGCCACGCTTTATGGGCAGCGACAACTCATGCGTGACTATGCGAGGGCAGTTCCGTGCAGTGACGTAGATGAATTAGCAACACTTTCTAAAAATGAAGAACCTATTTCGCACACACTGCTGACACAGATGAACGCCCTGAAATAAGCCGGCATACTACCTTCCGATTCGTGTATTCGTGCTATTGTTCAAGGGACTCTGCAAAACGTTTTGGACGCAGTCAGAAAGCGGTGCCCACCACTCGTGGAGGCTCTTATGAACATATGAGCAAGATATCAGCGCACGTAAAGCACGGGGCCAGGAAATTAGCAATTTGGTTTCAATCTACGGCTGAAAACTACCGGCTCTTCTTTCAACAAATGACGTCACAAAAATCACCGACTACGTCACTTGAGACAGAACTAGCATTAGCTGATTTCACGATCGCGGAAACGCCCTCAGTAATGCTGTATTTGTTCATCTTGAGTTCAACAAATAAGGAAAGTGTATGCACCTATCTTCAATAACACCAAGAAAATGTCAAGTGGCGTAGTCGGTCTCCTTGTGATGTCCCATGTTCAAAGAAAAGCAGGCGATTTAGCGCTGTATTTGAAACCAAATTGCAAATTCCCGGGTGCGTGCCGTGCAGTACAATATTATTTGGCTAGAATGTTCATAGGAGCCGCCATAAGTGTTTGACTATCTTTCCTGACAATGTTCAAAAAGTTTTGCAGGGCCCCTTTAAGTCTCTGTTTTTTGTTTTTTTTTTTCGGCGACGCCACAAACTAGCAGGAGTCGAACCCGTCACCTTCGGTTAATTTACAGCGAGGCTGTTTCCAGAAGTCAACACAGCCGGAGGCGAAACGTCTCAAAGACTAGCGTCGGGACCAGGGTTCTTACTACAGTTGTAGCATTCTCATCAGAGACAGAGATCTATCAGTTGTCTAGCTATCTGTTGTCGACATTTATGGGCAGTCAACAGACAATTTGCGAAAATTACAGTACGACCAGGAAAATGTCCGTCCGTCCGCCTGTCCGTCAATCGGACACATGTACGGACGTACGCCCGCTTGATGCCAGTCGAGTTCTAGCTAGCCAGATAGGACTCGACAGACAGTATGGTAATTGAGAAATGCCTCAAAGGCTGTCTCTGCGTCCATGCACAGCTCGCACACAGCTCTTAAAAACATAGCTCGTCAAAACTGGCTTCTCCGCACTAACAGTATTTGTGAGGAGAAGCCCGCTTCTCGGGTTTCCTGCGTTTCACATATAATGGTCTGCACGACATATTGGAAGCCCTCACGTTTCAAGTCAAGCAGATTGTGCCATGGCCGACAAGCGCTTTCGTAAATATTATTAATATTCATTAAAACGTAAAGGTCGATATCCGGTCGCTCATTCCAGACTGTGGTGAGCTAGCAAAAATGTGACATGTCATATACATTTGAAATAAGCGTCCAACAAATCGAGTACAAAGCTCGTCCTCGGTACCCTACACTACCAAATGCTACAGAACGAGCACAGCTCAAGGTTGGCAAGCGAATAAAAAAAAAAAAAAAACATTGGGCCGGTTGCATTAGTGGTGCAAGGCTGGACTAACAGCGGCGCTTGTGGGCGACCTAGCTTCCTCCGGCTTCTACAATCTCGAATTAGTCACGTGATTTGTCATGTAAACAGCTGTTACATGGTTTTGGCCGGAACATATGTCACGTAGCTGTGACGTCATTTTACGTGATAACGTGTCTAGGTTCAATGGCGTGGCGGAATACGTTCGGCTGTGACGCATTCTCGCGTGATTTGGGCGGGAACGTGTCACATGGCTAGCTGTGACGTCATGCTACGTGATTTGAGTCATGTGACTACATCTGACGTCATCTTACGTGGTAACGCTACCTGTAAGAGCTAGGCTGTGCAAGCGCAGCCATGCTAGATAGTTGCTAGGTGACATGACTAGATGTAACGTCATATTACGTGGCTCAAATCACGTAAATAGCTGTGACATCACCTTACGCGGTCGGTCGCACTAACTGGAGCTAAGGTACAGTACGCGAGCACGGTTACGCCAGGCGGTTGCTAGGCGACGCGAGCTGGAGTACAGACGGGCTGAGCTATGCCATGCTTTAGTGTCTCCCCTCCTCCTCTCCCTCCTCGTCACCCCCGCTTCCCTCTCATGTATAGCTATGCTATGGTAGTAGCTACTTCCTCACTTCTTTCTTCTCTCTGTCCTTTTAATCCCACTTCCCCTGGGTGTAACCGTTGAAGTGTCCTCACTGAGAGACGGTTATCGTGAACCTTTCACCCTATTTTCCTCACTTTCCTTATTATCAAGAATCTCTCTCTCTCTCTCTCTCTCTCTTGCTACGTACCCGCTCTCTGTGCCGCATAATGTCGCACAATGGGCATTGCATATAAGAGGTGCACGCGCACTAATGTCAGCAAGCATGATTAATGATGACGATAGCTTCCTGTTCGACATACACGGCGGAACGAAAAGCTTAAACAGCTCCGCTGTTAACAGCAGCGACTGGGGCTCTACGTCATTCGGCGAAAGCGAGCGAGTCTCGCAACCACTACACACGCGAAATGCTGCGCCGCATTAGCGAGGCCGAGATCAGAGAGTCGCTTCTTCAGCAACCAGCAAAAGTGCGCGCAGCCGCTTTCACATTCTTCGCCGTAGGCAAGAAAGAAAAAGACAACAACAACAAAGAACGACCAAGAGAAAGCGGCGGCTCGGTTCGAAGCAGGAAAGAAATAAACAGAGTAACTCGCTCTGTAGCCGGCAGCACGGGAAGGGTGAAGTGCAGGCGGTCGCTCCCAGAACGAAAACGCTGCACGACTTTTCCTCGGTCACGGCCTCCCCACTTTCTTGTTTATTTCCGTCTACTACGCTATACGCCGTGGAAGATGATCGCCGCGCACATCTCGAACACGAACGCTGTATAGCGTGGCGGGCTACGTTATTTTGAATAAAGCTGTCTTCCCAGGCCACCCCTACCCACTTTTTTTGAAGGCTGCAGTACGACGATGTCCATGTAATAAATTCTGACCGAATCCACGTACCGTGTATAGGCGGGCCGAATGTGGCCGTGCGGTTGGATAAATGTTGGATACTGCTGGCTGTCCGCTCTTACAACAGCAACACGCTGCCTTCTTCGTTCAGCTTCAACCTGATAATTGAGCTGCGTGTGATAATTGAGCTGTAAACGGAACGCGACAGCCTTGCCGCGTTTTGTTTACGTATACATTCACAAGAAGCACAAGTGCATAGTAATCAAACGATTGTCATGCCACGATCGCCCCATAATTATTGTATTGTGTTTACGACACTCGGTTGGAATGGCTCAGAGCTGTGGTGGCTGCCAACTTGCTGGCGGTTGACGCCCTGCTATTTGTGGTTCAGGTTAGCAGCATCGCTCTATTCATTCATTGCATTCATCAGAACTTTTCGATGACGGACAACATCGCCAATGGATTTCCTTCGAAGTGAGCTCCTTAAAGCCATCGCGTTAAAATGGGAGGAAATACGTACGAGTTTCTCAGAAGCTTTCAGTCTAATGCTTAATGTACTTACGCGCATATCTGTAGTGTCTAATGCTGGCTTGCACCAGCTTTTGCTGGCTACCACTTGACTTATATTGGCTAGCTAGTTGCGAACGTTGGCTATCGAGGTAACTGAAGGTGGTTAGAGGTAATTCATTTCAGTTTATTGTACTAAATTTTATTTCCTTCGTGGAAGGAGAGCGGACAAAAATTCGTTAGTACGGCTTGGTAGAGGTGCTGCCTCATACACTAGTACGGGAGTAAGAATACAGCGAATGTACGCGGTGCATAAAGAAAAAGAAATACAAGGGAAACAGTTAAGTATGCTTGCACGCAATATACGTATTAATTCTCACTATTCAAACGCATTTACTTCTGAAAAATAAATTTAGTATTTCATCTACCAAATTCTGTCAACGCATGAAGGAGAACAAAGATATAAAACAAATGCAAGTTACAGATGTGTGCACTCCTTACAAGAAAATGTAATTCTACAGCATTTACAGCGTTTACTGGTTGAAAGCCACTGATTTTTTATTCTCCTTTTTCCTTGCTTTTGTTGTTGTGCACGATGCGTTGTTGCGCTCCAAGGTCCTCGCGTTCGCGCGTTTGCGTTTCTTCGTTTCGCTATATGCAGCGTTGGCACGTTCGCTGTCGCGTCGTGAGGGGACACGCCAACTGTGGCGACAGCACGTTCTGCTATGGAGGCCATGACGGAAGAATTCGCTGAAACGTAGGTTAGGCTTAAGTTTTCTTCCTTTGTTATACCTGTCGGCAACTTCAGCAACCCCAATATTTCACCCGGCAGCAGCGTTTGGGCTACGCCTGACGGCAGTCCAATCAACAATATTTACATGCAGTACAGAGACGAGGCAGAAAAGGAAATTGTGGGCACCGAATACATTCAGAATGCATAAGCAATGCGCGGCAAAAGACATAACAGCTTTTGGCAACTGCTGATTACGTGCTCGGTATGCAGGAGTCTTGGCGTACATGCGCACTTGTGTGCTTACGACAGCTTAGTGCGAGTTTGCAGCTGCCTGCCGCGCCTCCCGAAACGTTCTGTCGCAGCTACCCGAGGTACGGCGTCCAATATCTCTTCGCAGCAGAGTGAACCGCGAGTCGTTAAGGAATTTTATAAATATGCAACCCAAAGTTAGAGGACGCTGTAGCTTAAAATAGCACGAGTGAAACCAAGCAGACCTTATATTTTGGGAGAAGCTGGGCTGCTTGGTGATGCTATGTGCCAGGCGCTTGAAACACGCAACAGCAGCTAAACTGAAGTACCTGTACGGAATCGACGGTGCGGCGACGTAGCTCGCTCTCAACACGTGTACTCAGCGATCTTAAGAAAGTACAAATACAGCAGCGCAAGGTCAAATACTTTTGTGTACTTCAACTATAATACATGCAAGCACTGAACACGCACCAACCCGAAGGAACAAACGCCCTGGACGATATTCACGACGTACGCGAACATGTAAATACGCAGTGGCTAGCACACGACGTAAGGAGCCATCCACACTTTCGAGCTTCGTCCGTTCGCCGCTAGGTGCCGACTCTGTTCGTTCTCGCGGCGAATAAGTCGAGCGCCTTAAAGGGGTCGTGAAACGTTTTCTGAACATTTTGTACTAAGTACGTATTCGGGATCCTGACCCTCCAATCAACAATATGCATTGTTCCGTTGCACCGTGTGCGTTGATCTAGAGCGATAAAAAACGCGGTTTCGGTTTCACTGCGCGCGTTCCCCTCAACTCTGCAGATGATGTCATCTTAGTAGCCGTCATACCTCCGAGATTGGCGCGCCCTCGGAGGCCATGGGAAAACAAACCGTACTGCCGCTTTTCTTCCGAATGATGGCACCGCACGGTTTCCAAGTATTTTCTTCCTTTCTAGCTTTCAAGTAAATCGATTCCTTTAGAGCAAACGCGAGTTCACTGTGCCTTTGAACTTAAAAATATCTTAACTCAACGTCACCAAATAGTACCACGCCGGCCGGTAGTGTCGCATTGTCGTTTCGGGAGCCCAAGAAAGCTGAGATTTAAAACGGGCGTTGTTAAATGTGCACTGAATATTTCGCCGAAATATTTCGGAATCGGCTTGTTGAATGCGTATTGAAGCAGTGAAAATTACAAACCGGCATCTCCAAATTCCTTCCACGACCCCTTTAAGGAACCTTACTCGCTCGCACTTTACGCGCACGGCAGCAGCAATATACGAAACGTACTCCTGATGCATACCTTCGGCAACAACTCAGCCAGTTATGACGCATCCACTTTCGTAACCGGAACGCGCATCGCCAAGATACCTGCCACAACGTGTAAACACATAAAGCACATTTTGCAGCCCGGAAGCGTCGTATACACAGCGCGAAGTGATCTCTCGGGTGCCGACTGACGTCACGACGAAAGTGCGCCGGTAATACGTTCCGTATACGGTATTTCCGATCAAGAAAAAGATATCCACGAATCGAACGGCAGCGGCTTCGAGGTGAAACCCCTCGTGAAATTCGTTCATTGCATCACATCGCCTCTCGAAGACCAGTTCTCTCGTTTACACAAGACGAATCCCCCCGCCCCTTTCCTTATATCGACGATGGGAACCCCCCTCGCCCGCATACCTCGCCGCGGCTGAGGGAACGCGAATTGGCTAAGCGGGACGCCCCACGTGCTACTTCGATAGGTACGGACGAGCGAGCGAGATGGAGAAGAAAACCGAACGTCCCGAACGCACGCGACCGTGTACGCAGCGCAAGCCCGAAATAGAAACTCAACCGCCGCAGATAGCGAGGACGTGTACGCGGGAACGTCGCTTTGGCGGCAACGAAGCGCGCGCCAGAACGACTGTCTCGCGAGCGACTACGCGCCGGTGGGACAACAGCCTCTAAGGATACCAGTCGTACTGATCTGAACAAGGTCGACATGACGCATAGGACAGACATCTCCTCGGCTTACCCCTCGACGTTGCCACCAAACTGGGACGTGTGAAGGGGTCGTCAACTTCATCATAATAGCAATATGTGACAGCGTTTTATTACACGATTCATTCATCATCAGAGAATTCGTCCGCACGAATGAGATTAGACGAATGCAACGTTACTGATGTAACAGCGAATAGCCACCATCATCCATTATTCAGCCAACACCAGCCACTGCTTGAAGTGATGGCAAGTGCGCGGGTAAACATGGTAGTTTAATTAGATCGCAAATATTCTCTTTACCCCGTCACGGAATGTGAGCGCGCGAAGAGATTCTGCAAGACGGGGCCTTCACAAAAATTCTGAGCTTCCACATGTCAAAAGCACGACATGATATGAAGCGAGCCTTTGCTGTATAGGCTCCGGAATAACTTTAACTGCTCGAGGTTTCCTTAAAGATCACCCATTACGAACGGATGTCCTTGCATGGCGATCTGATTGAAATGTGACCGCCGCGGCCGGGATCGAACCCGCGACCACAAGAGTTCAGCAGTACGAGGCGTCTTTCGGAAGACACGTGAACGTTTCGTACACACTTACGACTGTCTTGTGCAGTTTCAATTGTTCGCCCCATTCGCAAACACATCGTCGAAGTGTGATTAGTTTCCTTTGTTTAAGTCGCCATCGTTATTGCCCAATATGCATACATAGTATACAGTGTGCACGTGCATTGCGTGAGGCGGCGGAATCTGGTTCACGCTATCCCGTTACGACATCTGGAAAACCAGAAGAGACTAAGGTAAGTTCGTTCGACACATAAAGGCGCCTTCACGAGCCTGTAGCTCGAACCGCGCTGTAACCTCTGCGGAAGTTCAGTGTAGGAAAGCGAACCGGATATTTGTTCTGGTTAACCTCCCCTCACCTTTATCTCCTTTCATCTCTCTCTCTCTCCCTATCTATCTATCTATCTATCTATCTATCTATCTATCTATCTATCTATCTATCTATCTATCTATCTATCTATCTATCTATCTACCACGCAGATTGATACGGCGAAAGATAGGTTAGGATCACACAACATACATATATACGTACAAAAGGGGACAAACCGCAAAGCTAATCATACGGACTATTTTGTTCATAGCCGATGATGACGATAGTTTGACGTTAATGGCGCAAGGGCCAGATGTGACCAAAGAGCGCCAAGGGCAGTCCGATTGTTCATAGCCGAGTCTCACAGGCTTGAGCGCACCTGGTATAGTACCGCTACGATGCCTAGAGAAGATAACAGGTGGGACACAGGGATAACAGAATGGATTACGAAGGACCCCAGTCAGAGGCGCGCGTCATGATGAGGTGTATTATCGAAAGAATCGAAACGCGTTCGTGTATATGCTACACAAGCAAGCGTTGCATTAGCGAGCACAGCCGGACTATACTGAATGGAGACACCCGGCGGGAGGCCGGATATCTCCATTCCGGCAGTGGTCATAATTATGCCTTTGCCAAGAATCCAATCATGATTGGTTCGAGAGTTGAAGCGGGCGTATAGAACGCCAGAATGAAAGCTAAAGAATCAGGAACACGCGAACACCTGCTAGGTGAAGTGAACGTAATTTTCTTCACCCAGTGCACTCGCGCTGTCTCACAGCTCGGAAGCACCCACGCCTTTTCTGTTACATTTTCTTATTTTTTTCGTTAACTCGTCTCTCAAGCTATATACATAATCAGACCCCCCAAGAAAAAGAAAATTCCGGGCGGGCACTTACGGGTCGTGCGAACGGAACGCCAAACGGTAACGATCGTTCGATACGCAAGGCGCCGACCGAGCCGAAGCTCTCAAAGATCGCCAAGGACGCGAAACGCCCGTGTAAGGAGTGTCGCTTATTAGAAAGCCCTGCTGCCTCGCATCCCGGCAACTGTGTCAATGATCTCCCGCCAGGCGACGCGCTATATGGTGAAACGATTAAGCTATGGGATCGCTATAAGGTCGAGGGTGCGGCTCAGGACGCTGAGAAGTCCACGTGCAATTACATTGGCGCGAGCATAAGCGAGGTGAGCGATACATTATTAAACTGACATTATAGAGCGCACCTCAAAATGAGCCTTGCGTGCTGTATAATGTAGTTCGCAAACTGAATTCTACGGGGAGGCCCGCCCCGTCAGGAGACAGGACAGACAACTTTGAGAGAACTTATCGCTCCGAAAACAAAATGTACTAAAGTACACCAGATGTCTGTCTTTGAATGCGTATCTTGACATGGATATCAAGTTTACACTGCGATACAACAAAATTTCTCTCACGCGTTGTTTACCTTATGATAACGGTGTCCGCTACCGCATACCTATGTCTTATACGGACCGGGGATAGGTACGCAAAGGTATATGGCTCATAGGTATTTTAGATTAATATTGCGAGCTTTAAGAGTTGGTAGGATAACATATGTGAATCAACAGCACGAAGCGAAAGAGAGACGAAGATTCACAGTGCACGAGTGTTGTACTTATTTGTCCGAATCTACGCCTCTTGTTTGCTTCGCGCTGGTGATTCGAACATGTTACACGAACCTGTAGCAGACCAACGGGGCTGACTTCATTGATATTTCAATACGTTGAAAAGCTACGCTTTAAATATCCGTCACGGGGACACCAACAATGTAGGGGGCTCCGAATGAATTATGTCTCGGTCGAATTTTTCATTTCTTTGTTCGATGGTTCTGTTTTGTACGCGTGATGCAGTCTCGATACACAATGAGTAAAGATTACGAACAGAGCAAAGGACGAACGTAGAAACATATCGACGACCCCAGAACTCGATAAGAAATACAAATAAACTAACGCAGGAGCAGACGTATAACATGAACACACAGCGTCGCGTATTTAAGAAATATTTCACGCATTCGTGAACATACGCAGAGATACGGTCTTACATTTTGCTGCACCGATTCAAGCAGCGCAATCCGCAGGACTTTGCGGCAGAAGAGATCGGTCCGTCCGGCGTCACCGTGTGGGTCGGATACAGGCACACGTCATAAAGAGCCACCATGTTACGCTGATTCAAAAAAGACAATAGAAAGAGAGAGAGAGAGAGAGAGAGAGAGAGAGAGAGAGCAATACGTTGATTCAAAAAAGACAGTAGAAAGAGAGAGAGAGATGAAATGACACAAAGTTTTCGTGGCCACAGACGCACGTCTAAAGCACGCGCAGCGCGGCTGTAGCTCTCCCACATTCCCACGACGTCGTGTCAATTACCATTGCGATTTCAAGAACGACCGCTGCAAGCGATCTCCAATAGCTCGCGTACGCAACGCTAACCTCCCTCCCACTCCCTTTCCGCGTCCTCTCCAACCTCCGGAACGAGTCGAACTCTTCGCGTCCGCATTTGCTCGCCCACCAACCGCCGAACCTTTCCCATCGCGCGACGATATGGATAGACAGGTATGTAATTTCATACGCAAGCCCTCGGGACAAGCTCCGAAAAAAAAAAAAAATGAGGCCTCACGGCTTCGTTCCCGAGCTTTCGTGGACGATGCGGCCTTGTCAGGAGCCGTGACTATGCTGTTCTCATCACGACGTCACAGTCGCACGGAGAACGCACGTCCGCTGCCAGTACGCGCCGTCTCTTTCGAACACTATGCGAGTAAGCGCGCCAACATACATAATGTGGTTGCACGGTAATTTTCGTAACACCCCGCTCCGCCACGGTGGTCTAGTGGCCGGGGCACCCGGCTGCTGATCCGAAGGACACGGGATCGAATCCCGGCCGCGGCGGCTGCAATTCGGTGGAGGCGAAGTGTTGAGGCACGTTTATTGTGCGATGTCAGCGCGCGTTAAAAGAACCCCAGGTGGTCGAAATTTTCGGAGCCCTCCACCTACGGCGTCTCTCATAATCAGAGCTGGCTTTGGGACGTAAAAACACAAGAAATTAATCAACTTTCCTAAACCCAGCAGCGTCTCGGTCCAACACAAATCGCGCTGCCGAACCATTGGCTCGAGCAAGACTTTTTTTTTTTTTTTTTGACGATTCCTGCGCTTCAACCATCCATGTTCCCTTACTTAAACTATGACCTAATCCATCTTGTTGCAAATGTATGACAAAGCATCGTGCCTTTAACCGAACCCCGCGGCTCTAAATTGATCTACCCTAACGACCGCAGAATTATCACGTAACATTGGTACATCGCAGTGGGCAGTACCGTTTTCTGGAGAATTCTCTGAGATGGACGCAACGTCGTACTCGACTGCTGCAATATAGAGCCACTTCGGGAATCCGAAACGCATGCATACATGCCACCGCTCTCAGAGTCTGAGCTGTGCATGAAAAATAAAATGCCTGCAAGAGCTTACAATCCCAATTTATCCCTTATTTTTATTATTATCCCTTCCCTCGGTTGGACATTACATAAGGGGACGGTGCTGACGAAAGAACGACATGAAAACGAGATGAAGCTGCAAAATAGAGCACAAAATAGTGCTTCTTCTTTGACGAAATAATTTCTCACCAATCAGCCCAAACAGACATTCTGCTGCCGGTAACTGTCTTGCTTGTTTTCTCCTTAGTGTTTAATGAAGACACATGAGTCTACAACAATGCTGAACTGGCCTAAACTACATCATGGTTGCTTTGCAATGTGTCGTTGAGGTCGCAAAGCAGGGAGTGCTACGTTATTCATGTCGCGAGCACTACAGTCGGGACGCCTGCGCAACGTAAGTTCGACGATCAGCGCTTGTACCTGTAATCTTCTGAGCGCTCGGCGGGATTTCGCCTGCGCTCGCCGAAATCGAACCCACTACCATTTAAACTTAAGCATCGAGGTACTACAGCGAGTAGCGCTATAGGATATCACATGGCACATATGCCAGCGGCGATATCGCCATATTCAGTCACTAACCCCTGCCACCGCACAAGTTGCACGTCTTTACGTAAGACGTACGTGGACCGCGGTGCAAATACATACAAAGCGGTCTGGCGAACACAATGTTCCGCTGCGGAAGTTACGCAAGCGGTCGAAACGGAAGCAGGAACGAACCGCAGAGGAAACGTCCGACTCCGTCGCGTTGCTTTTTTTCCCTGACGGTGCTTCGCCAAGCAGATCGCGCGCTCGCGAAGCGGTGTTTATCGGTGGCTGCGGCTAGCCGCTTCCTAAGCGCCCCCGCTCAGACTCTCTGACCCCCCTCTCTTTCCCCACTCTTCACTCGGGACAAATTTGGTAACGAGCCGTAGCAACACTGGCCGCGGCAGTGTTTACGTGAAAGTGGACACAAATAGACTCAAAGCGCACGCGCTACGGGTCTTACACGCACATGTTTTACGTGAAGCGGACGCAAATAGCATCTGGCCCGACCAAGCCACGGACGTAAGCGTGCAAGAGTGCAATGCGAGGCGGCGTCCCTCGCAGAAACGATTTTTTGCCCGGCGGACGAATTTAGGAGCGAGCGAAGAGCTTCGGCCAAATGACACCACATTGTCGTGGTGTGTCAAAACATGAGGGCGAAACCAATTACAACACAGCAAGCTGAGAGGGACAACTACACGTCAACCGCTGACGTGGAACACGTCAATCAACGGGAACACGTCGTTGCTAATGAGCCTGCCTGACCGTGGCCACTATACGACGACGGCGTTAAGAGGTCGACAGCCCGGGATCATTAACAGAAATTCGTTAAAATCGCTTCTAACACGACAACCCTACACGTACACTGTCTGGCTGCACTGCCCTCCAGGATAGACCAACTTGCGCACCCCAACTTACTGTCTTCACTGCCTCGAGGATCGGCCCACCGTGACGAGAGACAAGAGATGCCGGCAGCCTTTGCGCATAAGGTGCTTCGCACCTAGAAATCGCTTCTCATTTGCTTAACCTTGCAACGCTTCGCTAAGGCCTAACAGCTCTGCTGGTCATTGGTGTTTGCAATAGCAGAGCCACGCCTAATTATTTAGCATTTCGCACCCGTTGAAATGAGGCTGCTGTGGCTGGGATGCGATCCCACCACGTCAAGCTTCGCAAGACAACACCCTAGCCGCTAATTAATCTACCGCGTCGGGCACATCGCTTCTTCCTGCAAGGTTAACGCTGTTTATTTTTTTTTAAAGTATACTGAAGCATATCTGCAATGCAAGAGCATGTTTATATTATCGAGTAAACTCGTCTCTCTTCCGACTCCCGTTCATTTCTCTCGAAAGGGGTTTTTATCTACGCTGACAGCCAGCTCTTCGGATGTCTATATGTTTACGAGAATTTAATCGCTCAGGAAGACGCTATATAGGCCCGTGCTCAAAGCTTAAGCCTCCCACCGAGTTATCCGCTGAAGCCCGCGTGCTATCAGGAGTATACGAAAACGCTCTGTTTACAACCCGACTGTCCTCGAACACTGCTCTTGCCACCGCTCTGCGAAACAACCCAAGAATCTCGGCCACTCAAAGCACACGCCGGCTTGTACCCATGCACTCAGCTTGATTCGCGATAAGACTCGACCTTATCTCTTTTCGCTGGCATTTCATCGGACGGTACGGTACGACGGCAGGTGTACTGTACGCGCCGAGAAGTCGCCGAGCCTCCAGGTAAACAGTTCCCCACTTCAGGTGCGTCTCTCGAATCCACGGCCCCTGCCATTTTATCGGCCCCACTTGCTCCAATCTACGTAGCTTCTGCGGTGACTCGGCAGCAGCGGCCTCTCGCGGCAGAGTACGAGGTTGCGAGTTCGAATCCTAGACGATGTTTACGTTATGATGAGAGCGAAATGCGCAACTCGTCCAAGAAATCTAGGTGTACAAGTTTAACCTGAGAATGCTGTATACCATGGATACGTCGCTTTGGGGTGTTCTACTGCACGCATCAATTAACTGAATGACTAATAAACCACTCAGTCAATAATACTTGTAGACCCTTAAATCAAGACTGCAGAACACTAGCGTGTAGATCTGCTGAGTCGAAAAGGATTCACAGCGCCAAGAATACTCGAAACGTCCCTTACATGATTCTCATTATCAAACAACGCGTTTCAGTGCAACAATTGTCACGCTTACTGGAAGCCACGGAGCTGGAAGCATACGAACACGATATACACATATTCATACATAACACAGTGTTCATATTTGCACAGCGGCACAAACTCGTATGTAACATATGCTTGAACAAGCTCGCTACGGCAGGGACTGTCTAACGATCCCTCTGACGACAAAATAGCAACATGGCGAAATGTAATCGAATAAAATAACACTATTCAAGACTACTGTAGATTATAGGTATATCTTACTTTATTTATTTATTTATTTATTTATTTATTTATTTATTTATTTATTTATTTATTTATTTATTTAAATAGTGGGGTGTAAGCTTGAGAGGCACACACGTAACAGTTTGACGCGCGAAAAGCAGGGACGTCGGCTGGGTGCACAACCAGAGACGTCAGTAGCGAGGGCGCCCAGTTCTTTAACATATAAGACACTAGCACAGCGATTCACGAAGCCCTTCGCACTCCGCCCTCAGCGAACGAAACGCACGAGATCGCAATGAACCTCCAGTGCGACAGGCCTTGACGGCATGACACACGACTTGCGGTGATGGTGCAGCGTTCAGTATGCAACGTGAGGCTGCGAAACACGAAACCCACGTACGCATCCCCGCAAGGCATCGCCGTATGACAGGGACGGGTGAACAGAGGACTGCGCGGTGTAGTCCTGCCGGGTTGAGTTTCGCTTTGGATAGCCGTATCACGCGCGGTGTTTGTCAGCGCGGAAGACTGCACGCGCTTCACGCTTTCTTGGGCTATGCACTGGTACACGATATTACGAAGCAAATGCGTGCTTCTTTTCGCGCCTCTGCATTCTTCTGCATTCGACGCTGCTTCCCGCCAGTGCGTACCAGTACGAAGCGAAAAAAAAAAAAAAAAAGGGGAAAGAAAGGTGGAGCGATCTCGTAAGTGCATTTGGTCACTGGCCGACCGGCTTCAACGAACGAGCTCTATATAGAGATTCACACGATTAACAAAAGCAATCTGTTTACTGACGTTGCGGCCGGTGGACCGGCCTTCATCAGAGCCGATGAAAAAAGGAAAAGGGGTCCACCGGCCGCAACGTCAGTAAACTTAGATTGTTTGTGTTAATCGTGTGAATCCTTTCTTTAATATATATATATATATATATATATATATATATATATATATATATATATATATATATATATATATATAGAGAGAGAGAGAGAGAGAGAGAGAGAGAGAGAGTCTTTTCATCTTCTTTAATTCCTTTATACTGACTCCACTATTACAATACTACAATTAATAAGTTCAATAACTTCCCTTATGTATGCTTTCCTAGGCTTCTTTGTTGGTTCATTAAGTTGTTTCTAACAAACAAACGATATATATATATATATATATATATATATATATATATATATATATATATATATATATATATATATATATATATATATATATATATATATATATATATAACGCGGGCACTTCATCGCAGGTAAGCACCGTGTCAACGAAACAGGCTTTAGCGGCGCTGCGCACAAACACGCTCCCTTTGGTCGTAGCTGCACAGAGCGGAGTCACGAGCATGCAGAGGACCGACTACAATTTGTCACCTTGCATAGTTCTCTGGCAGGCACGTGAATACGCGGCTGCGTGCGTACAGTCTACTAAGTAATCAAATCCGAAAAACAGGTCATTTATTTTTGCTTCTTCGTTCCTCAAGTTTCAAGGTTGTTATTTTCAGCCACAGGACAGCGTCGCCTGCCTCGCAACGCACAATAGGCGCAGTCATTAGAGAGAGTGGTGTGTGTGGGAAGGAATGTGAGGTAGAGCCCGTCACAATAGCCGCTGTTTAATGTTTTCCTCCTACTTTCTTCCCTGATAGCGCGTACCCGCAAAATTATGCCGGCTACAAGAGGGACCAGCGCGGTCTTTACAGACAGACGCGCGTACTGCTACTAAGGAGCAAGTGTGTGTGTGTGTGTGTGTGTGTGTGTGTGTGTGTGTGTGTGTGTGTGTGTGTGTGTGTGTGTGTGTGTGTGTGTGTGTGTGTGTGTGTGTGTGTGTGTGTGTGTGTGTGTCAGATAGAGAGAGAATGAGAGGGGGGGGGGGAGGCGGGGGGTTAGATCTCTGCGACCCAAGAAAAGAGAGCGAACTCCACAATGCCGAGCCAGTCATCGTACTACCAGGGTCCCAATACTTAATGAGGGACCCTGGTACTACGTTGTATCGGCACATCATGAACACTGCTATAGCAGTGGTGAGGTAAACGTCCTTAGGGGAAAGTGCATAGTAACGCACAACACTACACAAAAGTATAGAGACCATGCGTTGCATTGTGCTACAAGATAGCGGTGTTCTATGCACTTGAACACCACACGGTGGAAACAAAATACAAACGAAACCGCAAATTATATACACGAGAATGCGAGAAAAGTAAAGATTGACTACTTTCGAAACTTCACTTCCTTCTCACTCATCTGGTCCCTCTGCTGCTTTTAGATCGATTGTGATGTAAGTCAATTGTTTGCATGCCTTGGAGCAAGACGATGAAGATGAAGCCGTCATAACTCAATGGACGGCAGCCGCAAGGCTTACGCCGTAAGGGTGTTCTACATGGACGGTAGCAATTACATGCTGTGTTTATAACACGCCCGACACCGAGTGCGCGGATTCGTGCCCGTCTATTTCGTCACGCCTTAGCACCACACATAAAAACAAGAACAAAGACGCACACGAAGAGGAAAAGGAAAGTGGTAAATGTCCCTACTTGAGCAACAATACCAGCGATCTTTTTGTCTGTGCATGTCGTTAATAATAATGCTTGCTGGATTATAGGTGACAAAACCAGGGTATGATTATGAGGCACACACTAGAGGGCAGGGGGGTCCGGTAATTTCAACCACTTGGGCTAGTTCAAACGTGCACTGAAATACAAGAACATGGGGCTCTATAGCATCTCGCCTCCACAGATACAGCAGCGGCCTGGTTGAACCGGCGCCCGCCGATCACCGCAACCGCTGTACCACGTCGACGGATCGTTTGCCGTCTTAATTTTAACGCGTTTACCGTGCGATAATTTCCGCATCTCCCGTGTTATTTTTCCTACACTTCATTTGGTCATCCATATCTTGCTTACTATTGATCCTTCTCTCTTAACCAAGTGCAGGGTGGCCAACCAGACGCGTTCTTGTTGCATCTCGCTACATTGCTCCTTTCATCTATCTATCTATCTATCTATCTATCTATCTATCTATCTATCTATCTATCTATCTATCTATCTATCTCACATACACACACTTTTTTTTTTTTACTTTCCTCCATGGACCGACTGACGTGGTGTCGATCGTGACCGCATACACCGCACACTGTCGATGAAAGAGTGCTGCTACGCTATGCAGCTTCAATCTTAGACCAGAAAGAAAAAAGAAAGTACTACGCTGTTCACGGTTTCGAGAGAGGAAAGAAAAGGGGGCGCGTGAAGATGCGAGTTAATTTTTTCCCTCAAATGACCCGCAATTTGCGCCGGTCCGCGACGCGCGTGTCGCGCTGACCGTCAGCATCTCGCACGTAAATTCTTTTTCCTTTTTCCTGCTACGTGTTTCCGACACGTTTTACGCCGCCAAGCGTGACCAGTGTGTTTTACTGGAAGCTGTAGTACACGAACGAAGAAGGGACGCTTGTGTTGGAGTGCTTTTTTTGCGCCCGTTAAGACAGAAAGAAAGGTGGAGAGAGAGAGAGAGAGAAACTTTAGAAACAAACGCTCGCAAGCACAGCCTGTGTGGACGTGTGCTGAGTTAGTCGCACAGAACACTGATTCCGAGTGGCTGGTACGGAAGTGGCGGGAGTTACGTCACTCATTCACTCTGCGTCGCGGACAAGAGCTCATGTATGGAACAAAAAGAAACAGCGAAAGCACGCACGCTAGGGAAGTTGCGAAGGCTTATTATGCAAGAACAGAATGCCGGAGTGCGCGACACCTTAACGCCGGTTGATCGGTGCTCAATGTATATTTCCGCGGATCGCTGCTTATAACATCGATGCGTGCGCGTTACTGGCGCAACCTTTGTTCCTTTCTTTGTTCTGTATTCGTAATAGTGCTTTGGTTTATGCATTTGTGGTGCGCAGCGTTGCATGGTTCGACTCGATTGGTGATCCCTTGGCTCGGCACCCTAAAACATATCTCGCGGGCCCGGGTACGTTTACAACACTCGTTCGTATTGCTGCATATATTGTTGCATATAGTATATTGGAAGGTATAAACTGCATTAGATCAAGCTATGCCATTACATATACAGTTAACAAGATATCATGGTTAACTTGACCATATGCCTATGCACATCTCGCGCCAAATATATAAACAAAACAAAAGAACTCCCACACAAGATCAAGCCAGAAGAAGCGACCGTCTTGCGCACGCGTTATAGTTGGTGTTCGTGACTTCTGGTATAGCGCATAGGAAAACTTCAAGTACGCTTGCTCGTGCACGTAAGTGTACGTCCTGCACATGTTCTGTCAGATAAACGCATATCACCTCGTATTTGCTCGTCCTGTGAAATGGCGTGCAACTGACATGGGTCAAGCCTTATATACCTTTAATAGCCTCCGTCATGCTTTACAATACGTGTCAGTTATTCACTTATGGCGTGCAGCAGTTGTGGAACTACTTCGACTGACAGAACAGTCAAGTGTGTGTGTGTGTGTGTGTGTGTGTGTGTGTGTGTGTGTGTGTGTGTGTGTGTGTGTGTGTGTGTGTGTGTGTGTGTGTGTGTGTGTGTGTGTGTGTGTGTGTGTGTGTGTGTGTGTGTGTGTGTGTGTGTGTGTGTGTGTGTGTGTGTGTGTGTGTGCGTGCGCGCGCGCAATTCAAGCATAATTTGTCAGCCTAAACCGATTCACTGTTTCACTTTTTACCCTCCGCGTGGTGGTATACAGCGGTCACTGCGCTAGGCTGCTGACCCGAAGGTCGCGGGATCGAATCTCGGCAGCGGTCACCGTATTTCGATGGAGGAGAAATGTTGATTGACTGATTTGTGGGGTTTTACGTCCCAAAACCACCTGTGATTATGAGAGACGCCGTAGTGGAGTGCTCCGGAATTTCGACCACCTGGTGTTCTTTAACGTGCAGTGACAAAGCACAGCACACGGGCCTCAACATTTCGCCTCCATCAAAATGCAGCCGCCGCGGCCGGGATCCGATCCCGCGACCCTCGGATCAGCAGCCGAGTACCATAACCGCTAGATTACCCTGGCGGGGCGCGAAATGTTGAGGCCCGTGTGCTGTACGATGTCAGTGCACGTTAAAGAACCCCAGGTAGTCCAAATTTCCGGAGCACTCCACTACGGCGTATCTCTTAATCATATTGTGCCTTTAGGACGTAATACCCCAGAAATCAATTAAAAGAGCACCGAGACTAGCTTGCAGCGGATGCGACAACCCGTAAGAGCAATCCTGTAACCGTGGCACAGCCACACGTGCCACAAGGAACTGTCCCGGTCCTTTCGCTGTCGTCGTCTCCGCACGCGCGCTTCGCAAGCCAAAGCGCTCGTCACGCTTGGGATCACAGCGGCGGCGGCGGCGCGCTTTCCTCTTTAAAGGGTCGCTCGGAAAAATCTTCTTCCTGTCTTCGGCGCGTCGTTTTCGGGACCCTCCTCTCGCGGACGGCGAAGACGACGCCTGTGACTGAGCCGCTGCCGAAAGAGAAATGTAGGTTGGAAACTGATTAACATGAGTGATCGAAAGAAAAAAAAATAAGATATACATAAATAACGCGCGGGCACCGCGCTCGCGCATCGGTTCCGCAACGCTGGGTCCGGCGCCTTCTCACCCCAGCCCCTCCCCCTCACCCACTACTCTGGCCGTCGTCCGCTTTTGGGACCCCTGCTATAAAAGGGGCACGTGTTTCGGCAGAATGGCACAGCCACTCCGGCGACAACCAAGCAACAGGCACCAACTTCTCCCACCATCGGTGAGTTGGATGAGAAGCCGAGGCTCACTACGCTCAGGTACCGATTCTCGGGCCTAGAGATCCAGGGATCTGAAACTTCGATTCGATCGGCGCCGATAGAGTCTTCGACTATTCGTCGGCCTGCAGCTTCTGCCGGTGAAACCTAGCGACCATCCATCAACGAGCGTGAAGTGGATGCTCTCTGAAATCTACGGCAGTGATTGCGAATCCTCTTGTGGGTGCTTATCCTATGTGCGGCTTCATTTACGGGAGTTGTACACCGCAGTAGTCAGTGTAGTATATGCTTACTCCGCTCGGCACAGGCACGCGGGGACGACGTAGTACTCAATCGGGAACATATGTGAGAACAAGTGAAATGTGCAGTGAGGTGGCGGGACAGACGCATGTGGGATGAGTACGCCCGCAAAATGTAGTCGTAATTACTTCTGCAATCGTTGTAAGGTTGGCTAATGATTTGGCGCGTGTACACAACTACGCGAAGAGCATTACAATTTCAGGAGTCAACGCTGCTGCGATGAGAGCACAAATGACAGTTTTAGAGATAGGCGATCGTGGTGGTGCATTCTTCAAGCGTGAATTTGTTGGCGAAGGGTAAAGATTAGCGTTTGCAGCCCTTTCGTTATGTTCTAAAAGGTACAGTACAGGCCCACAGCACAGACCAACTATAAAAAGAATTGGTCGGTACATTAAGCGCTTACGTCCTTCTGTAGATGTCTTACTTCCTTGATTCAACAGATCCCCCCCCCCCCTTCCTTAGTGTTCTCTTCATCTCTTTTAAACTTTTCGTTAACATAGCGTTCACCTTCTAGAAACAGCCTCGCGCTCATTAGTGAGTTAACCACTGCACCCAGCACAAATTAACGCTGTTGGGCTTTCACTGTGTAACTTATCGTGATTACCAAACAGCGCATGTAACTTTCAACTCCACCGAATCCTTGGTTAACACGCTTCCGGAACGAAAACGCAATTTAGGCGATAAAGCAGCGACTACATGACTATCCACACCTGAATCGTTTCCGCGACCAAACCTAACCACTTCCGCATCCTCGCAGCAGCCGTAGACCACAACATCCAGCTCAAGATGTACAGCCGCCGTGTCACGCTCACCCTCCTCTGCCTGACCCTGGTGGTGGCCCTGGTGACGCAAGAGGCCCAGGCCAGTAAGCTAAAGAAGGTGGCCAAGTACGCGCTCATCGGTGCCGCCCTGGCGCCAAGGGTTGTCCCCATCCCGATCCCGATTGGGTAAGTGCAACCGTCCAATCAAACCGCTTCGAAGATAGCGGAGTTCTTGCGCATACGGTGCCACCGCTGAAAGCACCGCGGCAACGAACCACGGTCGTTATTGATATACGAGAGCAGGAAGAAGGGATACGAAAGAGAAAATTAGCATCCACCCGTTTTGTAGCACAAAGCTACAAGGCGATCCATACGGATTTCTCAGAAATGAAAGCTTCTTATTTTGCCGAAAAATTCGCGCTGGTCCGGGGTTCGAACCCGGGACTAACGCCCGTCCGGGTCGCTCGCTCTGCCAATTGAGCTAACCAAAGAAAAAGGGATGTCGGTTCAGAATAACTGGGAACGCATTCGTGAAGTCACTCGACCTTGTGCCTCTTGTGAGCTACATGCTTGACTCTAACTAACTAACTAACTAATAAATAAATAAATAAATAAATAAATAAATAAATAAATAAATAAATAAATAAAAACATGGGAGCGAAGGTAAGCTACATAAGAGCGAGCACAAATGGTTATTACGGCGCCTTGGCAGAGTCAGCACGCGATTAAAACAAAACACACTTTGTAGCAAACGGTCATTTCTCGACAAGGTCTCGACGTGACAAGGACCACTGTAAAGGCCGAAGTCACCGCACAGCGCTAGGAAGGGTGTGGGACGACCCGCGATTAAGATCAGTAGAGTGGTGTATGTGTGCCATTAGCTGTATAACGAAGTTCACAGCTGTGCTGGCAGCGAGATAGGTGCGCCGAACTTCTTCGTTTTGGTTGGGCGCTCCAGGAGGGCGGTGTTGGTTTTCGGCGTGTTAGACAGGCGGCGGAGTACTCCGACTGAGAAGCTATCTACCCGCAAACCCGTTAAATCACAGCGAACACTCAGAATGCGAACATAAAGGAAACCTCAGGCGCGCGTCACGCGCGCACACGACGTAAATGTGGCGTCTGCACAAAGTATCCCTCTTCGGCTGGTTACATTTATTTTGCTAGACGATACGAAGAGCGCACTAACAGACGAAAGAACGAAAAGAGTCACACGTACAACCTCCGCCGCCTAACTTAACGATATTACAAGGAATACGCATATAAATAACATTGAACGCAAGTCACACCTTGCTTTTTCTAGAAACTGTGAACGTACAGCGCAGTGGGGGGCTTCGCGCCTTGCGCGACACTTCTCACGACATCCCCTTAAATATTTTGACTCACGTAGCCCGGATGGTATACTTCCAAGTGGTAACAAAATCGTAAAGGCGGGCAAATTACGTCTCAAGGCTTCACCT
The DNA here is from genome assembly GCA_013339685.2 of Hyalomma asiaticum. NCBI lineage: Eukaryota > Metazoa > Arthropoda > Arachnida > Ixodida > Ixodidae > Hyalomma > Hyalomma asiaticum. The sequence goes on along the minus strand of CM023486.1, from coordinate 79,128,822 downwards.
CATTTCAACCTCAACACAGATTGCACGATCTCATTCAACCTCATCCAAATGTATTGAGAATTTGAGATGCTTCACAGGTTGAGTTCAACTCAACTTTCAGCATCTGGTAGCTATGCCTCACCTCAACATCACCTCAACGTGATTGTTCAGGTTGATGTCAAGCCCTCGGATCGATTTAGCGAGTGCAAGGTCTGGTGCTCAAGTCAGACGCAGGTTACTTGTTTGCCGTGGAAAAGCTCTTGCTAACGTGTCGGCACACTTAGGCTTGTAACACAGGCGGCTTGAATCTGTCGTATAGCGTATCGTAATAGCTGAACAAAGGTTCCACCTCAACACTCGACTTCCAAGCTTTATCAAGTTGAGCTGACAATCACTGGCACCGCTCGCAGAATTTCTCGCAGCCGACAAACTCTGCACAACTTTACCTCAACCTTTAGATATTAAGGTCAGAATTGGTGTTGAGGTCGACCTCATCAAGTCATTACATCGTAAGACTGGTCATCTATAGTTACGAACGTGAACATAAGGAAACACGCCTAACACTCTCTCCGTACAATTCGCTCAAGAGACTTGGGGTATGGAGGAGGTGCATGTTCATAGATTCCGCGCAAGTCCTACCTCCCCGCGGTTCTCGAGAACACGTCGTCCTCGCCTGCATTACAAGGTCGACCACGAGAGATAAAAACATTTTTAGCAACGTCTTGAGCCACGTAAGAGCAGGGACATTGGGTAACGCGCGACGGCGCCAAACGTCTGCAGAAGAAGAATACGTACGCCGATGCAACACTTAGCTCTCAGTATGCAAGACGTACGGATGATAACGTCGTACACGAGGAAGAACACACAAGGCCGACTTGCTGTTATCGAGACTGCACTCCAGTAAGGAAGCAACGCGGATGCTGATAACCGGGCCACAATCTCGTATTGCCATGGAAAAGCTATCCTTCAAGGGCGCGACATGCTATCAAGCGCGCGGGGTACACGGTGCGTATAGGATATACCATATAGCTACAGTGTGGCGATATTCAGAAGCACCTTGTGCGGAGGACGACGTAAGACTCACCTAAAAAGTGTCAGATTATTTCAATCATTTAGTTACCGGGTGTCACACGCCAAAACTACGATTTGAGCCATGCCGTAGCGATGCAATTACGATACCTTAAACATCCGGTGTTCTTCAACGTGCACCCAAATCGAAGCCCACAGGCATTTTCGCATTTCGCCCAGACAGCAACATAGGAATAGCGGCATAGGAATCGAACACGCGCCACAACACCATAGCTGCTACGTCACCATGACAGGCCAAAAAAAAAAAGGAATAAGCATTGTACCATTTAAGGTTGGAACCAGTATTACTAACTCAAACTCCAAAGGCCCTTGAGGACCGGCCTATACGTGAGCAAGAAGTTCTTGTTATGTGAACCAGACACCTATTTGAAGATGAGCAGCAGAAACGCGTCCTTCCAGACTAAAAGGCATCCAACCTCATCTTGAGGGGCTAGTTGGTGAAACATATCTTGAAAGGAAAGGATGGTATATCATTTGAAAATGAAAACCTTTATCTATGTTTCATGTTTTTCTCTCTGGCTGCAGTTCTGTGCATGTAACATGTGTGTGTGGAGGATATACTAAAGGATATACTATATACGTGTGAAGGTCGAATCAATCAGTTCGTGGTGGCGCCCGTCATGTTGTCTCCCTTTTGTGTTCTGCCTCAGTTTTGCGCCTTTCCTTTTAAGATACGCTTCCAACCACTTCGCAGGATAACCTATATACGAATCTATCTATCATGTTGCTCATCGAGTGAGACACCTTCTACGTAGGGCAGTCTTATCGCTTGCACACGTCGACAAAGCTTCTTTGAACACGATACGGTAGTACGTAAGAGCATAGTGCACGATTGCTTCAACCTGCGTACACAGAATGAAATCGCACAAGGCAAACACCGGTGACAAGGGCGAAGTGGCGCGCGGCTCTGAGGTAACGCTTCAATGACCTACGTGCGCTGTGAGGTCTCCGCGCATCGTACAGAGACAGCACATGGAGGCGCTTCAGTAGTGGCGCTTCAATAGACAGTCGTTATGAAAACTAAGTAGCAATCACTAGGAAAGATAAGACGAACATGGACGTGTTTAACACAGGCGTCAGCAAGTATAACGTAAAAACAAAAGTCGTGTTCTACTCTGCGCTTATTTTCACGGTGTAAAAAGATAATCAGGCAAACAGCTCGCCTAAATGGAAAAGTGAGAAGCCAGATGAACAAATACTTCAAAGATCTCCAGTGTTCCAATATCAGCATCTTAATGTGAAAACTGTATGATTTGATATTTTACAGACTTCTTCACTGACCCCCCGTTATGCAATACACCGCAGTAAGCCACCAAATAATAATAATAATAATAATAATAATAATAATAATAATAATAATAATAATAATAATAATAATACCTCGCACACGGCGGATCACCAAGTTGGAATGAAGCGCGATGTTATGCGTCAGTGTCAGACATTACATATAACGGTGCGTGCTTGACTGATAAAATATTACTTAAGACAGTAATACTAAAGAACTACTTTCATCCCTTACAGCCACCACGCACACTACGAGCCCCACTACGACCACGGCTGGCACGCTGGTCTGCAGGGCGGTCACGGCTGGTGGTGAGAAGAGGCCACTGATGGTGGGGACAAGCCCGCACCCGCGACAGCAAATCAAAGTCAACACCACTCAAGTTCCCGCTCCGTACCGAGAGCGCCTCCAACCACCAAATGTGTGACCAGTCAACGTCGTTATTGTTCCGTGTTCGTTCGTGTTTTTTTTTTTTTTTGCGTGTCTGTATATACACTACGTGTGTACGCGTACCTGACATCCTACCATGGACTCACACCGTGTCTGTCGTCCTTGTCTCCTGAACCGACGTCTACTCTTCCCGTTCTTGTCCGAACGTGTTCGCTTTGAAATAAAGCAAATAATTCATTGACGACCTACAAAGTCCGTTGCTTGTCGTCCCTCGCGCGTGCACAAGCTGATCGCAGCACGCTTGTTCCTACGGCTTTTTTTTTTGCATATTTTTTCTGTAATTCATTACGAAAGACAGCGCAAAAATAAACGATCACACGACATAGAGCAGCATTGTGCGCATGCGGATCTTTCGTGTCTTCGTTGAATTTCGCGCCTTTGTTTCTTTCGTATTGTTCCTACGCGCTACAACTGGTTCGTAAGCGTCGGGAAAGTACCCCACACAAAAATGCCGTCACTCTGCAGAGTGACGGTACTTTTGTGTAGTGTACATTGTGCAATGTAGATGCATATATTTCCTTCTTCATCATCACCTGTTTTGTGCAGTACCCTTGTCGAAAACTCGTGCGCAACGGTTTGTTGCGGAAAGTAGCACCTGCTTCTGTGGCACAAACTTCATAACAGACAAACATTTGCGCGCCCGTCAGCTGAATTGCGTCCCCAATCAGCTTTTCGGCCTACTCGACAGGCTCTATTACATGAAGACTTGCATACGGTGCACGTCAATGCAATGTTTTTCATTTGATTTTATTGGCTATCAGGCGATCATCCCGCGGGAGATTTCCGTCAACTCCACACGCACTTCCGTGGAAAACGCTGAGAGAGGCTATACAAAGCACCAACAAACAGAGTCGAGTTCCAAGGAATGGTCGAGTTTCAGTCATCTGTAATGAGCACTGTGCAATGTGGCACTGCGGCCGCCCGCACAAAACATGCGGTATCTGCAGATATTCATGCGAGGTAATTGATGTTCGGCGCGACCGTGGTTTCGTATCTACTTCCTTGTTCCTAACCGCAGAACATCTTCATCGATTCTGCGGGAGCTCGTAAAGGATCGGGATACTACACTGTTCAGAGACGCGCGGTTCTCCGTGTCATTCGCGGAGCTCACAGCAAACCACGCGGAGACCGCAGGACAACACTTCCGAAGCACTTTTAAACGCTGAAAGGCGAGAAAACGGCATCGTCGAGCGTTGTCGACTGTGGAACAAGTTGTGCAATGGACGGTTTGAAGGCTTGCATGCTGGTAGGTCACATCAATCGCTAAACATCGCGGGAGTCGTGTTGAAGCCATGCCGTGGCGAAAGGCTGTAGGGAAAAAAAATAATAAACGAGAATAAAAACGCCGGGCGACTTACAGGAAGCTCCTGGTCTTGGCTATCCAAGCTGAATGAATCGCTGAAGCCAGGTTGCTGTGTCGGTGCAGAGAGAGAGAGAGACAGAAACAACGCAAAGTCTATAGATGTGAAAGGTTCGTGGTATGCTCTGACAAAGATAGTATAGGTTCCACATATGGAGCTACTGTCTTAAACCAATTCAGTCGTGACATAACGATACACGGCAATCGTGTGACGCAGGGTTTCCACATATAGACCTTAGGAAGCATGTCTCGACCCCAATGCCTGGTGACCGCCATGGAACAGTTTGAAAGCTCGTGCATTTAAGATGGCGAACAGTGCGGATGACGAGACAAGACTCACACTCAACATGCATGCCTCTTCGCCGTGTACACGACACCACACACAACGACCGCCTAAAGGTGTTTACTCGCAAATACACAACCATTGGTAAAATGCACCGAAAGATAGAAAGCCTGTAGATGATTAATCGCCAGAGTCCGCTGTCAGTGCGGGCGCAGTGCCGGAGGGTTCTCGAAAGAGGTCGCGCACGCGCGACCTCGCTTATGTTCATGGCCGTTTCTTGGCCGAACAGCAAAGTACGGAGATACCAGGTCTCTCTGAAAGCAGATACGCGCTATCGAGACACCCCTTTAGAGGCACACGCCTCCGACGTCGGGCATAACAACAGACGCAGCCACATCCGCTTCCTTTTCACGCTGAACGCGTTTATTCCGTATATTTAGAACATGCATTGGAGTCTATGGCAAACTGCGATGTCCCAATTTAGATCGCAAAAAGTCACCTAGAGTGCCTGACTTGGTTTAACAGTGGTAATGCCACGAAGAATTCCCAAAGCTCATTTCCACCCTGTTTCGCTTGTATCAACGTTAGTTTCTCTCCCCTCATTCCAAATACCGTCTCTTATTCATTCATTCATTCATTCATTCATTCATTCATTCATTCATTCATTCATTCATTCATTCGACATTACACTAAGTCTCGCCACAGGCGGCGTGATACAGGAAGTGATGATGTGAAAGCACGAACTACCCCGGCTGGTAAAGCATAGAAAATTTGAACGTCGTTCTAGTAGTTGATCAACGTTCACGATCGCAGCTGCCAGTGAGGCTACATTCACACAGTTCGGTATATCCGATGCAAACGTTGTATACAAGGGCCCAATCCCAGAAGGAATCGCGAACATTCCGTACCAAGGTCCAGTCGACACCGGGCTGGACCGCGACCGGTGACTCGTCCTCTTCTTCCTCTTCCGGGGGCGTCAGGGACGCCGCTTCCGTGGGCGCTCCTCGCAGCGTGCCTTTCATCTTGAACCCGAGCACGGCCACGCCTGCGCAAAGCAGGTGCGCACGCCAACAGCTGTCGGCCCTCAATAAAACCACGGCCTTCGATCATCACTTGTTTTTTTCTTTGCTTTACCTTTGACGTCGGGCGTGGCAATGGCGTCGTACTGGTTCCAGTGGTTCTTCCACAGGGGTCCCGCAGGGGCGCGGCCACTGGGTTGCGCGGCGGCGGTCGACAGACGCATCTCGCCACGCCGCCCGTCCGCGGCATCGCCGACATTCTGCGGGTCGAAAGCAACGATGTAGTTTCCCATAGTAAGCTGCATCTCTGTTCAATTGAGATCTAAGGAAAGAGAAACAAAACTGGCTTTCACGCATGCAAGTAGGATTTTCTGCCATAGAGAAATGAAAAGGGATAATGGCATCCACCCTTTTATAGGACACGGATACTATCCATGCGCCGAATCAATCGACAACTCTACAGTTCGAGATAGACCGTCCTAGAAAACCGTTGGTCCCGGGTTCGATCCCCGGACCAGAACGAACCTTTCGTTAGCTAGGAAGCTTTCTTTTCATATAATATACGTGGATTTTATTTATTTATTTATTTATTTATTTATTTATTGAGAAATACCTTACAGCCCCAAGGGAACTGAGTAAGGGGGGTTACAATGAAATTACAGAAAAACTTGCAGGGACAGGATTACGTTGAAGTGGATATATATAAAGTTTACGGCATGAAGTTTCTTCGTAACCTCGTGCCGTACAGGAGTAAATGACAGTCTTCCCTTTCACAACCCTTAGTCCACCTTGCGGGTTTCCGGTGAAACTATTTGCCAGAAGCCATACAGAAAAAAGATCAAAGACAAGAGAAAAGCAGGGAGGCTAACGTGAAGGGAACGTCCGGTTACCAGTGTAGTGGACAGCGGGCTCTAAGCGCCAATTCGTTGTGAGCCTTCTCTTCCTACACCAGCGTGAATACAATGGGAAAGCGGAAAGAAAGAAAAGGAGCACAAGACCACACACGTTGGCGATAATATGCACCAGTCGGCGCCAAAATCACTTCAAGTCTCTTCTCTGTTGCGTGCACAAACAGCACATTTGTCTCTCTCTGGCGAGACGGCTCGTGTGGTCAGCGTCCCAAAGCGTAGTTTTCCCTGTTCGTATCCGAAAGTGGCCTGGATTTACAACTACCCACACGTCACTCCCCGTGAAGCAACCCTCGTGATGGTTACATACCACCTGCCCAATCCACTTGCCCGTAGTATTATTTCCGAGGTCCCTGAATATTTACCGCGAAAGTTAACAGCCAACACATCCGCTGCCTGGTCAAGCAACGCCGACGCAAGGTAAACGCTGAACAATGGCTCGCGACCAGGACAAGTACGTGACCCAAAAGACATTTCAGCCCAACAGCGTTACGTTAAGATCCGCCCCTTCTGATGGTTTTGTTTGCGTGAGTGAAAGCTGGTCAAGGGCTCCGGCAAAATACGTACGGCACCGTAAGACGTGTTCATTTTCGTTCATTTGCGTTGCACAGGTGAGAAGAACCCCACAGAGCGCCTATGGTATATTCCACGGCCGGGCTAGAGAGAGACGCTCCGCGCGCGCTACTTCGGGTCCGGCCGTGGGTATATTCAAAAGTGAGCTCACGTGGTGGGCGGCAGGGTCGAAGACGTTGCGCACGTCCTGTCGGGCGTGGTGTTTGCGCCTGCGCAGAGTGACCGTGTCCAGCCGCCTCTGGACTGCCGCCGCCTGCTCGCGGCTCAGCGTCCGCACGTACGACCGGGCCGCCGGAGGGGGCGCCACCGGGGGCGAAACTCCGTCGTTATGCTGTTGCAGATGAGTCCCGCCGCTCGACCCTGCATATATATAAATATATATTTTTATACGTGAGGGACCTCCGAATAAAAAACTAGGAGCCTTTCTTCGATCAGCAAAATAAGAAGGAGGGGAGGGAGGGCAAGTGAAGCAGTGAGTCCGCAGCCAGACGACCAGCTTTCATTTTCAGTCTATCTTGTTTTATTTTCAGTATGGCTAATTACTCGAAGCGATAAAGAAAGATGTACGCGCGCACTGTTTTCGCAATGGTGTTCTTTTTATTTGTTTTCTCTCTCTCTCTCTCTCTCTCTCTCTCTCTCTCTCTCTCTCTTTGAACGCCGAAAGTCTCGCAAGTCAGTCATTGCAAGGTTCGCTTGAATAGTACCACCCAAAAGACTTCAATTAACCTGCTCATTACCTCTTTAAGAATGTCACACAAGCTGGTTTGCCTCGAAGCCCAAGTACTTTTCTTGCTAATGTATAAACAGCTACATTGGAAAGTAACAACTCTTCGTTTCTAGCTAACTACTTACCACTGGCTTAGTGCTGATGTCGGGATATTTGTTCAAGGTACTCCCCTCCCCGCTATCCTGCGTCCCCTCCGCACCAAAGAGCTGTGGGAAGATGACCTCTGCGACGGGCCTCCCGAGGTCCGCCGAGCCCTAGTTCAACGGGCACGTGTGGACGCCGAGATCATCTTAGGGATCCCGGACTAGGGTTCCCTCCCGCATACTCACTATATATTACGAAATAAAAATGTTCATTCTGTCTCTCTGTTCAAGGCAGTTGGGACACTCACGTTTTCTGCCTAAAACCGGTGACGTAAACGTAGCCTATGCCTAGATAGGAGTATTCGACTAGAAGAAAGGCGCTTGACGAGACGGAAATGAGCAAGCGCAGTTGGTCGGAAAATATACGGCCTTCCGGTGAAAGCGTTTTGTTTTATTTTTCTTTTTATGGGTTTATTAGGTACAGCTCAGTAGAGCTCTCCCACAGTGGAGTGCGGTGCGCTCTGAATCGTTCACTATATTTGTTCTAAACCAGCAAATGTTGTTTGCGTGGGAGGGCAAGTGCACTGGGCGGAGCTCGTATTTAATATTAAATTGTAACTAACCGATAATGTAGGGCTACATGGACGAAGATATCGCTGTTCAACTGCAAGAAAATTTTCATACATCCATGTGCTAAGAATGAGTGTGAACGATTTCTGGAAATAGCACCCCACTACGTTCGCGAAAAAAGAAACAGCAAAAATAAATAAATAAATAAAGCATGCGCGGCGGCTTACACTGGCCAATCCCTAGTACGTGAATCGCTTACGCCTGAATAATACGGTGCACATCGGTGCACAGGTCTGTCTGTGTTCCTGGTTTTACAACGAAATACGAACGTCGTGGGACATTTCGCGTAGATCACGGTGTTAGTTTTCAGGACTCCTTGGTTTTAGGAGCCCTTGGAACTGACTTTTGGCGACGGACTTCTAGATTTTAGTAATTTTGCGGTTCTGCTTTCATAAAAAAAAAATGACAGTATCGAAGCCGTTTGTGCGAGTTACCAAACCCCAGACTTTACTAATCATGGCGAACACAACTCACCGAGGACGTCGTCGAGCACGAAGTCGAGCCCCACCTCGCGGAGCCAGTCAGCATCTTGCTCCTCTGTGGCAAGAGAGAGAAACATAAATGTTATGTGCTGTGGAGACGTCTGATCGCCCGTCATACCTGAAATCCTGCGGTGATAATTATTGCACAGCTGTGATCCCCAACTACGAATAGCACACATACGGTCACAAACAAAAATAACGAGAGGTATTTACAAGGAGGTGGAGGAAGAGGGAATACAGGTGACATATTAACAAGGTTTCCCTGAGGTCTGTGAAAGTATGTAAAACTTAGCATAGGTGGGCTTTTGTGAAGACCTGGGATGTCAGCTCGGCCTCGCACATTGTGGCGTCGTTACTATAGCGCTCTCCACAGCGGTGGCATGTACAGAAAGGTGTATACGGGATGTTAAGAGCGACTGCACGACAAAACAGGCGCAAGTTCAGGTATTGGAAGCACTGAAAGTCATTCCGAAGCGAGCTAGCGTCATGTGACAAACTCTTTCAGATGGGAGACTCTATTTTAAAAGCAGGCAAGGTCACGTGCACCAAAGAAATAGTTTCGAAAAAAGTTTGGAAAATAAGGCACTCGAGAGAAATAACGAATCGAAAGAGAGGTTGGTTCACCGATAGACGTGTTTACACCAACGCGACAATTATGAGACACGTCGCGTCGAATTCCTAGCGGATCGAAGAGTGAAAAAGACGGCGCTATACAGATCAAAATACAAGGACGTGTCGGTCACTGCGATATAGGTCAACTCACACGGTGCACGTGGAAAGCTGGTGCATCGCATTGCAGGAGAGGAAGGGGGAGGGAAGCGCGCTGTTTTTAACAATAGCGCCCATTATATCCAGTGAGAGGTTCCAGCTTGTTTCGAACCGAAGTGCAAACTTGTTAAAGGGCCCGTCAGCCACAGAAATGTCGAAAATTTGTTATGTAGCGGTCTTTTTTTTTTTTTTTTTTCAGTCAAAGAACTTTATTCATGAAGTGTCCCGAGGAAACGATTTCCCTCAAGGCACACTTTAACACGTTAAATACCACGTGTATACGTACCTGGATTCTGGTGGGTCGCTCGGTCGTCCTCCTCATCATCGTCGTCGACGCGGAAGTGATCGCACTCGCTCCAGTAGACATCGAACTGGCGCCCGTGGCCTTCGGAAGCGGCCGACGAGCTCCACGGCGCTTCCTCGCCCATATCTGCAAAACAGTGCACGGCAAATTACACTTTCAATCGAACTTCAGCCCCCGCTAAGTACGCGCAAAGCGTAAACGTGACGGCTTCCGTTTTCCGTAACGATGTCGACAGGAAGAGCAAAAAAGGCAACCAATCAACGTTGGCAAAACAGCTCTCATTGCGTGTCACTCTTACAGCCGCGTTCTTCGAGAGTACCTATATTTATTACGACAATACAAAGTTCAGTATTATCGTTCGCTTTTCACTGTGTACTGAGAGACAGCTTTAGCTCAACGTCCGCACGCGTTCCGCTCCATTTACGGCGACAACGTGGCTGGAATAAGTGGCGCGATGCTGTCATTGTTCCACAGCCTATGTGTGCGCATGTTTACCCTTGCTGTATGAACAGCTCGAGCTCAAGCAAGCGGGCGAATGTATAGGGTACGAGAGCTTCCGTTCTCGGCGGGGCTTCTCGCTTGCGCCTAAACATATGGTCCTACTGCAGCGGCGTCAAGGTGACAAGTAAACAATGTACGACGCACACTGTTTACTCGACGGCTTTTCCTGGCAGTGAGGTCTGTTGACAACTCAACCTTTAAGCCTTCCAGCATTCTTTGCTGAAAAGTGTGCCTTCCAACTGCCACTACGCTCCTCCGTACTAAATGCGAATAGATATTTGTGCTATATAGCAGCCACCTGGATCTTCGGAGTAGACATGCCAAGCTGCCAGCCAGGCTGGCTGACCTCTACAGCTTCTTCCTGAAGCAAAAATCTCTCTATCTCTTTAACATTGATTAGTATTTTACGACCCGGCTACCCGAAGCCAAGTTTTGCGCACGCAGGTGGTCGACCGGAAGTCGTAGATATTTGAGTTCAAGCAACCTACATAAGAGATGACGGTATAGAGACGCGGACGGAAATAATCGAATACGGATGTTTGTTGCGAAGAGGTTCGACGAGGAAGTTGCGCGGGAGGGCTTTTTTTATTACTCAGTTTGCACGTGACACACATTGCAGCACGTGACAGTTGTATGACGAGCCGCTGAGAAAAAGGGTGTTTACGTGGACGTACCGCTCTGCAAATACGCTTCGAAAAGCAAGTTCAGTTTCGCACGCTTTGACGTTCCTTATTTGCGACCGTTCGGAAATAGCCGCTTGGCCTTCTTTTCAACAACTGTGCTATCTACGAAAAATGTGCACCACTGAGCTGATCTTAACTGTGGTGAAAAAGTAATCGTTATGCATCTATCTCACATGTACGTCATATTTCACGCTGCGCTAAAGCTTATTTCATGCCATGTGCCAGCTTGATGTAGCATGCCCCACAAAGCATACAAAAAAAATGCTGCAAGAGTGTTTTCAGGGAAAGAAGATTAGCGCTGAGTTTCCCCCGAATGGAACTGTAATGGCGTGCTGAACATTCACTCCAGGTGAAGCAGTGGCGTAGCTGTGCCCATTTCATTTTACTAGATCACAATAACAATAGATAGCAAACGTTAGCCAATGCTAGCCAGCATCAACCAGGGCTGGCATTGTGCGAGGAAAGTGCAGTGTTTACACTGCAAGCTTTAGATAAAATCGTGCACTCTCAATACTCCAGCGTCTGTATCGTTTATATTAGGGTATTAGCATTACAGTTGGCGTGTCTAGACTACACCATTGAACGCCCCTCCCCACCTGCCCCTTTCCTCTCCATTTTAGCTGGGTTATTCTTCGTTTATTTTTTTTTTTTTCATATGAGAGCGCCCTCCCCCCCCCCCCCCTTTCTTAACGTATAATCTATATATGGCTCACTCGCTCAATCCCCGTACTTAATCGCATCCTAGCAGCGTCTATTAGCACTACTAGAAGGTAGTGGTCGCTATAGGACTGGCTAAACATGGCTAACTAATCGCTACTACTGGCCAGTGCTGATTAAATGAGCGTAAGTGTAGACTAATGTAAGCTAATGCACGTGCTATCCGCTATTATAGCAGAAACACTGTATTCATTCAAACTCAGTCCAATGATGTTCTCGCATACCGTGCCGTCGCGCACACATACACAATTTGATTTGTCTCTGCCTATCCTCCTTGCACCCCCCCCCCCTTTTTTTTTTTAATGCTTGCTGAAAAGAGGTCCATGGAAATTCATGTTTACTTTCTATAACCTCCTTCCCTTTCACAGTACCCTTGTGCGGTCGTCAAACACTACGTTATTATACTCGAGGGTGCCAGCACAAGCAAGGACCGGTACGAAGTGTATCGGCGTAGAGCATCGATATAGATAGCGATTGGCACGATTCAGTGGCTATTCGCGGGGTGTTTTCTTGTTGACGGAAACTGTAGGGTAGTTCATTGTTTGTTTGTTTTTTCTTTCTTTTTTTTCCACCTCAGATCGCCAGAAATTGGCATAGGCTGCGAGTTGGCACTCCTTCGGAAAAAAACGTACGGGCAACGAACTTCGCCAGCTGCCCTATCGCTGGACACGCTTTGTTGTCACTGCGTCATGAAAGTCTTGGCAAAGACGCATACCGGCCTTCTGTTTGGCACCGACTTCGATAAAGGAATGTATCACACAGTCCAAAGCCAGCGACGACACTGTTATAAATACATTCATGCAGGACGGTCGCTCAAGCAGTCGTCGTGATATTCCTACACGATAGCCTCACCGACAACTCCACCGAGGAGTTGTCGGTGAGGCTATATACACGGGCAAAGACCACGACCCCGTTAATACTCCAGATACGCAGCTTCCTTACACACTGAACCGTTTTTTTTTTTTTTGTTTTTTTTTTTTTTTTTTTTTGCTTTCAGCCGTCACGGCATCGCGCGAAAGATAAAGCACCAGGAAGCAGATGAGTGTTTACATGGTGGAGAAAATCATCCAGAACACTGACCACGCAGGTCCGGTCCGCCACGGTGCAGATGCGTTAGTGGGCGAAATTGAATTTTTCAAAATAAAATCCGTCACAAAAACTGTAAACTACGACCTAAACGCATGATAACACGGAGTGTAATTTTAATGCACGAGAAATCATAATTCCGTTGAGGAAACTCAAATACAAATCACTTTTCTAGCATTTATACCGCACCAACAGCGGCGAACCCGGGCAGCGCCACGTATGTAGAGGAATTGTTGACCCGGAACAGTTACCTGCGCGAACACCCTGCAGGTTGCGGCACTCGCCATGCTATCGCGTTCCACTCTTAAGGGCGAAGTTTAAGAGTCCTGCAAATTTTTTCTCGGTCCACCAAACTCCATGAATGCCAACATTCGTGTCATAAATTGTGCTTGTTCTTCCAAGCCGCCTTTCCTGCACTCTGTCATCCCTCCTCTCATGTGACTTGCGGCTAGGGTAGCAAACCCGTGCGCTTTTGTCGATCGTTCTGCCGTCTCTCTCTCTCTCTCTCGTTCACGTTATGGCACTCGGCTGCTGATCCGAAGGTCGCGGGATCGAATCCCGGCAGGCAGTGGCGGCATTTCCACGGAGGCGAAATGTTTAGGCCCGTGTGCTGTGCGATGTCAGTGCACGACGTTAAAGAACCCCAGGTGGTCGAAATTTCCGGAGCCCTCCACTACGCGTCTCTCATAATCAGAGCTGGTTTTGGGACGTTAAACCCCACAAAACAACAACGAAGCCAGTACTTCTCCCTACAAGTCACGACGCAGTTGGCAGCGCGGTTCGTCGTAGGCGAAAGCCTCCGGCCGACAGGTCCCTTCCGGCTCCGAACGCAAACAACGGCGCGTCTCGGACGAGAAGTGACGCAAACATGGCCGCCAGGCGTCAACAGCGTGCCGCGCCCTACGCATGGGGGCGAGTTCTTTTTTTCGTTCGCCGCAGCTGTCCCGCCACCTGTTGCGTCACAACTGCCGCACGCGCTTCGAGCCATTGACCGTCGAGACCGGCTTTCCGCGTTCGATGTTTGTGTACGGGAATCATTTACAGGAAAGTGCCGAACGAGCTCGCCACACGGCTGCGTGTCGAATGTATCAGTTTACCGCGTCGTTTCTTTCTCATTGGCTGCATTTGCTTTTATTAAAATTTGTTGGAAGAGGAACCTCTGGATTCTTTCTTTTGTTTGCTTGCCCCGCCATGGTGGTCTAGTGGTTATGGCACTCGGCTGCTGATCCGAAGGTCGCGGGATCGAATCCCGGCCGCGGCGGCTGCATTTCGATGGAGGCGAAATGTTGAGGCCCGTGTGCTGTGCGATGTCAGTGCACGTTAGAGATCCCCAGATGGTCGAAATTTTCGGAGACTTCCACTACGGCGTCTCTCATAATCAGAGCTGGTTTTGGGACGTTAAACCCCAGAAATCAATCATATTTTGCTTGTTTGTTCTTTCTTCTTTTTGCTTACAGACGTCCTGCTATACATTTTTTAATCAAAAGTCAGGAAACAGTGCCAATCAGTCGTGGAGGCTACTGTGAACATGTGAGTCACATATTGCATTGCACGCGCCACGGAATTCGTAGTTTGCTTCAAACACAGCTGCAAAGCACCTGCTCTTCTTTCAACAAATGACGTCACTGAGGGATGCCTACTACGTCGCTTGACTTGTTTCGTTGCTCTTCAAGAGATATGTCCACATTTTTTTTTTATTTCTTGAATTGAAAAACGAACAAATAAAGCATCGCAGATTATCTTTCTGCGATCATGAAACGAAACAATGCTCTTTCTGCCTCAAGCGGCTTAGCCGGCGCCCCCAGTGATGTTATTTGTTGAAAGAAGAGCGAGTACTTCACAAGGCCGTGTTTCAAATCAAATTCCGAATTACGTGGTGCGTGCAGTGCAATAATCAGTACAACGGTCGGTACAACGAAATCATATATGCTCCCCATAAATGCATGTTCCGCAAGCGCGGCTGCATAGCTTATTGGTTATGACGCTCTCCATCGGACCCCGGGATAGATAATCCGGTTCAAGTCCCACCTTAAGAAGAACGTTTCTTTTCATCTATTATTTATTTATGCCCCAAAACAGCCAACAACGGCGACGACGGCTACTATTATGCGGATCAACCTTCACCCTAACAGCTCAGCTCCTTAAAAAAAAAAAAAAAAAAAAAGACTCCCTGTTCGTGCCGATTTGAACCCAGCTGAATGGGAGCAGTGGCCTCCATCCCAGGCTCTGACCCCAGAGCCGTAAGTTAGCTTCCATTAGTGCAACCTTGCGAGCTTCAGTTCCGAGTTTGTTGTTGCTGCCCCCCCAAAAACTCGTGCTTTACGTGTCAAAACCCACGCTATGATTACGAGGCATGCCGTATAGTGGGAGGACCCAGGATCCATTTTGACCACGTCGCTTTCCACTACCGCATACCTTACCTAATCTGAGCAAACGGGTGCATAGCTTGCATTCCGTCGCTATCGAAACGCGGTTGACGTGGCCGGCAATCAAACCCGCAATCCTCGAGTTTAACAGGCGTGTTCTTCTGTGTCGTCCTTTCGTCACGTGTCAGATGCGCTGCTCCAGTGTAATTTAATACAGCGTACCAACAAGTCGCACTTGCGACCGTATAGTTGATTTCAACGAGGGCGGCCCGTTTCACACGAAGTTACTTTCTCACGGCCGCCGATCGCTGCCAGCCAGGTTGCAGTCAAAACACATCTCGCATGACGAGATGTGCGCTCTGTATCCGTAGGCGCACAGCCCGCGAAATGTCAAACGACGTCGCACGACTGCAGGTGTCACCGAGAAAGCGGAGGCCTCAACCCCACACACGTGGGAATCGATCGAGTTCGCGCACCGAGTGATAGCGCGTGTACTCGCAAGTCGCGGAACATGCTTTAAGCCTCCCTAAAAAAAAAAAAAAAATTACTTGGAGACAAACATGATTCCCTGTCGCTTCATGAAGTGGATTTGTTGTGCCGCGTTTTGAAATGTCAGCCGAGGTCGCCGTTACGTCGTTATCGTCATTCTCGCACATACGCGGTGGCAGCAGATTAGAGCTAAAAGAACATACAGGGACAGGTGATATAATTTAGTCAATTAAGAGGAGGAAAAAAAGGTGTACTTAGGCAGAACGTGTAATGATGGGAACAGACAACCGATCGACAGTGAGAATAACAGCATGCATGACAGGGAAAACGCTGCAGAGGCAGGCAGAAAAAAAAAAAAAAGAAGTTAGCGCGATGAAATCAAATGAGCGACTCGCAGGTGCGAAGCGGGATCAACCCGCTCAACACAGGGTGAGCTGGAAATCACTCAGAGATGCCTCCGTCCTGTAGTGGACTAAGGTTATTATTATTATTATTATTATTATTATTATTATTATTATTATTATTATTATTATTATTATTCGGAGGAGGAGGAGGAGGAGGAGGAGGAGGAGGAGGAGGAGGAGGAGGAGGAGGAGGAGGACGACGACGACGACGACGACGACGGCTAATACAACGTAAATGCATACAAAATTTCCATTACCCTGAGTGTCATTAAACTTCGTCTCTTCAAATCGCTGTAATGCAAACTTTACGAGTTTATTCCCCGAAACGGTACGCTGGCCTTCAAATAAACCACTTCGCTGAATTGACATAGTTAACACATCCTAAGCTTGTGTACTCCGAATTTACGACGCATGCTAAGTTTTCTCTGCGATCGCGTTTGCAACACATTTCCTTCGTTTTGTTTACTCTCTTTGTTTTGTTTTGCTTGACCGGTGGGAGAGGTTCCCACGGAGTACCTAGTTCCCTATCACATAGCCGAGAAGCCGCCCAGCACACTTGATGAAATAACAAAAAAAGTGTAAGTTTTTATTGATGTAATACAAGGAGACACCAACGCAAAAATGTAGTGCCAGCTACTCCTTGGCTTCTGAGCAGGTCGGAGACACAAACATAAATTCCGTAAACACAAGTTATCTTTTTTAAACAGAGTACATTGTGTATTATGCATCATTATCCTCATTTTACTGTTGATATTGATTACGCTTTCCTGTACATTTCTATTTGGCTGCTGCTTCCTTCCTTCTCGCATTATGCCCGTTGCTTTCACCTTTCGTGCATACGTTGCTTATATTTGGCATAGTGCACGGCTGTTGACATGACAGACGCGGGTTCGATCCCGGCCGCGGCGGTCGCATTTTCGATAGAGACGGAAATGCTAGAGGACAGTGTAATGTGTGTTTTTTTTTTTTTAGTGCACGCGTTGAAGAGCCACAGGTGGTTGAAATTTCCGAAGCCATCCACTGCGGCCGGCCTCATCACCAGTACTGTGGTTCTGGCACGTAAAACCACAGCAATTATTAAGCCCTTATTTATTATATACAAGCCCCGCCACGATGGCCCAGAGGTTATGGTACTCGGCTGCTGATCCGAAGGTCGCGGGGTCGAATACCGGCGGGGGCGGCCACATTTCGATGGAGGAGAAATGTTACAAGCCCCGCCTCCTCAGGCCCGTGTACTGTGTGATGTCAGCGCACGTTAATAGAACCCCAGGTGGTCGAAGTTTTCGGAACCCTCCAATACAGCATCCTTCATAATCATATCATAGTTTTCGGACATAAAACCCCAGAAATCAAATAAATAAAATTGTTGGTGTTTTTGTATGCGGTGAATAAGCGAAGAAGGCAGCTCGGAGTCAACGTGTCAACAATGGAGCTTGCCTGAGCCAGGGAGCATCCACGGCATTTAGTCGACAAACTTACTCCAGGCCAATGCCTTCTTTGTTCGGCCACTTGATATCTTTAAGTTCATTGCGCTTTAATCGCTGCCTACTTATGCGACTAATAAACGGCCGTGTGCGCCGGAAACGACATCGCTGACGATATAAACAAAACTGAAAAATGTCGACGCAGAGATTGTCTGCACTCATCAAAAAATGTATTGAAAAACAACCTACGCACAGTCCAGTCTAAACCGCAACTTTATAGCAACAAAGGTGTATTCGTATAAAAACTGCAGGCTAGCCAAACAATATTTATAGAGTTCAGACGTTACTGCCATCAGCCAGCGTGGTATCGATAGACAGCAACTGTAGACGGGAGGCTTAGCGAGCTACTGACGATAATCTGCAGAATTTCATACATAATACGCAATCTGAAATATTTACCCGATTTGACTGTGTCAATTGTGAGACTGCTTACCTCGTGTCCAAACTAATTTTTAGGAAACTATCAACGTATATTGTGTTGACTGCCTGTGATATTCTGTATTATTTGTCAGACTTCTCACTTTTGTGTCATTCTTACACGCCGCTGTTCTTGGTTGATATATGTAGTACACCGTATAAATCTGTTCATTAGCCAATGTGCATGTGTAGGAAGTGTTTGTGGCATGTGTCGTGACAGGCTGCGTCTCACTTCGACCTTTATAAAAGCGTGGAGAAAGACAACTACATCAACTTAATCGATATAAAAGAACAAAAAAAAAACCCTCAAAATTCAAGAGAATATGTTTTCTGTGGTATTCTGGGGTCTCTTTAATTTATTATTATTGTTGTTGTCATCCTACAGCACTGCCATGCGTTGCTAGGCGAGTGAAAGTTCCCAAATCGCCTATTTCGTGCAGCAGCTTTCGCGCACCTTCCTCCAATGCTCAGGGGTATATAAAACTTAAAGGGACTTTTCAGTATGACGTCATGGGTTATTTTGGCCCTAGTTCAATAAAGAATGAGGCTACAATTTTAGCGCAAAAAAAAAAAAGAAGGAGACAAGGACGTACAAAGGAATGACACAAGACAAGCACGTCATTCCTTTTGTTCGTCTTTGTCTTATTTTTCTTTTTCTTTTTTTGCGCTACAGTTTGTCGTTACCAAGTACCAACACGTCCAACTAGCCACATTAGTCGAGGTTTCAATTTATAATATATATAATATAACATATAAGCTCAATATGATTTTTTTTTTCTACAGCTACCGCTGTATTCTTGCTCCACGAAATGTTTCAGGCAAGAACGCTTGGCAGGACCGCAGAGAAACAGTGGCTGGCGCTTATGAGCGCGTGGAAGGGGGCTTCACTCCAGGCTTCAGTCGCATCAGTCTACGGCGATGTCTCTGAATGATACAAATCAAGTATATCCTGGGAACAAGTAGACCTCGTGAAGCTTCTAGGAGAAAGAGAAGATTACGTCGTGGTCGGTATTACCAGAGTCCAGCACCGAACGAATACGCGATGTCACCGATTGGTACTGTCCACTTAGCCAATCCCACTGCAGAATTAGACGTAAAAATCAACTAGCGTTGGACAATGCCGTTGTGAGCCCACACGGATTCCCGCCCGTGTGACTATCGCCCCACGGTCACGCTCGCACTCGAGCGATAACGACAGAATGCTAGATAACAACGGCGCACGCCGAAGACTTTAATCTACTAAGTAAACTTCACGAAGCAAATACGAGAGAAGCCGCAACGGCAACTCGGCAAGTCGTAAGCCATACGCTCAGGGCTCACGAAAGTCAGCTGGACCGCAATCTTGTTGTTTGTGACGTTTGACGTCCCAAAACCAGCTCTGATTATGAGAGGCGCCGTAGTGGAGGTCTCCAGAAATTTGACCACCTGGGGTTCTTTAACGTGCACTGACATCGCACAGCACACGGGCCTCATCATTTCGCCTCCATCGAAACGCAGCCGCCGTGGCCGGGCCGGGATTCGATCCCGCGACCCTCGGATCAGTAGCCGAGTACCATAGCCAGTAGACCACCGTGCGGGGCGGACCGCAATCTTACAACGTTTTAAAAACAAAAAATGGTCCGGTCCACTAGGGCTCGCGTGACTGGTCAGAAATCGATATTTTGTTGACGCGAGCGCGACTCTGTCCAGTCACGCGAGTGCAAGCGGACCGGCCCACATTTTGGAACCGTTATAAGAGTGCGCCCGTGATGAACGTTCAACCGTGTACTCGAGGAAGGCTAGGGAGAAATAATATTCGGAGGATCGAACAGAACCGATCCCGGCGGCCCCCCGTATTGAATGATGTAAGAGATTGATTTTTTTTTTTTTTTCTGGAGTTTTATGTCCTAAAACCAAGATATATGATTGTGAGAGACGCCGCAGTGAAAGGCTCCGGAAATTTCGAACACCTGGGGTTCTTTAACGTGCACTGACATCACGGTAAACCGGCCTCAACATTTCGCCTCCATCGAAATGCAGCCGCCGCGGCTGGGATTCGATACCACAACCTTCGGATAAGCAGCAAAGTGTAGCCAACAGACCACCGTGGCGGGGCAGTGATGTGAGAGAGAAGCTGCAGCACGAAAGAACAGACACTGAAAGTGGACACTGCAGAACCTGCGATGACTTCGAAAGATGCTTTTTTTTTATATATATATAGAATCACCAACGATCGAAGTGCCTGCCGTAACGCAGGACACAGTAGTTTCGCGAGCATACGTATTTGATGACAACAACGATGTCTGTATGTCCTTTATCAGGAAATTAGATCGCCTCTTAGATGGGTCAAATGATCCACGCTATACCTGCGCACTTCACATCTTGTAAAGTGTACCCCTTACAACTTTTATTCATTCTGCAACAGCGAGAGCGAATGTTCTCGTACGAGCAATAAATAGGCATACGTGCAGTGCCTCTATTTTTTTTTCCCCCTTATTGTTATCTGCGCCTTTCTTAACTGATGTTCCATCAATTCATCCCGGGGATTTACGCGCAATAACTACACTACGATATGAAAGCACGCTGTAGTATAGGAGACTGCGGATTATTCTCGACCATCTGTCCTTTAACCGTTCCTCATTGATTGATTTGTGGGGTTTAACGTCCCAAAACCAGCTCTGATTATGGGAGACGCCGTAGTGGAGGTCTCCAGAAATTCGACCACCTGGGGTTCTTTAACGTGCACTGACATCGCACAGCACACGGGCCTCAACATTTCGCCTCCATCGAAATGCAGCCGCCGCGGCCAGGATTCGATCCCGCGACCTTCGGATCAGCAGCCGAGTGCCATAACCACTAGACCACCGTGGCGGGGCATTTTAACCATTCCTTAACGTCCGCTTAAATTCAAGTGCACCGATGTCTTTGCATATATATCGTTCCCATGGAAACGTTGACGCCGTGGCCGAACGCCGCGAAACCACGACGGGTGCCTTGCTGCTTCACTGAAACACCCGTCCAGTTTGTCCAATTCGTTTTTCTTTATTTTTTCAAGCATACTTACGAGCACTCCAGTTATATGTTTCTATGCACACGCATGAATGCGACTGCGCACGACGGAGGAGTACCTACAAAGGCTTCCAAAGGCTCAGCTGCTGCCTCTCAAGGCCAGGTCACAAATCCATATACATAAGCGAAGACCCATCGGCAGGCAGCACGTCGACACCAGGTCATGCAAGCAAGCGCGCTCATATCCGCGTGTGCGCTCCGCCGAACGAGAGCTCGCAAAAGAACTAGGGCGGGTGGGAACAGAAAAACATGTCACCGCCTTTTCTCGGCATCATTAGTTCAGCTCTTTCACCGAGGATACCGCAGCAAAATGAAGTGAAACAAAGATGTGCCGATGCCGTCATTTTCTGCAACGCGAGTACATAACGGCAGGGAGGAAACAAAATAACGCACTGACAACATGCATGCGATGCTGAGATCAAAAAGCAAGATAATGAAATGATACTAGGCTTGCTGGTGCTTTATCGTGTTCTAGCTGTCCCCCCGCTTCTCTTCACTAAACTTGTCTACTTCATATTATGCGCCGGATTTTGATTTATTTCGTGGTTTTACGTCCCAAAACCACCTATGATTATGAGAGACGCCATAGTGGAAGGCTCCGGAAATTTCGACCACCTGGGGTTCTTTAACGTGCACTGACATCG
Organism: Hyalomma asiaticum; assembly: GCA_013339685.2. Classification (NCBI taxonomy): domain Eukaryota; kingdom Metazoa; phylum Arthropoda; class Arachnida; order Ixodida; family Ixodidae; genus Hyalomma; species Hyalomma asiaticum. The sequence goes on along the minus strand of CM023486.1, from coordinate 79,107,046 downwards.
CACAGCACACGGGCCTCAACATTTCGCCTCCATCGAAATGCAGCCGCCGCGGCCGGGATTCGGTCCCGCAACACTTGGGAACGAAAAGCTTCGTGGATTTGAATCCCACTTCACCTCGTAAATGGATGAATTATGTCTTCGATTGTAAAGTGAAGTTCATGGAGATTTCATGTGCTCTATATAAGGCACCACAAAGGGCGACAAGCTCTGAAAGGACCACCCTCCTCCGAGTGCTTCTTCGTTTACTTTGGTGAAATATTCATAATTTTCTGACGACAACCACCATGTAAGGGAAGAGGAGTAGCCGGTGCCACACATGGACACCAACCTCTCCTTAAATTAAATTTAATAATTAAAGAAAATATCCCCTGCAGCGCCGTTCATGCGCTCCGAATCAGAGGGAAACACGCCTTCTGTCAACATCCTCAACGTTTATTCTTTTGTTTTTCTTCCTTTGCTATATACTGTGGATATAGCATGACACAGTGTCCCCCATATTTCAATGACCTCAATTCAAAGGAAAAAGAAATAAGGAAACGTCAGCAACACCTCGCTTCAGCTGGCAACTGCAGAATGCTGCTCATGCGTACTATACGGCTCTTCCTATACACTGGGTCGCACTCGTTATTACTGAAACAGTTTCCGTTCCTGCATCTGTTCGCCCACGTAAAAGCGGTGCTGCTCCAGAGCGCGAGCCAGGGCGACGGACCCATGGCGGAATTTACTTTCCGGGGCGCTGCTGCTAAGCGTCGGTACAGCCTTCCACAGTGACTGAATCCGGTGACGATTGTTCGATACCGAGAGGCACACGAAAACTACAACTCGCTATCGGCGGGGCTGGCCGAGATAACGGCTTCGATGTCCCTAGGCTGCGAGTGTGGATGTTCGACCAACAAAGCCCGAGACACGGCTTCAACATTCCGTTTGCAGCGCAAACCAGCCAGCGTCACTATCGCACGCAATCGGAGGAGAAGGCGTTGAACCCGGTGCTTTCAACTGGTGTCATTCTCTGATTCGTTCCTTTCTTCCACTCCTTTCACTTACACACATAGGCAAAAAGACAGAGTTGGCGCCTATACATCTCGCAGCTCACGCCTACATTCAATTCATGCACTCAAATCGTAAAGCATGACCAGTTGCCCCAAGTCGTCAGCAGGCCAAATGACTAACCTTCCCCTCAAATCAAACACGGGACACCAAAAAATGCTCAGTGCGCACGCGCACGCCGTATCGCTGTCCCACTTACTCATTTCGCCTTTGAATTTCCCGCGCTGATGCCGCCGCGCTCACCACTTGCTCGCGCACGAACGACGCACAGCCAGCCACCACGGCGAAAGAGTCAACACAACACGCGCGCACGGCTGCACACGCACTCACACACACGCACACACCAACGGTCGCCGGTGGCGCGGCAGGTTTCCGTGTCCCGAGCCTCAATCCGGGTAGCTCGGCCGGGGTTGTCGTCCCTCACCGGAGCCCGACGATCACGGCGTTCGGAACGCGGCGGTCACACCAGCAGCAGCACGGCGAGCAGCGAACCGCACCCAGCCTTCGCACGGCGTCCATCTACGCACGTCACGGCCGGAACCACGTGGGTTGCGTTTCCGGAAGGTGTACTACGGTGCGCCCAGTGCGCTGCGGCGTGCGCTCCGTCGTTTGCGTTCCGCGCGCGCCGATCGCAGTCACGTCGCCGGTTGAGTGGAGGGGGGGCCCCTCAAGGACAGCGGCCGGCTACGGGCTGCTGCTGCCGCCGATATGCGAACGCGAAAGCACAGGAGTGGCGCCTTCTCTGTAAGCTGACCGCGTCGCCGGAACCACTTTGCCTGCCGTCGTCGCTTGACCCGTCCTCAGCGCCAAATGCAAATGCGCGAGTCTCAAAAGAACCGGACCTTTTTCTTTTATTTCTTCTTTTTTTCGGCCACAGCATGTAGTGGCTGCCCTTAGGCAGAAGTAAAGGTAACACTACCGCGCCAGCATAAAGTTAGCTTTCGCAGTCGCGGGAGGCTGCGCGCAGACGTAACGATGTTCAACGTTAGCTATGCGTGGCGAAACACGCAGTCGCCAAGATTCATCCAAGCGATTTTCGCATCCAGCGCACTGCGGCGGGAAATGCCACGTGCAAGGAAGGCCATTCAAGAGTATGCCTCGAGTTGTGTTATTCTGTGACATCTGCGCAGAACAGTTTTATTTATTTATTTTATTTTATTTTTGTGCCTTGTTTTCGTGTTCGTGCTGTTTTCATCGGCGATTTTGGCTTGGCCGTTGTTTCACTTTCTCCGTGTTCATCGGGGATTTTGTCTTGACGGTTCTTTCACCTTCTCTTAGTTCGAATCTACTTGCTGAGGCGAGCACGGTACGGTGGTGGTCAGACGAAATTGTGAAATAGGACAGTTTACACGCGAGAACAATGGTTCGGAGGTTTCGCTGGGAAGTTCCCGCCCAGAGAGAACGGTGCCGTGCATGATGTTGTTTGTTTTGTGGGGTTTTTACGTCCCAAAACCAGTTCTGATTATGAGAGACGCCGTAGTGGAGGTCTCCGGAAATTTCGACCACCTGGGGTTCTTTAACGTGCACTGACATCGCACAGTACACGGGCCTCAACATTTCGCCTCCATCGAAATGCAGCCGCCGCGGCCGGGATTCGATCCCGCGACCCTCGGATCTGCAACCGAGTACCTTAGCCACTAGACCACCGTGGCGGGGCGCCGTGCATGATGGGTGGAAGTGGAACTTCTAACCCAAGTAGACCACCCGCCCCGTTTCAACACTACAACGTCCAGGATTTGCTATGGTACATTGCACTTTTCTGTCCGCTTTCGTTTTGGCCGACGCTAGTAAGTGTACATGCCGTACGGTCTATAGACTTGCCGCGAATGAGATAATAGAGAGACTTGTGTCATACTTCTAACAAATCACTCCAGGCGGATGCAAGAATTATTCCGGAGGGACGCTCTCACACAGTACACAGTGTATTCTTCTTTTCGTGGCATCATTGGGAGAGGCACGATGCGTCATGAAATGAACATGTCACTTCTTTTACCGCACACTTCAGATATCACTCTAGAAAGCCAGGGCCTTTTCCGGCACTTTAACGGCACCGTTTACGTGTTTTGTCCACCTCCCGTCTTCAGAAAATGTGACGTCCAAATATTTGTACATGTATTCTTTCCTAAAGCATCGGTTGTTTATAATACATTGATTTAAAAACTTACTAGTCTGTTTAGTAAAGCTGACATTAACACGCTCTTCACCGCTTAGTATTGTGTCATTCGTATTGCTCTATACCGCTAAGCTGTTGAGGTCGTACCGTAGGTCTCTAGAATCCGTTTAGTCATTTCAACCAGTATACAAAGCATAATCGTCCGCAAATATCCTAGATAATGCAGAATGTATGTCAAAATATCACGATCGTAAGGTATCCGTCCTTTTCGCAGGCAAGATCTGTGGCAAGGTGAAAATACTCCGTCACTGTCAAGGTTCCATAAAGGAACTATTTTTCTCGGCGTATTCATCGGTGCGTAAACTCAATTGTGTTGCCGCGAAGCAATGATTCGCATGTGTTTATCTTGCGTTTATCGTCGCCATTTTCAAATGATTTTCACTTAATTTGACCTCATTGCGCCATCGATTACACTGAATGTGTACCTTTTATTTTACTGCGCTAGCCTGGTTTATTCTGATAATATTTAGTCTGGATACATTTTAACAGGTTTTCGTCAGTTATATTAGCATTTTCTTGGCCCCGTTTCCAACTGCTTTTTTCTGTCCGTGACAAAGACATGAGACGACATTAGACGCCAGCAGTGCGGGCAGCTATAGGTTCTCCGCACTTTAAAAAGACATACAAGAGTATAAGGACCGTACATGCGAATAGGCGCAAAGCACTGTTTCTCCGTTATCATCCGCGAGAAAACAGCGCCGGAAATTGCTGATCTGGTCACGCGGTCACAGCGTAGTGCAAGCGTGCTTATACTTGGCACCTCGGGAGTCGGGGTTCGATACCCGCCTACCGCTTGGTAGGTTGCGTGTCTGTCTGCGTCTTGGTTATGCTTGCACCTCATTTGGAAGCTAGGACAAACGGTGTGCACGCTGTTCTTGTTTCTGCTCGTTTTCCAATGATGTCGTTAATGAATATTTTGGCTGGTCCTTGGTTGACATAAGCTGTGTAACATTAAACACCTGCGTGGGCGCGTATACCCGCTTACCACATGGATGAGCGGCCTCACCGTGGTGATCTAGAGGCTATGGTACTCGGCTGCTGATCCGGGGGTTGCGGGATCGAATCCCGGCCGCGGCAGCTGCGTTTCGATGGAGGCGAAATGTTCAGGCCCGTGTACTGTGCGATGTCAGTGCAGGGGCAGGTCAAAATTTACGGAACCCTCCACTAGGGCTTCTCTCATAATCAAATCGTGGTTTTGAAATGCAAAACCCCAGAAGTCAATCAATCACCGGCTGAGCACTACGGGTATGAACCACACGTGATTTCATTATTGTTAATTGCGACGTACATGGCGAGTAAATCACGTTAATAATGTTTACATCAGTCATTCATGTTTGTCATACATTTATACCCTACCATCCAAACTTTGGTGTATACCAGGTGAACGAGACGATCAGAAGACCACCGAGACGTAGATAGATAGATAGATAGATAGATAGATAGATAGATAGATAGATAGATAGATAGATAGATAGATAGATAGATAGATAGATATATAGATAGATAGATAGATAGATAGATAGATAGATAGATAGATAGATAGATAGATAGATAGATAGATAGATAGATAGATAGATGCGGTCAAAGTGATTCACGTTCGCGAAGAAATGCTTTGCATTTAGAACCATTTAAAACGGACAGCCTGTATGCCAGTTCACAGTTACAACTGGCGAAAACATGGAAGCGTGAATCTGTGTGCGAGATCCTAAGCTCTGTGTGTAATGGTAACGTTGCGGCACTTAAGTTCTAATATGGAGAAACACGCATATGCGCACACAGAGGGAGAAAGAGGGGGCAATGTAAGATCTTAACAGCGTAAGGATACAAATGTTTTAGTATTTGCATGCATTTTTCCTTATTTCGTGTTAAATAAATACACGTGGGGCAAGACATGCGCCCCCTCCCTGCGAAATAACATTCTGGCTACCACACACACACACACACACATACATGGAATTTCCTGCTGAAAATTACATTGTGATCAGAATATTCATCCTTCATCTTCTTCACCTGTATACATAGCCATCATTACTCTGAGTGTTACCCTTGTTCGAGTGTGGATCAGACAGAAGGAAGGGTTCGGGTACAACAGTTGTGCTGCTGGTTTTACACAATGGTGGAGGTGCTGGGCATCTCCCTAACTAAATTTTGCTACCTGATGCCACATACAAAGCAATTGTTGAGATTTACAGGCAATTAAACCGCGATCGGAAGCGCCCCTCGAGCAGCCATGAATAAAGCAAATTATATTTAATGGTGTGCGAATAATCGAATGCTTGAGTCCATTATTACATTCTCAATATTAGTATTCGGTTCGAAAATGAGAGATTCGAAATTTTCGAATATTCGAGATTATTCGAATATTGCGAAAGTTTTCATATGCGATTCTCTCACCTTGCCGAAAAATCACGATCTTTCACGTTTACGCAGTTAAGGTGCGGAAATCGGCAATGACTATGGGGGTAAACATCGGTAGTGCGTGATGGCAGCCAAACTCCATGCCAGTATACGCAATACTTGTGGCCATCAACGTGCGCTATTGTAATAAGCGTCTTCAGATGCGTGTTCGGCAGCCATACTGATGCTCGCGTTAACCATATTGGTGTGATGACCGTGCTGCACGGTCATTTCGAGCCGCATCTTCTTGCAGGATCCCCTCAGGATGCGTTGCAGCACCCTCACCATGCGCAACAACTAATACTCGTTTACGTTGGGCAACATGTGGGTACGGGCTATTTGATATTCCATTTTTTAATGATAACAGCGTGAACTTTCTTACACGACAGACAGAAGCACAGACGATAGGCTTTAGTACTTGTTATCATTTCCTTTCTACTGTGATATTTTTACTAATGCACTTACAATATGCCAAGTTAGTCGAGACAGTGTGTTCATGGTAACATATATTTTGCGATTATAGTTTACTAGTGTATTTTTCTACCATAATTGTGAGTTACGTAACGTATTCTCGCTGAAGGCCAATTCGTGATTCGATATTCACAGGATACGTATTCTTATTGGATTCGTGTTCGAAAATTATATGACGGAGGTTATTCCATAACGGTGCAGTTCAATACGAAAGTGCATAGCGCATGTTCGCAGGGCGTCTTTATAAATCAGAGAACCTTGTCGCAGTATAGTACTTTCGTTCGTAAGATCCTCGCTGAGCATCCTGAACGTCATAGTCGAGTCACGATGTCACGCGAAGGCGCTCTGACCTTCCGAATGCGTCTCGTCCGGTGCGTCATTTCACGAGAACGGCACACAACCGGAGCTCGAGCGGTCTCGCATTCCTCTTTCGTTTATCGGTCAGGCGGAGATCGGTCAACACAAGAGATGTCCGGCAGGACGGACAATAATGATAATGGCGTGCCTCCTTGCGTTACGTCACGCGGAAGCGAAGTGTTCGGTGTGTTTCACCTGACGTTGTGTGGCTAAGGATCCACACCGTGGTGCTGCAGGGACTCGAAGGAGCGTGGCAGCACTTCTCAAACAAAAGTACCAAAATGGTGCCGATCAGTCCTGGAGGCTCCTATTAAAGGGACACTAAAGATTGATTGATTGATTGATTGATTTCTGGGTTTTTACGTCCCAAAACCAGCTATGATTATGAGAGACACTAAAGCGAAATAATGAATCGGTTTAGGCCGATAGATTACTCTTCGAGAGCTCCACTGTCGTTGAATTACGCCACCATAGGTTCAGCATTAGAGGAGGAAACGAAGGTTAAAGTTTTATTTTTGAATCTCGCGCCAAAACATGGGCGCACGAACGTAAGCGTGACGTCACGGATTTCAAAGTATTTCCGTCGTATTTTGGCCACATCGGCTCACCGAAATTTGATGAAACTTGCTACGTTAAGTCTCTGGCCCCCCTTACAACACAATGTGATTCACTTATAGCGGAAGATAATTTTGTACGCCATAGCAGGCTCCTCCAAAACCTATAACGTCACAGCAAGTTAGTGCGGGAACGTAAAGGTGGCGTAGCCACGTGTATTTCCTTTTTGTGCGTTTTCTCACTAACTAAACGTCTTCTCGTGGCAAGACCGGCGGTACTGTTGGTATTGTGAAAGGACAATTAAGTAATACGCCGAAAAATCGTTTTGCTCTTTACTGTCCCTTTAACGTGTGAGCCATATATTATCGCAATGCACGCACCAAGCTGAAAAGCTACCGATCTTCTTTCAGCAAATTACGTCATTTGGGGCACCGATTAAGTGTCTTGAGGCAAAAGTAGCATTCTGACTTTGGGGGGAGGGGGGGAGATCTCAGAAAGATGACCAGCTATGCTTTGTTTGTTCGTTTTATAGGTTTATATTCCGCGAATCAAGAAAATGTGCACGTCTCTCTTAAAGAGCAACGAAAAAAAGTCCAGCAACGTAGTAACCCAGTGACGTCGTTTGATGAAAGAAGAGCGGCCGCTTTCCAGCTGTGTTTGATTACGAATTCCCTGGTGCGCTTCATGCATCAGGGAATATTTGGCTCACATGTTCCCGGGAGCCTCCTCGACTGTTCGACAGCGTTTTCTATGTTAAAAATATGCTTCAGGGCCCCTTTAAGGAGCGCAGATACACGTCCACCATTGTATATAACCACAACGAACGATTTCACATGTTCATTTCACCAGTTACTTTTGTTATCCAGTATTTCCCTCTCTCTCTCTCCCTCTCACTTGAGTATCAATTTATTCATACAGAGCGGGGAACGCGCTGCGCAAACTACAAAAGAAAAAGTCACTTCGCTCTGTCCTAATGCTATATTTATTTTGCAGCTTTCGCTGCACGCTGCTAGTTCAGTCAAGATTTGGGAGTCGGTGTGCAGCTTCCATCCATCCGTTCACAACACAGGTCGCGAGTCGTAGCACTCGGTTCGTTAGCAACTGCGATGTAACGTGTGCGCCATAGGCAGCAGTTGGGGAGTTCGCTCGTCTTCCGAAAATCGCCAGTTTTTGTGTGCATACGCACACACACACACACATAGATATAGGTCGCCCACCCCTCCCCCAATTCGAGTCATGGCTACGCCCCTTGTGCGTACCTTGCAATTTCTGCTAATTATGAAATACGAAACACGACCGAATACTATATGGCGGACAAGAAGCCGTCGCTCACAGTGAAATGCTACCGAGATTTTAACCGGTGGATTGACGCGTCGTGTGCTTGCTGTTACCCTGAGTCCATATACTGTTCGGCATTTTTGCCTGATCATCCTGGGAAGACTCATAGCCAGTCTCGTGCTTGAACGCTGCATACTTGGGCCCGTGCGCCTACGGACAACGGTGCGGAAGGGGTTGTTATTGCTTACGCACAAAACCTTAAATGTAAGTGTATTATGATCCCGCAACTAACACACTCCATTGATATTTCTATGACATACCGTTGTGGGCACCCGTGAGATAGATAGAACAGTGTCTTGAAAGCGTGTATTACAGCATGGGGCCGTGCATCGCGCTGTAGTTGGGGGCATCGCAATTTTCACAGACGGTATGCGGCGGATTTGCACGCAATGCGTCTGTCCGTGCGTGCATGTGGCTAAATGTGTTCTGCAGAGCTGGCTTCTCCACCACAACAGTCTTCGCGCGGGAAAGCCCGCTTCTGATTCAGGCACGCGCGGCTGGTACGCCACGGTAGTGTATTGTAGTGGTTACGGTGATCGGCTGAAACCTGAACGACCCTGGTTCGATTGCAACCGCTGCGGTCACATTTAGGAGGCGAGGCACGTGCATTGCGCGATGTCAGTGCACGTTAAAATATCCTGAGCCCTCCACTTACGGCGTGACTCACAATCATTTCACAGTTAGTTTGGAGCGAGTTTTTTTAAAAAAAAGTTCGCGTGCGTTTTGCGGGAATGCAAGCGTCTTATCATGGTTGACCGTCGTCTCGACCGACCATTTCCTATTATTTCTTAAGTTACCCCCTTTTTCCCTCCCTTCTCCCGCTAAGACGACGTCTGTGCTGACACCTCATTCCGAGCCCAGCACAGTATAGCAAATGCGTACGGCTGAAGTGTTCTAGATTCTAGTGGATTCAAGTACAGGGTTATGCAATTGGATAATCAGGTGGATGAGAAGACCAAGAACGTCAATGGTATTTATTTTGCGTACTTTCAATTTATTTATTTATTTATAAAATACTGCAGACAAGAAGTTCAACCAGGGTGAGGAATATACATATGATACAGAGATAACTGCGCATAGCGAGGAGGGTTCCGGACTACTTCGCCGAGGACAGGAAGACTGAAAACGCACCGCTGCGCTAGCAACTCAACGTTTATTGCTAGATTTTTATTTTTTTCACATTTATACGAGTTCATAGCGAATGCATTGCTAATTGACTACCAGTTTTTTTTTTTTTTTTCGTTCTTCCCTTTCGGCATTTCTCCGCATTAAACTTTTGAGGTCTTTTTCTGTTAGTACGGTGCAATGATGCCCGATTGTCCGCTCTCGTCAATGGCCACGGCTTCTGAAGTTTCTCGAGTCAGCTTGTCTTCTTGCCAAGACCTTGATGTGGAATTTGACGGTGTATTGACGATAGCGTTTGTAAAAGGCGAAATGGGGTTCATTTCAAAGGTTACGCGCATGCTCTCTTGTTCTATCGTTCAGGCATCATTCGCCACATAATGGTATGTCGTAGGCGAGCCTCGTTTGGCTCGTGCTTTTGTTTCATCGATTGATGGGTTTCAACGGGTATACCGACGCTTATACCAAACAATCCACCGAGTGCATGGACTTGTAGTGCCTCAATGTCAGTCACTACAAATCCCATCTAGGCCATCTAGTCAGCAGTGAGTTCAGCGCATTATGAAATAAGAAACACGACCGAATACTATGGCGAACAAGAAGCCGTCTCTCACAGTGAAATGCTACCGAGATTTTAACCGGTGGACTGACGCGTCGTGTGCTTGCTGTTACCCTGAGTCCATATACTGTTCGGAATTTTTGCCTGATCATCCTGGGAACACTCATAGCCAGTCTCGTGCTTGAACGCTGCATACTTGTGCCCGCGCGCCTACGGACAACGGTGCGGAAGGGGTTGTTATTGCTTACGCACAAAACCTTAAACGTAAGTGTATTATGATCCCGCAACTAACACACTCCATTGATATTTCTATGACATACCGTTGTGGGCACCCGTGAGGGTCCAATAGATAGAACAGTGTCTTGAAAGCGTGTATTACAGCATGGGGCCGTGCATGGCGCTGTGGTCGGGGACATCGCAATTTTCACAGACGGTATGCGGCGGATCTCCACGCAATGCGTCTGTCCGTGCGTGCATGTGGCTAAATGTGTTCTGCAGAGCTGGCTTCTCCACCACAACAGTCTCTGCGCGGGAAAGCCCGCTTCTGATTCAGGCACGCGCGGCTGGTACGCCACGGTAGTGTATTGTAGTGGTTACGGTGATCGGCTGAAACCTGAACGACCCTGGTTCGATTGCAACCGCTGCGGTCACATTTAGGAGGCGAGGCACGTGCATTGCGCGATGTCAGTGCACGTTAAAATATCCTGAGCCCTCCACTTACGGCGTGACTCACAATCATTTCACAGTTAGTTTGGAGCGAGTTTTAAAAAAGTTCGCGTGCGCTTTGCGAGAATGCAAGCGTCTTATCATGGTTGACCGTCGTCTTGACCGACCATTTCCTATTATTTCTTAAGTTACCCCCTTTTTCACTCCCTTCTCCCGCTAAGACGACGTCTGTGCAGACACCTCATTCCGAGCCCAGCACAGTATAGCAAATGCGTACGGCTGAAGTGTTCTAGATTCTAGTGGATTCAAGTACAGGGTTATGCAATTGGATAATCAGGTGGATGAGAAGACCAAGAACGTCAATGGTATTTATTTCGCGTACTTTCAATTTATTTATTTATTTATTTATAAAATACTGCAGACAAGAAGTTCAACCAGGGTGAGGAATATACATATGATACAGAGATAACTGCGCATAGCGAGGAGGTTCCGGACTACTTCGCCGAGGACAGGAAGGCTGAAAACGCACCGCTGCGCTAGCAACTTACGTTTATTGCTAGATTTTATTTTTTTCACATTTATACGAGTTCATAGCGAATGCATTGCTAATTGATTACCAGTTTTTTTTTTTTTTTCGTTCTTCCCTTTCGGCATTTCTCCGCATTAATTTTTTGGTCTTTTTCTGTTAGTACGGTGCAATGATGCCTGATTGTCCGCTCTCGTCAATGGCCACGGCTTCTGAAGTTTCTCGAGTCAGCTTGTCTTCTTGCCAAGACCTTGATGTGGAATTTGACGGTGTATTAACGATAGCGTTTCTAAAAGGCGAGATGCCCAGATGGGGTTCATTTCAAAGGTTACGCGCATGCTCTTGTCCTATCGTTCAGGCATCATTCGCCACATAATGGTATGTCGTAGGCGAGCCTCGTTTGGCTCGTGCTTTTGTTCATCGATTGATGGGTTTCAACGGGTATACCGACGCTTATACCAAACAATCCACCGAGTGCATGGACTTGTAGTGCCTCAATGTCAGTCACTACAAATCCCATCTAGGCCATCTAGTCAGCCCGTGAGTTCAGCTCAGATGAGGAACGAATTTGCGTTCGTTACATTAATACACCTTTGTTTATTTTCCGAAACCAAATGTACCTCTCAGATACGCGTTTGATACATGCACTTACGTATACTAATTTATGCTTTCAATTAATATATTTCCTGCAAAAAGATGATAAAAACTACCACACACTGTACATCACTGTGTTGGCAATTCTTTATGTAGTGTGTGCCAAGTAATACTGCAACAATTTGTACATTTCAAAGTTTGCCATAAAAGCTTTGCCGGATATTTCTTTGAAAATATTGAGTTGTTACAGCGTAAGCGTAAGTAGATTCCGTCGATATGACAATATACGGCTTGTAGTCTGTTACAACTTAAGAACAATATGAGCTCCGCCTACAACCTTAAAAGTCACGCCTTCAGATTTGCATTGATGTTCCACGCAACAGCATTTCTTTATTTTCAGGATGTTAAAGGAGTACTGACAAAAAATTTGACAGCCTCGCACTGTTACTGCAAGTAAAAGCTCTGGCCCACGTGGAGAACCCCAAAAAGAGTACCGTGGTGCCTCAGAACGCAATGAATACATTTTTTATTACGGATCCCTTAAAAGCCCACTTTCGGTTTCGATTTCGAGGGGGCGGTTTCCTGGTGACGCGTCAATACAGTCGGACGTACGTCTAGGTCACTTGAGGACATGATAGCGTCGATGCAACTCTGGGTGTGTTCCAATACTCACGGTAGACGGCTAAATAGACGGCTACGTAACAGCGGCCATCTTAAGTCCCATTCCATTTCTCACGTAGACGGCAAAATAGACAGCTTCGCGAAGACAGCATACGAAGACAAAAACGATGCAGGCTACTTTGCTGTCCAAACAAGATGGCGGCTGCGAGGAACGCTTGAATATCCACGAACCTTGCCGGAGCGGTCGTCTGCTCGCAAATAGGCGCTTTCTCACGTAATTTACGTGAGCTGCATTGAGTTTTTTGTAGATTAGAACACAAAATAAGCAAAATTGACGAAAATTGTGACCGTTTTTTTAGCTTTCTTTTGTCGACGCGAGATGACGCCTCGTTGCGCAAACGTCATCCGGGCGCGTTCCATTACTCGGACGACAGGACGCGGAGCTGTCTTTGAAGCCGCCAAGGTAGGCTGTCTACGATGCTGTCCAGAATTGGAACACAGCCTCTGTCGACTGTGGTCAGTTAAACGTGGGGCACGCAAACAACGATGATTTCGCAGTTGTCACGCAGGGCTGCCACGCAGATGCTTGGCGACGAAAACTTTTACCACGGCCGCTGCATGAAAGCGCTCTTTCATCCAGCGGCCGTGCTTTTACTTTGTACGTGCTTCCTGGCTTCGGCGTGTGGAGAACTGCAACAATGCATCGCTAGAAAACAAAAATGCATCTTTTGCACCGCCGCAAAATCGTCAGTACTCCTTTAAGCGCTTATAGTACATTGCGATAGTTGATACAGCTGTACAACCAGATTTGTGTCGCCGGCTCTGGGTTGAAAAAAAGGAAAAAACGTTCAGCTAAATGTCACTAAGTTTTCCGACATTACAGCTCAACCACACAGTATTTTCAGCAGCAACTTACTTCCTATATTTATTATTCATAACATCTATATTTGCAAAGAAAATTTCAGAAAGTACTTGCGCTTCGAACAGAAACCAGCTGGCAGAGCTCACACAGGTGAATGGCACGAGCGCAACACTTCTACGGGTGGAGTTCGCATTTATTGTAGGGCTGTAATAGACTGTTGCTCAAAACATGCAAATCGGGCCATATGCAATGGCTTGGAAAGTGTGGAGGCAAGCCACCTTATGCTTGAAAGCGACAGTGGAATGCTTTATTCATTGGTTCAATTAAATGCGAGTGCACTGTGTTCTTTACGTATATGAAAGCATAGTTAGAAAATGTGGCTCGTGTCCATGCGAATTTCAAAATGCCGTTCGGCCATCATGAGAATGATGGGCAAGACGCTGATTTGCCTGGTCGTCGTTCTTTTGGCTTTGCAACTCCCAAAAAATGGGTTGTTTACGACAAAGTATTGCTCTAAAATGGAAGACTTCGGGATAATTAAAGGGCCACTAAACAGGCTCCAACTTTCTTTTTAAGCCGCCCAAACAAGCTAACTCAATCATAGAGAAGGCTTGCGGCGATCACATTCTGCGAATATGACAGCGCTGCGCGCCACACAGACGCCGTATTTCAAAAAACAATTCCCGCGCCTCTTTCCTGCGATTGACCAGTCGCGCTCGCATACTAGGTGTCGTCAAGTTCTACCGCGAACAACTTTGCGTAGCTGCAGCTCGTTGATTGGTCAAAACCAGGCCTATGTCAGATCCTGTGGCCATCCTACCGCGTGAGCGCCGGAGCAGCGCTGGCCGGAGCAACCGGTACTGCAGCGCAAGCGTCAATTGCTCATGTCATGTCACGTGTCAAAAGTGGGCGGAGTCACGACGGCGCGCCGCGCCTACCCTCTCCTCGGCAGAGAAGGGTGGGGAGGCCGACCGAGAAAACGAAACCGACGCAAGCGGCCACTTAAACCCGTGCAACTTTATTATGGCACCTATTCGCAAAATTCTTGCGGGAGCATGTTCACATCGCACAGGAGCGCAGTTATATCTTTAAAACAAATTTTGGACCTCGGGGTTGTTTGGGGCCCTTTCAGCGTGTGCGCACAGGTACTTGTCGCTTTTTCACGGTTGGAAAAATACCGAATGCTTAGCAACTTGGCAATATTAAGCAGTATGGAAATGTTACCTCCTTGCTAGTGCCCAGATTTCGCAGCGTCCATAAAGGTTCGAGCTGCAGATATAATTGTCAGACCTTAAATATTTTTGATCTTGTAAGTGACATGCTAATGTCTTCAAGTATGTAAAAACTAGGTGCGTGTTCTAATATAACAAACGGGCTTTTGCTCGCTTCTTTAAGCATAGGGCAAGTGCTCCCATTGCAGTTTTACAAAATATATGGGTCAAACCCCTGCACTAGGCGGTAGCTGAAGCGCAGTACCGCCTCTCGTTCGGTGGTTTAGTGCAAAAACGTGATGGTAAATAAACAGCCGTGCCGTTAAACTCCGTCGGAAACTGCGCCTGAGCCTTGATCTTAACTGACTTTTTGAGCGTCGTCTGCAGGCGCGTCCGTGTATCGCCCAGTCTGCGTCTACTAAGCAAGATAACTGTGCACTTGCTTAACGCTTTTCAGCAGTGAATTAATCAGATAGCAGAAATGAAATGCTGTAGTACAAGGTATACAAAGAGCCTTGTCACAAAATGTATGTCAGCCATAAAAGTGGCCCCACACTTGCAGATTCTGTCGCATCTGATACAAAATAAAAAATAAAAATAGAAACAGCAAGACCGCATCCGATGCAGTGCAAATATTTTCGAAGTTGGGTAAAATACCACTCAAAATAATATGTGTAGCCATCAACAAACAACGAAACGGACATCGTGGCACCTATCATTGCAAATGACTTTAGTGCATTCAAGTCTGATCTCTAGCAGTAGCGTACACTACAGCCGCTGCTTTCGTTGCATAATGAAAAAGTGTAGTACTGTCATTCGTATCACAGAACATAAAAAACAGGAATAAAATCCACAAGAATGACCGAAGCCCCAGGCACAAAGACCAGACAAATCCATCTCATACCCATCATTCCCATGGCAGCCTCACGATCGCAGTTCCAGATTTCCCTCTAGTATTTTAGTAGGACACTACGTATGAAACACCCAATGTAGACATTTATGAAAGATCAAGGTTGTGAACAGAAGTTTATTTTTATTTGCCGCTCTTTCCAGGCAAGATGATGCCGTCATACTGCAAAGAGAAAATATCACAGCATTAGTTGCTACTTCAGAGTGGTCCACTTCAACAGAGTAACGCAGAAAAAAAAAAAGAATAATTATTGGTCTTTCTCCACTCCAGCCCTTGCACTAGGCACTACTCAGCTACCGTACTAATTATTCTAGCCCATTCAATCAGTCTTCACTGAGGACATGTACTCCATGGGCCAGTTTCAGAGCCACTAATTGCCTACCAAAGTGCATATAGTAAAATGTGACCACATGCTTACTGCTTAAAAGCCCATCTATATGAAGAAAGCTTTCATGATGAATAAAATTTGGTGGTGAGCACTGGCACAACAAGACAGTGGCCTGCCTTCATTGTGCTACACGCACATGCAACAATAGATGGGTGACCACCACCACTGCCAATGTTTTCTGTGTTTTGGTTGGCTTGAAGTCTGATGCAGTCAAGCCCTCACTGTTTTTGCACTCGAGGCTGGTGGCTGGCTTCCCTATGAGCGCCCTGCATTTTTCCGTCAAAAAAATCACTCCATGCGAGTTGACCCTGACGTGGTCACCCACAGCTGCAATGAAATGTCACAGGTAGTAACAGGACCACTGGCTAGAAAAAATTGCCTGTTCAGTCATCTCAAGCCAGTGGCCTGCACAGAGCTGCAAATGGGGACTTGGATGGAAATAGGAACAGGCAGCGGTGGTGAAGGACCCTCCAAGAACATCCAGTATATAAGCAAGAGCATTCAAATGCATGGCGCATTTTCACAGCGCTGATGGCTCATCACCAGGGGTACTGCTAACAAGTCTCTTGCATTTCACACTAAATCAATGCTGAATTTCTGTGATAAGGAAGGCACACTGGGGTAAGAGCATTACCACAACCACTCCAACAAAAGGATAATTCCAATATTAAAAATATCCCCCTGTCACTCCAATGTCTTATGAAAAAGGCTGCATGCGCCTCAAGTTGCCACTGTTAGGATGAAAGCACTAACAGTTGTATAATGGTGTTGTACCTCCAATTTTGTAGTAAGGACTGAGTATATGTCAGCCCCACGTTGCAAAGGAGGATTCGCTGTAGCACTTGTTGAGATACAACACAGAACTGAATGCCAATCAAGCATCAGTGCCTGACGATGAGTGCCGCAACACAGGAGATCAATAACATCCAAGTGGAGGAGGCAATCATAGGACAGGCCTCTTCTCCAGCTCCAGCTTTTCACAATGGTTTTCAGATGATCTCCACAATTAATGACAAGTAACAAATTTGGCTATCGCCTCTCCCATTTATCTTCAACCAAACTTAAGTGCCAGCTGGCTCCCACCGAATGTTCACGAAATTCTTCCTCTGCTCCTCCGCCTGGCTGAACTGTTTCTTTCTTTGGTATGTTTTTCTTAAAATGCAGCCACACAAGCAACAAAAACATGCATGAAATGCCACTTGTGGTGAGTTATGATCCCATGGGAAGCTTGAGAAGAAAAGTGGAAGTGCACGGCAAGAGAAGTGGAAGCATCTGCTGCAATAGCTGGAAGAACAATTCTTCAAAAATGATGCAAAACAAGCACCAGTCAGAAGTAAGCTGCACTGCTATTGTGCCATCTGTCCCACAAAAAAGAAGCACGTATTTATGGCCTCGGAACACGACAGCGACAAATGGGCTCCAAAATCTTAAGAGGCCACCTCCAGCCAATAGAGGTGTTTTTTGTTCAGCCTAACTACTGGGAAAATAAATGCGCTTCAGCTATTTTGGTTGTGTTCTATTCGACACCTCAAGGAAGGGGATCGAACATCATCAATTTTAGAGCTAAAATTTTGCAGTTTATACAGATATTCATATAGTGCAGATAATGTATGCAATCCTCCTGTGTAATAACTACAGATGAAGAACACACAGCACCGACCAAAATAAAAGTAAATATATTCATAAAAGATGTTTCAGCTCCCACACTGGAGCCTTGTGAACAGGGCTCCCGTGAGGGAGTCGAAATGGGAGCCTTGATTGTGAACAAGGCTCCCGTGCAGGAGCCGAAACGTATTTTATGAATATATTTACTTTTACTTTGGTCGGTGCTGTGTGTTCATGTTATTCCCCGACCAGATGGGATTCTGTCCAACTACAGTAGAACCTCGTTATAACGAACCCGGATATAACGAAATATCGGATATAACGAAGGAATCGCAATTCCCCTTGAAATTCCTATAGATGGAATTGACATTGGTTATAACGAACTAATGGTTATAACAAACTAATTACCGCTCCCCCTTCAACTTCGTTATAACGAGGTTTTACTGTATAGACTTCAGTAACTAAAGATGTTACAAATTGGAAACGAGTACATCAAGGCATGGATTACTTTGTGCACCTTACTGTAGTCTGATCACATGCGGAAGCAATGCACTGTGGCCACTGGTTGAAGAAACATGGCACTCCACTTGTTTATTGGCAAATAAAATGCCATCCAAAGGTAAACCATGATCACGAAAGTAGACCATGACAAGTCCCTAACCTCTACAACATTGTCTGCTGCATATGAAACTGAGCATGCATCAAATACCATACATACATCATCTTTCAAAAAGGCATGAAATCAAAGCTTCAGAGGGTAGAAAGCAAAAAAAATCATTGATGCCCAAGGAGATGCATACTGACCTTCTGTTGGAACCACTTTATGGCTTCTTCCTTGGAAAGCCTGTGCTTACACCCAATTGTTCCCTTCTTGTGGCGCCTGTGGGCAACATTGAAACCTGGCCGGCCCAGCACTACATAGAAGTCGAGTCCATAGATGCCGATTGTTGGATCGTACTTGATACCCAGGTCTATGTGCTCCTGGATACCGAAGCCAAAGTTGCCGGTGTCGGAGAAGTTGTCCTTCCGGAGCTCGTACTCTCGAACCTGCACAGAATGAGGGAAGGCACGACACATGACTTTGGAAGGAACTAGAAAAATCGGAGCCCCCTGTTTCTGTCAGTACTGCATGGGCAAGGATCACACTTAGTTTTACTGAAGACTGAAGCAGACAGGGGGCTGTGATGATCATGTGGGAAAAAATTTTCAATAGTGGGGAATTACGCTGCTTCCCTCCGCCGCCAGTCATCATCGGTAAATACGCTAGCTCGTGGCACGTACCACCGGCTTGGGGCGAAGCGCGTGGAGCGGATTCGGGCAGTCGGCGTTGGGCTTGCAACAAGTAAACTGCGTTGTTCTAATGGCTTGTGTGCCCATCTCTGGGAATCTCAGCTGGCCAGAGGCTCAGAAGCCACGGCCCTGAGCCCACACAATATAATCTGGAGAAGAAAAAAAACTGAAGTGGCATATAAAAAGTACCATATTTGCTCGCATAATGAAGACACCCGCCCCCCCCCCCCTAAAGACAGAAGCAATGTTGGGGTGTGGGTTATTATGCAGGGTACAAAAACTGTCAGGCTGAACAAAACATTTGAACACTCGAAAAAGGACTGCTTTGCGCGACCCATGGTAATGCCACAGTGCCCTATAACTCCTCTTTACTGTTTCTTAAATTCTTTAAAGAACAGTAAAAAAGAGCTACATGGCACTGGTACCAAGCAACTCCGCACAAGTTGCAACAGCCTTTACAGTGGTTGCGATTTGTTCTAGTTCGATGGCCTTTCACTTCCAATGTGGTTTGCCCACAGCACCACAAAACCAGAAAAATGGCAACATTCTGAAGTGGAAAATGGCAACATTCTGACGCGGTCAACAGTGAAACCCGAACAGCACGCAGCGATATTTGTTGCCCATAGCGTTCCTATTGTTTCCATGTCGCCATGTATTCCACTCATAATGATGCCAAGCGCACGATGCATAGGCCAGTGATCCTCACCACGCCAGCTTGTGGCCAGCCGAGGTCACTATGTCAATGAGACTCTCAGCTGCATCAGCGTTATGTAGTGCTCATGGGCGGCCATAACAGCAGAACTGCAGTTTCCCATAAGCGCACACAAAGCAGCTCATCATCGCATTTCTCTCTCTCTTATCTGCACTGAGCCTCTCAGTCAAGTGCGTCAAGCACGACATCAAAGATTGCACCATGGCAATCTCTGAGGCCTTGGCCATGCTTAAACTTAGCTGCGCTAGCCTGCACAGCAACACTGCGTAGCATGGCATAGCGAGCGGGAGGGCTCACTGTGGCCCACAGTGGAATGCACCATTGCAAGTAAATGCTCCCACTGCTTGCAAGTGGCTACGTCCGGCAACGTGCGGCAGCTTTATTGGGAGGGACGTGGGAGTTATGAATCGACACGCAGAATGGCTCACAAACAGCACAGACAGGCAAAAGTGGGAAACTTATAGTGAACCCGTTTGCAGCAGTGCAGGGGTTCAAATTTGAGGTGTGGGAGAAAAAAAAAATAAATTGACTAATAAAGTTGGGGGTGCATTTACTATGCAAATGCATTCATTATAAGTGTAAATATGGGATATGACAACGGCTACAATTATAAACTTTCTTATAGCTGTGCACAGATCAAAACCACGCCGAAGAAGTAAAATAAAATGCAACCTTCTGCCTTCCACAGATTGCTACAGTAAAACATTCGAATTTCACAGGACTGCAGAAGATGTCAAAATTAACCAAATATCCGAATTACCGAAAGTGTCAACAAAAACATCTGCTACATCGACAGCGTTCTATTTTCTGAAAAAAATACCCAAATTCTGTGCTTACTACGCATGGAAACAGCGCAAAAGCTGCCATTCGCACCACCACCTCCTCCACAGTGCAGCTGCGGTTCAACACTGTTTTGCCACAGCCACGGAGGAAGGAAAGAAGTTGGAAGAGGGCATCACGTGACAATCTTGAAGCCAAGTCATACAAAATTTTAAGGAGAGAATTGCAAGAAATGGGTCTTGGTCACATGGCAGGCATGCAGTAGATTAATGCACGGGCACCACAAAAGGTTACCACATCCAAACTGAGCAGTCCAGAAACAATGTAGGGCCTAGTCCTACTAGGGAGGCGCTGTGCACAGGGTGTAGGAGGAGACCGACTTGCAGAGGCTAGCAGAATCACATGACACAGCGTCAGTTCTCTTTCCCTTCATGGCCATGACAAACGGCCATAATGCCGTTTGTCACTTTCCATGTGGCCTATATGAGGCGCTTGATGCTCTGAGGGAGACCAGGGTGGGCCCAAATATTGGCCTTGAAGGTGCCCACAGCAAAAGCATGCACTCGAGTCAGCGTGACATGGAATGAGGGATCACGTGACTGCGCAGTCTCTTTCCAAAGTGGTGGCGAGCAAAGCTAAAAGCTTACCACTTTTGTGGCATTTCCGACTAATACAGCACCAACTACAGTCGAACCTTGATATAACGAATTATTGGCTGTGTCGAACTACAGCCAGAAATTACATGTATTTTGACATTCTTATACCAAAATAATTCGAACGTGCAATGCATATACCGAATTTCCCGGGCCGGAGTACGAGCACTCCAGGAGCAAGCGTTCGGCTTCTCCGCAGCACAGCGGTTGTTCGCAACGAAATCCGATGAGACTTAGCGCCTTCACGGTGTAGACGGCAAACGGCAATGATAGTTCCGAATGGGCAATGGCTTCAAAGATAGGCAGTTTCAGCCTCAAAGGATGCAGCCGTTTTTACTGTTGATTTTGCTGATTTTACTAATCGGACGTGCCTGACATGCCAGCAGAATGGAGAGGCCTTGACGACTGACGGCGTGGCCACGTAACATTGCACGTCGCCATTTCGAGCTTACGGTTCCTTCGTGCTTGTGTTTGTGTGGTGTTTCCACCGTTCTCCATTCAAACTTAAGGGGGGACCCGGCTCTTAGAGACCGAAAATTGGCCAAAAAATCGCATTTTCAGTCTCTTCATTTTTGCCTTCTCGACATGTTTCCGCACCTATCTCCAAATTTTGGATCCTCAAAAGTGCATATTTCTTGCGTTATTGTGCTGTAAATATGCGATTCCGCAAACCTTGCCCCTCAAAATTTGAACAAATTGCCTCGATTTTGACCGCCCGTAGCTCGAAAACTACGCACTCGGCCGCCGCCATTTTGGTGTCGTTGGAAAGCCCACGTTTCTGGCATCATTTTTTATTCGCTTAGCCACCCTGTGCACACTCCGCGAGCAAGAAAAAGGCTCGCAAACATGGGGCCCAACACGCGTTGCTATTAGTCAGTCCATAGCACGTGATCGGAACGGCGCGCTCTGGTTGGTCTAAGTGCCGGATTTCCGCGCCGCCATCTTGAGTGAGACTCGGAGCCGCACCTGGCCAAGCCGCCATTTTGCAGAGGTCGTTTCATTGCGCTTTCGTCGTGTTCTCTTCGCGCTTATCGCTCGCGAAGTTCGTCATGCCTGGCGGGGCGTCGAAGCACCACACGCTGAATCAGTTCGGGCGGAAACGAAGAAAGAGATAAGCGCGCGGCGATAACGTGACATCGCGCCGCATCGCCATGCAAACGGCAGCCGTTCACGAAGCACCGCCAAACAACGCCGTGGCTGAAAACGGTCCGCCCGCTTAGTGGAGCACGAGACCGTTTCATTTCCTCACACTGGTCGCGTGAGGGTAGATTCGGCGCTCGTGACAGAGGACATGGCACGGGTGATGCGTGCCGGCGAGAAAGCTACGATTGAGCGGCTTGCATCGACGCCGGCGATCACGCGGAAGATCGACAACTTCAAAGTGCCGCGGAAACAGCGACTACGGAAGCTGCAGCGCCGTACACCATCATCGACCTCGTTGCTGTCAACGATCTCTTCGAGTCTCTGCGTTGCTACAGGTGCAGAGGTGCAGTAAAGCTTGTACGTGGCGATCGCGAGTACGGTCTCGCGGTGAAACTCTCAGCGTTGTGCGACAACCGCGGCGACATCGCAGAGACATCAAGCTCACATCGCACGGAAAGTTCGCAGAAGTGCAACCCAGAAAAGCAGTTGCAAAAAAAACACAAAGACTCTGTGCATCCGGATAACGCACCTGGAGTGTTCTGAATGGCACTGGCAAGCTTCGCGTAAAGTTTGTGTCAGTAAACACCTTGTCAACCGTTTTTTCTCGTTTTCTCATTATTGCTATTTTGGTGCTTTTGCAGTTTTGGAGGAGTAATATCTTGGGTTCTAAATGTGCTACTGCTAAAATTCTTTTTTTGCCAGGATGATAAACTGGTATAGAATGAAGTGAGACTAAATTGCACAGATTTATTCTGAAGAAAATTTTACAAAAATAACATTGACGTATTAACGTCCAGCTGGAGTTTCACTCTTGAATGTTTGACATGCCATAACTTTTGACCAAATGGGTTTAGGACTTCCATTCTTGTTTTACTACATACAGTTTTCATTCCAGATCATTATGATATGCTGATTTACCCTGTAACTCACTCAGTTTAGGAAAACATCTTCCTCCCAAAGGGACAGATGAAATGTCTCATAGTGTAAGAACTACATATTGTATTAGGAAATTAATTGCATATTTGAAATCAGCACACAAATATACATTAACTCAGCAAGTTTCACCAAAATCGGTCAAGGAGTTTTGAAAAACGTTCAAAGCGCAGGGTCCCCCCTTAAGCCCAGAGGGCACCTAGCTTATACGCTTGTGGAATGTCCTGAGACTGTAGATAAAGGCATTTTACGACACGCAGTCAACCAGAAAAAAACTGTTCTGCACAGGTTCTCTTTGCCCCAATAAATGCATTTTTGTTTAAATGTCTCGTCCATTCCTGTCTAGCTGCCGACCCATTCACGCCGGGGTTTGGTGATTTTTTTTGGTACAGTTTAGTATACAGCAGAGACCATTTATAACGTAACCGCTTATAGTGCAGGACCGGCTATAATGTGCTTTTTTCTGACCCCCGTTTACCATCCCATAGAACTACACCGCTTAGGCATACACCGCTTATTGCGCCCATAGGGTGGTGTATGCCTATTGCACCCATAGGCATACACCGCTTATTGCGCAGCTCGGTGGGATAAAAGACCAGTTATAATGCGGCTGCTGGGAAATCAGTGGACAATTGAGGTAGTCAGCAATCTTCACAATGCAAGTGCGCTGCCGGAGAAAAGCGCAACTAATCGCCATGGAGGAGGAAAAAGCGCAGAACGAATGAACAAGGAGCGGAGGGAAGAAAAAAAAAAGTCCGCCGCAGCAGCGGGTCGCGGGCGCACCCTGTGAGGATAAGATTGATAGGATTGCCAGGGCGACGGAGAACGCTGCTACGGCCGTTTGTCAGCTACTGACGTGCGCCCGCATGATGTCCGCGTTACCGGTGTTTGTCTCCAGTTCCATTTTTTTTTTTTAACTCATTTCACGCGCACTGCCTTTGAACCACCCCGCGAGCGCGATTTCTTGTGCACCCGAACCCTGTGTTGTCCAGGGCAAGCTTCCCGTGCGGCGCGCCGCCCACGACCCCACAAGCTAGGCCTAACGAGCGATACATTTTCGGTGCTGGCTGCAGATAGGGTGCCGCGGCGACTGTGGTCCATGGCGACTGCACGTAAAACGTGGACGAATCACTTCAACAACGGGAGCGAAGGCATAGATGGCAGGTGAACCACTCGAATGGCGGTTTGTGGTCGCTACGTTTTTGCCATCGCGCACGCGTCAGAGAAAAAGAAGGATAGCGCGTGCAGTAATCTGTTCCTGTTTCTGCGCGGTCTGGTTCCACGGGACGCCCGCATAAACGGCGACTTCGCTATAGCGCCTTCTTTTTTCTTTTTTGCACAGCGCGGCCCCGGACTTAAATATCTGAAATATCAATTTTTTAAAATTTTTTCTTAAGCAGGTGAAAGCAGCCCGGTCGCGCGCTTCTAATGTCTAACATGTGCCGCTACCTGCTCGACAGTTTTTTTTTACACACATGTAGACTTTGAAAATGT
The DNA here is from genome assembly GCA_013339685.2 of Hyalomma asiaticum. NCBI lineage: Eukaryota > Metazoa > Arthropoda > Arachnida > Ixodida > Ixodidae > Hyalomma > Hyalomma asiaticum. Next base: position 79,082,639 of record CM023486.1, on the reverse strand, counting down.
TTTGGTTATAGTGCGGGTATTCGCAATTCCAGCGACTTACGTTATAAGCGGTCTATGCTGTAGCGAATTTTGGCTATAGCGAACTACTTTACAACTTTCGCGGAGTTCGCTATAACGAGGTTCGACTTGCTCGCAGCTGAAGGTGTCCAACACTGTAGGCTGTTGTTCAGTGTCCGGCGGTCCACTGTCAGCCCTCACATGCCGCAGGCGATAAACTTTGTGAAGCTTTGCAAGAACAGGCAAGTGGCCACCAGCTCCGGCTTGCGTGTACAGTAAGCACTTCCGCAAGGAAGATTTCTGTTACTGCTATGTTGAGTTAGTAGCAGACGCTCACTCATGCGCTGCGCCCTTCCTTTCCAGAGGCCGAAAACGGCACTTTCTTTTAAAACGAGCGATACCATTTTGGAACCACCCACATGCAGCTCCGAGATGGTATCATCAATGGTAAAAAATGTGGGTCACAAATAGGTCGCACTGAAACCTCTCTGCCAAGCTCAGTGCCCAGAAGATCACCTGCAAATGCTCAATTCTTTGGATTCGTTGAATGCAACCACCTATACATTGGTCATGGATGTGCACTGAATTAATGTAGCAACAATTTTCTTGCATTCTGCCAACTCAAACAAGATGTACAAAAGGGCGGTGATGATAGAACAATTAAACCTGGATATAACAAAATTAAAAAATTCCCGGAAAACTTCGTTATAAGAGGATTTCGTTATATGCAGGTTCGGCACCAAAATTCGAAAAAGAAGCGCCTAAGTAAGCAAAAAGGTAATAAATAGACTGCAGAGCTCACCGAAAACATATATTTTGGGCGAGAAAACATTTACAGCTGAGACCACTTATGTGACAGCTTATAGTGAAGGACCGGCTATAATGCGGTTTTTTTCTGACCCCATTTGCCCTCCCATAGAACTTAATGTAAACGCATACCGCTTATTGTGCAAAGCTCCCCAGTTACAATGCGGCTGCCAGGAAATCCTGCGGACAATCGAAGTAGCAAGCAGGCTTCAGAAAGGAAGTACGCTGCTCAAAAAGAGTGCAGCGAACCTCCGTGGAGGAGGAAGGAGCGTGGAACAAATGAACAATGAGTGGAGGGAAGAAAAAAAGAAAGGACGTCCCAAAACCAGCTCAGATTATGATAGATGCCACAGTGCACAAAGTAGACAATGAACGAAATAAAAAAAAAAACCGCAATGATAAAAACAAACTAAACTTGCAAACTTCTCGAAACAGACTGACCATGCACGAAGAATAAGGCAAATCCACTGATCAACTGCTGGTGCCGGAAATTTTGACCATCCGGGGTACTTTTAACGTGCACTGACATCGAGCAGCACATGGGCCCCAACACTTCGCCGCCATCGAATCGCAGCCGCCGAGGCCGGGACATGGCCTATCCTTCAGATGCATCTCTTTAGTGAGTAGGTCTTGGTGAATGAGCAAAGCCAAATTGAGAGCAGGCATCCAAAATGTGTCTGGCAGCTAGAACACTTTTCATTTACTCCACAATCAACTGCTTAAAAACCGGTAGCTGGCACAGTTTGAAAGGACACCTGAAATGAAACACACACAAATCACGCACCTTGAGACCTTTCTCAAGGATCTCTTCGGCCTTGGGGCCACGGACAGTGCAGTGCACGGCAATCTTTTCATTTCTGCGGATGCCGAATGACCGCACTGTGTAGCGAGCCTTGGAAAACACCGGTTGCTGGCCTGTCAGCTGTTCAAGAACCTGAAAAATATCAAGAAAGCAATTAGCATATAGAAACTTGCCTGCAGAAGTGTGCTAAACATCTAAGCTGTTAGCATTCAAGGTTGACACAAATGCCTCAGTGATGCAATCACAAGGTTTTCAATCTACAAATCAGTGCAAATTAGTGAAACACTGTCCCACACCAGTACTACTTAAAGGGGTCACGAAACAATTTCCAAGATTTTGTTACGAAGTGTGTATTCGGAATCATGACCGTCCAATCAATAATGTATGTTTCATTGCGACGTCTGGGTTAACTTACAGCAGTAAAAACACAGTTTTGATTTCCAGTGCACGCATGCCCCTAAACTCTGCAGTTGACATCATCTTAGTGGCCACCAGGCCTCCGAGACCACAGGCTCCGAGACCTCAGAGGCCACCAGGAAAACCGTACTATAGCTTTGATTCCAAACAGCGGCACCACACAGTTTCCAAGTATTTTGTTACTTTCTAGCACTGAACTAAGTATCAGTTTAGAGCAAATGCGAGTTCACTGTACATTTACACTTCAAAATATCTGAAGTTGGGTCCACAGAAACGTCACCGAATAGTACCTATGCCAGCCTGTAATGTTGCATGGCCATTTCAGGAGTACAGCATCACTAAGACTTCAAACTGGCATTACAGTGAAACACCATTAATTTGGACTTCATGGGACCGAAGGGAATGTCCAAATTAACCCGAGGGTCTGAATTATCGTGAATATAATCAAAACACTTGAAAAATGTTTCCGACACCATCAGACTTATTTCTCAAAGTGTGATCACGGTCTGCTTCATGGAGGAAATGTGCGAGGAAATCAATTTTGTAAGGTTCCTGTAGGTGGCTCACTCTGCGCACATTGTCAGCTGAAGCCATGCAGATGTCCTACAAAATAGCCAACACATGCACAGACTCCATCACTGTGTGTAGAACTAGCTCGTACATAGAAAGGAGAGCGGACTGCCAGTCCTGCACAACACTCTTGTCGACGGCGCCTTTTTCACCACACACGTTGCGGAACACCAGCCTGTGTCCCTTCATGAAGAGCTTGAACCACCCTTCCGATGCATTGGAAGAGTCAACGTTCATGGTCAATGCGCACTTCTCTGCTTGTGCATAGATAAAGGAGCCACTCAAGCGTAACGCAGCAATCCACTGCAACAGCCCTTCTAGTTTAGAGTGTGCTGCCATTCTAAGCCTTTCTATTTTCGCCAAACATGTCGCTGTACACGCTTGCATAATCTGGTCTTCGTTCTTGACGTAACCGCTCAGCGTGCTTTTATTGACGTTGATTTTCCATCACCTCTTTTCAAGATGCTTCCGCTTGCAACACCTTGAATATTCGTACCTTCACAGCCAAATCTTTTTCTTTGTACTTTGCCCTCTTCTCTGCTAGGGCTGGGGCAGGAAATGCAGAAGACGCCATCCCAGCGTTGCTTGTGTGGTGGTGACTCGCACACGCACAAAGTATACAACGAACAAAATAAACCACGGTGATAAAAAGAAATTAACTTGCAAACTTTTCAAAACAGACTGACCATGCACAAAGAAAAAGGCAAATCCATCGATTGCCTGCTGGTGATGACAGTAGTGATGCAGTCTTTTATTTTGATTGTAAACCAGGGCCATGTTTTTTTTCTGTGCCTCCAAGGTGCAATGCTCATTCGTTCCTCATTTGAAATCTCCAAGGCCATGATCCTATGTCAAAGTGAGGTGCGTTGTCGATTTCGGCTGCAAATCCGAATTACAATAAAACCTTATTATAATGAAGTTGAAGGAAGAGTAGTAATTACTTCGTTATAACTATTAGTTCGTTGTAGCGAGCATCCATGTCTATAGGAACTACAAGGGGAATTACGATTGCTTCTTTATATCCGTTAAGTTTGTTATATCCCACTTCGTTATAATGAGGTTTTACTGCATACCCGAAGCACAGCTGCTTGCCCAGCACGACCAGACCTCGGTTGGGAGTTCGAATTGACCGAAGCGCAGCCAAATCTGTCCAAATTTCGGTTTTCAGTCAAAACAATGCACATTACGGGCGGAACCAGACACCACATCTGATTTAAACGAAATTGGAACTTAACAAGGGTCAAACTAACGAGATTTCACCGTACACTGAATGTTTTGCCTTGGAATTGGTATGTCGAGTGCATATTGAAGCAATGAAAATTACAACCGGGCAGCTCCATATTCTTTTCACGACCCCTTTAATTGCGACAGCCATACATGGCACACTCGTTGAAAGAATATGCTAATTACCCAACTACACTGCTATCCTAATCATTGCTCGCTTGGACTTCGGGTGTTTGGGCAAATAATTGTTTTAACATTTTAACTGTGTAACTCACAAGGACCAATACACCCAGAGTTCTCCTGTAACAGTGCAGATGCCATAGGCTGCACGTGAGGTTCCAGGCAACTACACAGTGCATACATTTCACTTATGTAAGTGAACCTCTTTTTGAACTTTTGCATTCCACATAAACAAGGTTCCCCATACATGAAGCTCGGATACTCCAAAATACTCAATCCACTGTTGAACCTGCGAACTATTGACTATGAAATAGCTACAAATAAATGTGCCATTAATGCTGGTCACTAGCATGTTTGGAGAGACTTCTCATACCACATGCATTTATTATGAACATGTTCCTCACACACACACATATTGCCATACATTCATCTAGCCTCACTGCCGTCTGTGGTCTTTACCACAGTATGCAATGTTCTTGTTCGATGCAGAGCTCGCAGGCAGAATACACAATGCACCAACTGAGATACCATGACATAAGAACTTGTTTCTCTTGGAATGCTGCAAAGAAGACCTCTGCTCGAACAGCCACAGCAAAAATAACCCACATAATAAACAGAAACAGTCTTGTTTGTTGTTGCTTAAAGTACTTTATTAGGAAATGTGCACAGACCCTGAAGCTTTTGACCTCACTTCCCATTTAAGCAAATTACATTATGAGCTAACTGGTGTATCAATACTTATGCAAGGTGTACCTCCAATTTAGTAGCAAGGCCAGAATTTTGATATCCAGCCTCACGTTGCAAAGGAGGATTTATTCTTGCACTTGTTGACATACAACACAGGTCTGAATGCAAAACACGCATTCAGTGCCTGACGATGAGTGCTTAGGGTAATAGTAGAGAACATGTGCCTTGTGGGGCCGCGTCCCGCTTGACGCCATGTTTAGCATGGAATGTCGCCGCATCCCCCTTTCCCGGCTGGACGGAGCGGGGGCCCACCCGCTTCGCCCATGTGGTTTTAACATAGGCTGCCATTGGGCAGCGAGAAATTCCCAGAATGTTTGCGCGTTCTGGCGTTTCTGGTTTTGGAGATGCCTCGGGAGAACACGCTGGGACTTGGAGAAGTGCGCACGTACTTTTGTGACCCTCCGGCCGACCAGGCCATCGGTCGGATGGCGTGCTTCTGCGAGCCCCAGCGACCACGGCGGCGACCTGCGACCGACGCTCCTGTCTGTATGTTCTTCTATTTTCCTTTTCCGAGGGCTCGCGGTCGCGGGTGCGCTAGCCGGGGTTAGGCTCTCCTTCCTTGCATGGTTATTTTTGTGTGTTATTCTGGGTTCGCGTGTTGTTCATTGTTAATGTCCTTTGTTTGCGTCCTTGTTTGTGTTCGCGTGTTGTTTATCGTTATTGTTTACATTTAATTCGATCTTTATTCGGCCTTGTTATTGTTTGTATTATTTTAACGTGTTTATTAAATTACCATGCTCGGAGAGATGCGCCTAATGTTCTCTTTCGCCGCGTGCGACGGTTCGCGCTGCCCTGCCTAGAGTTGGGCTGCGGGCCGAAGCGCGCGGCAGCGCGGCGAGGCACGGCTGAGATAGCTAGCGCGCGGACGCGACGACCTCATTCTCTGCTCGTTGAGTGCTCGAACCCACTGCAGGGGGTTGCTAGCGGCGATGCCGCTGCTAGCAGTAGTTCATTAGTAGAAGTAACCCCTACAGCCTTAACAACAGAAATTATGAGTGTTTAAAGGAGTACCGACATCAATTTTTGAAGCTGAGTTTGCTCCACCATACAAGTCTCCTGGACGCATAGACAGCTCTGAGCAAATGTTAAGCTCAGGAAATGCTAAGATATTTTAATTTGACATCAAAGTCAGTTTTCACATGTCGTGCCTACCGAAATTGACACCAGTGTGACGTCAAGCTGCAGTACAAATTTTGGTGACTTCCCGCAGCAGTATGGCAAGTTGTGATGACATCAGGTACAAAAACATGCAAAATGGCCGCTCGCGCAGCATTCCCAATCTTAGGTCATTTGCTCTCGCCGTTCAGTTGCTGTTCATTGCCCATGAAGAGAGTGAGCAAAGTCCAATCTGCCTCTATCATTGTGTGTGTCCATGTATAATCAGAAAGCAAGGTTCTGTCGCCATGGTGCCAGCATTTTGCCCCTGAAATCTTGCACAAGTAGAGAACTGTACGTAACTTTCATAAATTACTGCAAGTGTCGCACTGACCTTCGTCGATGTCGACCACACTCTGTGGAGCACGGCGGCTACAGTAGTACGGTGCATCGTGCTGCGCTCGCTTGCCTACTCATCACCCGTGCTACTACACACGTCTGATCGACGTCTACTTCCCCAGCACACGATGCCTACACTCTGCCTTGCTCCCTGCATGCCGGAGATTGCACTTGTGCACTCATCTGCACGACTATGGTATGCACAGCAGCCTTGCACAGCGAACTCATGCACGTGCACTTCCTCAGACCACGTGCCTCAACTTTACAGTATGTCTACACGTGTGTGAACTTCCTTGTGGCCTGCTTACTTTTGCATGTCACCACAAGTGAGCTACAGTCTTCTGAGGGGCGGCTGCCCCATGGGCACCACAGTCGTCTCGCTCACAGCAGCCACAGCGCTGCCTTCGTGTGCTCACTGACGAGTAACTTCGAGCAAAAGAGCAGCTCACGATTAAGTCGGGGTGGATCGTCCTGCAGGGAAGCAGAAGCAACACGAGAATACTAGCCTCCATGTTTTGGCGGAGGTCTTTGAGGCCACATGAGCTTATCGTGGACTCCGGAGCCACGCCGACACTCACCAAGCGTGCCACCACTCAATCTGTGTGTGCCATACGCTGTATCTTGCAGTGCCGAAGTATCTGCTGCCGCCGCGGGAGTCGTTACACAGCATTTCGCACATCGCTCACCTCACACTTACTACAGGCGCTGCGCACGAGACCACTGGGCGAAAACATCATGATTTCTTGCGAGAGCCCATGCCGAGGAGCTCGTTGCTATGCACATACTATGTGACGTCAGGCTACAGTATGAACCGAAACCAGCTCCTATATATATGCACTAAATAAATTTTCACGGCACACCTAGGTTTACCAATAAGTTTTCTGGGTTCTGGAGGGCTAGGCCTTTCAGTTAATGAATGACCAAAAAAAAAAAAAAAATGCCGGCTAGACATTTTCGTGACAATACTCCTTTAACCTAGACTCGCACTAAGGAACACTTACCATTTTCTAGAAAAAGAGCTCACTTTTTCAACATGCTGTGATCAGCTATCCCAGCAGACTGAATAAAAAAAAAAAATTCCCCTCTGCACCCTTGTGCTATAACACATGCTAGCATTGTCATGACAAAAGCAGATGCCTCTGTTTGCTGATGTAGCATGTGCATCAAATGTTACATCACGGTGATCATGTTTATGTAATATGGGAAATGGAGGACTCTTGAAGCAAATAATATGCTCAAAGGCGAGGGAACTCTGGCGGTTCTTTTCACCATGTTCTGACATCGATGTTTTCTACTGAAAGTCCTGTAGCAGTCAGGTGATTCAATGTGCTCAGGAACGCACCAAAAATTTTACATAATTGATTGAACGGTGTGTTCAAAGAGAGTAGGAGCTCCGTACAGCATATGAGATGATATCACAGCCTCCCGCCATCAAAAATATGGGGCTGGTGCCAGAAAAATGAGTGGTGAGCTCATCTCACAATGTACAGAGTTACACCAGCTTTTCTTGACAGTGACGATTATAGTGCTGAAGTATCATCATTTTGCTTTAGATAGATGGCCAGCCTGCTCGAGTAGGCAGCAGTGAAAGCAATGACGTCAAAAACACAGGGTGGGCCTCTGGCAGCCAGTTCATGGCATGTGGCACCTTTATCTGACAACAGGGTGCGTACTGCATGTGGCATCGGCATGGTGGCGTGATGTGCAACCAATTTACTCCAACTGTGAGCCAGTGTACTAAACGTAACTCATCGGCCTGAGCAGAAAAAAACAAACTGTAAATAGTTCTGGCCCACATGGGAATCTGCTAAAAAGTTTAAAAATTCATTTTCAGGAAAACTAAGTTACTTGCAACCGCCCGGCTTAGCCTATGTTATTACAGTACAGAGGAGGACATTAACTACCAGAGGAGGACACTACCAATGAAAATTTCATTGAGATCCATGGACAGTGAAAAATCGCTGGAGTTGCCCTTTAAAGGAGTGCTGACTGAGAAAACTTGAGATAACTTCTAAAGAACTCCAACCACAGTCAAAAGAGGAAAGGAAAGAAAAAACTCGACATTTCGCAGCCGACTCGGCTGCTTCCTCAGGGGTGACTGGGGCTACATTGCAGCGTCATCTTGGAGGCACTCACGCTGTTAACAACGTCCTTCCGCGGAGCGCAGTCCATGCACATAGACTGGGGGGAGGGCGCCCAGAGAACGATTGATGTTTTGAGCCGTTCTCTGTATATGCCACGATTCAAGCTTCCAGTTTGTCTCTCTTTCCAGGATGGTCACTTTGTCGAAGTTAATTCGGTGGTCACGCGTCTCGGAATGTTCGGCGACGGCACTCCGCTCTTTGTAGGAGTGCCGTAGGAGTACTGACAAAGGAGTATTGACGATGACATATAAACACAGCCTCTTAAAAATCGCCGAAATCACCATCAGAGTCGCTGGACAACCGTGAAATTATTGTTCCGTGTGCCCCACGTGTAACTGACCACAGCCGATAGAGTTGCAGTGACACTACCACAAACTGCTGTCCCCAAGTGACCTAGACGTATGTCCAACTGTGTTGACACCATAATCAGGAAACCGTCCCCTCGAAAATGAAACCGAACGTGGGCTTTTAAGGGAGCAGTGTTAAAAATATATTGTTTGCGCAGCGAGGCACCATGATACTCTTTTCACCGGAGCTTTTATTTACAGCAACAATGCGAGAGTGTCAAAAATTAGGGTCAGTTCTCCTTTAGCCATGCCTCCAAATAACTCAAGGTAATTTCTCTATGCCTGCATATTACCAGTATATTACTGAGAATCACAACACCACCAATGTCCAATGTTTTGGATGGTATGTCTCCTGCCATAATCAAATTATGGGTTTCATTGTTACAAATTTTGCTTGAAATCATACCTGCAGTTTATTGTTAGGCAACCATGAGCGACCACAAAAGGGGCATGCTTTTTGCCCCCACCAATATGCAAATACAGCATTCATAGGGAATCAAACAATAGTGATGGCCACTGCGCCACCACAACGTTAAAGAGCTCTCTACGAGATACACAGAACAGGCAATAATGAGGAAGCAGACCAGCTCCCACAGGCAAAACATCGGCTTCATGTGGGACGTCTACACTGGATCAAGGGCGCAAAGCATAACTGCGCTCCATACAAAACACTCACCTTGGCAGCCCGTGTCAGCCTGTCACCAGATTCACCAACACAAATGTTCAAGCATAGCTTTCGGATCCGAACCTCACGCATGGGGTTCTTCTCCTTGTCCTTCTTGTCCTTCCTTGGTAGCTTTGTCTGTCGAAGGAATGAATGCGGATGCGACGCAGATGTCAAGGCACGAACACGTCTCAACAAAACGACAGCAACGTCCGTTTCATTTCGAAGTCCAAACAGTCGCTCATAAAGTGCTGCTTCGGTGCCCCACAAAACAGAAGTGAAATCAGAGAAGGCAATATGATCAATGAGCCGACGCGGCGCTCTAAAAGCGAGCAATCCTTTGACGTTGGCTTTCGCATGCGCCGATCTGGCTGCGAATCAGCAGTCTACCTGTAACAACAAACTGTCTAAAATAGTGCTTATATGTAGGGAATTTAACTTTGTATGGAACAAAGCTCATTGTGCCGATTGGGGACGCACAGACTGCTCCTGGTTATCAATCCCACTTGGAAAATTTGCGCCTACTGCAGCCATCAGTTGATTCAGCTATGTGCACTCCCACGCGTGGCACATATTCACTTACAGCAGCATGCGAATTCCGATTCGTACTGCCAACCTAAAGACCCCCAGAATTGCTCCAACCACACAGAAACGAGAATGGAGACATGCCCGGACATGAAAACATTCCCAGGCTTGTCAGCACTGGCTCAGGACACCTCGCTGCACCACACACCCACAAGAATGTATTACAAAGCTACAAAATTGACCTTCCATGCGTACAAGAGCTTAACACTTGGCGGCAGACACGAAGCATCCTGCACCTTGCTACAGACATGCAAACGCCGACCACACAGCCAAGCGCTGGAACGTGTAGTTTTGGAACAAGTTATTACACTTGACTACCTACATTATGTCAGAGCAGGTGCTCTGGCGTATCAGTCTGATATATGGACAAACGATATTGAGAAAGCATATTCGCGATGAATATTGATTGAAAACGTCAAAAAAAGACTTCACCCTACCTTCATCGTCATGGTGCCGACAGGAAAAGGAACTCGGCTCGTGTCGACTTGTGACTTGTCCCTCTGTATCCAACACGGCCTACTGTACTGCTGACCTGACCAGCTCGCGGCGTTCTACGGAGGCGCCTGCGCCGCCTCTCGTTCCAGACTTCGCCGCTAAGGTGGCGCCACGTGGCGCTCGAGTTACTCCACCTGAGCGTCGACGGGTGCACGGGTGCAGAACAGCAAGCACCGTGCGAGTACTTTGTTTGAGCGCAGTACTCGGAACTTTGAGCATATATACGAACTCTTGCACTGTATCTAATAGCAGGAATGTTCATATGGTACTTCAGCCAACGTTTCAGGGTCTATTTGCCAAGGAACCAACAGCACTGTTGCGCCACTGAGATAATCCGTACTAACTTTTCTTTCCCTGTTATTTCGGTCACTCAAGCGACAGTTGGTTTAAATTGTTATTTAATAACTTGTAAAATCTTACCGAGCGAAAGCAAATTCGCGAATTCAGCTTATTAGCCATACAAAACGTACATATTTGTTTACTAAGTGTATAGGAACATTTTTGCGCATGCCAATAATAGACATTTCTCACCTTTTATACAGACTACCGTGGTACATGTCTCAAGGGCGCGCGTTTCTGGGAACTACACTGTACTGTCATAGCTGAATTACCTCAATCGAGGTAGTTTTGCAAATGTTTTCTTCGCTACGAAGAGTGCCTGCCCGCACAGGCGTCTCGGCTCAACACGAGCAGACGACCGCCTGGAAGCGGTGTGGTAGGGTGGCGCCAAAATCCGCTGCCAAAAGGCCCCAAGCGGTAGAAAGAGGAGCTAGCACATGCGCGCTGGCGTTCTGCCCGCCGGGAAGGTCAGGAGTACAGTAGGTCGTGGCACGGCCGCTGGATAAATGCTAATCGAGCGGCCGTGGTCGTGGTGTCCAACGCCGGCTACAGCGAGAGCGGCTTTCACGAAAGCCTCCGTGATCGGATAAGGCAGCGCGCTGCCGCAGCCGATTGCGGAGGCCACAGTAGCCACACGCGTGTGTACTTTCTCTATTCGCCACTGCAAAGTATTAGCGCTGCCCTCGCTTGTGATGGCGTCCCACAATTAAAAGAGGAAAATTAAAAGAGGAAAAAAAAGTTCTTAAATCTTCTTACGAGCCTGGTGGCGCACATGTCACCGCCCCGTTACAAAGGGGAAGCTCATAGCATCCATCCATCCATCCATGGCAGCGCTAATATTAAATGAGGGTGATAAATACATTGAGGTACACGAAAAAGCTTTGGCAGCAAAGGGAAAGAGGAACGCAGCAATAATGAAGCACAGAGCGTTATGGGGATACGATAGGTACGAGGTGATTAGGGGTCTGTGGAAAGGGGTAATGATACCGGGGCTTACATTTGGGAACTAGGTGGTGTGCTGCTGTACATGAGGTCAAGAGATACAATCAGGAATGGATGTGAATCAAAGAATTGTGGGACGCCTCGCGTTGGGTGCTCACGGGAAAACGACAAACAAGGCTGTAAAGGGCGATATGGGATGGGCGAGTTTTGAGGCAAGGGAAGCGCAGAGCAAAATAAGCTTTGAAGAAAGGCTAAGGTATATGAGAGTAGGTGGGCAGTGAAGGTGTTCCTTGACACGCAGTGGAGAAAGAGAACTAGGAGGCTCACCAGTAAATATACGGCTCTAAGAGAACTGACAACAAAGAGCGTAAAGGGAAAAGTCAGAGAGGCGGAGAAGATTTACTGGATGGCAGCGATGGAAGAAAAAACCGACCCTGAATAACTACCGAGAGGGCAAAATGGAGAGGGAGGCATTTTATGATAATTCAAGAAGCGCTTTACTGTTTGAAGCGAGATCGGGCCGCCTTAGACCGCGTATTTATAAAGCGAAATTCAGTAAAGAAGAAAAATGCACATGCTGTGAGGAAGGTTATGGAAACGATGGAGCATGTTCTGAATGAATGCGGAAATATCCACCCAGGTGTACGTTTGGGCACCACCCTGCATGAAGCCTTGGGCTTTAGGGCGAACAACGGGAAGCTGAACATGGCCGCGATTGAAATAAGTAAGAGACTGTTAGAATACTGGTGGCAGAAAACTAGGGAGAACGGACAAAAATAATTATAGAGGAAAATATTGACTTTCTGCCATAAGGGGCAGGGAACTGGGCTATGAATTTCCGTTTTTGCTACAGTATGATCGATTTGATTGAAGTAGATTTAAAAGGCATGAGGACAATTTAAAGGGAGAAAAAAAAAAGTTCTTAAATTTTCTCACAAGCCTGGTGGCGCACATGTTACTGCCCCGTTACAAAGGGGACGCTCATAGCATCCATCCATCCAAGGGCCGTTTTTGCCTTAGCGAGTTTGAGTTTTAACATTTAACGCTCCAAGTGCCAAAAGCGGCATCTGTTAAACATTGTGTGGTTGCTTCTTGTCAATCATAACCACGGGAACAGTTCTTCCGTGATTTTGTGAAAAGTCGCTCAACTCTTTGAAGATGTGTAACCCACTCCGCCTCAGTATGCGAGACGCATGGCAATACTTTTTTACTTCGCATTCTTAGCTTGATTACGCCATGCTTGCAGTGACCTAGAGTATGGAAAGAATTGTGCACACCTCCCTTCACAAATAACATCCCCAAGTTAGAATGCTGGCCATAAATATAACCCGGACAATGCTTGTTCGTTCTTTGTGCACTGCCCAGATAGAACATGCCGACTGCACGAAAATTTTTGCAATGTTGAAATGTAAGGGCCAAGTTACATTTGTTGAAATTATGAACAGTGTCACAACATCACAAAAAGACTTTGAAATAAATAAAATCTGCTACAGTGAATAGAGGTAACTTTTTAATACATGATTGAAAGATATAGGTATTTAAATAAAAATGATGCATGCCAGCATGGCTTGTAACCACAGGAACATATAGTAAAGTGTGCGAGTATCTTTGCTACTTTTGTAACAACAGCTGTGCAAGACAATGAAGTATGAAAAGCTTCCCTCTCAATCGACTGCCCCGCTCTTGTGGATTTACAGACAAGTATTTTTGTTAGATCTTTGGGCATATGAATTTAGGTATTTATGCACACACCCCTAACACTCCCCAAAATGGATCCCCCCCCCCCCACACCTGTAAGTTTTCCATCTAACCAATAACTTCATAAATAATAACTGGGTTCAACTTCACTTCACACATCATTGAAAGAACTTCACTTGACAACTTACACTATCACAAGCGTAAGATCGGCTTTATTGCAGGATTACTGTAGTCCTTGAATCAATGCCATCAGGTGAAGGTGAAACACTGACCACCCGCAGCACAGAACAGCCTGGTTGAGTACCAGGGCCACGGCTGGTAGAGTCCACTACCTGGCTTCAATGCAGTCAGTGGCTCCTGATGGCCCAGTCTCCACAATCGCACTACTCTGTCATGCCCTGCCGAGCACAAAATTCGTTCGGATGCATTGTAGCTGAGCGGAATTTTCAACCCATTGTTGCAGTGGCCGTTGAATTTCTGCACAACATGGCGGTTCCGAAGGTCCACCTTGAAAGAGAAACACAAATGACGATGTGGGGGAAAATTAGTATAATGTCGAACCTCAATATCACAGATATGGATATAATGAATCAATGGTTATACCAATATAGATGGGGAATACTGTTGACTTTACAAAGGCAAGTGCTACGAATATACATATGTAACTAATCATCAGATATCGCAAAGCTATCATTGCTAGTTGTACTCCATTATAATGAGGTATGACTGCATATGTGTTGTGGGATAAACTTCTGTGCTAAGCAATGGCCTAATTTTAAGAACAAACTTGAGATCGGTTTAATGTAAGGATTCTTTCAAATTTCTATTTTCGTTAACCACAGGCATGCACAGGATGCACTAATGAATCCATGGTGCTCCCCCTTCTTCCAGAAGTCCGTAAGACATAAAGCTTGTTTCCACACATCGCATAACTTAATTCCAGTGAAACACTGATTTCAATGTAGAGTATGGTCCACTGTTAGAGGGAACACATGAGCACATGCGCAGTGCCATTGTTTCGGCATGGCCACGCATCAAAGAGGAGTGGCATAGGCGCACAGGAATCCAGAGCAGAGGCCTCATGTCTGCTGCAGCGTTGGAGCACAAAGCAAGGGCGGTGCCATGGAATGCCCAATAAATGGCACTGTGCGGAGCGCGGCCACGTGCCCGCTTGTTCCCTCTAACAGTGGGCCATATTGTACATATTTCACTCCTGCTGCAATGCCATACATAGGAACAGCAAAGTGCTCTATAGAGCTGAAACCCCAAGCAGCTGTATATACAGACAACATAATCAGCACCCTTCATCACTACGTGCTGTTTACAAAATAATGAAGATTTTGAAACTGAATTTGAGACCCCCCCCCCCCCTCCTTTCCTGACGTATATCCTTCCCTCCCTCCTTTTGTCCATGTATACAGCTTAACTCTAGAGTAATAGGTTTACCCCTAGAAAATTGAAGAAAAGGAAGAACCTTCATTTCTAGTATATTCTGCTAAAGCCAGTGCCCAGTGCTGCTATTGCTACTCCAGAGTGGCATACCAGAGTTTGGTGTTTTCCCCCACCATGGCTATTGGAGTGCAGCGGTAGGTGCTCTTGGCACCTGCCCCAAGCTCAGTCTTTGTTAGCTTTAAAATACAACGTAGTCTTACCTCTGATGATAAAACAACTAGGCTGCAACACACGCCATCAAATTTTGCAATGTCAGAGTGCAAGCTGTAGTCGGAGCATTAAAGGTGTACCAACCTATCCAGTTCACCTTACTGTTTAATTTTTCCTGCCTTATACACCCTCCTTTGACAGTGGCACTGGCTCTCTCTTCTTTTCAAAAGGGTTGTTTACTGAAACAGACCATCACATATTTCCCTTAAGTGTACCTCTAATATGTATAGATAAAAAAGATATCTTCATTTTGTTATCTCAGCAGCCTCTAAAGGACCACCTTAAAGTGTCATGCAAAACAGCACATAGAAGTCGTCTGGCAATGTCCCTGCCCCCTCCTTCCCTTTCCTTCTTTTCTTCCACAATTATTGCAGAAATGTTGATCTGCCTGCCAGTATCCATCGCTACTCCACTAGCCACTAGGATCTAATACAAAAAATGCCTTTGCGGTATACGGCATTTATTAGAAGCTGATATCAGCAATAAAAAGTCTAGGTTTAATTTGTTATACCCAACATTTCTTTGTATTTGTGTTCAGATACATGTGTTCAACTCTACTGGATCAATGGAAGAAAGTGTAAATAACAGGTCATAACTCAAATGCTGGTAAAGAGATGTTACTGGGCGATATTCTGAGAAATGTCTCCAAAGGTGATAGTATCGCCTTTGGTAATATTAGCAGTATCTCCCTTTCTATTGATTGGCTGTTTGAACAACGTGGAAAATTGAAGGCAGGGTCTGTAGTATCTCTCGCGATGTCAGTTCTACGTCACATTTTATGGTGCTCTTGACAGGGATGGAATAAACAAGTACACCACGTCATTGCAACATTTTTACCGAAGACTTTGGTGTGCTTTTGTCAACTACACACATTGATGTGTTTTGCAATGAGCGGTGTTTTGTGTGTTTGCCTTGATGAACCTCGTGCTTCTCTATAGCACCAGGCATGCTGGAAAGAGCACTGGCACTGCAGTAGCAAGTCAGCTAAGGGTATGCAGTTCTTACTGGCTTGTAAATATACATTGCAGAGTATGGTAGAGGTGCATGCGGTGTTAACAGTTTGTGGTACACTCTAAACAATAATTGAAGTAATGCTACAGATTACTTGCAACACTTCTTGCATTTTGAATAGTGAAATTCAAGCCTACGCACTGCGTACAAGCCACTACACTCGAATATGGCATAGTGAGGCTGCTCTGTGTTCACTCAGCGTGCTCACTCCTGTTACAGGACATTTGAAACATCGATGGCCAGTGCGCTGACCATGTCAAATCAGGGGTAAGTAGGTGTTTCAGTTATTGAACGTCACCGATACTATGTCAGCAAAGGCAATACTATCATCTCTGCATCGATGAACAAATCGCAAAATACAACTTGTCTTCATCAGGGCAGCAACTGCCTTCTCCAGCGTTCGATTATGTACGCCTTTGCACACTCCCCCCTGTCCTCAGAAAGAGAGGAGAAGAAGAGCAGCACATGGGAACAATAACAAAAAAAGGGGAGGCGGGGTTGGGTGTAGGGTGACAGGTGTTAGCATGACTAATATAAGGGGCAAGAGCAAAGGCTTCCAAAGAATCCACTGCTTGTACATATCTTGCAAATGCATTGTGTGCACAGTGCCAGAAAGCAGGATGAAAAAAGGAACACAGGCTCTGAATAGAAGTTGCCCCCATGGCATGTGACCCCCTGTCATGTGCGTGCTAAAATATGGGCCAGTGCTCGGTGCCCTAGAGGAACTGGCAAAAAGACGCCGACGATCACGACGACGAAGTGGCAGCACGCGCAAGGTTGCGCGAGCGCATGAGCACGAGGCAGAGGTAAGAAGAGGAGCGAACAGGACAGACGGACCTCAGCGTTCGACACAGTCGGGTGCCCGGGCCCGAGTGTCGAGCCTCTCTGCCAGCGGTCCACGAGTTGAAGCTCCGGGCTTCTCGTGGCCGCCTGTCGGTCCTGCCCACCACATCACCTGCTGCAAGGCCGTTTGGGACCGAGGAGTATTCCATCAAGCCTTTGCTCTTACGTCTCCTCAGCGCTCCACTCCGTGCTCGACGCCAGGCAACGCTACCTCGCCTCCCTCCAGTAACCGCCCCGCCTGAGGGTGAGCCTGTGCCGGCTGAGACTCTTGTTCTCTCATTAGGGACGATAAGTTTTGTTTCCTCTTCTTTTGCTGTTTATCTGCTCTCTGTGTATGTGTCTATGTATGCAGTGCGCGTCTTCTGTCTATATAAATTGTCAACTGGAATGCACAAACAGCCTTGTCTCTTCGATGGGAACACCCGCGTTCCCAGCATGAAAATATCCCTTTAGAACCTATCATGACACCCCCTCTCCAACCCACACCACCTGCACCACACCAACAGTGCATTTCACTGAAAGCTTGTGGCTAAAAATATAACTACACTGTTTAACACAGTTGTTCTGTTGTTCTGGTCCAACTGGATAGGGGCTCCTCACCTGAAAATAGACTTTCTGGAAGAAACACTGTTAGCTTGTGCATACCTTAACCTTTTGGTGTCTTTGTTAACCCCCCCACCATATCCAATGGACTCAAGGGTTCCCTTTGAAAGGTTTATGCCTGTAGGCTGGAGAGTACTGAACCTGTATATTAGATGTGATTGCCTGTATTTTCTGTCCCTTGGCGAGTGTAAGTTTCCCTGAAGTATGTAGAGTTTCAGTTCGTCGAAATTATGACCTGTCATATTAAAATGCTGCGCCACTGCCTTCGGCAGGTTATTCGCGGTGTCCGCGAGGTGCCCGTTTAATCTAACATTAATTGGTTGACCAGTTTCGCCGATGTATGGTTTGTGACAGAGCGAACATTCCAACATGTAAATAACGTTTGAACTAGTGCAAGTGAAACTAGACATGGACATAGTCGCTTCCCGTACTTTTAACTTTAAGATCATTATGAATATGCTTGCAAGTCTTACATCTGGGACGGGATGTAAGAGTGTAGTTATATGTTTAGCCACAAGCTTTCAGTGAAATGCACTGTTGGTGTGGCGCAGGTGGTGTGGGTTGGAGAGGGGGGCACATGCCATGGGAGCAACTTCTATTCAGAGCCTGTGTTCCTTTCTTCATCCTGCTTTCTGGCACTGTGCACACAATGCATTTGCAAGATATGTACAAGCAGTGGATTCTTTGGAAGCCTTTGCTCTTGTCCCTTATATTAGTCACGCTAACACCTGTCACCCAGCACCCAATCCCCCCCCCCTTTTTTTTGAGGACGGGGGAGAGTGTGCAAAGGCGTACATAAACAAACGCTGGAGAAGGTAGTTGCCGCCCTGATGAAGACAAGCCCACTTGTCGAAACGTTGGCTCCTGCGACATTCCCTGTTCTAAGTCGTATTTTGTGATTTGTTCATCGATTCAAGCATCCATCTTCCCCTGAGCTTCTCTTCTAGTTTGGATATAATCTCTGCAGACACATATAAGAATATGGCCCCTGAATCCGTGCTACAGATGCAGTCCAACACGTCAAACAGGACACAGATGCAAAAAGACAAATGCACTTCCTTGCTCTATCTGCTCTAGCAATGGACACCACAGGTACAGTACACTGTCAAATGCGCCACACACAACTCACCAAGACCAGCTTTCCATCGTAGGCACTTGCAAGCAGCATGTAGCCAGAGTCTATGGCTTTAAGGGACACCACACCACGCCCGAGCGGAATCATGTATGCACACTTTGAGTGCGGTTGGTCACGCAAGTCAGAGCATATCACATTACCACGGTGTGTTCCCACAAAAAGCAGCTTGCCGTCTTCACAGAACTCCACAGCAAGTGGGCTTTCATGGCAAGTCCACACACTAGATGGCAAAAATCCAGTCTCTTGACGTTGTAGAAGTTGTGCTTTGCGTTCCAAGCCAACAGCAAGGGCCTGCCCTCCAGTTGAAGAGGTACAGCTATGTAGGGTGTCACCACCGAAAGGCAATACTGAGACTGGACCTCCATCACCTACTGATTGTAACAGCACAAAGCTGTTTACAAACGACATGCAGTCTGAGGCAACACAAGCACAACAGGTTCCGACTCTTCCATCACGTCGGCGATAAACGCTGATGTCCACCACCTAAAATAAAAATGTAAATGAAAGAAACTTTGAGGCTTGAACATACACAAGAGCCAATAAACTTCTCTACAGACAGCTAACATACTTGACGTCTTAGAAAATTCATACTTTGCTATCTTGGGCAAAAAGACAATGCTTTAGCACAGAACACAGTGCTGATTACACCTTTTGCCAAAGAGCAAGAAGTTCCTTTGAACCACATGTGCATCAACCAGCCCGAAGCAGCACACCCTATCTACTTGCTGAACAGATTGGTGCACACCTATGCCAAAAGGAAGGTTCCAAAACATATGCACAAAAGCAGTATGCTTTTTCTCAAAGCCTAGACATGTAGCACAGGTCCGTGATGTGCATGTGACGTGTGCTACAAACTGCACTTCGTGACTGCGTGTTTCGAACGAATTGGTAAAAGAATGTTGACAATCTGTGTGAAAATGGGTGGAAAGTCAAATTTGTTATTGGCACTAACTTCATATTTACACCAAGCATTATACACCGCTTAACAATAGCAAATGGAAAATTCTGGCGATTTCACTCGTCTTGTTCGTTTCTTGTTTGCTTTGTGTGTGTGCGTGCATATTACACAGCGGTCTGTAGGCTATTATTCGCGATTTTTTTTTTTTTTCTGCCAAGTACATGTGCGCATGAATACCTTATGCAACGGTTGTGAGGCGAGAGTTTGCAAGCCTGGCTTTGTAGGGTTGCCGACGTCAACACAGCGGAGGACGGAGACGCGACGGCCGCCTTCAGTTTCCAAAGCCCACGCGCCGACGACTACTGTTGAACCCGATTCGCAGTATCCCGATAGGAAGGTGCATTCCCCGCCGTCTTCTATCTGCGCCTGCAAGGTGCCCCTGAGAGACGCCATGCGCACACGCTGCACCGATGAAACAAAACTGTCGACCGGCAGCAGTCCCATCTGCATGCGACTCAGACTTTGGGGGAGCGCGGTGTTGCCACTGCGCCGCAGACTCGACTCGACGACTCTCCGGCAATTCTTGTCCGACAGCTTGGCCTCGATGGAAGCCAGCGTGAGAGGGTTGTGTCCGTTCTGGCCTGGCATAAGCCGAAAGTAGCGCCTCTGAGAAGCATCGTAATAGAAGCCCGGCAAATGAAACGCATCGTCCTGCCCGCTGTCGCCTCCCGGTGTAGAGGCACTGTCTTGCTGATCTCCTTGCCTGCCACGCGGCCAGCGACGTCTCCGACTGCTACTCATTTTACGTCCTTCGCAAAACGGCTACGTTTATCCGTGCAGCTTTAAATGTGCCTCGACTGTAACACAAAACGCGGTACTAGAGAACAGTGTACCACCAAACATTCTAGTCGCTGTAGCACCGTGAACAAGTTTCTACAACGCACCAACGGACGCATCACCGTGCGACCAATAAAACGGGTATATAGGTGTTCTCTGGTGCGACCATGCGCCAGAGAACCATGCGCGCTTTCGGATTGTGGATACTGTCGGAATCGGATTTGACTTGACTTGGATCGTACACTTTATGACATACGGCCAGTTTTTGGCGGAAGCAAACTGACACGAAATCTGAAAAGTCGATTTCCATAATGTAAGCTCGCAGCTATGCAAAGAACATAAGCATGGTACGTTTCTTAACGTTTCTCGAACTGCTCGGTGCCCTTCTCGATGACGCCTTTTGCTGTTTCAACCAGTCATCTCACGCGTGAATCATGAACGATCGAGCTAAGCTATTTTTCTCTTATGCGGTGTTTATTTTACTACAACCGCACACTACATTCTCTGCGTCACGCAAAAATGCGCTGCGCTCAAACGCTACCAGGCTCTTTTTCTTTGTGTTCGCTGCACCTGCGGCAGCTTCCTCTAGCGACACGTGTGGGCGCACGCTGTTCGCTTCGTTTTCATTGGCTTCAGTAATCGCTGCATGCGGGCCTTGTTGCAGGCTGCTGCAGAGGCAGCAGCAGCGGAGGCGCCCGGCCGTGCTGGATTGCGTCGCACAGCGTAAAAGATGAGTGCGGCACGCCAGGCGTTGTTGGTATCTCGCGCGCGTTCGTTATCTGCTGATCGCGAGGATATGCTGCCGCGGTCGACAAGCCCTCTTCAGTGCGTCGGTGCGCGGTCGTCCTGACGCGATGTCGTCGGCGGCGGGCAACGCGACGGCTACCGACACGCTGCACGCGTACAGCAGCATGGGCACCTACTTCGCGACGGCCGTGTGCCCGACATGGCTACCGACGAACCACATACTCTTCCAGCTGGCCAACATATTTCTCTTCCTCTCGTACATGGCGCCCGCGGGCCTCTACGGGCTCCTGTACCTGCGTGTGTGCCTGACAGTGGGCAGCTTTTTCTTCGCCCTGTGGGGCTACGTCATTTTGTGCGCCTTCGACACCATGGTGTGGAATGCCTTCTTCACTGCCATCAACCTAGTGCATGTGTGCGTGCTCATGTATGTACTGCGACCCGTGAGACTGGCGCCGCACATGGAAGTCGTGTACCGCGAGCTCTTCCAGCCGCTCAAGGTGTCGCGCCAGCAGTTCCAGGCGGCGGCGTCCTGCGTCAAGACGCTCAAGGATGTGGAGCCGCAGGAGACGTACGCCGTGGAGCGCGTCACGCGAGCAGACTGTCTCACGCTCGTGCTCAACGGCAGATTCCTCGTGTCGCACAAGGGCCGGCCGCTGCAGATCGTCGACCGCTTGGAGTTCCTCGACTCGCCCGAGTGGTTCGGCGTGTGCGGCAGCGGTGGCGACCACTTCCAGGTGACCATGACGGCGATGGAACGCTGCCGCGTGGTCGTGTGGAACCGCGACAAGCTCAAGCTCACCATCAGCGGCGACACCTTCCTGCAGGCCGTGTTCGACAACGTGGTCGGCAAGGACGTGGTGCGGAAGCTGCTCTTCGTCACCGAATCCACGCAGCACAACACGAACGCCGACAACGCGTCAGAGACGACCAAACTGCTCATCCAGATGAAAGAGAACGCTGTTCGCGCAGCGTCTCACGGAGAGAAGGGTGAGACGCTGCGCGTTGCTCACTGTACTATCATCACTCCATCGCCACAACATATCAAGAATATCTGGTCCACGGGCGTTCTGCGAATGATCGAGCAGCTCTGGGAAAAGAACCTATACAAATGACGCAGCCTTTTGAACTGTGCTTGCCATTTCAGGCACTGACCTGGGTATTCAGTCAAGCAAGCAGTCTGAGAGAAAATTCATAAGATGTGCAATCTCTTGTCATAATGGTCCGAGTCCAGTCGTCGCAAAGCACACAAGCTTAGCAGTGTGCAGTATAATGTCCTTGCACATGTGGTTGGCGAGATGAAATTGCATGGCGGCGTGGAATGCTTCAGACTTCACATCAAACCTTTCTCAGTTTTCTCATAGCATTGAGGTAGCTTCCTTTCTCAGTTTTGCTATGCTACATGACAATGTCTTAAATGATGATTGGCTGCTATTGTTAACATATTGTCGGGAGCTCATGGGCTAGTAGCTTTTTGCATAAACAGCCTACAAGCCAATGTCTGATCTTGGCAGTGTTCTTGCCTACAGGTATAATTATAAAAACTTGAGCAGTGACATGTAAAACATTCTGAATATGGCATGTTTTGAATGGTGTTGTGAGATACACACAGCCATTTAGTATACAGATATATGAATCTCTTCCACATGGTAAAGCAGCATTGTTTGATACATATATTCCAACAAATTACACTCTAACACTGCAGCACAATACAGTGGTATTTCACTGTAGTTGTGGCATAAGTAGGTGTGAATGCTTCAAAGGCAGGTACTAGTTCTAATGTTTTCAAAGCTTGTGTACTTTAGGCTAATTTGTAAATTGAGCTTCATTTGTGGAACTCACTGGTACAATTTACTGATATAGTGCTGCTGCACTGTGTTTGGAAAGTACGACGATTTCACTGGGACCCAATATGATGATTATATTTACATGCACAAGGTGGAACCACCATGTGCTGCTGCACTATGGAAGGTGCCCAATTTAACATTTTAGTTAAGAATTATTTTTTAGACGCCTCCTAAGATAGTTTTTCACCATTGCACTTATCATGTTAGGTATTATCAAGGTGCTGGTGGCTTCTAGGGACACCCATGATACACCCATGATACCCATATATAAACACCCATGA
This sequence comes from Hyalomma asiaticum, assembly GCA_013339685.2. Classification (NCBI taxonomy): domain Eukaryota; kingdom Metazoa; phylum Arthropoda; class Arachnida; order Ixodida; family Ixodidae; genus Hyalomma; species Hyalomma asiaticum. The sequence continues at coordinate 79,059,326 of CM023486.1, read as the reverse complement.
TACATACATAAACACCCATGATACCCATATTTGTTCTTTTAAACCTTAGATAGTCATTTCCTAGTGGCCTCCAGAGCATCGTACTGTGCTTGCATGCCCTTATTTTCTCTTGCCTTTCACTTTGGCTAGCATTTATTTTCGCTTCATTTGTCAAATAGCTCACTTAATGTGACAAATAGAAAAGCTTCAGTTTAAAAGTGGGGGGGGGGGGGGGGGGGGAGGAGGAGGGTTGAGCTCTCTTATGGCCAGTATATCTATACATTCAGATGTCCACATGATTATCAGCTCCTTGCCAACACCACAGCTAAATATAATTTTTCTTATGTCCAGGTGGTTTTAAAGGTCAAGTTTTTCAGTTACATTGTTCACATTAAAATACACATTGCAAATGTGAAATTGGAGTTAAGCAGGAGTGAAGCCATGTTTAGCTCAGAGAAATTGCTAGTGTCACTATTGAGACATCCAGCCTTAAGTGTGCATGCAGTGGCATTCCAGTAGAGAGTTATTCAAACGTGCATGTCAAGCTCTGGGGCATCATTCAGATGTAACTTAATTTACTTTATAGCATATTTTAGCAACGTATATTTCTTCAAGCTGTCACTTAGCAGCATTTTACACTTGGATGCCCTAGGCTGAATAATTAAAGGTTTGGCTAGTGTCCCGTGTAAAAGAGGCATCACTATGACGTGACCTTTCACACAAGTTACTTCATCTTGATCTGATAATCTACCCAAAAGGGCAACAATTTGCTCTATGCACTGTGCAGTCTTAAAGCTGAAAGTTTAAAATCCTTCCGGCTAAAAGAAAACTCTTCACATCCATGGGCACGTTTATTTATGGCTTCTCATGTGTAGTGGTATGGACATTAAAATGTTGCAGTTGTTTTTCTCATCTCGAAAGGTGGCTTCAAATTGTGTTTGTGCGAATACAAAGTGTATGCATACATTTTCGAATCCTACTTGTTCACAGACAGTGAGGTGTTTACGTGTGCATGGTAAGGTTTGCCTAATAACGAAAAAGAAAGGTGTATAAGCTGAAAGAATACACAGATAATAGGTGAAAAAGGGCGATCTAGCATCACTGTCAATGGAAAACTGCAAAGATTGGCACTTGCAAAGCATTCCATGCGATGTGTACATTTGTGCGACATCCTTGATTATTCCTTGCATAATCGTGGCAGTTTTTATCATGGAACACGATGCAGACTCCTAGGGTCAGTAGCAATTGTGCAAGCACAATCTATGTATTTTTTGACAATTGCGTATCACTCGCACAAACTTCCTATCAAAACATAGGCTGGTATGGTAACAGTTCCTGGTAACTGCTTTTTTTTTTTGTCTGCTGTCCATCGTCTCAGTCCCACTGCTAATACATGCAGAGCACAGCTCTGAACACAGACAAGTGCAGAAAGGAATAGTTTGTACGAAGTTAAACTCTTTCCACTCCTAATGATATACACCTCCAAGAGTCGGTAGGCAGATCGATGAATAGGGGTGAGCTACTGGCCTTTAAGACCAAATCAAGTACTTTTGAAACATTGAACAGCTGACATTAAGACCAATATTACAATTTACACAAATGACTGACATTCCAATGTTCATAAAATTAGCATTAAAAGCATGAGTGGAGCATTAGAAGCAGACTTTGTATGCAGAGCTCTTCGGATTGTGAAAGATCATAGCATTGGTGACAAAATCTGGCCCACTAGCTTTCTTGTCATGTTTCAACTGTGCTCCAAGGAACAAAGTCAGTTGTACTCTTCACTAAATTGTGCGTATTTGGTAACGGCTAGACATCTGAATTGTTCATACACTAATTGATAAATATTAGTATTTACAAACATTGGCTATCTGAATCAGTATTGACACACGCCTATACTTGTATATTTTCTCCATTTCAATACCTGATAGATTTTATTTCACTTTTTTTTTCCCCTTACAGTATGCATCTCGCAACTGCTGAAATGGTTAAATGTACAGAAATGCACAGCCTGCCTTGCTGGTACTTCACCATTGGTGCTTCTGGTCTAGGCACTAATGAATTGCCTGGATGTGCCCAGTTTTCAATTGTTCATGCACACTGGCAATTTGCACTGGTTGCATGACGAGGTTGGTTGAAAGTGGTTGGTCTTGTCGAAAAGTGACATCTTTGGGTCAATCGCAGAACCTGTGAACAAAGTGAACTGCACAGGAACAGGAAGTCTCCTTGTTTTGCAAGGTCATGGCAGTACAAGCGGATGAGAGTGTAGCTGTTGAAACATTTCACTGTGAACATCAGTGACCGTGAGTTGCTTCTTGGTCATGAGACCTGAGCCAGTCTTGCCACTGTGAATGAGCCAAAAGTTGGCAAACATACGCTTCTTGCATGTCCTTTAGTGATTGCCTGTGTTTTTGTTTTCTTTTGCAGACGATGCTTTGGTCAGCGTATGGAGCTGGGGCCGAAAACCCTGCTACCGTTCAGACCCCGAGACCGCAGTCTAAGCTCACCGGTGCCTCATTTGCTGCGAGGTCACACATCATCGTTGCCAAATACATTTTTCATCATTAAACTGTTTTTCTGTGTTTCAACTGTTGAGAGTTCCTTTTACCCACCTTGGATTCCAGTTCTCACATGTCGCAGCCATCACACGTTGAACTGTGATAAAGCCAGCAGTATTCTCCATTAACACAACACAGACCATTGACATGTGGCAATTTTTTTTTTATTTGTCCACTCCATGAACGTGTGACCATGGCACTGTGAGTAAGGGAGATGAGTTTTCGCAGGTGCAACAACACAGCTGCTTCCATTAGCGCGTGCGGCACAAGATGCTTTATTTACAATGGCTTTGCAGAGAAAAAAAGTTTTGAGATCCATGCTAATACGGAACTGGGTTCTGCAAGCACTGCCTAAATGACCACCAGTGAATGTGATGACAATGGATTTAGTTTTTTTTTTTTTTCTCTCAGAATGTGCCTACTTAGTGGCTCAAGCAGCGGCCATACCCTTGCAGGACCAAACTCCGTGAACACACTGTATGATCTAACAACACTATCTAGAGCGCCACGAGAGGAGAAAGACTGACTGTGCCAGCTGAGGTTATGCCCCAAAGAATTGTTTTTTGTCAAAGTTAAACGGGCCCTGCAACACTTTTTGAAAAACGGTGATGATCCGTCGTGGAGGCTGCTGTGAATATATACGAGCCAAATATTGCACTGCACGCACCAAGGAATTTGGAATTGGTTTCAGACAGAGATGGAAAGCACCTGCTCTTTGATCACATGATGTCGCTGGGGGCGCCTACTACGTCGCTGACTTTTTAACAGCGAAGCTGTTCTGCCTCACCGTAAAAAGTAGCTAGTATCGGAAACTATCATCATTAGTTCTGGTCCCCAAGAGTGCACGTGCCTTCTATGCAATGACCAATGTGCGGTGTTCTCATGCGCTTTTCCTTGCGCTAATACCCTAACTCCACTACTACACTGGCAAAACAGGCTGGCAGGTGCACCACCTGGCACGCACGCTGCTTCTCTCCGCCTCGCGTCCCCAGCCCACAGCTACATAAACATGGATGCGTTTCATAGCGAATCAAACAAGCATAGTTGGAGTCTAAACGTCATCGCTGACACAAAGTGTGGGCTGATCCTGGAGGCAGTGTGCTGTGCAAGGTGCATAAAACTTAAGCCACCGCTCGAAGTTGTGGGTTTGGTCCCCACAGCCACGGCGTGGGGACCAATGCAGAGGAATGGGAGAAGGTGATGAGGAAGGGCAGAGTAAAGCATAACAATCAATGCCTTGTATAGTGCAGTATAGCAAGGGGGTGGGAAATCCAAATGAAGGTGAGGAGAAGGAAAAGGAGGATGGGAGTGGTTGAAGCATAGTGTAGGCAAGTACAGTATAGTATACCAAAAGGAAGTGAGAGTGGGAAGGAGGGAAAGACGAGGGAGAAGCATGGACAAGTCTTGTACAGTATTATAAAATAACAAGGGTTGGGAAAGGGAAGTTAGGGAGAGGAAGATTGAAATGATGAGGGGAATACCATCACCCTCGCTGCTATCTCAGTCTTTGCACCACTAGTGTGGAGCTGCCCCAATTTTTTCGTTACTCTTTGAGAGAGGTATCCACATTTTCTTTTGAATTGAAAATAAAGAAAGCATAGCAGATGATCCTTCCATGATCATAAAATCAGCCAATGCTATTTCTGTCTCAAGCGGCAAATTCGTTGCCCCCAGTGGCATCATTTGTTGAAAGAAGAGCGGGCGCTTTCCAGCTGTGCTTGAAACCAAGTCTCGAATATCCTGGTGCATACAGTGCAGTAATACTTGACTTGCATGTTCACAGAAGCCTCCACGAGCGATTGGCACCATTTTCGAAGTTCAAAATGTGCTGAAGGCCACCTTTTAAGAATGATGATGCTGAAACCATCAAACAGTACGAACAGAGAATTTGTTCTAGCCTCGTCAATGTCTCCACAGCCAATGCACACCCTGAGAAGCCAACTTATAGCTGCTCAAAAATTCTTATGCAGTGTAGCAAGCAACTTGAGAGATTCTCAGATGATGTACGATCAACAACTAGTTAAAAAATGCTCATTAACTAGTTAATGATGCTCATTTTGATTCTTAGTGCGCGCGAATATGCCACATCCTGGGCAATGGCATGGCCACTTACAAATGGTACTCGAGTAATGGTGGCCCTGTCGCTATTACACAAAACGAAGCCTGGAATGTCCGCTTGGAAATTTCCTTCGTCAGCTCGCTAGAAACTGTTATAGACCAAGTACCATCAGCATCAAACGAAATGTGAAAATGGGAGTGTGCAGCCTGTATGTGCTCTGCAACAAAACACTTTGGTTATTTTTTTAATTAAAAAAGAAGAACAGTGGCTGATCAAGTTCTCTACCTCTCTTTTCTGAGCTTCAGTTCGTTCACCCAGCAGTGCTTCTTGTGAAACACTACACTTCACGTAAACGTTTGATGTGATACACGTGACAAAAAACTGATGCCGCACGGTGCTATATGACATGCAACATCAGGCTAGTTAGAGTTGCATAGCAGACATTCAGTACATCAAAAATAGACACGACACACGCGAGCACTTTTATGTTGTTTTCAGGGTTTAAATACTCGAGCACAATGTCTAATCAGAGACATGCTGCACACTCCCAAGTCGACACACCTTATGCTTAGGGTTGTTCACTTTCAGGCAAAAACCCGATATAACTCTCTCTTACAACCCTAATATGTTTGAGGAGAATTGAGTTAAAGCAGATTTCTCTTCAAATTCCAGTACCCCACAACAACCGATTTTTTATACTGCACGGACTTTACTTTGTTAAGCTGTCTCAGGACAGCAAAAGTTGAGATGAATGCCAGTGATGTCTCTCACAAGCTGCATTTTGCAAACTGTCATATGTAAATATAAAGGAACACTGAAGAGCAAAACAACTTTTCTTGTATAAGTAAATCACTGCTTCACAAAAGCACCACTCTTAGAGCAAGAAGATGCTTGGCAAGCGAGAAAATAAGCAGAAGAAAAATACAGGTGGTGGAGCTGCCTTGAAGTTCCTACACAAACTTTCTATGATGTCATGTACTTTGAATGCTTCCGCGGTCGTCCACATAATTATTCACCACTAAAAGTGAATTGCACTGCGTTCTTAGGCAGCCAGAGCCTTAACATGGCAAGTTCCATAAAATTCCATCGAACCGATGTGAAAAAGACACTAAGAGAGGCTTAAAAATCCATGACATCGCACTTGCATTGATGTGCAGAGGTTCTGGTACGAAATAAAAAAATGAAATTGGACCTACAATTTTTCCTCCAATATAGAATCCACGATGGCAAGATCAATAATAGAAAGAACAAACTAGACATCTGTTGAACTTTAAAGGGACCGTCTACCGTCCTTCATCGCTCTCCCGTTTTTTGGCTCAATAGAAAGCGTACCTTTCGAAGTGTCCCAGCGTGCAGTGGTTTCTCCAGAAACTGAATAGAAATTATTAAAACACAATTTTTTTTATCTACGAAGTCGCTCCTTTCCTAGTGTAGGCATGCCAGCAACACTGGGTACCGCGCATCATGCGTCGTCGTCTCCCTGGAAACTCTTTCGGGCGCGGGAGGCATCTCAACGCGAAACGGCTTCAAGGTCGACATTCCAGAGGCGACGACGAGGAGGAGAGGCGAGGGTAAGTTGGCGCGCGGGGGTGCGTCTCGGACATGCAGCGCCGCATGCATGACAAGCGCAGTACTACGCGCCTCCGCAGGCAGACGAATTCGAAGGCAGCGCCACATGCGCCACCCCGAAAGCAGCGAAAAAAAGAACAAATTACTCTTGCACGCTATAACAAGGTGTCTCATAGGGTGAAGTACGCTTGTAAGACATACATAGTAGTTTTTCAGCAGAGTACGCATACCTGCGTGGGCTGGTTCTCGTACACTTGGAAAATGACGAACACGCTGTTGGGTGTCGCTAGCGGTGTTTTTTGCACCACTTTCAGAGCGACATTAAAAACATAATTCCTTTTTTGTGGGGTGAAAGCGTGCTCGTTCCCGTAAATGTGACGCACGATCTGCCCAATTTTACCACAATCTTAAAAAGTTTTCTGAGCGGTAGACAGTCCCTTTAAGCTTAAAAAAACCTGCATTTTGTAATTGTTCTACAAGCCCCTCCCCTATTTCTTGTCAATTACCACCTTGAAAAATAGCACCCAATTCCCTCCCCTCCCCCTTGAATTTGGGAAAATATAAAACCCGAAAGCGAACAACCCTTCTTATGCTGATACATGGAGGAAGGAAATGGCTTAGGAGAGGCTGTGACATCACCATTTCTGAAGCTGGACATTAGGGCTCCTCTCTCACCCCTGGGCATGTTTCAGCTTGCTTGCACATGAGCTGCTAGGGGTTCTTGGGCAAGCAAGGCGCATTAGGCAAGGCGTTGGAAAGCTGTGCCAGTATCCCTTTGGAAAGCATGTGAATTCCACAACACTTTTCGCTATGCTGCTCGGATAGCGGGTGACTCTCCACAGCTTTCCTTCCTCCATGTGCTGATAGCTGCTCACAAGAAAAGGCGGCCTTCAACGCCAAGCAGCCGAGCCACGTTGTGGCGCAGGAGGCGGAGGATCCCTGCGTTGAACCAGCAACACTTTGCGGCCACCACTCAGCATCACGGGCCTTGCGGAAACCCGCTCTCCTGTAGCTGTCGGCACACGTTTGATGATCTCGACTCGTTGTGGTTGCTGCAGTGTTTGCTGCTGCACATTACCTGCACGAGAACAGAAGCTTATAAATATTCAATTCTGTCCAGTAGCCAGCTTCTCTGTAGCTGTGTTACTCTTCACAATCCAGCAGGTTACTAGGGACTTGGATGGCCGTAGCACAAGCGTTGATAAGTGAACAGTGGGATAAGTGAACCAGCTGCTTAACATACCATCATGTGCGCTTGTTTCGGAAAAAAACGAAACAAGATTGTGGAAGCCCACTGTCTTCCATCTGGTGACATTATACAAGGATCTTTCAGTCTGGGAAGCAGATTTCATGGACTAGCAAAGCAACAAATAACAATTTCTGGGTTTTACGTGCCAAAACCACGATATGATCACAAGGCATGCAGTGTAGGGCTCCAAAAGTTTCCAACACCTGGGGAACATGCACCTAAGCACACGAGCCTTTAGCATCTTGCTTTAATTGAAATGCAACAACCGATGCTGGGGCTGAACACATGTCGTTCGAGTCGGCAGCTAGGATCCACAACAGCTCTACCACAGTGGTGGCACGTGTAGAAAAGCCGTTTATTACACTGTAGCCAATGGCGCTACAAATGGGTGAAAAGGGTGCAGAAAGAATTGTAGGGAGGTCAGCTCACCTCTTTGCAAAGCCACCTTTCATCCCTCCATCACAAAACTTCACTACCTATTCTACCCGGTACTGGTGCACAAAAACAAAAGCAAAACATATTTTGATTATAACCCAATTACCAATCTTTTTAATTAGGCACAACTCAGAAAGAATTGTGGGCAGCTCACATTAGGGGCGCAAGGCTAGGTGACAGGGGTGCTGGTGGCCTTCCCATCCACTTCCTTTCCCCATCCTCATCCACACTTCCGTTTCCCACCTTGATGCTATACCATAAAATACACGAGTATGCCACACTTTACGCTATCCCCTCCTCACTTTCCTCTTCCTCACTCTCACATCACTCCTCACCCTCAACACCCTCTCCCAACCCTTGTTACACTATATTACAGCACTGGTGGCCTCACCCTCCTCCTTTCTGCCCTGCCCACCCTCACTTACGTTTCACGCCTCCTTCATATACCACACTATACATGGGTATGCTATGGTTTACCCTCTCCCTTCATTTCCCTCTCCCATACCCTCACATCACTCCTCCTCATCCCCTTCCTATACTGCACTATGCAAGGCTATACAATGCTTCACTCTCTGCCCTCCTTCTCTCTCCTCCTCATCAGCCTCACTGCCCTCTCCCACCTCCTTGCAGTACCACAGTACACATGGAATGCTTTGCTATTCATCACGTATATCACGTATTTTTCCGAAGCAGCATCAACTGCTGGCATGGCTCTTCGGTAGAACACCTGCCTGCCACACAGATGGCCTGGGTTGGTTCCCAAACTAGTGTTCTTGCGATGTTAGCATAAATGACTCCTAGGAATGAATCGTAAAGTATGTTGCAGCTAAAGAGTTCTGATCTCATTGTGTGAAATGTGAACTAGATGCGAAGAATTGTTTCAACTTAACCAGAGAGGACACTGAGGCCTTGTTGCCATACCCCTCTGGTGCATATTCGATATGCAGAGTTTTTCATTAACCAAGCACATTTTAATGCCACGGTATAAACAGCTTCTCTGTTAAAGAATACCCTAGCAAATTAGTTTGCCATGCTTAAGTCATTGTTTCATTGGGTCAGGTTCAGCGAAACACACTTTATATAAGTTAGCAATTTTTTTTTTCCGGGAAATATATGTGAAAGAAGAGAAGCAAAAGGAAAGTTTTTACCAATGGCCACATTGCAGCTGTCTAGCTCAAGTAGCTAAGACCGAGTGATCAGTGAGTGAGGGAACCGATAGAGGGGAACGCTGCCGAAGTCCAAGTCACTCCGCCAGCCAATACGGGCCTTTGACCAATCATCACAGACTCATCGAACAAGATCGCAACGCACTACAGCTATTTCCCGTCAGCGCTGCCAATCTCACTTGGTGCGGCGGAAGGCGTTGAAATGTTCGGGACGCGCCCGATTCATCCTCCTGCGATAAAAGACTCGACAGCTGATCCTGCGACCTTGCCGAAATACTCAGTGCTGCCCACCAGAAACGCGTCTGGCCGCTCCGCGAGACAAGCAGCGACGGAACAGAGACAGACCAGCGCGACATAATCCGTGCCACCCGCCGTACATATTTGGTAGGTGCCTATGCTCGCAGTGCGGCCAACAACGGCCGCAACGATGTAGCCAGTTCCGGTCACCAGAAGCTCTATTCGCATCCCTCCAAGCCAAATCACAGCGAGACCCTGAACGCCCAGAGCGATACAGCCAGTGCCGCCCACCGGAGGAAGTTTCGGCCATTACAGACACTCGCAGTCGTGGCCGAGTGTAATGTATAATAACCAACAGCTCGCTGTGCCTAGGGGGCTCGCGCTAGGAGCGCAGGAGGACGACAAAAAGAGGAAGTCAGAATAGAACAGCCGGCCTGCAGCTAAGGCGCTGTGTCTACGGTCTCTTCCTTTATTACAATATATATATGCAGAAGGCTATGATGTTGAGAAAGATCCAATGGTATGAAGTCGCAGCACCGCCATTGGGCCTGACTGAAAGTTAAAAAGGGCCACATGAAGGCATAAACCTTGTGACAGAAAGCATACAGCGGGAGACCTTCCACAACTAACAAACAAATATATGGATTTTTCAGCAGTTTCAAACCTTCTTGGCGAACCTCCACATCTACTGCAGACTACAAATGTTTTCAGAACCACTGCGAGCCACTGTAAAGTTGAACGTTCTCACCGCACAACCTTTAATTCAGGCATGTGATGCAGAGCCTGTACAAAGCGAAAATTTCAGTTTTTGGATCGTGTACTCAGAGTGAAAGTTACATATGTCGCCCTCTGTTCCAATGTGAGTGTTTCGTTTCGAAAACATGCTGGTAACTGTGTGTAACAGTGTGTGTGCGTGTGTGTGTGCACGTAACCAATGACGCCAGTTTCATTATCTAGGTCAAGGCACATTAATCGATTTCTGGGGTTTTAAATCCCAAAACCACAATATGATTATGAGGGACAGTGGAGGGCCCTGGAAATTTCGACCACCTGGAGTTCTTTAACGTGCACTGACATCGCACAGTACACGGGCCCCAACATTTCGCCTCCATCGAAATGCAGCGGCCGCGGCCGGGATTCGAGCCCGCGACCTTCGGATCAGCAGCCGAGTACCGTAGCCACTAGACCACCGAGGCGCGGCTAGGTCAAGACACACACACACAATTATTTTTATAGTGGAAATTTTGTGTGAACAGACTACAAAATGGCCAGGGTCACCAGCTTCCGATACAGAGTCGCGCACGCGAAATAAGATCGCATATGATGCAACGATGGGATCAGAGTGACGTCAGTGTGACGAGATATGAGCTCACGCATGGTACACGGAGGAGGTCTTGCGCCTCCCGGACCTCTCTTGCTCCCTCAGGCACAATCTCCCTATCCGCAGAACGGGGGAAAGAAAAAGTTAAAAGAACGAGCGCCGATAAACACCCGCGCCCTGCGCGACTGGCACGCGGTTCTTTTCCGCCCTTGGCGCTCCTACAGCGAAAAAGGGTTCGGCTTTGCTTGGTCCCGGACATGTTACGCACACTTTTACTGTCACGCGTAGCTCAAGTAGAGGGACGCGGAACACACGAAGATACGCGTGCGCGGAACCCCTGCGAAACGAACGCTATTTTCGGAGTACCGAGGCGTCTATTTTCTGCACGGTTATGACGGTACCCGGATGAAACGGTGCGCGCGCAAGCGGGCAGGAAGTCCGCTAAAAAAGGAAAAAAGAACGAAAATCTAATTAAGCGCGCAGAGCCCCGCGTTCGCTTCGTCGAGCGGCTGTCCAGACAAATAGCCGAAGCCAGCGAGCACACGCGAACATCGCGCGATCTGGAGCACTTGACGCGCAAGGCGGTAAATTATCTGTCGCGACAGCCGCGATAAGTCACGGACGATCGCCGTAGGCGCTCACCGCGCTCTGGACGCGACAGAAGTACACGGTTATCATTAACGTATCTCAAAACGTGACAGCCTACTTCCAGATTCTGGCAAACGCCAATGGCCTTCCCTCGACAGCGGCCCCCACGGACAATCGCGCACCGTTTCTTTTGTCACGCGGCACATATTCTAGCGATCGCACCCGATTCTCAGTCGCGATTGGCTCATTTTCACGAGCTGTGGAAAGAAGGCAATTGAGATCAAGAAGTTGGATTTCGATCGGGCATGATGCACCGGATGCACCTCCAATTCTCTCCGATAGCGGCTGAGCCTGATTCGGGTCGAATTTCTAGGTTGCGATTGGCTCATTCGCGCAAGCTGCTGAAAGAAGCCAATCGCGATCTGGTTCTTCACATAGCATAAATAAGCTCTTGAAGCAACACGGTTCATTTTGGCCTTTGACAAAACTCTCAACACTTGGGTGAACGCAAACAGAAACTTGGAGGCAACAGCTACGGCAGGCATATGCAGCCCTTCAGCACATTCCTCCCAGAGCTCTTCGTTTTACTGTTATTCATAGTGAGAATGCATAAGGCAGTAAAAATTGAGAAAGTTTGAAGAGCGGAATTTTCTAGCTCTGTTGAATAGGAATGCTGGAAAAAACTACCGCCGGATCGCCAATGAAATGAAATAACACGAAAGGTTTTGTAGAGTCTGCTTGGCACAAAATTCTCTACACATACACACAGCATAAGACATGGCACAATTACGTCTGGCGCATGAGTACCGCGTACTGAACGTTAAAAAGAAGAGCAGTATTGATGAATCTATAGTGTGCAGCGCAGTGCATTGTTTTGAGGGAACACGAAAGATATGAGATCAGTGAAAGAACAAATTGCTTTGTCTAAATCAGGACAGCTAACTGGTAGGATACATAATGGAGAGACATACTTATTCAGTGACTGGTGAGAACTTCACATTATTGACCTCCTCAGTGTGTTTATTCAGAAACCCGTCTATACAATAGCAATACACCAGAATCACCTGTGAAGACAACTCTCCGTTTGAATCAGTTTCTCGATGTGGCGTATCACAACACGCTCTTCTCATTCATACTTCGCACTACTTTGTTTCCAACCGATAATCAGTTAGATTTTTGCGTCTCAAGTTCTAGCAGGCGCAGGGAATAATGGTTCAGGTTTGGAATTCTGGTTTGGGCTTGGTTCGGCAGTTTTCTGGTTACAAATACTAAATGCTTTCTTGTAGAACCCAGTTTTACCAATTCTTTCACCCTGAACAAATTTCAGAAAAGTCGAGTTAAACCATATTTCTCTCCGAACTCCAATACCACATACCAACCTATTTTTCAACGCCGCAATGAGTTTGCTGTGTACATGTTCTAGTTTTCCTGTCTCAGGACAACGAAGTTGTGGTATGTTGGCTGAAGTGAACACCACTGACATATAGTAAATTTCACAAGGTGCGTACAGCATTTTAGACAACACATGGCTCCCATTTGTAAATTTAAATTTGTAAATACAACCCCAAAAAATGGTTCTACAAAAAACCAGATTTATCCTTGAATTTCATGTTAAATAATCACACCCAGCTTTTACACCCCCCTGAATTAGAAAAGATATAAAACCCTAAAATCAACAATCCTAAATGCAGTGAATGTGGGTTACCATATATTGATCTACAACTTGAGTGCTGAACCAAGGAACATGACAGTGATTATGGAAAGCTTTTTTGTTTTGCAAGGTAATTTACTCAATGCAGCTGCCAATGCAGCAACTTTGTTGTTGAGTCCATATAATAACCATCTTTACTCCAGGCTTTTCTCTGCCCAACAATTGCCCCTTGCCATATGGCAGAACAAATGCTAGGAGCTGACTTAACCCCCCCCCCCCCCAAAACAAACAAACAAACAAAAAAAACAAAAAAAAAAAACACGACAAACCAATAAGCCATGACAACTAGCCTCAGTAATGAGCCTTATACCCATGATCTAAAGCATATGAGGAAGCTTGTGCTGAATGCACTAAAGCTTTCCATGCCTGTACATCATCGCACCTGATCTTGACCTTACTGCTATATTGTTTAATGCCTATGTAGTAACTTATGTGAAAAATGCAGAGTTTGCAGATTCATAACCTTTAAGGGACTGACAACCGATTTTTAAAGACCCTCTTTTTTTTTACGGCACAACGAAAAGCTCGCCCTTGGTACTGTATATATCTGCAGCGGTTTCTTTCAAAGGAGCGTGGATATTTTGCACACAGAATTTTTCAAACTGAGAAGCCTATAAAAAAAGGTAGAGTGCACTCTCTAGCAAGGTTGAGAGCTGACTGCGATGCCAACCGCCTCGCAAACAACCGTTGTTCTGTTTTCACAGAAATGAATGCAGCTGTCACTAGCCATCCGCATTTTGACCCTTTCAACTGGCTTCGAAAAAGTTTGCATGACAAGTTTGCGTTGTTTTCGGAACCCTTCTCGTATTACCGCAGCGTTTTTCCAACTTCATAATAGGTGGCTCGCCGCTGGCACCGTTACTGTCCCGACAGCTGAGCCAAGCCAGGCCAGCCAAATCTGAAACCATGCTTTTGAAAATGATGGCAGGTGCGTGGCAGACTTATCTGCATGTTCTAAGTTGGAAAAAAAGCCTTTAATATAAAAAGGTACTGAATTTCAACGCTAATAAAAAGAACGGGAGCCGCGCATACTTGTAGAAGGTCACGTGACCGCACTCTCATGCAGCTTCGTGGGTTTGCCGCTTGGGCTACCAAAGGTCACTTTCACGGCTTTTTGTCAAGAAACAAAAATATGAACCTGCGTTTAATCAGAATAAGAGGGATTCTTTGAGTCAATAGAACACACAATCTTTCCATCAGTGAGGTAATCTCAGTTCATGTTCTGAGTAGTAGTCTGTCCCATTAAGGTGTTTAAAACTGCACTAAGAGACAAGGAAAAGCGGAAGCAACAAACACACCACTGCACTCATGGTATTCTGTATGTTCATTCCGCTTGTCGTTATCGCTTGGCACAGTTTAAAATGTTTCAAAGCAAAAATTACAGGCTAACTTTCAGTGTTTCTTGGGAGCAACATGGGGTCAATTGGAGCACCTGAACAAAAATATTGGTAAAAAACAAAGTTGTATCATCATAGCCTTCAGCCTATTTTATGTAGTGGATCCAGATGGATGGCTCCAGCCCCGGGGCCACACCAAGACAGATGACCCTCCCCCTCTGCAACTTTTCCTGCCCACCTCTACCAGTTCACCTCATCTGTGAGCTATGCTTGTTGCTTGTAGGCTTATAAGAGGCGCACATTGACTTTGTAACTTCGACTGTGCACCACATACCATTACATGAACCAACCAGGTTCACCTTCTTCCCACTTATCGGCAACATGTAGGCTACGTCTGCTCCTTTGCTGATCCACAGCTCTTTAACATGAAAGTGTTTATGTTAGGGTCCACCATGACACCACCATGCTGCTTCCGTCACGGAATGGCACAGTAAAATATGCAGTTATGAATGACGAAGAAAAACAAGCAAGAAAATCTCCGTTGATCCAGCCATTCTAGGAATTGAACCGACGTCCCATTTCATGACGAATGGTGCCTGGCTCTCTACTAAGTGCGCTATCCCTACAGCTGCCTTAACCTGTATGAACGCAGCTTATATTCGTCCTTATCTCACCTCTCCCCCTCTCATGTACTCGTTCAGCTCCGTGCATGCGCACTGAGGCACCCTATGCCTGGGATGGTGCTGCCATCCAGTAGAGGCAAAGTGAAGCACTGCAGCTCCACTTCGCCTCTCCTGGGTGGCGTTTCCCTGCCAACTGCTCATTGAGTGTGATGGCATCAAGAAAATAGCTGCGTTAACACCACAGTATAGCAATGACATTGATGGGTCATTTTTGTGCGAGTAACCATGTCAGATGCTGTTGTCGCAAGGCATTTACCATACACTATGTACAGCTGTTCCGTAAACTACAGTTTACATAAACTACAGTCACACTCATGGACATTAGTCGTCAACATGGAAGCGCATCACCAGGCGTCAACGTGGCAGCGAAACACCGATAGCAATGGGCAAGTTCGTCTAGATGTACAAAAACGTTCAACTGCTCCTGTGAAGACACATTTCACTTTCTTGTTATACGAATTCCTATAACGAAAGGATCAGCTACATTTTTTCCCTACCTCTAAACGCTATGCCTATAATTTTTCATTCCATTATATGCTGCACAGTCTTTCATTTCCTCTTGGTTGTGTTATCCTCCAAGTTGCTGCTTTGTATGTTAGTACAGGTAAGTTTTAATGGAAAGTGTGTGTCTACCAAGCAATTATAAGTTTGTCACTGTTCAGGGAAAAGGAAATCATTCTATTAAACAAATGCCTAAACAATTAAAGGGACATAAAATTGAAATATTAACATCGAATTCGAATTGCAGAGCCTGAACAAAATTTTGCAATTTCACTATTAAGTAGAAAGTAGAAATGAGCGATATCACGAGAGGAAGCTGGTGGCTTTATGTTTGACTCCCAACATGTCCTACGTGCAAAAAATATTTTGACTCCACGGAAGTTATTCAAAGCGACAATTTCATTGTGAAAGGAGACGTATCCTCGCAACATCTTTTGACAACCATTTTCAATCAACGAGTCACCTTTTGTAAACTGCAGTGTTTGAGGTGCTTTCCATCATATCCCGTATGTTTCATTCTTTTCTTTTTAACTGCAATTTGGCTTACAGCAATGAAAAGCCATATTGAAATATGCGATTATGTACACTGAAGTTTTATGCATTGGGAATCAGTGTCAGAGGGAAACATGCACACTACACTCCGTTTCACACATCAGGTGCAACACTGTCAAAGCTAGTGCTCGTGTTTGCGCTGTGTACTTCTACAACCAAAAAGTAGTGTGTTGCTTGCGGTGGGCTAAAAGTAATAAATGCCTCACTGGCAGCCTTAAATCATAATATATTTCCCATCAGCTTGATAAAACACACTTGTACTGCTTGGGGAACAACTGCAATATGCGAGTTTGTATCTTATGTTTGTCATTTGTTTGTTGGAGGAATACCCCTCTCCTTTTCCTCTTTTCATCTTTTCATCAAATTCTTTTCATCTCTCTATATGCGCTCCTGGTATCGGCAAGTGGCCATGGCAGATGCCGATACACCGAAGACAGCTTCTGTCATGCCTGACGGCTTGTACAAATTTATCGTCATGCTGTCGGGACTTTGAAATGCCCCCATCACTTTTGAGCATACGATGCACACAGTTCTGCATGGCCTGAAATGGAATAAGTGCCTTTGTTATGCTGATGACGTGCCGTTCTTGCTCTGGACTTCATGCAACTTCAGCGCCTCTGGCAGGTGTTGATGCATTTGAGAAGCACCGGCCTAAAACTAAACATAAAAAAGTGCTGATCTGCAGCATGCCAGTGAAACATACTATGCTGCACTGCCACCAATGGTGCAATTCTTCCCAGTCCAGCCAAACTTCGAGCCATCGCTGAATTCCTTAATGCTACATTTGTGAAGGAACAGCACAATGTTTTAGCTCTGTATTCAGACTTACAAAACATTCAGACACTTTATTCAAAACTCTACCACGATCATATCGACCCTTACGAAGCTCCCTGGAAACAATGGGCCTCCTACTTCGATGAAGCGTTCACAATACTGCATCGTTTGCTGACGTCTCCTCCGATTTTGTGCCAGTACGACCTGGTGGCCCCTACAGGGGCGCACACATATAACAGTGGTGTTGATTTCGGTGCAGTCCTTGCACAGTGCAAATGTGGGTTTTCTATGTTGTGGCTCATGCCAGTTCCATGCTCACAAAAGCAGAGACAAGCTAGACTGTCAATGGATACGTCAATGGATTGCCTCAATCATTGACTTTCCTTATGGTGCATCAGCAGGATCAATCAATCGTGCATGTGTCGTCAAGCCAATCACTTTGCCATTCGCAATGGTCTGCTTCACTGGCACAATTACACCACCGATGGTCACAAGTGGTTAGTACCTTGCACTCTGCTTTCCGATATATGCCTGTCCTTCCATACTGACCCACAGTATGCACACATGGGAGTGTTCAAAACTTGGCAACGCCTTTGACAGCAGTACTAGTGCCGAGGGATGTACAGCTACATCCAGAAGTTTGTTCACTCTTGCCCTAATTATCACTGCCAGAAATCTTTCCTCTGACTCTCACTGTGTGGTCTGTAGCCGCTGCCTTCTGCTAAATGGCCATTTGGGCACCAATTGCATCGATCTGTGTGAGCCAGTTCGCTTGACATGAGCTGGTAACCATTGAGCCTGTGGGGACCATGTCCAGCGCGACACCATGTTTTCCATGGAATGTCCCCGCAACTCCCTCTCCCAGCTGGACGGAGCGGCGACCATTGCGAGGGCCCGCCTGCTCCGCCACATGTGGTTTTAACTAGGCTGCCATTGGACAGCGACTAATTTCTAGAACGTTCGCCCGTTTCTGGTTTGGAGATGCTCGTGAGACACTCGCTGGGACTCGAAGGGGTGCGCACGTACTTTTGCGACTCTCCGGCCGACCAGGCCATCGGACGGATGGCGCGCCCTTGCGGGCCCCAGCGACCCCGGCAGCAGCTTGCGGTCGTCGCCCATCTCTGTATGTTCTTTTCCTTCTATTTTCCCTTTCTAGCGGCGCGCGATCGCGGGTGCGCTGGCCGGGGGTTAGGCTGTAACCCTTATATGGTATTTGTGTGTTATTTTGTGTTCGCGTGTTGTTCATTGTTAGTGTCCTTTGTGTTCGTGTATGTCCGCGTGTTGTTAATCGTTATTGTCCTTTCTTTGTATTTAATTCGATTTCAGATTCGGCCTTGTATTATTTGTTTCATTTAACGTGTTTTATTAAATTACCATGCTGGGTGAGTGGCACCTAATGTTCTCCTCTTTCGCCGCGTGCGACGGTTCGTGTTGTCCTGCCCCGAGACAGGCCGCAGGCCGACGCGCGCGGCAACGCGGCGATGCATGGCTGACAGTGACGAGCGAGCGCGGACGCAACTGCCACATTCTCTGCTTGTCGAGTGCTCGAACCCACTGCAGGGGGTTTCTAGCGGCGATGCCGCTGCTAGCAGTAGTAGTTATTAGTATAATTAACCCCCACAAGCTATGCAGTAGTGGCTGCTGACCACTTCACGCAAAACGCTGAAACTGCCGCACTCCCAGTAGCTACAGCATGTGATGTTGCCTCCTTCCTTCTTCGCCTATTCATACTACATCACACAGGCCAGCTCATGAGTTGCTCAGCGACTGTGGATGCGTCTTCCTGTCCAAGGTAGCTAAAGCCATCGCTAATGAGTGCCGCATTACTGGTCGTGCCACTATGACGTACCACCCTCAAACCAACAGCCTCACAGAGTGCTTCAACTGCACGTTCAATGTCGTGCTTGCAATGTATCTTGCTCCTGACCACATAGATTGAATACCATTCTAACCTTCTTAACCATGCCAACAATACTGCAACTATGAGCACCGCTGGCTTCTCTCCCTTCTCATTGTACAGTTGGCACCTGTCACACAGAATAGATGTCATCCTTTTACACAAGCCGGATGCACCTGGATAAGTGCCCATTTCCACCGCTGTGAGTCATGCTAAAGAGCGCTGTGAACTTTCACAGGTCTTCACTTCAACCGACCAAGAGCACCAGAAGAGCACTTGCAGCCATACTACTTCTGTACCCACTTTCTTTCCTGGAGCACTTTCATGGCGGCCTGTCTATCATCGAAACTAGGGCCCAAGTTCGAATGTCCTTACCACATCGTAGAACAGACATCACCTGTCAGCTACCTTACTGATTCTGTAGAACCGGCTTCAAACTAATGCCACCATGGATGAGGCACTGTGTGTGCAGAATGCCTCAAGATGTACTATGACCCAATCATAACACCTAGCTGCAAGGTCGCCAGACGGCACCTTTTTCATCCCCTGGTGTAGTGGAAAATAAACATGCTAGAGAATCAGCATAGTCAGCACTTGGCTCAGGATCGCTGCCTGTTCCCAGAAGCTGTGCTCACCTTGACTGTCACGGCTGTACTGCTCCACGTCGCATCAAATCAACCTCATTAGCAGTCTGTTTTCAATACGACATGTTTTGGGGCATTTTGCTTCATTTTAGGTCTTTCACGTTTATAATAAATTGGCTGTGCAGCAGCAGCTCGTTGTGCCTGTTTTATATTGGTTAGTGAAATGAAACATCTGATTGGTTTCATTTCATCAAGCCTCGAAATATAGATCTCTGGAATAATGGGTTGATTGAAGTGAGTAAGGTGATAGCAATGAAATGACAGGGACAAGGAGTACGACAGGATGTGTGCTAACACTTAACGGATTTCATCTCAGAAATGCATGGTGCTTATACTGGCCGCACAACTACACAAAGCAAAGGATGTCACATGTACAAACTAACATTTTCTAGACAGCAACTTCCGTTCCGCTCAGAATTATCTACATGGCACTGAAGCCATTTGCCCCTTCTTTTCCAATCAATTGTTCTTTGGTAATTTCCGGTGTGTCCTGAAAGGGGTTGAGGCACCAAATTTTGGGGCTGCAGAAAGCCTGCTGTAGGCTTCCTCTGTATGCAAGGGCGCTCGCCACAAAGTGTTGGGCACAGCAAACATTTCAAAAATATTTTAACTCGCTTCCAAAGACAGTCTAAATGCTCATGCTTGCTATCAAGACCCATCAAAAAATGCGGGTGACACCCACATCACTCTGTTGGAAGCACAGAGATAGTTTTAGTGAAGGCATACAGTAGTATCTCGATGATACGATTACGGTTGATGCGAATTTCGTGATGATACGAATTTTAATGTTGTTTTGGACGGACTACGTTGTATAAAATGCGCCGTCATTCGGTGTTATACGAACAGTTTCCCCAGCCATTGCAGATGATACGAACGCTCGAAATGACTGCTTCACGCGAGCGACTAACAGATTTTTGACTGCAGATTTTTTCAGCAAGTTCCTTACGACTTTGGACCGGAAAATGGCAGCGAAAAACAGAAAAATTTTGCTTTTCGTCGACCGGTGTTCGGCCCATCCCAAAGACTTCAACTTCTGCAATGTCGCCGCAAGGTTCCTGCCCGCAAACACCACGAGCCGTCTACAGCTGCTGGATGCGGGAATAATCCGAAATGTGAAGCACCATTTCAAGGGATTGCTTGTGCGGAGGCTCCTGGCGAAAATTGATCGCAAGGATGAAAACTTGCGAATTAGCCTGCTTGACGCGTTACATTGCTTGGCCATGTCTTGGGTTAGTGTGACCCAGGACACGATCGCGAACTGCTTTCGCAAGCGTGGGTTTTTCGCGGAATTGTATGCGGCTCCGACGGAAGAGAACCAAGAGCCTGACGACGATTTGCACATCGAGGTTTGGGAGAACCTTGAAACTCGAGCTTCGGCGCGAGACTTCGTCACCACGGACGACAACGTAGCCACCTGAGGGCTGCGATCTATTGAATAATTGGCCGACGAGGCAAAGGATACCGAGTCTGAGAGCGATGAAGATGCCGGTGAGTGTGATCTCCTACCGATAATGTCGGAAAACTTGACGCCCTCGATGTACTGCGTCGCACCGTAAGCACCGGCAGCGTGAGTGAAGAAACCGCAGCACTATTTTATTCCTTTCAGGCGGCTGTCTTGAGGGACAGCGAAGTCAAAAAAGTTCAAAAGAACATCATGGACTATTCAGCAAGAAGTAGTTGACCCCAATAAAGTTCTTGTTCATCTTCATGATCAGCTTTAACTTGTTTTGGCTCATACGAATTCGGGATGATACGAATATCTTACGTGCTCCCTACGAATTCGTATCATCGAGATTCCACTGTACCACATTACAGTGACGAACAATAAGCAGTGAACCACCAAACTGCGAAATCATGATGGTGCTGTTCTGTATTTTCCCTACAGGTGTCTGGCGAACAGAAGGAGGCAGGCAGAACACAATCTTTACTGTGTACTGGTGCAGGTGCAGTACGTGTGTGCGAGAGCAGACGACGTAGCAGTGTGTGCGCACGTCCAGAAACCAAAAATAGCTCCCATAAATAATCTTCAAGTGTGTGTCGTGCTTCCTGTAGCAATAAGGAATGTTTAAAACAAAGAGCATACAGTAAAACCCTGTTTATCCGTATCTCGTTAACTCGGAATTTCGGTAAACTCTGACATTTTTGCCGGTCCTGTGAGATCCGGGTTAATGAGGTTTTACCGCACAAGGCACAAATTTGGTGTCTCAACCACTTTAACTATATTTTTGTGCAATATGGCATATCCCTCATACCGAAGCTCATATCCACAAACCTCCCAGGTGCAGTCTTCATTACGGGCCATCGCACCGTGCAAGCATAGTCCATCCTAGATCCTAGTAACACATGCTGTTTATACGAAGCATGCCAAATTGGAGTGGAGGTAGCAGGGGGACTCGCTCGACAAGTTGAGACAAACTTGAAAGTGCATCCAACCAGAAAAGTAGAGCTGCCCGGGTGCCCTAGCATAGCTGCACACTCACAGGAAATACAGTAAAACCTCGTTATAACGAACCCTGATATAACGAATTATCGGATATAACGAAGCAATCGCAATTCCCCTTGAAATTCCTATACATGAAATTGATATTGGTTATAACGAACTAATGGTTATAACAAAGTAATTACCACTCCTCCTTCAACTTCGTTATAACAAGGTTTTACTGTATAACGGGTGGCGCACTTTTTGCTCGTGCAATTCCTATGTAACATGTCAAATCTGTCTGCTGAAAGTGAACAAAAATTTCAGACTTAAGGCTAGGTTACATCCTCGACCGCAATGTCTATTCACGCGACACACGGCCGTTAGCTTGTGAAATCTTCATTGTTCCAGCTTTAATACGTTGCCAAAAGCTCTGCGCGATAGCACACAAAGGCAGGAAGTTATCTTTCACTTACTGTACACACGGGTAATATAGGGCTTTCTTCTTTACAACACAGCTGTTGCAAACTCCCACAATGTGGGCAGTATGACTGTGGATAGCAAGAGCGAGAGGCACTGCCGGAGGTCTTGCTGTGGGGCTATAAAATTCGCAAGTTGGGGAATAACCAAATCTTTAATTAAGGCCTGTGCAGTGTCACAGGCCCAAGTAAAATATCAGTGCTTCAATAAAGTAATACAGTAGAACCCCGCTGTTACGTTCCTCACTGCTGCGTTTTCCCGGCTGATACGTTGTTTTTCATCGGTCCCGGCATAGCTCCCATAGGGTCCCATGTATTGCGGACCCCCGCTGTTACGTCGCAACTGTGGACCTGTTCCCGCATGATGCGTCGCAACCTGGCACGCCGTACCCGCCCGGGCATCGCTATTTTGATTTGACTTTTGACAGTCTTGGTCCCGCTTGCAGGAATCGCCGCCCGCTGATGGCTGCCGAGATAGCGCCAGCGCTATCTCGGCAGCCATGCGATCTCTCGGCGGCCGACCGACACTCCACCCTTCCTGCCTTTGCATCTTTTCATGCTCGTTAAAGACGGGCGGGACGTTCCTTCCCCGCTTTGACGGCAGGCGATCCGATAGGGGTGATGTTATCGCCTCCGAGCGACGGAGATGGGCCGGGCGTGTTTGATCTCTGCTTAAAGCCGCTTTCGCCGCCCCCACTCGAGTGCTTTTATTCTAGCGGCCGTACTTTGGGCTCCGGGAGCTTCCGGAGAAAAGAATCGGAAAAGGGGGCATCGCACTCGCAGCCCCTTTTGCGAATGACTGCACTCACCTTCGCAGCGAGGGGCGCGGCCGTGCGGCCGTCGAAAGTGTGTCCGTGCGCGCCGGCGAGCTGGTTCAGGCCGGACGGCGAGCGCAAAATATGCGAGGAATTTTTTTTTTTGTAAAGGTGGCTAAATGTCAGTGGTGCGCAAATTATGCGGGTAAATACGGTAAACAAGCAGTCAAGATGGAACGTGAAAGCGCTATCGAGCGATCGCGGATCCGACGCGACCAGCCGACTAGCCGTACTCGCCATCACAAATCACGCGCGGGGTGCCGGAACAGGATGCGGTGATCGCAATGACGGGACGACTTGCCTCCTCCAAAATTGGCGCGTCACGCTGGTACTAATCCTTAATGATCACAGTTTTGATTGCGATCTCTGAGGCCATAATTTCTCTCATCGGGGCGCCGGAGGCTATAATGGCGGCCCATTGACTGTGCTCGACAGCCGCGAACGGAGTCCGAATTATCGAATTTAGAGCTAGAACCCGTTGGAAATATCGGTCGTTTTAACACATTAAGTCTATGGGGGCACTGGCGGTACCGCGCAGCTGTCCGAATTATCGGTCGGCGACCTAGATGGCTCACCTTGCTGAAATAATTTGTTTGAAGTCAAAGCGGCCCTGTTCTCATTCATTTTCGGAGCTTTCCTCACTCTTGCGTTTTCCTGGCTGTTACGTCTTTTCCCCCCGGTTCGCTGAAAAACGTATGAACGGGGTTCCACTGTATATCTGTGTTTCAATAAATAATCATATACTCCCCTGCCAGAGGTAAAGAACTGCACCGCAAAACTTACATTCAATACTCCTGCGCTGGCATGACTGGCTCTGTCATATCCTTGATATCTTACAAGTGAACCTAACTTTTACACACACGTATGAAACAACCACATCGTACGTCACCACGCAAAATATAAGTGATAGTAGAAAATTAGTGGTATGATGCATCATAAACAACTACCTCAAATTAGCCGAGCAGCTTCCAGACAAAGTGTGCGGACACGTCTCTTTTTTCACAGTGGCGCCTCTAGCGGCAGTTCTTGTTCTTGTATGAAATGGCAGGGGGACTTTTAGGACCAGAAAAGCATTGAAAGACTCTGGTAATGCCGCACCCGCTACAACAGTACTCACTGATGAATATTGCTATCTCCATAAACACTGGCACGCTTGCCTGGGCATAGTGGCTCCCATTTATGCGATACGTGAGCTAGAGGCCTTGGCAGAATCTTTTGCATTTGGATAACTAGAAAGTGCTTCAATACAGGCAACCTGAAATGGGCTACTAACAGGTGGTCAAGCTGACACAGAACAAGGCTGGTCCGCATCAGGCATTCGCATAGCTCAGCCGGACCACAGTGCCTAGACTCACACTCAAGCCAAACACTTGTACATTGTGTCTTGATGTCCGAAGCACAGAATTGCAGAGGCTGTGTGTTGCGTTGCATAGGTATCACAGTCACCACGGGGCACTGTCACATGCTTGTGCTGCACACATCTGAACCAGAAGTTGCAGCCAAGACATTTTAAGAAAAATAATGGAAAAAAATACACAATCACGTGCTATCACGTGCCGCAGCGAAACTTTTGGGCAGCACATTGACCCCTTGTTGTCGTCCTCATTCCATCTTGTGTAGCTGTAGCTTGCCATGCACAATGGCGATGAATGGGGAGCATGAAAGTGCACACTTGATTTCACAGCTCAGCTAACGCTTGATGGATTAGAAAAATTTTCGCAGCATGAGATTTGCAAGGCAACCAAGCCCAATAGTACAGTGATCCTATAACTTAGAAATGTGTTGTAGGACTCCTTAGAAGACAGATAATCCAAAAGATAAGATGGCTTTGACAAGCACACTTTTCCCACTTGAATGTGGCAGCAATATGCTAGTTTGTAAACAATGCCGCAGTAAACATGCGAGTGAAGCAATACTACATTTTAATGTGTGCCACATAATATCATATTAGGGGCCCTAGCTTTCTGCAATTCTGCAGAAAAATCACGAAATTTACATTTTCTCATGGAAATACGAAATGTTAAAAGCCTCACCTTTAACTCATATTAGTGCTGCGTTTACTACATATTTGGCCGTGGACGAACATACGGTAAAAGTGGCAAATACTCGCATGACTTGAGCTATACAGTAGAATATTATTAGTAGTAGGCTTGGATGAATATAGTTGAATAAATTTTACTGCATTTGAACTGGCTTCAAAAAATCTAATTTCTAGAATTTGATACTCGAAATGAATGCGACACATCTTTGCACATGTAACATGCCTTGTAAAGGTGGTTCCCCTGTGGCATGGGGCTGCTATGCCATTAAGACACACTTTAAGGTGAAATATGCGATGTATTGCCTGCACTCTGATTACATTATTTTTTATTAAGCTTACATCGGTTATGTAAGGTAAATGCTATAGCTTTGCATAATTCGCCGGTTGTACCCTGCTACTATTCAAATCCTACTACTATATCGCAGAACGCTTGACATTAAATGCCTGTCATAATATCAAAATGCTCTTTGACACCATACTATCTGTAAGAGAGGTAGAGTTCTTCCTGCACTATGGTAAAATAAAAGAAAAGGCTTCATAGTGGGTACATTAGGCACTACTACAGTAGACTCTCGTTACAATGGACTCTCATAATCCTAGGAAAAATGTCTGTTTTATCCGAAGTCCATAATATCCAGACACCAAACAGAAAAGGGGGGGTGTAAGGCCCGTGTGTTTATCAGCGCGGACATCGCTCAGCTGCGTGATTTAGTCCTTTTTAAATACCTGCCGCCGAATATAGACTCCATGGCACGGCTACGACCGACAGTGGTAATTTATAACTGTAGCACATGTTCTACTTTCATCAGCAAATGCGACTGTACTAAGCGCAGGAAGGCCTGGTGGGTGGCTGCCGAACCCATGAAAACATTAGCGAGGCTCAGTCCGAAAGCTACTAATCTAACAGCTTGCCGTCACAAGGCCGGTCATGTTACGAGCTGCCGGTTATGTTACAAAAAGAACTGGTTCCAGCTGGGGCTCGTTCTAACTTATTGTCGATCGGCATCACAAATTCATTTTTTTCACGGATGCATTTCTGCCTCAGCTAACCCAAGACCATTGCTAAGCTGAATTAGCACGCGCATACCAATGCACCTCGCGCGTAATAGCTACTTCTCAGTGGAACTCACCGGCATTTGGTCTGGGAGCTCTGGAACGCCTAACTTCCATAAAATTTGTCGCGACGCCTAACAACGCGATTGCGGAAAGAACGATGTACATCCAAGGTAGAAAAGAACGAACAAACAAAAGCTTTTTATTCACACCTAACTCAAAAAGAACTTCGTTATCAGTGACTGGCTTCACGGAGCCTAAAGCGCTTAGGGTTAAGTTCCTCCGACGCTTGCTCTCCGGCAATACCTTTGTTGCGCATGATGGAACTCACGGTCTGTTTCGATAGTCCCATCGCTTTGACAACATCCGCCTGCTTTTCTCCACGTGCAACTGCACTCACAATTTTCATTTTATCGCTGAGCGAAATCTGCTTCCGTTTTCTGGAGACCATTATCTCGGCACTTACTCTCAGTGTGGCACAACCAATCCCCACGGAACACGACGACAAAATGGCATTTGTTATGCTTTCAGGCTGGCTTCGCTAGAAGCTCGGCTCGGCCAGATGGGCACCAATGTTGCCAGCCACAGTTTAAAATTTTTGCTTAAAACTCCAGCATGGTAAAGTATGTTGTCAGTCCGCATCGACACAGCAAAAGTTCATTGTATGCGCCACTTTGGCTAAAAACTGCCATTAATTTTGTCCACTGTAGCTGATAGTCTGTTGTAGCAGGGTCCGTTCAGAGTAAAGTTGGCTGCATTGATAAAATACATGGACCAAATCTGGGTTAAAATATGGTCCATTATATCCAAAAGTCTGTTGTACGTGGGTCCGCTATAACGAGCGTAGACTGTATTTACAGTGTGACTGAGTTTACTTTCCTGGAGTAGCGGTGGGACACGTCAAGACATGCCAATTTGCACTTGGTGATTACCATGAAGCCTTATTCAGTGCATAGTTAAGTACGCTGATGGAGACAATTAGACAACTTCATCTCAATTTAACCATGCTGTCAAAAAGAGCAAAAGTTAGTGACGCTAATTAAAAGGTACAGTTGAAACTGCCCTTTTCATTCTGATCTCATCTACATAGTGATGCATATCCCTGATTGGGAAAAGCTGGACAAAACTGTGAATGCCGAGAATGCCAATGGCAATTCGCATTTTGCTGATGACCTGGCCAGCCTCTGTAAAGGTAACAAAAGAAGGTACATGGCGCTGCAGCCGCTGACTCACCAGACTTGGTCGGCTTTCCCACATCCATGGCAATCCGTAGCAGCTGAAACAAATAAGCCAGAAACAGTAGTGAGAACCCTGGGACTGGCTACTAGTAATAATGCTATGTAGTGGATATGTTCCACTGCACCAGTATCTGTGTAATGCATCGAAAATGAGCTTTAGAAAGCATTACAGCTAACGGATCGGCACAAGAGAGCACCCCAAGACTGAGAGATATTAACATTGGTTCTGGCTTAAAATAATGCTGTATAAGACCTGGAATCACAGCAGAAAGTCTGAAGAAGTGAGGTGCTAAGGATGCTCAGCATTAGCATGTGAAAGTTCAGATGTTCCTACCCATCTCCTATATAGGGCACCTGGCAGTGAAGATTCTCAAAATTTTATGGGGAGCTCTAGCTCTGAGAGTGGAAGCTGGGCGCCACTTTTGCAATTTGAAAAATGTGTTCATAAAAAACCGTGTGCAACATGCCCATCTGACTACTAGCACCAGCAGAAGTTTTGATTTATATAGACTTGGTCTTCCTCTGAGGTAGCACTAATGCTTTAGTATATTGAAACTGTGGACAAAAATGCTTTGTTGCATGTAGGTAAAAAAATACATGTATTCTATGGACATCCATCTTGTAAAAAGTCAAGTACTGCAGTATATCAAGAATTTCGTTATATTTAAGTTTGTTATACTAAGGCTGAACCATAGTTGAGGCTAGGATGCACTGTAACATTTTCACATATGCTTTTCCAATTCCAAACATTAAAATATTGTTTAGTTAACATTCCCGAGGGGCACATCTCACCATCATGTGACACTAATTAGCCAATATGGGAGCAAGTACATTTCCTGGCAGTTACATTAACCGGGGGTGTGTGAATGTCACGGTATACTCTAAAAAATCCAAGCATATTTCTAATTTCTGGTTGGCCTGCTATGTTTTAAATGTACTTACAAGCTGCTTAATACAAACTGCCCCATTTGGTAGTTCCTGTAATTCATACCTTTTCCTTATCCTTATCAGAAATACTGGCTGCTTTGGTTACTTCTAGCCGAACATTCATTGTCATTTGATTTTATTTTTAGCCAGAAAGAAAGCCAATGGCCTGTCAGCAGTTGTCAAGGCGTTCAAGACCACTAGCAGAAAGAAATTAAAAGAAAAACACTGAGGTCGAAACAAATTGACCATTTCTGCTTTTCCTGTTATGTTGCACTGAGCCCATATTTCTGCTTGCACCTGATAATTCAAACAAAATTCAGCTATCCCCTCAAGTTTGAATAAAAGATACCGTATTTACTCGCATAATGATCGCACTCGCGTAATGATCGCACCCCTAAATTTTGTCGTCAAAATTCGATTTTTTCTTTCCCCCGCGTAATGATCGCACCCGGAACTTGCCGCAGCGATATGTCGTGTGCCAAGTCCAGCTGACAATCATCATGTTTGCCATCTGTAGAACGTTACGTAAATAACTCTTCAAGACTCACCAAGTGAACTGCACGCACCAAGCAGATGCCTAATTTTTGCCCACCCTTGGTGGAAACGTGCCGTATTATGATAGCAGTAAATACAAGTGCCGTAGTTTTCACGACGCCAACAGCGTCAAGAAGACAGGCATATCTAACATGCTCGACGGAACCGAAGATAACCTTCTGTGGGACTGCGATGACACTGCCGGTTCCAACAGGGAATCGAGCGGCGACAACACTACGCTTCAGAGAGAGAGAGAGAAAAGAGGAGAAAGGCAGGGAGGTTAACCAGATATTAGATTCCGGTTTGCTACCCTGCACTGGGGAGAAGGGGAGGGGGTTAGAAAGATGACAGCCGAGAGAGGGTACAAGATTCAAGACGAGCACAACAAAAAACACGCGCACACACATACACACACACAAAGAACGTTCCACTTATAGACGTTCACGAAGGCCGGTAGATGTCAAGAAGCGCAGTAGCGCTTGCATGGCCTTCTTCTGCGACGTGATGTCTAGTCGATGGCGTAGGATGCCTTCTTCCGACAGTGGTTGGTCGTCCAGTTTGTTGAGTGCAAGGCGAAGAGGTTGCCTCTCTACGCTGTATCGTGGGCAGTCACATAAAATGTGCTCAATGGTCTCTTCGTGACCGCAGTGGTCACAGGCTGCGGTGTCGGCCATCCCTATGCGGAACGCATATGCTTTTGTGAAAGCGACGCCCAACCATAGTCGGTATAAGAGTGTGGCTTCTCCTCGGCAAGTCTTGGGTGGGACTCGAAGGCTTAAGGTCGGATCGAGAGAGTGAAGTCGGGAATGCGTGAAATGTGTGCCACCCCATTGCGATACAGTACACTTGCGAGCAAGCAGATGGAGCATCCGTGCCGCGTCCGTCCTTGACAATGGTATGGGTACTTGTTGTTCCATATTATGTGCAGAACGGGCGGCTTGATCGGCCCGTTCATTGCCTATAATCCCGCAGTGACTTGGAAGCCACTGAAAAGATATTTTGTGGCCTGCCTTCCCTGTATGTTGCAGCATCTCTGTAACCTGGAACACCAGCTGTTCATGTGGTCCGCGGCGTAGAGGAGACAACAGGGACTGCAATGCTGGCTTGGAGTCGCAGAAAAGCGTCCATTTGTGTGGCGCTTCATCTCTGATGAAATGAAGGGCAGTAAGGATCGCTGCGAGCTCTGCTGCCGTCGATGTTGTCGGATGAGTCGTCTTAAATTTTAAGGTTTTACCTTTCGCGGGTATCACGACTGCTACAGTGGAGCTGTCTGGAAGCACTGATCCGTCCGTGTAGATATGCGTAGAGTCCCGGTACTTCTCGTACAATAGAAGTAACGTGAGCTGTTTAAGCGCTGGTGATGATAAAGCGGCTTTTTTCTCAATTCCAGGAATTGTCAGGAAATTTCCGGCTGAGCGAGACACCATGGAGGAATTGAAGGTCTCGCAGAAGGGGTGAAAGAAGTTGGTAACGAGTCACCATGTGCTGCTATCGTTTTGCAGAAAGAGGTGCGTGGTCTGTCCACTGGCAAAGAAGAGAGGTGGTGCCGAGGGGTCCTGGCGAGGTGCCTGATATGTGTCCTCAGCGCTTCCATGTCAATTTGGGTCGTGATAAGGTGGTCTCTAGCGATTGCTATTGTCGCCACTGTCGATGCACTCCGTGGTAGGCCTAGGCAGATCCGGAGCGCCTGAGCCTGCACACTCTGTATTGTACGTAGATTTGTTTTGCCCGTTAGGGGGTCAGTGGATGAAAAAATTAAAGGGCAAAATCCAATGCATGTTGTTCCTGCGTAATGTGTGCATTTATTACTAAGGCAAGCCTTACTCTACTTTTATTTTTGGTTACGTTCATGATAGCTGTCGTAAGAATTCTGATACGCGACTTGTTTGCGTTCTCGGTGCTCAAAATATTATTTCGCGGAAAATTTACCCCGCGTAATGATCGCACCCCAAATTTGCGTCAATTTTCTTGAAAAAAAAGTGCGATCATTATGCGAGTAAATACGGTAGTCTACTGTAGTAAAAGTAATCAATCTTAGGTTCTTATCCAATAAAAATTTTTTAGGCTAGCTGCCCGGATACAAGTCAAGTCTGCAGTGAAGCCCCTTCCACGCCTTTATAACCTGCAGCCACAATACCTCTGTGAAACTTGAAAAAGTTCTTTCTTTGAACTTTCCATGTTAGGAAAATAAAGTGAAGGTGGCAACAACAATGGAGAGGTGCATAATCTTTTATGTCTTCGTTTATTTATTAGAGTGGAACATGGAATGGGTAATTCTTTATTGAGCGCTGAAATCAAGTGCTTGTAATGCAAAAACCCCTCAAGCCATAAACGCCACCATCCAAGTTTTTCAACTAAGGTCATTGAAGTTCCACGCGTAAAACAGGCTCGGAGCAAAATGAGCTCTACCACGGCCTTTTGCGGATGGAAATGCTGAGACTCCACACGTTTTTGTCCATGCTTCTTGAGCACCTCATGGCTTCTACTGATGAAAGGACTCAAGAACAACAGACGCACCGCAGGCACCGAAGGTATAAACAAGGCGCCATTTTGAAAAGGCTGCATGACGATTTCGTTTGCTTCTGTGATTGGCTGGCGGGGTAACGCTGACGCGCAATGCCCGTCAGCACTTGTTGCAAATTGCTGTTTCAAGTTATATCCTACCATAGATGCAGCAAGGGGAGGCGTTCCCGTCTACACAAGTACCAAGCCGCAACACAGACTACTGCTCTACATTCAATAAAATGCGCTTCTCTCAACAGCTAACAATGACCAAAAGAAAGAAGGTTTGAAGAGAATTAAAATACACCACCAAGAGTAGTGAGTGCAAGCCTTAAGTGACAAAGTACACTACATTTTAAAATTTGCCATACTTCTGCAATACAAGCTCCTGTAACCCCCGCCTAAGACTAAATGTTCAATCGGGATACAGATAACACGCATACGTCACCATTAAATGTGGCTTCACAACATTGCACATTTCACCTGTAAAGGCTGCTTCGCGGCATGGCAACCCTTTCATGCAGTGAAACCACCTTTACAGGTGGCTTACATGTATGTGCAAGAATAGGTTTGGCAAATAAGCTCTGCAGAATTCCGCAAGGTGGAGTAACATTTATGACAGGGATAATTAGCATTAGCACAACCGGGTGGATGTCGTCTTTCAAAAAGGCGTCTATTAATTCTGAATATCAAAAAATTTAGGAAATTCTAAAGTAGTGAAGAACAAGCTCAAATGCAATAATATTTGTGCTGACCTAATATTGTGACATTCTAATGCAAAAGTAATGCATGCTACAGTGGAATCTCGTTGATGCGATGTTCGCGGGAGCTGAAAATAAAACGTACGATCCAAAAATTGCATCAACCGTATGAAAATACATTGTGCCTCTGCAGTGTTGGGAGGAAAGAAAAAGCAAATTATCACGAAAAACAAATTAAGTGGGATCGTATCAACACGATTTCACTGTATTTGTAGTCTGCTACTTTGAAAATTCGTGCACCCATCACAACAGGCTAATAACAGGGAAACAAGCTTTACAAGGAATGCTGTGGTGGCAAAATGACACGAAAAAGAATGAATACCTGTTGTTTAGGCACTAGTGAGCACAATGCACAATGGATACAATGGATACAATGCTTTTTTGTTGTTTTTTTTTTCCCCGCAGCAATGCAGTCTTTGCCAAAGGTTTTCAAAGCCATCCCAACCACAACCGTGCATAGCACTGAGTCCAAAAAAACTTTTTTCACAGCAGAGATAGAGAACAGAAGGGCCATCAGCTCTGCTGTTCAAAGCTTGAGATCATGTGTCACAAAAATCTACTCAAGACAGTCCTGCAAAAAGACTCCCAGGCCTGTGCAGAGAACACGCCACACTGAGAGCATAAGCTAGATTTTGCTGCATACTCTCATTGTTATCTCTCAGTCTTCTCCCATTCCTTCTTCTCTTCTTCTTCCTCTTTTTCTTCTGTTTCTTCTTTTGTTTTACCCTTGGTATTCTTCTTCATTGTCTTCTTCTTCTCCTTCATAACCATTTTCTTCCTCCTCCTCACTTTTCCTCATTTTTATCAAAGCAACTGCAGCCGACCTCTTACGCACATATAATGTCCTCACATTCCCTTTCCCAATTCCCCAGTGCAGGGTAGCCAACCGGAAACTCTCTGATTAACGTCCCTGCATTTCTGTTTCCTTCCTCCTCCTCCTCCAAATGCCAGTCCTACCACATCAGATCCATGGCTGAGAACAAAGTGCCAAACCAAGTGGTGAAAGCAGGCATGTGTGGTACCGCTTCTGTTGAGCTAGGAGTACTGATATGAATTTTAAACATTTTCATATTATTGCTCTAAATACAAGACCTGATGTCGAGAACCCTAAATAGAGTATTGCGGTGCTTCAGAACGCAATAAATATACAGCATAGACCAATTATAACGTAAGTCGCCGGAATCGCGAATACCCGCACTATAACCAAAACAACACTTTTCAAAGTCTACATGTGTGTAAAAACTGTCGAACAGGTAGTGGCGCGTGTTACACATTCGAAGCACGCGACCGGGCTGCTTTCACCCGCTTAAAAAGAAAGAAAAGAAAAATATTGATACAAAGATTTAAGTCCGTGGCCGCGCTGTGCAAAAAAGAAAAAGAAAAGGAAAGTGCGGACTTCCCGCGGAACCGGACTGCGCAGAAACGGGAACCAATTACTTCATGCGCTATCCTTCGTTTTCTCTGACGCGCGCGCGATGGCAAAAACATAGCGATCGCAAACCGCCATTCGAGTGGTGCGCCTGCCATCCATGCCTTCGCTTCCGTTGTCGAAGTGATTCGTCCGCGTTTTAAACGCGGCCGCCATGAACCACAGTCGCCCGCGGCACCCTATCTACAGCGAGCACCGAAAATGCTCGTTAGGCCTAGTTTGTGGGGTCGCGGGCGGCGCACCACGCGGGAAGCTTGCCCTTGACAACACAGGGATCGGGTGCACAAGAAATCGCGCTTGCGGGGTTATTCAATGGCAGTGCACGTGAAATGACAAAAAAAAAAAAAAATGAAAGAAAGAAAAACTGGGGACAAACACCGGTAACGCAGACATCATGCAATCACGGGCACGCCTTCCGAGCGGAGCGCGCGTTAGGAGCTGACAAACGGCCGTAGCAGCATTCTCCATCGCCTTGGCAAACTTATCCTCACAGGGCATGCCGCGGCCTTTTTTTTTCTTCTTCCCTCTGCTCGTTATTCATTCGTTCCGCGCTTTTTCCTCCTCCATGGCGATTCGTTGCGCTCTTCTCTGGCAGTGCACTTCCATTGTGAAGACTGCTCCCTACCTCAATTGTCTACTGATTTCCAGGCAGCCGCATTATAACCGGTCTTTCATCTCACGGAGCTGCACAATAAGGGGTATGCCTATACATTAAGTTCTATGGGAGGGTAAACGGGAGTCAGAAAAAACCGCATTATAGCCAGTCCTGCACTATAAGCGGTTACGTTATAAATGGTCTCTGCTGCATAATTTATACGGCTGCCGTAAAAACCTACTTTCGGTTTCG
Organism: Hyalomma asiaticum; assembly: GCA_013339685.2. NCBI lineage: Eukaryota > Metazoa > Arthropoda > Arachnida > Ixodida > Ixodidae > Hyalomma > Hyalomma asiaticum. The sequence goes on along the minus strand of CM023486.1, from coordinate 79,025,021 downwards.
ATTTCGAGGGGGCGGTTTCATAGTGACGTATCAACAGAGTGGGACGTAGGTCTAAGCCACGTGGGGACAGCAACTAGCGACGGAGTCGCAGCAACTATATCGATGACAGTAGGTGGCACATGGTCCACAAAAACAATGATGACTTTATTGTCGCCCAGTGACCATGGCAGCGATTTCAGCGATACTTAGGCGAATGGGTCCACATGTTCACAATGGACAATACGATGGTATTGTCCACTGCGACGGTGCTGGCTTGCACACACAGGGTGACGAAAACTTTAAAATGAAATTAAATAGTTTATACATGTTTCCTGTCCCTGGTGTGTGGAGAGTGTTAACAATGCATGCCAACAAAAAGAAAAATGTCTCTTTTGCGCCACCTGACAATCATGTCAGTACTGCTTTAAGCTTGGGAGTCAACTGTCGTTGCTTGGAATAGTCACAGAAAGTGCACATGTGCCAAGCAGCTGCTAACACAGCACAGCCATGCATGGTATAATATGGCAAGAGGATGGTAAAGGGAAGTGAGGAGAAAGGAAAGGAGGAACAGAGAAGAGGGTAAAGCATGGCGTAGCCTTGTACAGTATACAGTAAAACCTCGTTATAACGAAGTTGAAGGGGGAGCTGTAATTTGTTATAACCATTAGTTCGTTATAGCCAATATCCATTTCATTTATAGCAATTTCAAGGGGAATTGCGATTGCTTCGTTATATCCAATATTTCGTTATATCCGGGTTCGTTATAACGAGGTTCTACTGTAGTTATGCACCCCAGAAATTGGGTATGCGTCAAGAAGCTCTTAGCATAGCATAGCCATGTATAGTACAGTATAGTATAGTACGGTATAGTATGGTATAGTATAGTATGGTATAGTATAGCATGTGGCAAACGGAAGTTAGGGCGAGGAGGATGAAGAGGTGGTGAGAGGGCAAACCATAACCTAGCCATGTAGAGTACAGTAATAGCAAGAGGTGGGAAAGAGAAACGAGGGAGAGGAGCGGTGTGAGGGTGAGGAGGAGACAAAGAAGGAGAGAGTGCAATATAGAAAGTAATGAAGATGAAGTAACGAAAGAAGAAGAAAATGACGTACAAGAAGATAGAGAAAGAAAGAACGATGAAAGAAGGAAGAAGATGAAGAAGGTGGTGCAAGCTAGGCTTGGCTGGTAGCTAAGGATGGCAGCTCAACATTGGTGTTCCTTCAGACTTGCAGAGTTAGTGTCAAGCTGCTGCAATTCCTCTTGCCTTTTTTCTTCTCTGTGAACAATAGCAGTTATGGACACCTCTGCCACCACAGTTGGCCAATGTGATGAACCCCATAACAGCCTCTCACCCATAACCCATAAGATGCCTCTCACGGTGTGGTTTTTCACACTTTTTATGAGTACTGCATGCCTGCCACCTCGGAGAACATGGCAACACTGCTTACCTCTGCGGGCAGTGATCGAGCCTGTGCATTGGAGCCATCCTGCTTGAATACCATGGGCAGCCCATCTGCAACCAACCAAATGAAAATACAGCGCAAATGAAGCGTTAGCGTTCTGAAAGGCAAGTTGAGCATTCACTAAAAGTGGCTCAAAGCCACCTGAACAGCCTGGTAAAAAGAAGCACATCCAATGGATGGAATACGCAGCTGTAAACATCTCTGTTGCACAAGTCAGCACACAGATGGCGCACCGTTTCTATGAACATCGTATGGGGCAGCCACATACTGACGACAGCTGGCAAATTTGTACAGAGCTGCCACTGGTGCAGCCCCTCTCTTTTGGGGCGGAGGATATTAAACACAAATGGCAAAGGAAAACACAGCTCTCGTGGGACCACCACTCATAACAAGTCTTTTTAAAAGCTCATTTCACAACATATTTCTCATTTATGGTATGCACTGTACTTGTTCCAAAGCCACTTCTGGCTCCACAATAAATCTGGTTCAGGACCCCTTTAAAGGGACTGTTTACCATCCTTCCTCGATTTCCCGTTTTTTATCACGATAGAAAGTGCACCATTCGAAGTGTGCAAGCTTGTGGTGGCTTTGCTGTAAAATGAGTAGAAATTCTTAAGACAGGATATTTTTTATATCTGTGGTCACCCCTTCTGCCTGTGTGGGAATACCAGCAACACCGGTTAGTGGGCTTTTGCACTAGGCAGGTAGGTAATAAACGTTATTGGGATCCTGGAGAAGTCACTCTGCCCCTTTTACTGAGGGAGGACAGCGGGCCGCTCCCATGTCGGAACGGGAAGGCCAAGCCTGATCAAGAGTGATCAATGATCAAGAGTCACAACTGGTTCCATCAACTCCAGGCAGTCCACAAAGCCTATGAACTTCTACAGTAAAGCCTCGTTAACTCGAACTCAGATATCTCGAAATCTCGGTTAAGTCGAAACTTTTTTTCGCCGTGCATTAACCTCCCATAGGTGCTATGTATTTGCCCCCTCTTATCTCGAAACGTTTTTCGGAGGGGACAGCGGATATCTCGAAATCTAGACCGGGAAGGCAGAAGGAAAAGTCCACTCCCAACAGGAAATGAGCGCTCCGTGCGAACGCTTAGCTCTTACGATACGTGCCAAACGCGGTCGTGAAGGGCGAATTTGAAATTCCCGCAGACGCAGATGTGTCCTATCCGCCTTGTCAAGCAACTGTGGGAGTGATCACGTGTGCGCACCTGCGCGCGACTTATGTGCGGTGGGACGGCGTGTGCAGCGTGCGCCCGTCAGTACGCAACCTAGCCCTTGCATGTGCGAGCTGGTATTCTTTGTTTTCCCCGCGATCTGAGCGAGGAAATCAAAGAATACCATCTTTTACAGTGACCTGGGGAAACATTTTCGGCGTTTTGCTTTACTCGAAATACCACTTATCTCGAAATTTTTCCCGGATTTGACGGCTTCAAGTTAACGAAGGATCACTGTATTTTAAAAAGAAAAATTTCGTTACATTGCAAAAGAACGCTACTAGATGTATTAAAACACAACTGTAAGTAATAAATACTCATTTTTAGTCAAGATAAGTGAACTTGAATGGGTTTTTCTAGGCATTTCCTTAAACTTGGAGTTTGAGAGTCGTCATTCAGGGTGGCACCCCTTATCATTTTTTTCACGACATTCAGGGCCACATTAAAAATATAGTTCCTTTTCATGGGGTAAAAGCATGCTCCTTTCCCTCAATATAAGAATTGCCATTTTTGCCACGACTAAAAATTATTTTCTGAACAAAAAATCGTCCATTTATATGAGCAAGCAGCCCTCTCTAAGCTTTCTGTAGACAAATTTAACAACCTGTGTTACCAACTTCACAAGGTCCACTGCTAATTTTTATCACTGTAACCCTGGCATCTATTAAATGGTAGGAAGGGCAAGCACATCTCTTTAATTTCATTTATATTCATTTTGTGGACCCTCAGCCAGCGTTTGGCCAGAGGTCCAACAAGTGTTTGCTATCTTTGTATAATGATAAGGATATACAGATTTCATTTCAACACAATGGTGCACCTTTTGCTACAGGGAAAGCCGGTTTTTAAACCAACCATTTCCATTTCACAACTTGGTACAAGTATCCATCTCCTCTTCTGCCACGTTTTTCAACATGAACTTTCGTTACACTGCACTGCAAAGAGTGCATGCACCAGGGCACCATGGCAGCTACTGCCATGTGTACTAACACATTATTTTTCAAGTACAGTTGACAATGCTGTATTGTGACATTAGCCTTTAGTATGATTAGTGGTGTCCTCCTTGAATAATGAAATGTGTACAGTAATTTGTGCCCCTTTGACTGAAAATGTTTGGCTACACAATAAGTGCCATTTATGCCTTTTGTTTTTTTAAGGGCACCAGGTGGGAACTGTGCGAGCATCTTCTGCTGTTGCCTGACCTCTTTGCAAGGCTGTCAGCAGGGTGTTCCAATGGCAATGATATACAGTCGCCGACCGTTTATTCGGACGCTGAAAATTCGGACATGCTCGTTTATTCGGGCACCTTCGCGGCACCGCCACTCGTCCCATTGAAGTAATGTATAACCACGACCGGTAATTCGGACGTCCTACAGCGCGCCGTTCGATTTTTCGGACTCCGGCGGCTTGGTCAGATTCGACGTCAAACGCCACGATACGGCCGTGACAAGCTGGCCGCGATGTTTACATTTTGCTAGGTTGCCAGTACTGAAAGGGCGCGCTTGCTATGGTTGGATTGCTGGTGTCTAAATCCACGCAGCTTCTGCAAGTTACAGTTGCCGATCTCGAAGGCTTACTTTTGTTGGCTGCACGTACTGGTTGTCGTGCTTCGGATTTAGCCAGTCCGGTATCCATTGACTGTATACCGCGGCCGAACATAAGGCCAGGCCAAGCCAAGCCAGTGTGCTTGGAACTCGGTGCTCGGCATTTGGGCTGTCAGTTGTTACTTGACCTAGGCCTTGTCAACAGCTACATTTCAAGTCTCGCTCTTTTGCTCTGTGTGTTAGGCCTGCTTTGCTTGTTCGATGCGTTTGAACAGTTTGTTGACTTTGACAGTGCCGTCCGGCCCTGTGCCGAGTTGGATGACGAGGAGATCGTCCGTCAGGTTCTCGAGCCGCCGCAAGTTAACAGCGACTCTGACGACGACGCACCGCCCATGCCACAGCCATCGACGGCGGACTTGGCGCAGGCCTTGACGACGCTCCTCTCTGCCTACAGCGATAGCCAGACACTGTCGGAAATACAGGCTGACGTGGTCGCGCGCAAACATGCACCTGTACAGTCGCGCATTGACAATTTTTTCCGTCCACTGGGACCATAAAAGTACTTCTTTTTCTGGAGAATCCCTTTTTTTCGGACTCTCGATTATTCGGACTTTTCGGCGGTTCCCGTCGAGTCCGAATAAACGGTCGGCGACTGTGCACAGGTATATCTCAGAACACGTATCATTCCAGCATGCTTCACTTAAAAAAATATTAGCTTACATAAAAAGGTGGTGATAGCTTGAGTGAATGTTCCACCTATGGTACCAGCACAAGAAGTTTACTCATAGACTGTCACTCATCTTTGTAACAAAGACTGCAAGTAATGACATAGCAAAATGAAGTTTGTTATTGTCTACAGCTAGTCATATATCAACAATGCAGACAGACCTGCTGCTTGACCAGCTGAGGATTCTCAATGTCAATCGAGGAGTTTCAGAGCAGGCATGGTTGAAGAGCTATTGTGCTAGCGATTGATGGCACAGAGCCCCATCAACAATGTTTGAAGAAGAAAGCGCAGGAGTGCGACAATGTGCATTTGTGCTGTCAAGTAGAAGTCATTACACTTCAAGAGAAGATAAATCTCAGAGTGTGGTATTTCATTGGCCCAAGCTTGAGCTGCTAATAATGATGCACATTATGCAGCAGAGGCAGCTGCTACGGCAAGCGATACACAATGCAATCACATGCCACTAGATTTGCTTCTGGGACTTGCCTCAGAGATGACAAGCAGTATGGTTGATAGTCGATAACAGTTAATCCCAGTTGCCTAGCGAAAGGTGCGAGCAGTAGAGACAAACCTACTCGCAACCACTGGCATAGCCAGAAGGGGGGGGTCTAAACGTTCCCAAAGTCTTGCGGTATCCATGTGTATACATACATGCACACTGTTCACACACATGGACATAAAAGGGTATCAAACAGCCGTCTGAAATAAAATCCTTGCTATGCTACTTTAGGAAACACATTCTCAATGGCAAGTTGTCAGCTTACAACAGCATGCCAGAAATAGCCTGAACACACTTCTATGAGTGCTAGCTTTAGACAAAAGTGCTTGGGATTTCCCAAAGTCACTGAGCCTCGCAACTATAAACGAATGCATAATTCTACTGGAAACTACAGTAAAACTACCCCCCTACATGAAATTGAGTGTTCTGCAGCATGACATGCAAATATATCTTCATACCTGTTCGTACTGTATGCCCAAGGGCTTGGATGCGTGCAACCTCCTGTATGAAGCTGTAGACGTCTTCTGGAAGGTTTTTGCCCAGCTCGTCTCGGGGCTGCGGCTGTGGCTGTGACTGGAGGGGCTGGCCACTAGGGAGGGTGTAGGCAGGCACACGGGTGCCATCCCGGAAGGAGACACGCACGTTCTGACGTGCCTCTTTCGCACGCATGAAGGCCTCCAAGCATGGCACTGAACAAAGGATTCCTTTGGGTCCAGCACTTGCCACAGGCACAGGCTGCAAGACAATATCAGTAGCAAAAGTTAAAAGTTCTGATATTTTCTATGCCAAAAATATATTATGAAATGTGACACAGTGAAAGGCTCTGGAGTAATTCTGACCACCTGGTGATCTCTGCATACACCTGTGCCCTCGCATTTAGCAGAAAACACCGTAGCTGTTAAGACCTCTGTAATCTGAAGGTATGGACAAAGTGGTCTTTTGAAACATTGAGCGTCCGAAGGAGAAGAACAAAGACGGTAAGACTGTCGCTGCAGCCAACATTTCATTAGCAAGTATACTCTTTCAGGGCAGTCCTCACAAAGACAAGCTCCCTTGTCGAAATGTTCGCTCCAGTGGTATCTTTGTTCTACAACCTTTCTCTTCAAGCTTCATTTTCCTTTGAACTACAATTATCCCGCTTCAGTCCTTGCACTTCTTGCTGACCAACAGTGCACAGTGCAAAAGGTCATGTTAATCTTCAGTACTGATAACTATATACTTGTCAGCCCAATCATATTCCGGCACACCGCAATGCACACTTTTATGTCAGGTCACATAAGAGCAAGGTGAACTCAGGTTCAGGAGGTGGTGCCTGGAGCACAGGACATACCGTGAGGCACTGGGCACATAGCTTGTATGCACAGCCGGGCTCCTTGCGGGCGCTCTCCAGGGACGGGCGGCTGCGCCGCGCCAGTTCGTAGAAGCGTCCTTTCTCCGGTAGCACCTGGAAGAGACAGCAGAGATGATTCGCGGCTGCCTCGAATGGCAAGTCTGCGAAGATGATACCTGTGTGCCGAAGTTGGGATAGACGCGACTAAGGCCGGCGTCCTTGGAGATGTCGTACATCATGAGCGCCAGCATGGTATTGTTAAGGGGAAACATGTGGAACCAGAAACGCGACGACTTGGTGATGCCGTCGTGCGGTCGCTGGAAAAGCGCGGGACAGGCTACGTTCAACTTGCTCAGGTAAAGCTGGAACGTCCGCACTGGGCACAGCGGGTTCTCCGGGTCGTCAGGAACCGAAGCTCCGCCCGGTATCTTCCACTGCAGCCGTCGGCGCCCGTCTGCCGGCGACTTCAGTAGCACGAAAGAGTCCTTGCGCATCGCGTGCTGGTTCTCGATGCCATCCGTACCGAGATGGATCATGAGATCGAACCAAACCTTTTGCTGCAGTCCGCGCGGGGTGTTTATCACGCGCCAAAAGTACTGCCCAATCTTTGTCAAGTCTTCGGGTGTGATGACCACAGTATCCGCTGACTGGCCCATTCTGCCCGCTCCTCCCGTGTTCGCTGCCCCCGATGCCGAGGGAACCGCCAGTGGCGCGAACGCAGGGTCGCGGCCCAGGTCGAAATCGCCACCGTACAGATACCGTAGGTAATTGTTGAGGCCAACCTGAAAGCGTTTCAGCGAGCGTGCACTGTGCAGCGGGCCCTGCCTGCAACGGGACGAATCGACGTACTCCCGGGCCAAGCCGGCCAGCGCGAGCTTGTCGAGCTGTCGCAGGCTGGACGTCCCCTTCTTGGCACAGAAATCTCGGAATCCTAAGAGACCGTGGGCGCGAAGCAGTCTCTCCTCGTCCGGCGGCTCGGCGGCGGCACTACACTGCATGGCATCGGTGCGGCGGCATCAGCCCGCGCGACAACCACACGGGCCAAACAACGACGCTTCTTCGCTTTGTCTTGCGCACCCACACCATTGGGCAGCCCTTCGCTTTGGGCCGCCCAGTAGACGCACTCGCTTTTGCCGAACTGTTTGTTATGGTTTTGTATCCGACGCGCGTTGATGATGATAGCTGTTGTCAACCCCTGTCATCGTTCGCGCGCTTTCGCTGTAGCGCTGCCTCTGGTTTTGTAAATCTCGCATTATGCAGTAAATGTGCAATTTGTGAGGCTGCGCACCTCATACAGGTGTATGAAGCACGCACTTTGCAGTCATTTGAACGTGGTCGTCGGTTGTTGTCACACTATCGAGCGGGAAATTTGAAGGGTAGCTTTTTGTTCCGAAGTGCGCGTGCGTCACGTTGTTCATTGCGTTAAGCTGCTCAGGCATTGATATCTAATCATAAATAATATCGAGCCTCTTTCTTTTTTTTTTTTTGTTTTACGCGAAGAGCAGCGGGTGAATGAAATGTAGCCACGGTAGGGGCACGATGCCGATCACTAGCCGTCAGAGGATTCCCAAGAAATTCCCGATTGACGACTTACTGTTAACGTAGCCAAAAGTGTTGCTGGAGCGTGAAACCCGCACCGCCCATTGCACACACCTACGTTCTTTTTTACAGTTTGTATGTATCGTATCTATGCATGCACACTTGCATCATAGACGTGCGTAGGAGTAACGTTTCCCCACCCCCTCTGCATAAAATTCTAGCCAGCTGCTTCAGCTTGAACAAGTGAGCTTTGTCTTGTTGAAGCCCACGGAGAAAATTTTCATGCATGTTTATTAACCAAAGCTTAACATACGGACCTTCATTTCGCATATCAGTCAGTGATGTGTTTCCACTTTATGTGTTTCCCTAAAAAAGTGTAAAATGGCAATGGCTATGTGGGCTCTGAATTTTTATTTTATAATGCCACAAGTACTACAAGATGTGCACAAAGCAATTGAAGTAGCAGTTGTGCAGCTCCACAAAATATATATCACCATGATAAAGCGAAGAAAAGGAGAAAGTACATTTCAATCCATGCGACTTAATTTGTTACCTCATGCTGTTAAACAAGTATCACAAATAGATAAACCTGCAATATACTGGCACATTATATAAAGCTACGTTTAGAGCATTTGCTGAATTACCGTGCATGCATAATTTTTGAGCACATAGGGTTACAACATAAGCTTGTTAATAACTTTGAAATGTTAGTGTTCTAAGATTTCATATGCTTCATTTTGAGATCAAATGCATGCTCAGTAGTTTTGCCGTAATATAGAAACATTTCTGCATTTTACGTGCAAAGTTTTAGTGTTTCCCAAAGAAGTTGAAACTGCCTGTTATACATTGTGAAGCATAACAATGCCATCAAAATCGAGCTACAAGCTGTTCTGAACACTACATGTGCACTTCCTCTTGCTCATCTATACCATAATCACGTAATTGAGGCTGCAGGTGTGGGTTGAATTTTTGTTGAAATAAAACAGACCAGCAACCTAACCTTTGTCTAACTAGATGGTGGAGATTCCACTCTCTGTCCCTCAGTCTTCGCCCTTCTGAGCTTTACCTGGAATACTTCCCTGGAGCTCTGCTTGGATCACAACTTGCACGAAGTGTCCTTGGATGCACGTCAAATTGGATGTGCCTCAAAATGATGCATTAAGACTCTGATGTGAGATAGTTGGCTTGCGGTCTTGAATATCCTTATCTTGGTCTTCTGCCTCACTTTTTTTTTTTTTCCATGCTGGTCAATCTGCTTCAAGAGCTAACAATGCAGCAACTCAATTCCTGTCCTGCAGGAACACCTTACTGGATCATCGGCAGCCATTGGAAGGATATACAGATGCTCAATGAATTCAACAGCAATGACATTGTGAACTGGATGAAGAATAATAATGACTGCATGAGGGCATTCAAATCACTGGAATGACTCTATGAGCATGGTTTATGTAGCTTACTATTAACTCTATATTTGCCGTATCATGCTCCATTCATTGCTGTCCGCCTTGGCTGTTTCGAGTCACCGTGCGACCGAACGATATAAAATATTAAATCTGGCTTTTCAGCTAGAATGCGCCATTCCCATTAAGCATAACCTTTGAAATGCATGTCTGTATTTTCACTCATTCCTTACATGCCAGACATGCTGTTTTGAGGGTATGACAAAATTGTGGGGTAGAGTGTGTCTGATGCATATGTGTACTGTAAATTATAGCTATGCAAATAGCATGCAAATAGAATTCGCTTCACACTATTTGCATAGTGCGAAATGAATTCGAATATTTATGTTCAAGAGCAAATCAAATATATTTTGACTAATTTTCGAATATCTTTAATAATACCGTATCTAATTATGGAGAAATGTACTGTTAAACATGGGCAAAAATGTATTATGTGACTAGTGTAATCCCACTGTGTCATTTAAAAGTCCTGAATAACAGTCCAACAGAGAACTGTGCTACAGAAAGCTGAGCTAACTTTGCCGTAGTACGCGAGTGTTAGCTCCGCCGCCATAAACAAGTGTTGCTGCAGTACACGGGTGTTATGCGGCGAAGCGCACTACATGCGGGAATGGGCCACTTGTCAAGAGCGTATTTTTTAACCCTTGATTGCCAACTTTGAACAGTAAAAATTAAATACGAATCGAATCGAATAGTAAACGCTATTCGAAAATTATTTGCAATTTCAAATATTCGCACACCCTTACTGTAAATACATTTAATGCATCATTCTCATTTAAATATAGTTATCCCAAAACTTCTATGTGCTTGGGCTTAAACAGTGTCTGTGGAATAAATGGGTCGGCTGACAATGCCTGGTTAAGTAGCGTGCTACAGGCATTTTAGAAATATTTGCCTCAACCAGGGGCGGTTGGGGGTAGTTGTATATAAATCGCTGTCAATCTCAGCATCTTGGTCTTGATTTCTTGAATGTACTGAGTGAAGTATAAAGGCAAAAAACTTCATTGTCCATACTGACTATGCCTTCAGGAGCAGTGAAGAAATACTAGGTTTTACAGCGAACACTTTCGAAAATTCCTGAAGATAGGCTTCTTGAAAAAAATATATATTTTCTTAACAAACAACCTGTCAGATTGTGTGGACGTCAGTAATCACAAGGAACATAATATATGCATCGCTAATTGACTAATATTATCTAATTAACTTTCTAAGTAGCCGCATTTTGAAGCTATTGACAATGGCGAGTTTTCAGCCACAGAGGCAACGATGCTGCATCGGTACTTAAAGCAAAGAAAAAGTCATTCTCTGAGGTCCTGCTGCCTGCAAAAATTTGCCATTTTTTCCTCATGGAGCCATTTTTTTCTCAGAGCCAAGAAAAGGAACGCCAGAAGTCGTGTGGCCACAACTTCTGTTAGTGACATGTTCCAATGCCTGTGGAGGTCAATTTTATATGTACAGGCTCTCAAAACTTCCTGCCGTGTAGTCTGCAATGATAAATAGGCTTCTGGTACCGAGTGAATAAGCAAAAGATAATGTTAGCTTCTGCCTATGTGGGGCATTGAGGCCTTGTACCCATAGGAAAAAATAGCACATTGGCAAATTGGCTGCCACTATTTGAGGACACATCATCAGCGGAGGTAGCGCTTGCGCATGACTTCCCGCACTCCTTCATGTGCTCAGTTTCGGTGCAGGTAAAAGCCCAGGTTTTCTCATGCTGCAGGGGTCTAGGAAATGAATTTTTCTTTGTTTTAAAATCTGATATGACACCATCATCTGGATGGCCAAGTACTTGCCATTACAAAAACCACCAAGTCTCTAATTAAAACGTTCATTAGTAAATATTTATTCAGAGCTAGTTAATCAGCACTTTCTTGAGACCTTCCTGATGCCCACCACAGCTAAAAGTTTCCTTTAGAAAAGGTTTTTCTTTATCAAACGGCCCATTTTAAAGAATTTTTGAAATTGTTCGCTGAAACGCTCTGTATACGAAAGAATAAAGGTTAAGGGACACAATCTTCTAATGGTCTGGGAAACAAACTGCTTATTTGTACTTGCGTTATTGGTCTGAACAGAGCCTTTACAACAAAAGTGAAATAACGATAATGTAAAGTCAAACAAGTGGTTAACTTCCTGAATCATTACAAGAGCACATTAGACAGCATGAGACCTCTGCTGTTTATTCTACAGCAGCAACACCGAGTTCGTTTATCACTGTCAGTGAACGCAAAAATCAATGCCAGTGAGGCTGGGAGCAATCTGATGTTTGCACTTCTTGCTGACCAACAGTGCACAGTGCAAAAGGTCATGTTAATCTTCAGTACTGATAACTATGCACTTGTCAGCCCAATCATATTCCGGCACACCGCAATGCACACTTTTATTTTTTTCCATTCCTCTATCTAACCTTTTGCCTTTTGGCTTTGGTAATGGCAGAGAATGTTGAGCTAAAGGCGATTCAAGAGAGAAATAATTCTCGTCTGTGTGCTTCATGTGTCTCCCGTCTTCGTCTTGGTCGCGTTGCAATTTTAAGAACTAGTAGGTTAGCCTTTCATAATACTAAGAATGGCCCTCTTGCCACAAGATGATGCTTGGCAAGCAAGAAAACATGCAAAAAGGAAACAGAGGCAGCAATGGAGGCTTACAGTTCCTACACCGTTCCGCTGTAATGTCACAATGTTTTGATGGATGTGTGCTAGGGCCTATACAACTCCTTATCGATAAAAATGAATGATATCCTTTAAGGGATTGATTGATTGATTTGTGGGGTTTAACGTCCCAAAACCAGTTCTGATTATGAGAGACGCTGTAGTGGAGGGCTCCGGAAATTTCGACCACCTGGGGTTCTTTAGCGTGCACTGACATCGCACAGCACACGGGCCTCAACATTTCGCCTCCATCGAAATGCAGCCGCCGCGGCCGGGATTTGATCCCGCGACCCTCGGATCAGCAGCCGAGTACCTTAGCCACTAGACCACCGTGGCGGGGCATCCTTTAAGGGAGCCTGCCATATAACGCAAGTTTTAGGAAGCCTTGTGGAGCGAATGTGACATCAAAATGAGATTTGGGTGCAAAGAAAACGACATTGCAGTTCTCAAAGAATAATTGGTCCATAATTAGCTTAAATGGCTTTAGAAGTGGTACTGCACACATTGAGTTTCAAGTTACTGCCCCTTCACCACTATTGGCATGTTAAGTGGACTAATGTGAACTGGAACATCAGTGCTCAAACATCACACCTTTTTTAAATAGTGCTAATCACATGAGACTGAGAGGTTTATTTACAGAAAGGCAGAGAATGCTAATCACAAGATTTCTAACAAAGACACTCTTTTACAACTTGGCGTCGGTTCCAGACTCCTACGAAGCTGAATAACCACGAAGTTCGCAAAAATGAGTTTTGTCATAACGAGTCCACGATTCATCGTGAAAGTTGCATTCACCTTCAGTAGCTAATGTTATCAAATTCAGATCCCTACGACAGGCAATAGCTCCCACTGAAACAGTTAACCCTCTTTACACATGCTGCATATAATTGCTATAGTTTGACATGCCAAAACCACAACACGATTATGGGGTATGTCTCAGTATAGAGCTCTGGAAATTTCAACCATTCGATTCTTTACAAAGCATGCATTGACATCACACAGAATATGTGCGTCTAGCATCTTGTCTCAATCAAAAAGCAACAGCCATGGCTGGCTTTGAACCTGCCTGGTTTGGAACTCTCCGGTCTGGAACAAATGTTGCGGCCATCACTTCTGTACTGGAGAAAGTGCACAGCATGTCTCAGTCCGCAAACAGCACACAGTAGCGTTCAAAGTCAGAATAATGTGACTCAAACACCATGAATCAAAGAGAAAAGGCCAGCTTTATTACATAACATACATATACTCATATATATATATATATATATTTATAAAGACATGTTAAACAGTCTTAGCAGTCAACCTCACGTGTTGCGAATCTTGCCGGGGACGTAGTTGCGGTCAATCACTGGTTCTTGCAGAAACATGTGCAGGCAGCGTTCATTTTGAGCTAGGGGATGTCCGGCCACCCTGTGTGTAAATATACATCATCATCATCATCAGCCTGTTTAGGTCCACAGCAGGACGAAGGCCTCTCCCAACGATTTCAATCCACCCTATCCTGAGCGAGTTGGTTCCACTTTATGCCCGCAAACTTTTTAATTTCATCGCTCCATCTAACCTTTTGCCTGCCTCTGTTGCGTTTTCCTTCTCTCGGTATCCATTCCGTCACTCTTACAGTCCATCTGTTATCCTTCCTCCTCATGACATGTCCTGCCCAGGTCCACTTCTTTCTTTTAATTGATATAATAATATCGGCTACTCCTGTCTGTTCTCTGATCCATTCTGCTCGTTTTTTATCTCTTAGCATTACCCCTATCACTTTTCTTTCCATTGCACGTTGCGCGCTCCTTAGTTTCATCTCTAGTTTTTTCGTTATCCTCCACGTTTCTGCACCGTACGTTAGTACTGGGAGAATGCAGTGATTGAATACTTTTCACTTTAGTGAGAGTGGTAAGTTTCCAGTCATGATTTCGTAATGCCTTCCAAATGCGCTCCAGCCCATCCTTAATCTACGGAGAATTTCTTTTTCATAAACATTTCATGTAAATATACATAAACATTAGCAACTGGTCCAACAAGGCAGAGGAGTCGCAACCATGGTGCAGAGCTCAACAACAAGCAGAAAGCACAGTTAAGTAAAGTTAATCATTCTTTTAAAGGCCACAACCATCTTTCTAAGTTCCATTCCTGCTTTTTTAGCAGCAGAGCTGCTTAAGCTAACCGTAGAAACTCTGTCGTGCCATTTTGAACAGCAAAGCTGTTTAAGCTAGCCATAATTTGTCAGGCATCATGCAATACCACGCGACACTGCGTTACATGATTTTGGCAGAAACATGTCACGTAATGTTTCGTTATGAGATTTTGCCAGAAACATCATGTGGCATTGCGTTATGTCATTTTGGTGGGAGCATGTTATGTGACATTGCATTACGTGATTTCGGGTGATCACGTGAAATTATCCCACCAAAATCACGTAATAAAATGTCACATAACATGCTCCCGCCAGCACTATCACATGGCTATCAAGTGACCTGTTTCAGTAAACTATCAGCCAGCTTTAGTGTGATCTGGCCTTACGTGACCTAGCACCTAGCGGAAGCTACGTACTTTTTTTTTTTTTTTTTTTGCTGCTTTGGGCTTTAGAAGTGTATGCTAAGCAACCCTTACGGTTGTATAAGGAGGCCTTACTTGAAATACTCTCGATGTCCTTTAATTAAACCATGACAATACAGACAGAAGCAACAGATTAGTCATAAAAGTGAAATCCAGAAGCAGGAAAATGCTGAAACACATGGACTTGATTCATTTGGCAGTATTTGATCAATGTCAAGAGTTCTTTAATATGAACACGCCTCTTTATCACTGTGGCAGCTTAGTTGGAATGGTGTTATGCCACTACGCAAAGATGCACGAGTTGGGCTCCCAGTCAGGCTCACCAATGTCAATCATTTCAGTGGAGACGATTAAGGCCTTTTGGTTAAATTTACAAACGTAAATTTACAAGTGAACGTGTAGCGTCCACACAGTGCTGCGCTCAGTTTGCGAAATGAACTGTATGTCACTTGTGTTCACTCAGCCAACAGGATGCAACTTCGCCGTCCCGAGATGTGGACAGCATATGCACCACAAACTGTGTGCAGCGTAAAAACAATAACAAGTTGGATTGCAGGTTGACAGTTCGGGGAGAAATCAGGTTCAACCCGATTACGCTGAACCATGTATGACATGTAAGAATCTGGTAAAACCGGATGTTACCCAATAACAAACAACCCTACATATGAAGAACTTAGAATAGTTGTCTGCTGTATCAAAGGTGAAAATTCTCTTTGTGGCACAATGCTGCCTTCGTCAATGCTGCTAGAAAATGTCCATCTGCAGTGCTGCATTTGCTGTAGCTGTTGGCAATTTCATCACGTACTATGCTGCTAAGAGCCATTACAGCACTACAAGAGAAGGGAGCAGACATGAGAGTTCACATTCACTGGAACTTACAAATTAGCCAAAAAGTACACAAGTTCAGAAAAATGAAAAGAAAAAAGGAAGTACAACTATGTCTTCAGATAAGGAGCATTTTCTTCATGCCCAGATTTTATGCTGAACATACAGTATAGGGCACTTGCTACTTTCAACTAGCACGTTCGGTTTCTACCGAAGGTAGGTGTGTTTTTCCCTTTAATTCCTTTTCATTTATTCTGTAATTGCTACACTACAGTTAAAAATTACAATAATTTCCCCAATTCTTTCCTCGGCTTCTTTAGGTTGTTCCTAACAAATGAATGAGCCCTCGACCCATTCCCTTCTTTCGTTATTTGACTAGTGTGATTCATGGCGAAACCATGGTGTGGTTAGAGGACACTGTAGTCTTCGGAAATTTTGACACGACCAAGATTTGACATAGGCCCCTAACATTTCGGCTGTAGTGACCGCAGTGGTCAGGATCAAACCTGCACCTTTCAGGTCAGCAGCCAAGCACCACAGCCACTTCACCACCACGTCAGCATTTAGTGACCAGCGAAGTTTCCTAATATTTGTATGCACTACTGATGGCCTCCTTGCACAAACAAGTGAAGCTAACACAGAGGAAGTGACATGTTCATGGAGGGTGAACAGAGCAGTACCTTCCTTACACTACTGATTTTATTAATTCGCTGACAGGTTATGTTCCAAAGCAAGCAATATGTCCACAATATAATATCTGCATTAAACTGTATTTGAACGGCAGCTACCATAGCACATATCAGAACAAGGTACCTACCTGTTTGCGGTTCGTAACTGACAATCACCCCGTTATAACATCTGTACCAGCAATCATTTGCATTATGATAAAGACGGCTCAGCTGAAGTTTTGTCAAGCTCTCTACTATGCCTAGCGAGCTGTTGAAATTAGCTGCACTGATGCTGCTATGAAAAACATCTTGCAAAGTTAAAAAGCGTGTTATACCCAGAAGTATGCCAACCAATGCAGCTCCCAGAGCATCACTAGAGACAGGAGCTGTACAAACCACAAGAAATGCAAAAATAAATAATTATGCACAGAGCCATGCAATTCTAAATGCACAAACTTCTGCGGTTAAGTCAATCTGTGTGTGATACAACGTGGCATTACACATATTTGGTACTAAAGGCTGTGATGATAAGACTAAGGATAATCTTCAAAACCACAATGCTGGAACAGTCCCTTCTAATGCAGAACTGCTCCATTTCCAAAAAAGCAACGGGTAAATTGACAGTAAGTGGATGTGTACATACATTTATGAACCACTCCTTAATGGCTCGTAGTCAGAGCAGATCTTATGGGCCACAAGATGCAGCGGTGCCAAGTATTTCATATAAATCATTTTTGGAATCAAACATGAATGAGCAAGAGAGCTTGAAAGATACCTCATTTATGGATTCATAAGATAAACAAGTAAATATTATAGCTGCATGATGCTGACCAGTTCAAACTGCCCTGTAAGTGAAGTAAACATGTATTTATATGCTATTTGGCTAGGATAAGTATTTGCAATGATGCATACTCGACCGTTGGAACCTCCCCAATGATCATTGTTTGCCATAAAGCTGTACGACCGCTATAAAGGGAGCATCTTTTCTACTAAACACGCGGCAAACAATTGAGACTTGCTTCTAAGTAAAACCCAATGGGACTACACTGTAGTAGTAATGACCTAGTTTTTCAGCAAAGCACAGGAAGCAGGCCAAGCTGATAAGATTGTGATACAAGCATGCGTAGTGTGAGGTGCTAACAACACGGGCACAAGGCCCACATAGCATGTTACTTTAAAAACGCATGGCACAGGCCGGTTTTAATTCGAACTACAGTGCCAAGTTTCAAGTATGGCATAACTAAGCTGCCCGTTCACGACGTAGTCAACAACGTATCTACATGTGAAACTAACTGTGCGTTGGCAGTCGCTTTAACGCTTCCGGCTAAATGGTAACGTGGTATGTGCGTGATAAAACGTGGGGGGCGGGACAGCCCCGGCATTGGAGGGCGCGCGCAGACAAACAAATGAAACTACAGCTCACTTGTTGATGAAGAGCTCGAGCCCCTTCTTGCGCTCCTCAATAAACTCCTCATCGAAGATTCCTTCGTCGCTCCGAAAAGGCAGCTGCCGCTTCCACGCTTTGCCCGGCAGCGGAGGTACCACGATCTGCGCACAGCATAGCATCAATGCGGCAGTCGCAACGGAACTGCGGTTTACTGCCTCTCTACAGGCATGCGAGGTGGGGGGAAAAACTGCATTCTTCAACTCGTCACCGAACCAGACCGGTGAGGGCCTGATGACCCAAGGGGCCAATGGTCGCTATCGGCTTTCGCACCTTGCTGTCGCGCTCCAGCTCGCTCCTCAGCCACTCGAAGTCGCTGTAGCGTCGCCGCACGGTCGATTCCTTGTTCTTGAAAACGGGAAGGTTGGTCTGCAAACGAAAAAGACAGCGTTGAGGGCGCCGACGTGAGGCCTAATCGCCGTGGGGCGTTTCTGCTCACCCTCATGCGGACTTCGTAGTCGGTGTACCGCTTTCTTGCAACGCCGTGCGTCATCGGGTTACCGACGTCGATCTCCAGGTAGTTGGCCGGCGGGGCATACGCATCGTCGAGGGTTTGCTTCTTGGTCTGCAGTCGCTTTGTAGCATCCTGCGGCGGCGCAGTGTCACTCGCCATCGCACCCACCGTGCGCGGCAACCACTACAGCAAGTCCTGCTCCGCTACTCTGCCGTTTCCGCTTGTGCGCTGCTAGCTGTGCAAGAGTGCAGGGAGCGCACAGACTAGCCTACGCACAGACGGCTTGCAATACGCGTACGGCGCGCACGGTCTAGAAATTTCCCAGATGTCGCTTGAGTAGCGTGCACCACCCGTGTCGCATGGACTCCTTGGGGGCGACAAGCTGATCAATTTATGCACTGCTCCGGCTTTGTAACCACACGAGATTACCCAGCGCCTCTTTTTCTTTTTTTGTAAATAGAGGAGGCAATGGATTACCGGGAGGGGGGTTAGAGAGAAATGACGAGTGAGTTTTATGAGAGAGAGAGACAGTTGTTTCACATGTGGACTGAAATTGTTGTGTTGGTTTCATCTGCTGGGCACCCCAGCGATTAATTCATGGATTCATACGCTACCACCCCAGAGGCAACCCAAGGTTTTCTAGCTATTGTGTAAATTTCCTTATACAATGTGCTGTGTTGCTCTTTTCACATGTTTGCACTGTTTTGAATTTCTAGCTAACCAATAACTCTGTATGCACAGCCCCATATCAAAATTCTGAATAAACCCCCTCCCCCCTGTAAATTACCAATAAGAATGAATAGTAAATATTATGAATTTGAAAATGCCCAAGACAATGTAAGAGTTTTGTCCTTCTTTATTAGGTCATGAAATTGAACATTTCACAACCCACCACAATCATTCAAATCGCAATTCAAAAGATGTGACTGAAAGCCATAAATTTCTCATTCAAGGCGGTGGCGACAGAATGGCCAGCGTAGTTTTAGTTGAAAATAAGAAGGATTTGATTTCTGCAAATCCTTCACAGTGCTGAGTATTTTATAAACAATGATATTATTGCAGGTTTCCAAGCAATTCCATGGTCATATCTTGCCAACTGAAAAGCCTTTATCAGAACAGATTTTACAGACTTGTGCTCTAGCTAGGTCCATGTTCTAGTTACTCCCAATCAGATTTCTAAGGACTGGACATGGCTGAAAGTTTAAAGCCAAAATCGACTTCTTCAACTCTACCCCGTCTCTGTAGTCTGAAATAGATAGCATCTCGCAGACACACATGAAAATACTTAGAGTGGCAAATTGGGCTACTATATTGCTTACATCAAAGGGGTACATTGCACAAAGTGGAGACAACAGAAACAATACCAATGTCCTGCTGTTTCACTTTCTTACATGCACCTCCCTGACATAAACTAATACTTTCCCCTATGTCTTCCCATTGTAATCATACACAGATTTTCAGACATTAGGTTCGGTTGTGTAGCCAGAGTGAATGCCTAGTACTGTTGCACCTTACAAAAATGATCACATCTGCCGTGAATGTTTGTCGACCACTGTGAACGTGTAACTACAAATATGTGAAATGTTGGCATGAAGTACGACAGCCAAGTCTCTCACAATCATGAAATTTAAAAAACTTATCACACTTTAACTGCACAAGGCAGGCTCTGTGCACACCTTTCTAATTATCATGCCGTGCTTATTTTAGCATTTATAGATACATACATTGTAGATGGCCACTACACACAGAGCTCCATATCAGTAGTTAATTACCTGTAACTCATGAACATCTTCCATATGGTTGGTTTCCCCCCCCCCTGGTGGCCCTCTGATCGTCATAACTAAAAAATTAAATTCAGTCAACCTGCTTTCCTGTCTCACAACATATGCACAAAGAGACATAGACATACAGTCAGACATTGACGTTAACAGTACCTCTGGAACAGTGGTCAGAGCTGGTGGTGCCATCATCCATACTAATGCACACGCACCGCCAAGCAACAGCATAAGACACAAACAGAAATGGAAGTGCTCAGTAACACTACATTACTCAGTAGTTCTCAGCTTGTGCTTAACAGTGCTCACCCGGTAAAATATGGGCTACTTTCAGTACTTTGAAAATGTCGAGATGGGAAAAAAAAAAGAAAAAGCATGAGGAATAAGATTAATTTGACTGCATACACAGTAACAAAATAAATACATAAGCAAATGTCAACAAATATGTAGAAATCTCTTAATAACACAGGGCTGTTACAAGTAGCCCAAACCAGTTCCACACACAGCCACTGCATCCAGTTTCTGTTCATCCAGGACCTCACACTGCAGCCATCTCCTGAACAAGACTAAGGAGATGGCTCCCCAGGTCTTCATCCTGCAAAGTCCATGACACACATATTGCTCTACTTGCGGCATCATCCTCTTGTCCACCCACTTTGACCAGTGCCGAAGCAACAGCAATAGAGCCATCAGGCAGCAGTTGTACACCTGGCAGTCGGTCCCTGAGTCGGGTATACAGTGCATCAGCCAATGCAGCCCTCGGGGAGGCAACGGTAGTGGTAAACCGTATCTGGTGACTGGTCAGACCAAGCTCCTGCATGGCCTGCCTAGAGTCCAGCAGCCGCACTCCACGTTCGTGCATCACTAGAGCTCCGTGTATAAGCTTTGGCCTCTTGCTGTCTGAGCCCAGCGCATGCTTGAGCAATGGCACAGCTACATCAACAGGTACAGTGTCGGGTGTCTCGATGACCACAGTCTCACCATTAGCCGGCATGGAGCAGTCAATGGCAAACTCTTGCCGGATCTTTTTGCGTAAGAAGTCCATCTTTCCTGCTTCACCATGGACGAGCAGCACATTGGCTGGCTCACACTGTTGAATGAGTTGCATAATACCCTTTGCATCAGCATGCGCACTGAATGACATGTACTGCACAGACATCTTAACCTCAACCACTTGCCGATTGTCCAGTTCTACCTTGCGTGCACCGCTGAGAATCTTGTGGCCCACAGTGCCTGCTACACAATATCCTGGCATGATGACCATGTTTGCTTCAAAGGGAGCCCACTTCTTGAATATCTGTAGCGAGAGCCCAGCATGCAACATCCCAGGGGTGGCAAATACTACCATGGGCCCTGGGTTGTCAATGAAGGCTCGGTCAAAGGGCTTTATGTGCTTGAAGTCAAACATGTTTCGCTGCACGAACGTCTTGCGGATTTTTTGGTTTGTCCACGTGATGAACATCTTGTAATAGTTGGTAGCCTTTTCGGTGAGGCCAACGGCGAAGTAGATTGGAACACGAAGGTTCATGCGATCCCAGTACGTTTCAAGCAGGATGCAAAGTTCCTGAGCCCGACCAAGGGCAAACACAGGTATGAGCACCTTACCGCCTTTATCAATGCAGTCGTGTACTTTAGTCAAAAAGTCGCGCTCACGGCAACGTTTGGAGTCGCGGATGGTGGTTGCGTATGTTGACTCGGTGATGAGCAGGTCTGGCCGGCATTTGTCCAACCAAGCTGCACCAAGGTGCCGGTCGGGGGTCATGTTATAATCGCCAGTGTAGACCACCGATTGGGAGCCCACTCGGATACGGAACATAGCAGCTCCCAACACGTGTCCAGCGTAGTACGCTTTTATCTCCAGCTCATCATCCACTTGAACAGCCTGGTGCAAGTTTACAGCGACAACCTTACGCATGCAGTCACGGATCATGGCAGAGGTGAAGAAGTTTGTCTCGCCCTTGCGGTCTACGGTGATCTTACGAAAGTCCTCAAGCAAGATCGGACAGATGGCTTTAGTCGGGTGGGTCATGTACACGGGACCCGAATAACCCACCATTTCCGTCATGTAAGGCAGGGCACCGCAATGGTCCAGGTGGAAGTGACTGATGATGACACAGTCTAGGTGCTCGTTGAGCGGACCTTCCTGGGTGATGTAACTGAAGTCTGGGAACCGTCGCTCGTCATTAAAGCCCATATGCATGCCGCAGTCCAGCATTACATTTTTGCCGCCAATGCTGAGTAGAATGCAACTGCGTCCCACGTCCTGGCCAGCGCCTAGCGGAGTCACACTGATATGCGGCATCTTTACCGGCGTTGCACGCTTTTACACTTGCTTTGCAGTTCTTAAAGGCTTACAATGAAGCTAAACGCATCCAAACGAAAGATGCGCTAGTAATATTAGCGTATAAAGGGCATTCCAACTATCAGAACATCCCACGATACGAGAACGTTTGTCAAGTTCAGCTTGAGCGCCTACGAGCCATGCGTTCATGCATGCGTCCGTATTACAACAACAACCAATAGTGAGTAAATCAGCTGCCAGAAGAGAGACGCAAAATTGTGGAATATGGAGTGGTATCGCCCGTAGCGCCGCAACGGCGCTTAGGGAAAGTTGAGCAGTTTGAATAGCGACGCTTTTTTGAGTCGTTCGGTGTAATCGACGACAGACTGTCACATTTAATGAGCAGCCCAACTTGTAATGATCTGTTAATTTCGATGACTCGAACCACTGAGGCGGTGAGCCCACAGAGCCCGACCAGTAACCTGTCTACTGGCAAAGCCCTGCTGCACTTTGCGGAGGCATGGATGCGCCGTGGTTTACGGCCACAACCACAACACATTATTTTAATTATGACTTTGATTATTACTGTTTTAACAAATCATGCCTCCAGAACCCCTCAGCACGGCCTCCTCGTGCCTCTCAGTAACTTCGACAAGGGTACACAGATTGTTCCGCGGACTATCTGGTAACCTTGGTCGGCGCGGATGGAGCACAACAATAACAAAAAAAGCATGCCGCCTGTGTAGGAACCAACAACAACGAAAGTTGCTGCGACGCTGTGGAAAAACCTCGGCTGGCCCCTAGAGTTGCGCGTGCCTAGGCAAGTGCGGGAAAATGTGCGTATTTTCGCGGGCAACAGACTGTGTCAGGGACGCAGCTGCCGCGCCCGAGGCCGCGTTTACCGTGACCAGGGGGCCGAGAGCAATGCAACGTCTAATATGAGAGCCGACGCAGTTGTAGCATCCTCAACATCAGAATATCACAGCCGTGCGACAGGTGACATCAGAAGCTGCCATCAAAATGCTGTCTGTGTGGTTGACGTGCTGCGCGCTGTGGCTCTGCGTCCACAGCAGCTCACCACCGCTGCTGCTGGTATTGTCTCTCGACGGCTTCTGGTACAAATACCGCTCTCTTTACAAGACGCCGCATCTCGATCGCTTGGCCGCAGAAGGCGTGCAGGCCGAGTACCTGCGCAATGCGTACGTGACGAAGACCTTCCCCAATCACTTCACTATCGCTACGGGCCTTTACGAAGAGAGTCACGGTATCGTCGCTAATGCAATGTTTGATCCCGTGCTCAACGACACCTTCAACGTGTCGAGCCGCGATCCCAAGTGGTGGGACAACGGCCACTCCCTGCCCATCTGGGCGGCGAACCAACTGCACGGCGGCCGTAGCGGCAGTATGATGTGGCCAGGCGGCGACGTGGCCATTCACGGCGTGTCCGCGCACTACGTGCAGAGCTACGACCCGTCGTTGAACTTCAGTGAACGCGTGGAGCGCGTCGTCAGCTGGTTCCTGCACCCGCGGGAGCCGGCGAATTGCGTCTTTTTTTACTACGAAGAGCCAGACGCGACCGGCCACGAACACGGTCCGCTGTCTCCTGTCACCGGTGCTCGCGTCGAGCAAGTCGACGCACTGGTGGGAGAGCTGGTGACAGCGCTGAAGCGAGCGAAACTGTGG
The DNA here is from genome assembly GCA_013339685.2 of Hyalomma asiaticum. Lineage (NCBI taxonomy): Eukaryota > Metazoa > Arthropoda > Arachnida > Ixodida > Ixodidae > Hyalomma > Hyalomma asiaticum. The sequence goes on along the minus strand of CM023486.1, from coordinate 79,000,927 downwards.
GACCGCATTCACCTGATTGTGGTGAGCGATCACGGCATGGCGCCCGTGACGAGGGTGTCCGCGTTGGACGAAGTGCTGCCGCCGGAATCCTTCCGCGCGTACGGCACGAGCCCTGTGTGGAACATACTTCCGGCGCAGGGCCGCGAGCACGAGGTATACACGAAGCTGCAAGAAGCGGCCGCGCGGCTTCACATACGAGTGTACAGGTCGAATGAGATTCCGCCCGAGTACCACTACCGAAATAACGTACGCATCCTCCCCATCTTGGCCGAAGCCGAACCAGGATGGGACTTGGTAATTTCCAAGAAGACCGAGAGAGAGAATCGCACCTGTAAGCACTGACTGCACCTAGAATGACAGAATGATAGATTCGTTATTGCGTGTGCTAGAAGATCGTCTCAAGCTTTTCACATTTCGAAGTTAGTAGACCTGCGGACATACAAAAAAAGGGAGGCGACTAAAGTGCATGATCATGATAATGTACAACTATTCCATTCTGTTTTAACCCACCTCCTTTGTTGAGTGCTTTTGCACTACGAATTGTGAAGGCATACCAGCTTGCCCAATATTCTACTCTGTCACAGTAGTCAACGTTATGTGAACACCACAGAATTTCTACATGATTGCATTCATAGGGGTATGCCTGGCTGTTGTGCTTTGTGGAGCACGATAACATACCATCAAAATAAGTGAACTATATCATTACATAGACGTGTCATGCTGTGAACAGTGCAGGACAGTAATGACAGTATTTTTATACTGCACTCTCAAATGTGTTCTCTACATCCAGCTGGCTTTGCCGTTACATTGAGAATACTTACTGCTATGGGACTATAGCAAGTGGATTAGAGAACACATTTGAAGACACTAACAGCTGCTGTGTGGGAATGGGATGCTGCTATGTCGAGGGTTTGTGAATGTATCAGTAGGCAGCTGTCTCATTGGTTCTCAAATGTTTCTTCTTGAGCTAGCCACTGTATCATTAGTGAAGTTGCTGCATTTATAGATTGTGCACAAACGCTCCTGCCCAACGTTGGTTCCAGATGGAAACCATGGCTATCGCCCCAGCCTGGACTGGATGCGGCCACTGTTTGTAGCTCGAGGCCCAGCACTAAGAAAAGGCCAGCACGTGGGTCCACTAGCGAGTGTGAACCTCTATCCACTGATGGGTCACCTGCTAGGCCTGCCGTCATGGCCGTCCAATGGGTCTTTGCATGCTGTGCGACACATGTTCCAGCCAGCACCCAGCAACCTACCCCTACTACTGGCTGGTACGTACCTCTTTGCAGGTGCTCAAAAATGGATCATCAGGGAGATGTGTGTTATGTGGGATTACTTATGCCTTGATAAAGATGAGTTGAAGACTATTTCCCACGATTGTCTGTCCAGGTTTCCACAACAAAGGCTGCAAGCAATACACCACCTCACATATATGTAAGCATCAGCTTACAGATATCAGCACCATTACATATGCGACTGGTCATGCACACTTGTTTCAGAGATGTTTTCACTTTTTCCTAGGGGTGTGCGAATATTCGAAATTTTGAATAATTTTTGAATAACGTTTGCTATTCAATTCGATTCGCACTGAACTTTTACTATTCGAACTATTCGAAGTTGTTAATTAATGGAAAAAATATGCAATGTCTCGTGACAAGTGGCCCATTCTGGCACATAGTATGCTTCGCCGCGTAACACCTGTCTACTGCGGCGAAACACTTGTGTGCGGTGGCGAAGCTAATGCTTGTGCGCTGTGGCAAAGCTAATACTCGCGTACTGCTGCAGAGTTAACACTCACGTGTTGCAGCAAAGCCAGCACCTGTGTACTGTGGCGAAGTTAACACTGCACTACGGCGAAACTAACTCTCGTGTACTGCAAGAAAGCTAACACTCGTGTACTGTGGTGAAGTTCAGTTTTCTGTTGCACAGTTCTCTGTCTGACTGTTCTTCAGGACTTTGGAATGACACTGTGGGCGTGCACTAGTCATGCACTAAATTCTTTTGCCCATGTTTAGTAGCACATTTCTCCATAATTTTACATGGCATTATTAAAAATATTCTGTTCGATTTGTACTTGAATGAAAATATTCGAATTCGCCTTGCACTCAAGATATTGCTATTCGCACAGCTTTACCTTTTCCACATTGTTTTGCCTTGCAAAATGTAAACAAGCAACCTAGAATGAACTGCATAATATACAAAGCAGTACTCCAGTCACGTGTAACCACTTGAAATTATGAGGCAAAGCATTGACATAATGTGTCGCTAAAGAAATGCTGGCTCTGAGATTATCATCTGTAAATGCTGAAAGCACGAGCTGTAGTCGGAAAGTGATGCAAATGTTGAATGGAAACTCCTGCAACTGTCAAAGTACTGCCGCACAGCAGTTCCATTTGTGTTGCTTAAAGGAAAATAAATAAAGTGCCTGCACCAAGATTCGACAGAGGGAGTTAGAGGACACACTACCCATTTTGAGCCCTTCTATACCATGGAAACTAGCCAATTACAATGTGGATTCCTGCACGGAGCCCCCTTACAGCGGTATAAAAGGGAGCCAGGAGTGAAGGGTTGGGCAGTGAGCCTCAGAGTTTCAGGAGTGTTCATTCCCTTAGCCTGCTGTGGATCATCGGAGTTAGGGTATGGGCACTGGTTTCCAGACAAGTCCTCACCGACCCGATGATTCTCGGCCGAATTTGTGTAGGCCTCCCCCACTCGGACCAGCAGACTTAGGAATTCGCGCGCACTTCAAGAATCCGCCGCTCTTCCTGCCACCGGGGGCAGCGTGGTTCGGTGGCGAGGTGCCCGCCGCCGCAGAACAGGCACCTCGGCGTCGCCGCGGTACAGTCCGTGGTCGGGTGGGGCCCCCCGCAGCGGAGACAACGCTGACCCAATGTGCACGTGAGCTCTGTGTGACCGTAGCGTGCACAGCGATCACATTGGGCTGGCCGGGGACGGCGAGGACGCGTAAGGGGCGCTGGTTTCCAGATGAGCCCCCTCCATTTCCAAAAGCCAGCTACCTCCTTAGCTCTTGCATGGCAGCATAATGTTTGCCTCAATTTGACTCTATCATATCTACTGCAGTCTGGTTCTTACCAGAACAACTCATCTTCTCTCCGAGTTACGTATTCCCCGTCACAGCCGAGGGTGTTAAAGCTTACACGAGACAATACATTCGTTGTTTCAGACTTCTTACAAGATTTTCCCACATGCTTTTGCATATGAAGTTTGAATAAAGCTTATTAGAGTTTTTAGCCTACTTTCTTGTCATGTTGTGGTAAGTATGGATATTTTCTTGCAGTCTTTTCATTACAGTATCCGTGAGGATATCCTTTGTCCTCCTGGGCAAGTTGTGTACATTGTGCCAACCTTAACCGCTTCATATGCTAATGTATGAAACAAGATTTCGTCCAAGAATCGGAAGCAGTGAACAAATACCTAGAGCATTATGTTCTAAATACACCGCACAAATTTTATGTGCATCCAATATGCCCTGTACTACAAAGGTACCTGCTGTGCACAATGTGTGCTAGAAATAAGTGTAAGGAGACAGCCATTGTGTGGCAACAGGCAGCTCCAGTAAGAGTTTTGTGGTAAACTCTGTCCTACTGTTGTTCTCGCCACCAAGGTCACGCACAAGGCAATAAGCTGAACTTATAAATTGCAAATTCGAGTTCTCGCAATTGTTAGTCTCCTGCACACAGAGACTTGACAAGCTGTGAAAGATTTTAAATTAAAGGGTGATAAAATTACGAGCGGTGACACCACCAGTTTCCCATATAATTATGTATTACGATGTCCATGAACTTTTGCAGTGGATGTTTGCTTGTTCCTTGTCTCTCGTGGTTTTTAGCTTAATAATGTTGTCTGCTGTATTTCTTTATGGGGGGTAAACTGCATTTGGAATAGTCTGCTGACTGCTTATGTATTGCTTCCTGAATGTAAAGCAGCACAATATACAGTAAAACCTCGTTATAACGAAGTTGAAGGGGGAGCCGTAATTACTTCGTTGTAACCATTAGTTCGTTATAGCCAATATCAATTTCATCTATGGGAATTTCAAGGGGAATCACAATTGCTTCGTTATATCCGGGTTCGTTATAACAAGGTTCTACTGCACACAGAATTGAAGTGTCTTTTTATCCCTCCCCCTTTTCCCTCCATTGTGTGTACAGCTGCCAGTGTGTTCCTGTGTACCACCGTGGGTCTAGTGGCACTGGTGGTGTGCGGCCAGCCGCACAGCAATTCCAGCCAAGAAGACGAGGAGCCCTTGCTGCTGCTTTCTGCCTGAGGCTACGCAGCCCCGGTGCATGTCTAGTCCAGCAACAATTTGTTGTTGCCACTGTAGTCTGTTGTATAAGGTGGGGCGTGGCACATCGGACGGTTTCGATTCACCGGTGCACGAAACCCGGTGAAATTTGGTACTTTTTATTACGAGAGCGTTAGAAATCGGATCTGTCCTCTTCAGGGTGCTCCCATGCACTGTTCAAGTTAGCAGGCTTGCTCATCTTGAATGCTGAACTATTTAGCAAACACAGTTGTTCCCTACTTTGTTGCACTGTTCCAGATGTTCAGACAACAAGCATAAGTTATGACATTATATTGCACGTTAAAAACTATAAATTGACTGTGGCCAGTGACCTGATTGCACACGTTACCGACTAAAGCTTTTAGGCTTGCATTTTTCATGCTTTGAAGCTAAACTGGCAAGCGCCGAATGAGAAGAAAGAAAAATTTAAAGGGCAAAGCCAGCAATCATTATTGCCACGCCCCACCTTCTTGCATGGATTGCATTCACTACATTAGTTTTCACAGGAGTGGTTTGTTGAGTTGCCTTTGTGCTGTCCTAGTACAACGAATGTTCCTCTCTATTATGGCACTAATTCCTTGCAACTTTAGCTGAGTGTAGAATATGAAAATGGAAAAAGAGAGTGAGGGAAGAAAGGCGTAGCGGTCTTGCCTGATAAAGAGATTGAGTGTTGCACTGCTGAGCTATTTAGCCAGCAAAAAGTTAAAGGGAAGCCTTACATGTCTGTTCAAGAGGACAGACTGGTTTTATGGAGCACTGTGCGCATTTGAAGTCATTCACTGTAATGGTAAATGTCTCACTAATATTCGAGGCTGCATTACTTCAACCTTCATTTTTCTCCTTATAGAGCCCCTCATCAGGTTTAGACATTCAAAACAAGCAGGCACGGCGCGTAGAACACTCAGTGGCAAAGTATGAAGTGCCCACATTGTATGATAATTGCCCACGTTTGACAGTACACCCTTCCTTTCGAGGAAGCATTGCTAGAAAGGGAATGAATGTCGCATGCATTCATGCCCTATGTGGAACTCATCATTGTATACCATAAAATCCTGTGCAAGCGCCTCCCTCCTTTCTTTCGAGAGATTTGAAATTGGTGCCAATGACCGAGCAAGCTCCAGCTTCCCTTGTTTTAACCCTGTTTATTGCAGGGTGCAATAATTTTTCAGGAAGTTGCACAGTAAATTCTAAGAAACGATGAAATGAAGTAAGGAAAAGAAATTTGTTCGGTACTTCTTCTCATCTACATAGCCAGCCATGACTGTAGCTGGGAGGCAATAGACTTTGTGAGTTGACATTTTCAGTGGACTACAGTGAGCTAGAACAGTTCTAGATTGCTCTAATCAGATGGACAGATGTAAGCTGCATCAGTCGCTAGCGTGAATTTAATGTTTGGTGCTGCTTTGGCACGTGGACCCACAACCTGTGCGTCCGGCCCCGAGGAGTCGTTTGACAGCTTCAAGAGCAGTGATGTCGCATAAAAGCAGTAAATTCACTTATTTCACAGACATCAGTGAGAAGAACTGCCCTGCATTCTTTTTTATCTCCGGCAGTTCCGCCGCCATTTTGAATTTCGGTTCACGACCGAGCAAGGGTCCTCCCTCTAAATTTGTGGAATTGTCTCTCGCCCAAGAGCGGGTGCTTGCTTGGGATTTTACGTTATGTGACTGATCATAGCATGTGACTCAGTTCTTCATGTAGCGTGACCGTGCAATGCTGCTGGTGTGAATTCACTGAGCAAATGGGAAAGAGAAGGAAAAGGAAAAAAATTACTCCATCTCCCGCTAAAGGGGACCATGAGGCGATGCGAAGCAGCACGGGGGGGTGCACACCGCGTTTGCATCGATTTGACGCTAGCAGATGCTGCCTGCATCAGCGTTGTCTCTCGAGGGTGAGGGTGTGTTCTTGTTCCTTGCAAGCTGGTAAAGCGTTCATCGAAGAAAGAGCGTTTCCATAGTCAACGCGTGCCGTTCGGAGAGGAGGGGGAGGGGGATGCGCAGTGCGGGTGTGGACACCACACGGTGGAGGGATGGACGGACAAAGCTCCTGCCATAAGCTGCTTCGCATATAAAAATGAAGAAGGCAGGGAATGTCGCGTGAACATGATGCACTTCCTTGCCTCTGGCCCTTGGGAAAACATGCACGCGGTTTGCAGTCACTGATAGTAGAAGCAAAGGGGGAGTGTGTCTGCTTTGCCGCTGAAGCTCACCTCCTGCAAGCTTTATAACAGGATGGTTTGATCGATTTCTTATAACTTGTTCAAATATGGAGCAGATTTGAAAAAGGTATTTGGCAAAACGTTCCATAGAACGGCGCCTTGCATCATCCAGTGTGTGAACAGAATTTGCAGTGGTAACTTGTGAGAGGGCTCTTCAGTGGAACAATGCGGCTGGTATGGCATTTTGCACTGACATCCATCAGAGAAGCACTTCTGTCCTTGCTTTGATGTCAAATTTGGCTGCTATCGCCATTGGAATATTAGTGCAGTGGTTCCGTTACAGTGAATAGATTGGTACGCACTGGCTTCCCCTATGAGACATGGGCGTCAGTGACAGGCAGGCCTAGTGTAGTCTAGCGACCTGCTTACATATCTATAACTACTACAGCATTATCTGTGTTCATTTTACTGAACAGTGCAGTTTGATGTCTTTTTTTTCTTTCTACACCAGCACAATCTTTCGTATACTGCATCTCTTCACTCAGCGAATAGCAGCTGTTATCTTCCAATGATTTCCTTTCATCTTGACAGCTTACTGTTTCCTCTTTTGCAGTAAGCTATCTGGTTATACGTTTTAACATTGCTCAACATTCTTTATGCGTTTAACTTTATGAACGAAATCTCTGGCACTGTGCGTTTGCTCACAACTTTCCTATAAGGAAATACACGGGTGTTACTACAAGAAGGGCGATCTCAGGCCTCTTCCTGCTTTTTGGCATATGTTGTGCCTCTTTTGCAACACAACAATGCCACATGTGAGATGGATGATCTTAAAGACTGTTCAAGCTTGTTACATGACCCCAGAATTAGCGACTGCTTTTGAATGAAAAAAAAAAAAAAATGGGGGTTGTGATAAAGTTAAGACATGATGTTGGCAATGTGAGAAGGAAAAGCTATTTGTGTACAAGATGCGCACTTATGTAAGGTTTCGCACACATCCAAGAGGCATTATAGGATGAAAGATGCGAGGGTGAAATAGCTTTAACTGGGCCTGCCTACTGCCTCTTAATGTGCCGTGGGTAGCCCTAACTAACTGCATGGTGTGTGTTGAACGACTGAATACTGTTCCTCTGTGTTGCTGTGCACGAAAACTGTTTTAAATAACCTGTGTTTCGTTTCCAGAGATGTGGTCGGCGAAACTGCTGAACTCACTGCAGTCAAAGTATATAACCTCATTGCATTGCACTTGGTCTTATGAGCCACATTTGGGACATAAAACCCCAGAAATCATTATTATTATTCTCAGTCGCAGTCCGTTCAAACTGAAAATACTCATTTCTTAAAAGAGTACAGCGTTATGAAAGGCACACATATACAGACGGACACAATGGCCTGGTGCTAGTCCATTGCGTTCTTGATATGTGTATGTGTCTCGCTGTACTGTTTTAGGAAATGGATAGCCAACTAGCCCAACAGTGAATCTTATTAAATGACTATACTCGTAATTGACATTGCCAAATAAAATAGCCACTGCTCAGCTGGCTCTCCAGAACTGTGTTTCTCTCCGTCTTATGCAGAGAGCTTGTTTACTGAACATATGCAAGAATGTGATTAGAAGTCTTGCCTTGAATAATGAAATTTGTCTGTTAGTCATACTTTTTTGGGGGAATGCACAGAAATAGAGTGATAAGGTTCCAGCATGATTTAATTACCCATTTGTGAGTAGATAATGGTCTTAAACTTCACTTCCGTGTGCCCTTTGTTATAAAAAAGCATGGTCCTATCTATTCTTTTAGCCACTCCTGAGCAGACAGGAATGCTTGCACAGGTTTGACGCATCTGGTCATTGTGTGCGTGAATACAAGTTGATGTGGCATCCAATCCCCGATTGTAAAGGGCCATGGCATTAGTTCTTAAAGCAAATGTTTGATATCAAGCTATTGCTGTGTGAAACTTGATAGAGGCTTGTTAACAGCATGATGACTTTGAATATGCATTCTGAAAATGGTACATTTGCAGCAGTTATTTTTCCCATTTGTTGTTGGTACCATGTTTATTGGTGTAAACATTTGTAGTTGTTCATGTGCTTCAACATGAGCCCTTTTTTTACTCACACAAACTGCGCAGTTCACCATGCGTAATAATCGTCCTGGTAGCAGGGACTGGCAAGTCTCTTTCTGACTGCAGTAGCAGCAGTAGCAATCTTCAAGAAACAAAGGATGTCGGAACGATTATGTGAAGTCGGAAATTGTTGCATGGTCCTGGTTTTGAAGTGCTGTGTACTGTAGAACAGGGGTTCCATGTATACCATTTTCACTCACTTGGTATGCACATGAACCATGCAGTCTAAAAAAGGATTACTACATTGTTAAAATTCTTTTTTTTTTTCTGCCATGGCCCTTTGATTACGAACCTTCATGCCCAAAATGTGGAGATGTTCCAGGTATCACTAAAGCAACTTATTGCTGTTGTGTTTGTTAAGTTTTTGTTGTTATCTGACGAAATACGTATTTTTAAATGTTTTGTTTATAAGATATAGCTTAGTGGTTGAAGAGGCACAGCATGTGCATAAAAGCACGGTTTCTGTGGTTGTTTACTAAGCACTTGTTCAGTTTTCAGAATGCCCCAGTAAACCTTGGCAAGTTTTAAAAACTCAAGACCGTATATATGTATATGAAACTGTTTGTTGTTAGCAGCCATGGATATATGTTTTCTCTACTAGCAGGCATTGCATTTTTTCTTTTCTAATGATGCACGTTTGCTGGGGTTCCACATGTTTTTTTTATCCTGTTGCATGTTTTCATTATCTGTTGGACCTGTATTGTTATTTTACCAACACACGACAATAGAGTACTGTTTTACTGGTGTTGTGATATTTATTAACAGAACTTGAATGTGAACTTAAAAGACAGTTTCAGGCCATGAAAATAGTTCATGGTATTCACATCACTGTTTTGTGCACAGAATAAAAACTTTAAATTGCACTCATTGTCCAAGTTAGACTCTAGCAGAACACATTAGTTTCATTTGTAGTGGCATACTTAGCAGGCATATATTTCTATACACTATTTTCAAGTCACGAAGGAACTGCAATTAGATACATGCACTTCACATATTTTGTAACATCTTTAGGCTGTACAGCCGCAGCATCAATGCAGTGTTTCTAAGCTCATAATGTTCGATCTTAGCAAGATCTTGCTTTAAGGAGATTCTCTGTGCTTGTCCTAAACATATTTCACACAGATGTTTAGCACAGGCTCCTCAAGACAATGTATCAAGGATGCATTCTTCAAAGGTGCACATTTGCATGTAAAACTAAACAGATGCAGACCTGCTCCCACTGTTGGTGAAAGCTGTCACTACAATCAGTCCACACTGTGGAAACGATGGAATGTACATGACCTTTACAAGGGAGAAAGCAGTGCTTCATAAGCAGCTGTAATTTGGGCTGTGTCCTTCACAGAAACGGTCTGCCACAGATGACGTTTTCAAGATGATGACAAATTATTCAATAAGGAATTTCACTGGAGCCAACATTTTGACAAGTGTGCTTGTCTTTACCCTCAATTCAATTTGATTCGGTTCATTTTTATTAATAAATCCCAAGAGATGTTTACAAACTGCCTGTGCCGAAAGCCTACAATGGCTAGTGGTCGGTCCATAAAAGAGTACTTCAAGCATGTTAACAGTGCGAATATAATGCATATATGTACTCGTATATATGCCTTGTTGAAACGTTGGCTCTAGCTCCTTTCTTGGCTGATGATTTTCTGACCACTTGAACCATTTAAAACCCCGTCAACTTCTGTCCCATTTGGGCCTTATTTGTTTCATGTGGCTTCTGACCCCCTTAATCGCAATTTAAAAATTTGGAGCCCTAATGCACAAAATCGGATTGCAATGAGGGCAGAACCCACAAGAAGCTTTAATCATACACTGTTCCATGTCTTGCCCACAGGTACATTTGAGATTACGGAAAATCAACTACTCCATTCCTTCATGTCATCAGCTGTCACCGCAAATGCAATACATACCCATTGCAAATTTATTGCCTAAATGCAGCTGCCTAACTGTTTCAAAAGCTTTTAAAAGAGCAAATAATTTGCGCTAGACAGTCATATATGCAACTATACTCGGATACAGGTCAAGAAAAAAGTGGCATCTCCCTGTCAAAAGACCCCACTCCAGCCAATGGTGCTACTCTGTCAACGTGATGTCATGGCAGACTGCCTCCATGTCACACTCAAGAGAGTAATCAGTGTGTGGTGCGGAGGCAGTTTGTTACGACATCACATTGACAGAATGGCACTATTGGCGAAAGGGGGTCCTTTGACGAGGAGACGTTTTTTTTCTTGACCTGTACCTGAGTATAGGGAATTACAGCAAGAGTGCTTTCATAGTTTTGGAGTACACACATAAAAAAAATGTGGTTCAAGAACCATAAAACTTCTATACCATATATTATTTTTTAAGAATAGACACTGTGAAGGGATTTTGCAAGGAAAACGCACAATTAAAGTGCCCAATTTAGTTACAGCAAGCATGCCTTCAATCGCATTGAGATCAGTCCCCATTCCACCATTTCCACAGAGCTCTGAAATTTTTCCACCCATGTCAGCTTCCTCTACTATGCGAAATGCACATATACTTTTGCTGGAACACACGTGCTAAGAAAAATAAAGTTACCCATAAATAAAAAAGTTATCATCCACAGGCAAGCATCAGCAGCAGAATGCAGTAGCTATTACATACTTGGATTTAGGTTCACGTTGGATGCTTATGTATAAAATTAGCCTGTTGCTCTCTGCTGTCCCATCTGTCACAACCTTGCGTTGTTTACAACATGAACACAATCAATACTCCCTGCAGTGGCTTAGCAGATATAGTTAAGCTGCCAAGCATGAGATCACGGGTTCAAATCACGGCTGCATTGTTCACACTTCAACAGGGCTGAAATGCGAAAATATACGTTGTACACAGATTTACAATGCATGTTAAAGGACACTAAAAGCAAACATCTTCCTTTGTTAGAATGTCTGAAATGTCAATATTATCTATACCACTGCTATGTTCAGCGACAGCTTCATGTAAATGCACGACAAAGTTTGTGCCACCTGCAAGGTATTCTGCGAACTCAGCACTGGTGACATAGTCAAGCTGGCGGTTTTACCACGGCTGCAGAATGCCTCAATGTTCTCCTCACCTGGTGTGGTGGACCATCGAAGCACCCTAACAATTGCTGCACCCTCTTTCTCTCCTGCTCCTGCCTTTTCTACAGCTGGCTAGGCTCTTGGTCAGTAAAGAGAGGAAACAGCAAACCTATGTAAATTGACCTGGTTAGGCAGGTGTTTTGAAGAGTTCTTATGGCGTGCTGACCACTTCAATACGATTTTCATTCAAACTAGCCATTTTCTTGGCATAAAACAAGCACTGCACGGTTTCCTTGAACTGGTATTTCAATAGTGCACATCGACTCGATATTTGCTTTAGTGTCTCTTTAAAGAACCACAAGTGGTCAAAATGAAGTTTCTCCTCTATGGTGTGGCTCATAATCACATTGTAGTTCTGGTGCACAAGACCCAAGAACTGAGTGTAATCTTAAAAACCAATCAGTTAAAATTTCCAGTGACTACTCAAGCATTTTCTAGTGCTTTTTTTTTACCTTATGGCAAGCCCCCCATCAAGACAATGTCAACACGAGCATAATTAACTCTTGTATATCATTTGTCAAGCAAAACTTCTCTACCATGACAGATTACCAAGCTCCGTCACTTCATCTAACAGTTTCTAATACCCTTGATTATATTATCATTTCCATAACATCTATCATGCCCATTAACTATAACAATGTTCTGCCCTTCACGGGGTCAGCCCAACTTTACTTTTTGTCAAGTCTTATCGAGAACGTTACGGATGCCCGAATACTACTTCGTATTACTGCATGTTTGCTACCTGTCAGACCTGCAAACTTCTCGTAGCATTAAATGATTACTAAATAGTGAGCGTAATTCTTTCTTCCTTGCTTTAGCTCAAGTTCTGTTCAATCCAACAATAGGAAGTTTATTTTCTGGACTGCAAATGTGACCTCACACACAATGTATCTAGGAACCCAACATATTTAGCAGTTCAGTGCCATAATGTTGGGAAAAATGAAGTGTTTCAAGGTCCTCAATAACATTTACACTACCAGGCCATGCTCTTCTCGTTCCGTAACTTGCTGAGGCACGAGGATTGTTCTCTTCCGCTCGAAGGGCAAAATGTGTGATCGAGACACAAGAGCTGCACTTTACAAGGAAACGGAAAAGATATATATATACATATACAACAAAATGGAGCACAGTTCATTTGTTCTTGGCCAAGACTAGCACTTCCTGGCATGATCACAGAATATAGGGCTGACGTAAACAAATGCCCTGGATTGTTGAATGTGCCGAAAGCTGTTTTCATTGCTCTTGCAGTACAATGTTGCAACCAGCCAGAGGGAACTATTCTGCCAAAATGTGAATTATTAATACCCGAGGTGCTGTAGACACGTAACTCACACAGTGGTAGCTGCTTCTGGTCACTGCACAAAGTCAAGACAGAAACAGATAGCGGTGCCAAACGTTTATCCATTAGCCATTAGCCATAAACATTTGTGTATTAGCCTGCAGCAGGCCATAATTATTAAATAACTTCTAGATTGGTTTCATTGGTAAGATGCTATAGTATTTGTGGAATTCAAGTTAGCCGGAATGCAGTTAACTGTTACCATCAGCACCAGTATAAAGAAAAGCAAATTCAAATAATGTTGTAAATTGCACAGCTGTTTCCTTAGCATGCTCCAAGGGTCGTAGGATCGAATCCCGGCCGTGGCGGCTGCATTTCGATGGAGGCGAAATGTTGAGGCCCGTGCACTCCGCGATGTCGGGGCACGTTAAAGAACCTCAGGTACAGTTTAATCTCATTGCAACAGACCTTGGTGGTGAAAAAGATTTTGGTCTGTTGTAAAAGGAGTACGTAGAACACAGGTAACTGTTAAAACCAACTTTTATGCGGACACTGAATGGGTCTGTTATAACTGGAGTGGATTACAAGTCATAGATGTAGTCGAAGAATGTGTTTGTTCCTCTCTAACTTTTCCTACAGAAGCTTTTCAGCTTTAACTATGCTGTCCAGTGAACTGATTGGACACTATGCCTGTCTCCATCATCACAAGGCTGTTGACATTATCTGTCACCATAGGACCTCACTGTTTTCATCCCATGAGTGCTGTCAAATGATGTTTGAAGTTGGAAGCTATTGAATTTGGGATGTCCACTGTACATAAGTCCGCTGTAAAGGAGTGTCGAGCAGCTAGTTGGCCTTGCCGTTTAGTCCTTTACATCCAAATTACGTTGTATCAGAATCCACAGTAAAAGAAGTTCAATCAGTGGGAATGACAGGAAAATCAGCACAACACCGCAGTTTGGTATGTTGTATCTAGATCTGTTGTAAGCAGATCTGTTGTAATGAGGTTACACTGTAGTCATAATTACCGGAGCCCTCCAATATTACGTCTTTCATAACCGCATAATGGTTTTGGGACGTAAAACCCCAGAAATCAATCAATTCTTTGGCATGCACAGTGTTCTCCATTAGGAGTGTAAGGTTCACTGTAGCACCCTTGTCCCCCTCCTCCCCCTCCCAGTGAGGCCATTTTGGCCAAAATGAAGTGCAATGTTAAAATATGGGGCAGATTTGACAGGCCCCTCAGGTAATTTGCTCCCCCCCCCCCCCCCCTTTTTTTTTTGTGCGCGCCTATGGCTGTTTTCCTTCCTGTCGTATATACTTTGCTCGGAAAAAATTCAGCACACTGATATGGCATACTACCTTGCATAACAGCACAGCAGCTGTGGAATTTCATGCTTCAGCGGCATTGTTCCCAATGGCTTGTTGCAAGATTGCTCTACAGCTACCTGCACGTGAGCTACAACAGACATTCAGCCAGCCTGGAGACTTTGTCAGCTGCCCTTCACGCATTACATATAAAACATTCGGGACCCTGCTCAGGAATACAATGCTGCCATTGCAATGGTCCATTCACACAGTGTAAATTGTCAATTGCACAAGGCTGACTTCTAAAAAGAGCTTTAACGAGCCATCCATGCATTTCGCATTCACCATTAGCTCATTTAGGTCTTGGAATCCTTCAGCCAGTGGTCATCACAGTCTTTAGATGGAATGAAACACCAGCTGTCGTCTCAGTTAAGTGCAGCGTGTCTAAGCGCACAGCCCACAAGGCCTAAGTGTTCACACCTTCGTCCCCTTACTTCTATAACCCACAGATATCTATCTGACCTAACTGTCTATCTGATAATTATATCATCCCTCTGCTGAACATGCCACATTACAGCCTGCGAGGAACTCTGTACAATATGTGCCGCCCGGTACCTGAACGAGTCGAGGCCCAATGGTGCAGACTCTTCAGGACAAACTTGTCAACCATTAGTTCCCCGTAACAAGACAAGAACCTTCATAGAGTTGCTTATGAACACAGCATGGTTCTGTTACGGGTGGACTGCCAACAATATAAAAAGATCTCCAAGATGACAGCAGGCTGTCCTTAAAGTGAGTCTATACTGCATAAAATAGCATATTATGGAACAGCATTGACCAACCGAGTAAGCACACACTTGCAGAAACACTTTCAGCATGACTATGACTGGGACTGACATTATTCATTTACCTCTTCTCTGCATGTACTTTACCAGCTTTTACCACTGGATACATGATACAGTAGAACTACATTACAAGAGACATTTGAAAATGGTTTGGTTGTCCTATGTTTGCCAGGTTAACATTTAATGCAGACATGTTCACAAGAGATACCTCTGTTACTAAGGGCGAATTTTCACCTCATGAACCTCCTCCGCTGCAAAGAGCTTACAGATCATGCAATTCTCTCACAAGTAAATTGTGCATGTTTCCTTAAGGACGAACTGGGAAAGGAGGAGGTAAGAGGACAGTGCAGGGCAGAAAAGGTTGGCAGATGAAGCCGACGAACATTTAAGAATGTTACTTACTAATGGAAAGCGTAGTGATTAGGCACTTTTGGAACAATAGTTTCAAAACAAAGTATGTTCCTGCGCGTTGTTTGCGTCCCAAGGATCCATTTTTAGTACCCAGACGTCACACAAGGTATGGAAAAAGAGTATGAGATTTCTACGTTCCTGTACATTTCAATAAGCTGCCTCCGAGTGTACTGCGCACCCGGACTAAGCATAAGTTAAAAAAGGTTCTCAGGCGAATGATCTATTTATCGTCGTAAACAAAGTGGTTGTTCTCTCTCCTGTGCCGTATATTATTTTTTCATTTTGTTTTATAGACAGATGTATAACTTCAAAGATTACTGTTTTCCGCTGCTGCCAGGCACTGCCGCTCAAGCCCTATGAGGCTTTGGCAGGCCTGATATGTGTATTACTTTCTTATGAGATGAACAATAAAGATTTGATTTGATTTGATTTAATTTAATTAAAAGGTGGGGTGGGCAACAGGGAGGCTCACAAAGAGAAGTGCTTTACCGCCAGGAGTTGGTAAGGAAGCTAATATAACCTGCGGTGAATAAAACAAACTATACTTCTCTTGAGCCAACTTGAGCGATTTCCTGTACATGTCTTTAAACAAACTTTGGCGATGGTGCACAACAAGGTGATCTAGTGCGTTCCTCAGTGTTTTTTTTTTATTTTTGGTTATAAGAGATATGTTTTCTGGTTCCTTTGAGTGTCTCTTATATTGAGACTTTACTGTAACAGAGTCTATAAAAAACCGCTTCAATTCAGACACAGCACAGGCTTTGCTGTGCACATGTAAGATACACGTACACACCAAGCATTATGCCTTAACAAAGGGCAAGGCAGCATTAGATAAAAAAAGGTTACACTTGCAGAAACAATCAATCCTGTCAAGAACAAACATATAAGGAGCGAATAATGAACAATCTTAATTGTCAGCACCATGCCAATCGTATTTCCTGACAGTGCTATTACTTGGTTGGTCAGCATTCCCACATTAACCTAGCACTGTTGCACTAGGCTGCACTTAAATGTTTGAATCACTGGCATCATCTGTGAGACTGCATTAACCTGGCGGCTGAAGGAGAACCACTAACCAACAGCACTTTCAGATAGATACTGTCTGCAAAATAAATAGTTTCAACAGCGAGCAAGATCCACAAGAAAATGCACCAGAACAGTCTAGTATCTGCAGGCACGTCATAACATGGTGGCATCACATGCTCTGTGATCATGCGAGTTTAACAGCTGCTCAGGGTGATGAGGAATCCTGCAAAATGGCAGCATGGCATCGACGTGACCGCTTCTATCATCTAGTTGGAGCTCCAGTGCTGGATAGTAGTGGTCCAACACTTTCTCTTTCTATGTGCAGGCGCGCGCTGACCCAAGAACAACTTCCTTTCTTTGTTGTCCATGCTAGCTTGCGCCCGCCGCACATACTCCGGTGGCAATATATAGTTAGCAGTCAAAATATCATGCCATAAGCTGTCGTTCCAGCAACAGGCTGGCTCTCCAATGTGGCAAGTCGGGACAGCATATAGCAGTGTGCCAGGAATGGAATGCAGGTTCTGCGCTCACCTAACAGGCGCAATGCCTTCCTTAAACTGGCAGCTGAATATTCACTTCAAAGGGCTTTGCACACCCCCACAATCTCACTGCTGTCAATTATTCGCAGCTATGCCATTGGATGTTGAGCGCCTCGAGAGTTTTCACCAAATCCAGGAGTGCGATGCGTCCATCTTCCTTCGTGCACTGGAAATCCAGCACTGTAGTCTTCTGCACATGAAGCAAACACGATACACTTGCGGTATCTCAAGTCAAGAATCTGTCACAGTGCAGTTTGGTCAGTGACATGCAGGCTACACTCAGGTTCAATTTCATGGCAGACTCTCCCGCACATGCATACATGCCTAGCACCATCACTCCATCACAGTAAATCAAGAAGCACAGTGCAGTTTCTTTAAGTAGTTCAGCTAGTGTAGGCAAATCGAAAATACCGGGAATCTAGCAAGGAGCTGGAAGAGACGTCAAGTGGCACTAGGGAAGCACCCAGCCATCTGTGCACCACAGCAGGGCACAGAGCTGACTGGCTTCTCCAGTGGTTGCGCAAGGCAGAAAGCGAGCCAGCAGGCTGCGATAGCCCCTCCCCAGGGCAGCCACACGCTCGCCCAATGACAGCACGGCGTCGACAGGCTCCTCGAACGGCCGGAACACAGTGAGGGGTCTCAGTGCAGTTGCCTCTGCGACCACCTAGGCAGCCCCAGGCAGTGCCCACGTACAGAGCACCGCTGGCATATGCCATGGCCGTCACCTGGCATCTGCCACGGCTAAGGTGCTCTTCTATGCTCATGGACAGCAGGCTCTCAGAGCAGGGTGCAAGCTTGGAACAATCCAGTCGGTGCAGAAGGGTGCGTGAACTGCATTCCCACTGGTACACCACGCAACCTGCACCGGCAACAGTGTACATAGCTAAACTGACTGGCTGTGCTAGCTACTGCGAACTGAGCACTAGTGTAGTTTACTTTCGCTGAAGAACTGTGGCTCGAGTTATTTGATAGTTTGGTGCCTACGCAGCCTTTGTAGCAGCTTAGAAGTTGGAAACTTCACAATACTTACTTCGTTGACAATGTTCATCTTAAGGGTGGTGCACTACAGTGCTTGAAATTATAGCCATGCTATATAAGGAATCCTCATAGTACAAGCCATATCATTGTTAAGGTATCTGAGTGAATATACAATGGCAAAAAATAGGCACTATGAAGAATATGCACCATGTTCTTATGTCAATGACCCTAGTCAAATGTTGAGATTACCTACCATTTCGAGAGTGTAATTAAGTGTAATAAAATAGTGGTGCCATTCATCTCAGCTATGGTGAAAGGTGAAATCCAAATAAGTGGTGATAGATGGCACTGTTATTTCATTGCAGAAAGACTGACACATTTTAACTACTAATGCCATAGATTGCACACACATTCACCTTATACTGAAAGACACCTGCAAACATTGCTTGCGGTAACTGTGGTTCACGACTAAACCAAACCAACAGCAAAATAATACTTCTGTGCACAAAGTGTGACTGTTCAACTAGTGGTCTGGCTGGAAGATTCAGGTACACTTGATGACCCTACTTGTGCAACACCAAGTAAAAAAGTGCCCTTTGGTGCCACCGAACCTTGTGTTCTTAATCTGCATTCGTAATTAAATGGCAACCCGCATCATGCTTGAAGGGGCCCTGCAACACTTTTCCAAGCAATCCTGTAATGAACTCACTATGTAAGCTTATAACTTCAAAAATTACTCGCTATGAAAAATTTTAAATCTGTCAAATATGAATAGAGTTACAGCGTCAAGTACGAGCAAAGTTAGATTCTCCGAGCGCCTCCTCTCTTCTTTTACCCCAACGAGCATGCTGGAAGCTAAACAGAGCGGGGATGATCAAAAAGGGGCAAGGACCTATGCTAGTGCATGCCATGACCTTGAACAGTGCACTTGAAAAAGCACCAGTGTATGTGCTGGGTGTACCATCTCACAGGAACGTAAGAGAAAACGAAACAACAAGCAGATGACCTTTGATCGAGACTGGAAGTATACTAAAGTAAGTTATTTTTTGCTGTTTCTTAAAATATAGAAATCGCTTTTTTTATTTTATTGAACTTAAAAAGAACAAAAGAAGCATTACTGAGGATGTTTTTGTGACCACAAAATCACCCAGTCCATCCCCCGATGGTATACACATAATATGCCAATATAAAAGAAAATGTGACTTCCAGATACATACAAAACGAGACTGCAAATTCCTTGCTGTGTGCAGTGCAATATATATTTGGCTCATGTTTTCACTGGAGCCTTGACTATGGATAGGCATAACTTTCCAACTATGACATGTTCAGAGTGTGTTGCAAGGCACACCTAAGATAAGGTCTAAAGAACATTATTTTATTTAAACTTTTTTAGCGCGCACGAAAGACACAGAAAAGAAGGACACACGAGCGCTAACTCTCAACTGTTTATTTTTTGGAAGAAGCAAACATATAAATACTGAACAAGTGGCGCAGAACATGTGGCACAGAGCATGAGGCACAAAGCACAGCGCAAGTCATGTGACATATTCTGGAGTGCTAAACAGAATTTAAAAAAACTAACTCCTTGTCAGTTAGTGCCACCGATGTGTGACTAATGCATTTTTCAGCACACCTGCTTATATGAAAGGCCTCAGCAACCTCACGTGTTAGTTTATCTTTATCTTATCTTTATTTTATGTTGGATATTATAAAATGCGGTGCTGTGCACACCACTGCTACAAGTACTTTGGACACTTGAGCGTATTCAAGAGAGTGCCAGATAGTATTTTACGCAAGTAAGAGATTTTCCAAAAGCAAAGCATTTTCTGCAGCAGCTAACATACGGGACACTGGTTTTACAGAACTACCATACATTTATAAAATGTGGGAGCAGTAATGAGAGTGCTAAGTACAGTGTACTAAAGGACAAAGAGACATGATTGCAAAGAAGTCATAAAACATTCAAATACCTGGATAGAGGTAAGACCAGGCAGTGTTGTTCTGGGCGCAAAGCTGGGAGACTGTGCCTGTATCTGGGTGTTCCAGTGCCTCTCGGCCAGAGACTGGTCCACTTCAGGCAGCGTGTAGATGGTAAGGATGCCCTCCAAACCACCGCACCAGAGCTCCGCTGCAGGCCTGTGCAAAGAAAACATGAAGAAATTAATGAATTTGTCTAGACAAGGTATCACTCGGTTTTTATGTTACTATGTTACCAAGGGTCTATCCTGTGCAATAAATTATTAGTTTATTTTGAAATACCAAGTGAGTGCAAGAAACAAGTGTGGAAAGCTTCACATCCAAACTAGCCTGCAACCCATCCTCAATAAAACTTAATCCAACAAGTACTTCAACCAACCAAACAAACATAAATAGCCTTACCCAGGAATGGACATTGCACCACCTAATCTGATGACTGAACCTTCTTCTTGGCCATAGAAAACGTTTACTCAATGTCTTTTGAACTGATGCACACAATTACGACTGTCCATCTGCAATTATGAAATTAGTTTGAACTAGAGCTGTGTGATTTCAAATGCAAAGTGAATTTGAATATGTTCAATTGAGTACAAATTGAACTGAATATCTTCTTTATAATTTTCAATTTTTTGAATAATACCATGTCAAATTACGGAGAATGTGTTGCTAAACATGGGCAAAAAGGATTTATTGCATGACTAGTGTGCTCCCACAGTGTTATTCCATAGTCCTAAAGAACAGTCTAGCAAGAACTGTGCAACTGAAAGCTGAGCTAACTTCACCACAGTATACGAATGTTTGCTTTGCCACAGTACATGGGTGCTAGCTTCGTTGCAATACACGAGCATTAATTTCGTTGCACTGGAGCCTTAGCTCTGCCACAATACACAGGTGTTAGCTTCGTTGCAATACAAGAGTATTAATTTCATTGCACTACACGAGCGTTAGCTCTGCCGCAGCACATGAACATTAGCTAGGCCGTCGTGCGCGAATGTGTTTCGCCGCAGTACACGGGTGTTATGCGGCGAAGCGTACTTCATGCAGGAATGGGCCACTTGTTATGACGGAACATATTTTTTTCCCTTAATTAACAATTTTGAATAGTTCGAATACTGAAAGTGCGAATCGAATTGAATAGCAAACGTTATTCGAAATTATTCATAATTTCAAATATTTGCACACCCCTAGTGTGAACACAAAGCAGTGTAGAGTATGCTTTGAAAGCCACAAATTCTTAAGGAGCAAGGAGTAGCCGATGGAATGTCAGAGGGCTATGAGAAAGCACAATGGAGCCATGTGGCTATCCGATACCTCAGAATGACCTTGGAGCTTTTCGTGTGCTTGTTTCTATGGGCTTGCATAATTAACTAATACGGTCAATACACACCATCCAGCCCCTTAAGAAGTCCTTTTCACCATCTACACAACCTCTTTTTACTACCATTGAAGCAAGTTCCAAGGAAAGCTGAGACAAAGCAACACAGTCAAACCTCGTTATACTGAAGTACCATCCAAAACAAAGATAACAATTGGTTTGTTATAACCACTATAGTCATTATAACCATTAGTTTGTTATAGCCAATATCCATGTCATCTATGGGAATTTCAAGCGATTGCTTTCAAGCGATTGCTTCATTATATCCAATAGTTCGTTATATCCAGATTCATTATAACGAGGTTCTGCTGTATTCATAACATAATAAGGCTGTTTTTCATTTGTTTCATTATAACTGATAATTCCTTACAGTATCCATATTTATTATATAGAGGTTTGACAGCAGCTGCACATGCCACTGCTAAGAAAAGCTGCATTTCATTGATCTCCTGTAGCTACATCACATGGCAAACTGAAAAATACTGTCACAAGCAATTACAGACGACACTTGGTGCATGTATCATGCCTTGGTACAATGCACACACCAAGCGTCGTCC
This sequence comes from Hyalomma asiaticum, assembly GCA_013339685.2. NCBI lineage: Eukaryota > Metazoa > Arthropoda > Arachnida > Ixodida > Ixodidae > Hyalomma > Hyalomma asiaticum. The sequence continues at coordinate 78,978,958 of CM023486.1, read as the reverse complement.
GTCCGCTACTGCTTGTGACAAATACCTTCCATCTCCAATCGTTGTGAGTCAGGCAAAAAACCGCTGCTGCTCGCCAACTTTTGCACAATACATACTGGCCCTAGTGCAGTCGTATCTTAGCGGTTTTGTCAGCATACCTGTCATCTGGCTGGGCGACACAAAGACATAACGGAGCAGCTTGCACGTCGAGCTCTTGCAGATTTTTAGTGACCTCGTCGCACAGCCAGAGCCGAGAGCCCGCCGTTAGGGCAACACGGCCTGCTTGAGGGACGTGCTGCATGGCACGCACGGAGACCTCTTCATCTCCTTCCTCCAGCAAACCCACAGTGCACAGCTCCTGACGGCTGTCCTGGCTGCAAAGTTCATAAGTTGCAGCTTTTTTTTTTGTATGCGGCCATTGACCAGCTGAGGGGCACTGACGGCAAATGTTAAGTTGATGTTTATGGTCAAATTACCAATTCGAAAATCTCACAGCACTTCAAGAGGACTTTTTTCTTGGGCGTGCTGGTATTTGCTTAACATTTCTTGTAGCAGCGCTAAAACTCAAACAGAAAAAAATAGAGGATGCAGAAGAAACAAAGATGATGTCATCTTTGTTTCTTTCCTTTCAAGTTTTAGTGCTACTGCAAGGAAGGTTGCTCATAGTGCTTGTTTCATGCAAAGAACATGCTAAATTTAAGAGGCCCACAGAAATTATAGAATTAAGCTCTACTGCGCTATTAGATGATTCCACTACTAACTTATGATAGCAACAGCAGCAGTAGCACGAGTGCCACCATAAACCAACAGGTGCTTGTATAGATTTTGCAGCTTGATTCAGTTTCCACAGAAACTGGCTCAAGCTTTACCAATAGAGCACACTGCTGTTGGGATTAGAACTATAGTAGCACACATTTTTGTGAGTGCCAATAGATAAAGAGGACATCGCAGGCACATCCCTTTCTGTACTCCTTAAGGAATCCACCTTAAAGCAGCTTCATCACACCTTTGTGCATTTTGCAGAATCAAGAAACCAAGAATACATTTTGGGCTTAACATCATAAAATTGTACAGTAAGTTACAAGGAGCACCATGGTGGAAGGCTGTGGGTAAGCTTTGACCACCTGAAGTTCTAAAGTGTGCATTTTAATATAAGCACAAAGCATTTTATGCTTTTGCCTCCATCCAAATGCAGGCATTGGGGCCATGAATCAGACCTGCGACTTTGGCTGGGGGAAGGCCATAGCCACAAAGCCCCTGCAGTGGGACCATGGAGGAGGAATAGTTTAGGAGGGGCAACTAGCCTTCTTTCTTTGTTCTGATAATGTAATGCAGGAGTGCAGTGGTGGATGCTGTTTCTGTGCTGCCTAGCATACCAGAATCACCTTGTCACACTGAACACTGTTGAAGACACGGCCACAGGTCTGTGGGTGCATGAACAAGCCTCTGCTGTCAACCATGGACTATGGGGAAAAAGCAACAGTTCCTTACGTCACTGCTAGGCATGCTGCATCTACATGCATCAACCCTGCAATAGCATGTGCAAAGCTGTACGTCTCCTTCTAACCCAAAGTGACATTAATGCGAACGGCACTAGCGCTTTTGTGAGCCCAGAGTTTCGCCTCCTCTATTATTCTTGCCCCATGAGCTGGGAACATATAAAATCTACTCAATTACTAGGCACCTAGCACAAGCTTTCACAGTGGTGCAGAAAGTAGTCTGTGGGTAGCTAGAAAAATAAGTCAGTTGGCTTGCCTGTAGATGTGCACTCTTGCTTGTGAACTTCCCAGCCATACATCATTGTTGACAACACACAGGCAGGTGATAGCTGGAACAGAGAGCACCTAGAGAGAAATTACAATTATTTGAGCTACACCTGATTCTCAATACATTTATAGCTGCCTCAGGGCAACATAGTTGTTGCAGTGAAAACTTGAACCTGTGTCATAGCCTGAAATCTTTATCAAAATCTTATTTGACCATATGTATTCACAACACCCTCACCAAGAAGACAGCTCGGGAAATGAATGCAAACATACTAAATCGGCCCTCCTTTGATGGAGCAGTCAAGTTTTGTTTATCGCAATTGCAGATGAACATGATTTGTTACACTGAGGTTAAAAATATGGTGTTCTATGGACACAAAGCTAAACATATTGTTAGGTCAAGAATTTCATTACACAGAAGTTTATTACTCCCGGGTTTGACTGTATCCAGTGTTCTCTTTGGTTACCAAGTGCGTATACATTATACTAATATTTGATGTAGTGTAATTATAGGGCACCATGAGCTTCATGTAGGCTGTTTCTCACTGAGCTCTCCTTTCTGTGTGAATGCAAGTGACTGTAAACCCCGACATTCAAAGTTTCCACAGTGATAACTGTTTGGCAAGAGAAATTTTGATGGGATTATGCAACATTTCCAAATCAATGGAAACACTTCATTTTTCAGTTCAGGCTGTCATTTCAAAGTGACAGCAGGTGAAACAATTCGTGCATCCCACCTTGAGTTCTTGCCAGTGGCTGCTGTCACAGGTCAGCAGATTCACCTGGTCGTCTGTGCGTCCTAGCCACAGTTCAGATGACGGCTCCTCTGCACCCATGCACACAAATCACTGATTGCTTATAGCCTTGCATATTCATGTCTTTGTTATAAGTATAGAGTAACTTAATTGATTGATTGTGCTTTTCTAAATCCAGACATAGTGCAACAGTGTGCAAGAACTCACAGAAAACAAGAAAGCCTCCCAGCTCTAATGGCTAGCTGTTAGAAGTACCACGTACGAATAAGCGACGCACAGAGAAAATAAAGCAAGCAGCATGTCTGTGTCTTGTCTTATTGCAAGCACATTTGATAAAGAATTCAACATGTTACTTCACACAGCAATACTACAGACCTTCAGTGCCAGACGTGAATGAGACGGCTGCAAGCAGGGGCTGTGATCCCGGCAGCGAGACAACGTCCAACAGCTGTCCGAACTCCGCAGCACTGACAATGGACACAAGCTGGCTTGCCGATGGTCGATCACGTGGCTGCTGAGCCCAACAACACACCATGAGGTCCAGCAGATAGCCTGGGTAGCTCAGTGCTTCCTGAAACACAGCAGTTTCGAGCAAACATGATTAAGCTAAAAGGAAAGTCTTGAAAACCTATTTAATTAAATCTAGGGGTGCAGTGTGAGGCCATGGACAGTTCAGCCAAAGAATGTTGCAACACTCAATGTGTACAGCCTGTGTTGACAGCATAAAATGAAACACAGACAAAAGTAAACTGAGTGAAATTCCTGCTGTAATTATGTAAGTGAAAGGTGCAGTCTCTCTGTAATTCACTTCAAAGCACACTGTAGTCCCAAATGTGCATTTCAATGCAGCAGTTTAATGTAGTTGGTTTTGGCACATTCACATTGGATTTTATGCTGATAATAAATCAAGCAGGAGTTTACAAAAGCTCAGAGGCAGTGAAGGTTCAATGCTGAGAATAAAACTGTGGGTTCGATCGTAACATGGTGGGAAAGATAGATAAGCGATATCATTAAAACTTTTGAGTGGTGACAAATGAACCAAACGAACCGGTGCAATAAACAATAACACTCATTAATTGCATATTATACATCCAGCCATTCCAAGGACACAAGATTATGGTACAAAACACAAGGGAATAATTTAATACAGCATCAACCCCAAAGCTGGCACTCGCAGCACTGCTCGCTCTTTGTTCTCTATGAAAAATAAATTTCTCAAGGTGAGCATCCCATTAACTGCGGACTCTGATCTCTAAACCATAGCTAGCTGGCTCACTAAAAAGGTGATCTAAACACGAACAAGAGCACGCACTCTACGTGTGAGCACTGGTCGTCCTCCATCCAGAATGTGGTCTTTGACACAATCCTGGCCTTCAAAGGGTAGTCGTAGTGTCAGCAGTTCATACATAAACATGCCATAGGAGAAGCAGTCGACCTGCACAGATGCGATGAAGGCATTCATAAGTAGAACACAACAGTGAAAGCAGAATGCTCATTGTTTATGTGCAACACCTACATATATGAGCAGACTAGTGCAGGTGCTACTCTCTACATGTACTGCACTACGTCTGTCCAAATCAAGATGCAGCAAATGGTGCATGTACACTCCTGGACAAATGAAATGCAAACAATAAATTACAAAGTAAATCAGGTTTTGAACATTGTTTATTTGCAGGAGGAACACAAAATTTCCTTGCGGGAGGCAAAGACTAAAGGCTAGAAGCCCGACGAGGTCTTCACGCCCTGATGACTAATACAGCCCACATGTTGACATGTTATATTTTCCATTTCATCAGGTGCAAAGGATCTGCCTGGATTTTACATCCTATATATATATATATATATATATATATATATATATATATATATATATATATATATATATATATACACACACACACATAATGATAATGATGCATACATTAAAAACACATGCTTATATCTACGTACCTAAATACTAAATTCCTAAAAGTTCTACACGCCAGTAGTATATGTGAGCGATAACTCAAAAATCCCTATCTCAGAATGCTAATTATATGGTTCCCAAAGATGGTTTAGACATCAAAAGAAATGTGCAAGCTGAAATCATGCTGACATTAAGCATTGGTGCACTTGGTAGTCAGTAAACAGCACAAGCCCGTGCGACACTGTCGCCACTAATGCAGGACATGAATTTCAGTCCTACTGACCCCATGGTGAGCAATTTCAATTCATGCTCATAAATGCAGTTTTCAATACATGAACAGGAATCAGCTTGCAAGTTCAGCAAGCTGAGTGCTGCTTGTCTACCTCACTCATTGCTGACGGACAGCAATGAGTACATGTGGGAAACATACACGTGTTACTTGTGGCTCAAGGCACGGCAGTGTCTGCATAGTGCGGTTTCAATACAGTGCTGGTTTTCCACTGCAATAGCTCACATTCATAATCAAAACTTTAGGAGACCACTTCAATGCATGTGAGAGACACCGCCTCATGCTGGCTGTGGGATACACAGGCATTTAGAATTAAACTGCAACAGGTATATCAAAGTCCACTATCCAGTATAACTGTCAAATAAACATTTTATTTTTGCCTGAAATAAACACACTTTTGTATATCCAATGCTTCGTTTGCATGCAGGTGCCATGTATGGCTTGTAGCGCCTAAAACGGTAGGTGCAAGTTAAACTTGTGCTTGGCATGTGCTTCATTATGATACATGGAGTGTCCAAAAAGAAAGAGAGAGAGAGAGAATGAATGGAACTGTAGTGTCTACTTGTGTCTACTACTTTCAGTGTGTTGGCTGGAAGAAGGATGAAGACAATGATGTAGGGTACGCGCTATTAGTGCCGTTCTTTCCAATCGTTATGTTCTCATGAATGTGAAATATGTGAAATAAATATTTCAGTGTGTAGTGTGATTGTGTGAGTTTCTAATCACCTAAAAAAAAAAGGAAGAGGGAGCAATATTCTCGTCTAATGAGAAGGACTAGTACTCATCGACTGTATATCGTCATGAGTCCCTCATTATTGGCAATGACTCTTCCAGACTAGGGAAGGAACATGCTGACTTGTAATAATAAAAGCCGCACACAGATTCAGTGGTGTGGCGAGATTGCCGCTTCTTCCTGCCCATATTTTCCAATGTCAATATGCTTTGTTGACGCCTTTACCATGTTTGTAGTGAAATACACTGGTGTACAAAGAGAAATGGTGTGGAGAGGTTCCACCACGTTCTGGAAAAGCTGCTAGGGGCCTTGCAGGCCACGAAGTTTGATAACCCCTGCTCTACATTAAAGGGCACTGACACAAAAGCTTCAGTCTTGAGATGGCCTGCAGGATCAATTTTCATAGACATGCACATATTACCTACCAAATCTCAATCACAGATGCAGCTTAGAAGGTAATTTAAATGACTACTGAAGTTTGTGTACACAATCGAATGCTATACGGAGCACCTCGAAACATCAACAATACCAAAGGTGACACAAGGGGACACCCCAACTCACGCGACGTCACCACGGCAGCTGAGCTCTGAGCAGTGCAGCTAGGAATGATGACGACATAGCCACCACTGCCCCTTCACTGCACTTGCGTTAGTAGATCCCCAGTGATACCAGGTTTCAAGAAAATCGTTGCCACCCGACGATGATGATGGCAACGATGACAACAATGTGCAGGACGTGTGACAGGCAAAAGAATGAACACTTGTTGCAATCCATACGGAAGTGCATCACAATTCTGTGTGCTCACATTGTTAAACTTGTTTACCCTGTGGCGAACGCTAGCTGGCGCTAGTTCCGCCTGGCGTCCCGGCATTTCTGCAGCCCTCCCAAACCAAAACTGAAACTTGTCGGTAATAAATAGATCGTAAAAAATTATCTGTCATGCACTGGAGCAATTGAGGAGCTGTGTTATGACTGACAGGCCCCCAGCTACAAATTGCAACAAAAAGGCATGAGACAAAAGCTTTTGTGTCAGTGCCCATTTATGACATCTGGAGCACTGCCTACATGATCACCTGAATCAGCTGGTCATTAGCAAGGAATGGTAACAAATGGAATGGTAACAAAGGCAAGTGCGCAAGTGAAATTAATAGCTGACTGATTTTTCTTGTGTTTTACGTCCCAAAACTATGATATGATTGTGAGAGACGCCGTGGTGGAGGGCTCCAGAAATTTCAACCACTTGGGGCTCTTTAACATGCACTGATGCCACACACTACACGCGCCTCAGCATTTTGCCTTCATTGAAATGTAGCTGCAGTGGCAGGAATTTGATCTTGCGACACTCGGATCAGCAGTCAGGTGCCGTAGCCACTGCCGTAGCCACTCAGGTGCCGTAGCCACTCATCTTCTAAGTATTCATTTCAGTAAGGCCGAAATGAATACTTAGGGGATGAGTAAACGGGAGCAATTACATCAGTCTATAAACACAATCCACTTCTGCATGAAGCTACATGTTAGTTTCAACAAGCATGAGTGATGAAAGTATGTCCTGCCTTTTCTGTGTACTCCTCCTCGCCATTGTGTCGCATGATCTCGGGGGCCATGAACCCCTCAGTGCCGCCGAAGCCCTTGGTGCCCGTCGGCAGCGCAGCCCGGCTGATGCCATAGTCAGCAAGACGCACCTGCACAGGTCCCCCATCTGGTTCCCCAGGTAATGGCAGTGCCCATACCAGCACATTCTCAGATTTGAGGTCTCGGTATATTATGTGCTGTTGGTGAAGGTATTCCAGGGCACGTGCCACCTGCAATGACAAGCAATAAACAGACATCACTCATTTTTAAAGGGTAGAAAACTGGGTCAGGTGAGGCTGGACAATGTGCAAATATGAGGAATTCCAGCTCTATGAGTACGACATATGGCAGCCATTATGAGATCGCACCTGGGCCTTTTTAGTGAGAATATTGTTGAGGGTAAAGCTGTGCTAATAGCAACATTTTGAGTGTGAAGCAATTTCTAATATTTATGTCCAAGTGCAAATCGAATCGAATATTTTTCGAATAATTTTCGGATATTTCTTTAATAATACCACACCTAATTATGGAGGAATGTGTTGTTCAACATGGGCAAAAGAATTTATTGCATGACATGCGTGCCCACAGTGTCATTCCAAAGTCCTGAAGAACGGTCCAACACTGAACTGTGTAGCAGAAAGCTGAGGTAACCTCGCCACAGTACGCGAGCGTTAGCTTCGCTGCAGCACACGGGTGTTAGCTTTGCTGTAATACGTGAGTGTTAACTTCGCCCCTGTACACAGGTGTCATGCGGCGAAGTGCCCTACTTGCGGGAATGGGCCACTTGTCATTAGACATAGCATATTTTTGTCCCTTAATTACTAACTTACTATTCAAACTATTTGTTCGTATAGTAAAAGTACAAATCAAATCAAATAGCAAAAGCTATTTGAAAATTATTCGAAATTTCGAATATTCGCACACCTCTAGTTGAGGGTCACCTACAAACTGTGATAGCAAGAGAGCTGTGGTAAACTGTTATGTAGAGAATTATAGGAAAAGAACCCATCGTAACTGAAGTTCTTATGCAGTCTCTCCCACAAGTAATTACCAAGCACAATGCTGTTTAGCATTGGTGATCTAGTCAGAGCCAGCGTTTTCAAAAAGAGGAAATCCATTTGACAGGAACTCATCAAGTACGGAGGAGTAGTGATGAAGGAAAATAACAGAAAATGCCTATCAAAAATGAAGATTAAAAAAAATTTATTTACAATTACAATCTAACATTTCATCAAAAGCTAATTAATAAACCTTTTATTTTTGGTTGGCATCTTGCATGTTCTCTTGCTTCCCTTCACGTTTTTGCTGCTCTTCGTGCTCAGAAAGACATGGTCAACTTCTACAAGTATCCACTCCTCCTACGGTTTCAATAAGCCACATGCATGGCAATTTCGGTGTGCTAGAGCTGTACCTCAGGAAATCTTTTATGACTAATTGACTGACTGAATATTTGGTCGAGATAGTTACGTATAGTTGAAAATCCAATGGCAGCACGTGAGAGGTGCTGTAGAAAGGGGCCCTAAATTATTCGTGGCTAGTGTGCACATATATCTAGAGGATACGTGAGCATTTCTACACTTCCCATACTTTGAAAAATTGCAGCCACAGCTAGGAATTGAACCCATGAACTTATGCTTAGCAGTGAAATGTCACAGCCACTGAGCCATGGTAGTTTCATGGCAAAGGCGCACAGAAGACACAAAGGAACCATTGTTGTCAAATCCTAGTCAAAGCTCGACATAAAAACATGCATGTAATGAATTATTGGTTATAACAACGTAGACAAATTATACATTGCTGCTGTGCCAGTGCTAAAGCTGAGTGTTTATAATAAACGTTCAAATATAATGAAACCATTTTCACATTGGAATGTTTTTATAATAACAAGATTTCACTGAAACGTTATTTCAAAGAAAATGTAATAAAATCAGTATTTCTTCTTATTATTATTTCTTAAATTTTGTCATGCCATGTGAGCTACCAGTTCAGTGGAAGGAAAGAGAAAATGAAGTGGCATTTGCACAAGATAGCTACATAACCAGACCACAGGTAAATGTGTGTATGAGCATACGGAGGTTGTATAAATAAGTCTCGCTATTGGCCATACACTCATGGTGTCACATGTAGTCATGGACAACTCTACAGTAGTTAGTGAGAAAAATTTTCAATTCTCCACCTGCAGCAGGATCCTCTGGAGTGCGCCTGCAGGCAGGTGAGCTCCTGAGCGCCTAAAGTCAGCAAGAAGGGCATCCAACGCACCACGTGGAGCCAGCTGCAGCACGAGCGCCAGCGGCCGCGGACAGACCCCACGTAGTGCCACCACGTGCGGATGACGAACGCTCAGCAGAATACTGAGTTCCTGCCGAGCTGTGCAGTATGCCTTGCAAGCATACTGCAAGGGTTCCCGCTGCCACTGGGCACGTGCAGCCTTGTAGGCGACGGTGTCCGATGGCCGCGCCCCATAGCCAGGCTCTACTGGCTGCAGCATCTTCATGGCGACCTCTGTGAACTTTCCAGATCCCTAGATGAGGCAAAGAAAGGCATTAATGCAGTGAAGGTTCACTCAAACAAACCGAAAATTGCAGCACTCAAGAAATAGAGCCAACAGGCAGAAACACTGACGAAAATGTGATGGGTTCGGTGGGCAAGGCTTTGTGCTGAATGGATACCAAACATTACAGGAATGACGGAATGACAGAGAAATAGAAATAAGGGGGGGTGGGGGGGGGCACATGTTAAAAACAAATACCCTGTTAACAACTTTTCACATCAGTACATACACTTACGCCTTGTGGTAGCTCTCAAAAAGGCTGCTGCTACAATGTCTTTTTCTAGTGGTATTTGTTGATAGACCAATTTATAAGAGGAATGTAACATTTCTAGTGTTCTGCACAAACGTGTGCCTATGAACGTCATTCGATTGACTGACTGTTTGCGAACAAATTTTGTAGCTCTACAGCTTTGTCACAACCCACAATGCCATCTTATCTGTACACATATTTTTGCACCTTATTGTCAGATATTGCAGCAAACTGGTAACAGTCAGCAAATGGTAATTCTGGCTCTTTTTTTCAACTTCATTATAATAACAGCTGAGTGCACTAATATATTAAGAGCTCTTACGTTTTTTCATGCTTTCTTTTGTTTATTTAAGCATTTCTTTTTGTTCATTTGTTTATATGTCCCTGGCCTGTTATTTCAAACATTTTCTCTCTTCTGATAAGTGAGTGACCGTGCCTATCTCAAGTTTATCAGACTATAACTGTATTGCCACACTTGCGTCCAACAAGAAGCAACCGCCAAAGCAGATAAATTCAAAATTGACCACTCTGGAGCTTTTGAAGGAGCTATTTTGTAGGCGTAAGCTTCAAGTGAAAACCTTCTATGTCCTTGCTGGGATGCCATTGTAGAGCAGATTGTCATGGATGTCAGATCCAACGAGCCTTCCGCAGCTTATTCTCTCTCTCTCTCTCTCAAAAGTTGGGCACATGAAAATGCCAGCCGTTTGAGACAATTTTTCAATCACAAAGGTATGCATTTCTTTATCACACCATACATCACAGTGTCAAACCAAAGATGAGAGAAAAGTATCCGGGCACAAATTGAGCGAATGCCAGCCGTTTGTAACAATTTTTCAACCAGGAAGGTATGCATTTCTTTATCACACCATACATCACCACTTCAAAACAAAGATGAGAGAAAAGTGTCCAGACACAAACTGAGCGGATTTTATTTATCGTCGTGCACTGCAGTTCTACAACAAGCCAATTTTTAAATTAACCGACTATTTAATCACATGTCCTCACCCTCTGCTTCATGGTTGCCTTGAACACAAATCCAAAGGCCCCTCGACCAAGCATACGGCCCCGCCTTATCTGGTCTGGCTGCACAAGGTAGCGTTCACCTAGGTCAAGAAAAACCTGCAAACAGAGCACACGTACAAAGACACCACTTAGAACAATAAGGTGGACTTAATGATGAATGGACAGAGCATTGTTAATTTGTATGATACAGCCGAGTGGTCAGAAGCACCACTGTATTAATTTGCTCTTGTCTCTTCTCCACCTTGGCATTGATTGATACTACTACGAGACTTTCTACTTACACTGATTTCTTGGAGAGGTACACTTGATAGAAACAAAGTGTTCAACTAAAAGCACAATTAAACCATTGTGACAGGGACTGATTACTTGACAGACTACTTCAAAGGAGTCAAACAGCCCTAGCGCACAAATAACAGACATAGGCAATATACGTTTGTTGATACACACCGTGTCAGGTGCCAACTGTGCCAAACGCAAGTCTCCATGGATTGGGCAGGTGACAGCACCTCGCTCATTGGCTGCCAGAATGCATTCTTCCACCAAGAAGGCGTATGGGCCAGTGATTGCTTCCTCCATTCCTTCCGCTGATGCTGGCCGGCTGGGCAAAAATATCCACACAGTATCTTGTCAACACCTGGAGCAAACTGTCACAAAACTTAATGTTTATTGACTAAGAGTGTTAAAATTTTATTACTGGTTAATACCCACTGTTATTCCTCAAACTGAGTGACCATGACCAAGCAATGATAGCGAGACATGCCTTGAGTGCAACAGTTGCAGAGGCACTTGTCTAAGGACATGGCTTCTGTTGCATTTTGATGAAACCTGCCAAAACCCCTGCCTCAATAATGCCCACAGTATTTTAGTCTTTGGAAACTGTGATGGCTCTCAAAAAGTGCAATGGGGTCTTCTTTAAACTCCTGCTTACCCACGCAACATCTCAGTGAATACTCACGATAGATTGCAAGCACACACTGATAGGCTTGTTCATCCGCTAGCCTTTCCCAGCTCTCCTTTTCTGTCCACACATAGCCCTTGAAACAGGTGAAAATCCTAGACATGAATGACGTTGATTGCTCCCTATAGCTATACACACATGCTGTTTTTGCATCTATATGATACCATATTTATGCGGTTGTAAGTCGACCTATTGTATTTTAAATTGAGGTGCAAAACTGCGAGGGGGGAGGGGGTCAATTTACAATGGAAGCGAAAATGTGTAACTACCAGTCACAGCAAGAAATGAAAGAAATTAGGAATACTACAGTGTGGTTACAGCCATATGCTGGCTTTCCAAATCAGCCCATTGCATATGGTATTTCTGCGTGCCTATTTCAAAATTTCTTTTCCTTGAATCTTTACTGCACATAAATCCTTACTGTGTGTGCCATGGAGTTCATATACGGCTCACTCTGCTCTTGTCGGAGGTCCAGTTCCAATCAATAGTGTCACTCCTCATGATGACCAACATGACAACAAAATGTTCAGGGGTGGTACCAGAAGTTGGTGGAAGAGATTCCCTTCTTTTGTTTTTGTTCTGCATTGTACTGTTGTGCTTGATTATCATGCTCCATTGCCACGATACTCAGGGCCCAAACAGACTTTCACCGCTCTTTCACAGCAGGAATTAAGAGGGCTGCTACTCCTCAAGTCAAGAAAACTAACAAGTGTAAGGCAAGGGGCAAGTTTGGAGTTCCTGGATGGGTGCCACAGCAGTGGAAACTGCAGTGTAACCAAAATTTTCACATGTGATGCCAAGCACTGATGGTTTTCCATGATAAGTCATGATGCTTTCCAAGGCTTGTTGTAGACGAGACCAGACTACATGGTTGGTTTCTACTGGTGATGTGCAAAATGGCCACGCAAGGCATCCATGTTTTCGCTTTGAAATAAGGAAAACAGAAAATGCGCTTCGAAGCCAGCAGTGCCTGGGCATTGATATTTACAAGGAGGGTTGGATTGATGACAACAGTAGTGAGAACAAGCAGTGAATCCAACAACTACATTAATAAACGTCTCGTCTCGTGTGAAAAAGGCACAAGCTTTATATTTTTTTAATGTGCAATTTATGGGAGGAGATTGGCTCACGTTTGAGTCTACTTACAATTGTGTAAATATGGCAACTGCGTATACAGTAAAACCTCGTTATAACGAAGTTGAAGGGGGAGCAGTAATTACTTCGTTATAACCATTAGTTCGTTATAACCAATATCAATTTCATCTATAAGGATTTCAAGGGGAATTGCGATTACTTCGTTATATCTGATAGTTCGTTATATCCGGTTGTGTTATAACGAGGTTTTACTGTATACCTTTGTTCCTACACAACAAGTAGAATAGCAAGCAAAGGCAATGGCCATGCTACTATACCCAGCCTTTTCAATACAATCACCATCAGTGTCTCTGTTCTGGATGAGGAAAGGAAAAAGGCGGGCAGAAAGAGAGAAGTCTCTTTGTTAGGCTGCACCGTACCGAGGGAAAGGGGTACAACAGATAGAGTTAATGGCAGATGCTGCTCAAGCGGCCTTTGTGTAATGAACAAATCAGCTCGGAAGGAGCTCCACCCTACCTGTCAACAACGCCGCTGTCAGTGCTCGTGCGAGAAGGTGGTCCAGAGGAAGGGGCCATGTTGCAGCCCTGTCCGGTGGCGCACTGAAGGGCATGGCACCAGACGTGTGACCAGGAAGCGGCCCTGAGAAGTGTGCACAAAGCGTGTGCCTAGAGCTGGGTACCAGTCTTCAAGTAGGGTGTCGACATGGTCTGCAGCCAGGGCGAGCAACTGTGTTGCACTCTCCATGCGCGGCAGCAGCAGTGCGGGACCCCACTGCCGCCTCTCCAGCGGAAGCTCCAGCAGCAAAGCGACTGCACCTTGAGTCTCTACAGGGCTCCAGTGCCTTCCAGGCGCACGCGTGGACGGGCGCCCAGCAGGTCACAAGATGCACCACCCGATACCACTTCACGCAGACGTAGGACTACAGCCTGCAAGCGAGTAGGTTACGAAAAAGCAATTGAGTTCTGGTGTACTGATTAGAGGCATGCCATAGTGGGGAACACTAGATGAAACTTGAACACCTGGGCTTCTTTAACACACCCCTAAATGTAACTACATGGATGCTTTTACAGTTTGCCCCCATCCAAATGCAGCCACTTCGGCAAGAAATCGAGCTCGCGCCCTCATCTTTGCAATGCCACATCTTAGCCATTGTGCTACCATGGCTGATGGTAGGGTTATTTACAAGTGCTTTGTAAGCATTCAAATTTCACAACAAGATCAATGCTTTGATTTGCGTTGTTAAAAGTAACATGACGGTGCACCGTTCAACAAAACACTAAGCCTACAAAGTTTGAAAAGCACCAACATACGAATGAATAGCGAGCTGCTGCATGGACGTAAAATTTTTTCCACCTGTTGACAGCTTCAAAAGATAGGCCAAACATTGCATGCAGCGTGGCAGCATTTCTATAATAATATTTTTGTCCAATGCACTGGACTCTACTGTGGAAGCGGGCAGCTTCTGAGCAATAGAAGAAAGGCAACCTAAAATTTAATAATTGGTTTGCGAATAGCTATTGCCGCACACGACCTGTGTAAAGTAGCTGGCACACTGCAACGGCAGCAGCGACATAAAGATGGCATTGCTGTACCTTATTCATTAGTTTTCACCAATCACATGCAAAATAAAAGAAGCAAGTATGTCTCATATGCTAACACATTAGCAGCATTTCATTATAGATAGTTGCAGAAGATGCCAGTTTGCCATTTTTATTTTTTTCAAAATCCAGATGTGTACTTACGAAAAAGAACCTGCACCAGAAACACAGTAAAATTTAATATCCATGAGAGTTTATGATTCTACAATGTAACAGCAAATACGAATTTACTTTAAACTGTTATTGGCCCAGTGCCACAAGGCAGTGAAACTTGGATATGTCATTTTAGTGTAACTTGAATTTTTACTACTGTACAATAAGCCACAGCAGTTCACAGGATGTGAGAGCGGCAAAAAAAGTTGAATTCGTACTAAGACTGGGCACCTGGCACATATCCCTAACCTCAAAGTTTTGCATGTTCCTGTGACCTGCACGTTGATTCATTAAATAAAAAGAGAGGTGCAACATGAGCAAAAAATTCATTTTTGTCGTGAAAACTGTGACCTGTGAACTTCTGCAGGTGGCTGTACGTTTCATAATGCCATGTTCCTCACGAAAATGATAGTCATGGGAAGTACTGGATGAAAGTTAAAGTGCTTTTTTTTTTTTTTTTAAGTTTCAGAGAAGAACAGCAAAATGCTCTGCTATCAATGCTGCACAGTGAGCTTTGTATTTGAACATTTCATAACGACACGTCAGCCCTACCTACTCTGTTTAGACCTAGACTATGTAATACACACATCACACAGTAATGCCAAATGGCTCACATGAGTATACTTACGATGAACAAGCTGTAAGAAAAATTATGCATTTATTCATTGTAAAATGTGTCCACCTCTTAAAGCACTAAACTACAAAGTATTCCACACTGAAATGAAAATTTATGCCCGTATTTAGGCAACGCCAAAAAACGACGAAGCAAAGTCATAACAGTATCCACAGAATTGCAGTACCGCTCAACACGTTCCATGCACAGTCACGTGTACCGCCAGTACCAGTTTTGTGAGACTGAAAAAAATTTTAAGTGCTGAATAATAAATGGCTTGCAGCCACATCTAGCTGCATTTGATAACAATGCAAGAATAAAAATATTTTTTCTCTAATGGCCCTTCCACAGGAATCCTGTATTTGGGACACTTAGATAAGACAGCTTCAGTTTTTTTTCGCAAACATATCTAACCATATTGTAACAGGCCCTATTGTACCAATCTAGGCTAGTTCAGCAGCAACAGAGTGCTGAATGTGCATGCCAATAATTCTTCCTGCCCCATTTTGCCTGCGCTGTATGTAGAAGATCATGCTTAACTGACTAAAAGTCATGCTTAAATGCCATGTATAGTGGTAGCAAAAAGAAATTAACATTAACAATTTCATTAACAAGTAACATTAACTATTAACAGTTTCCCTACACCAAAACCACTTCATTTATCTGAACTTTCAGACATATGGTGTGAAAAACTCTTTTATCAATGAGTTGGTACAATGCCGGCTTACAGCTTCAGTGTAATGCATAGGTGAATGGTGTCTACAGAAAAACTCCCCCATCACACTCCACTTGTACCACGAATGATGCACGAACTCAAAGTCAGTAGGCCAATGCTAGCCTACATGTAAGCGTCAGATACCTGTGCGTGTCGTAGTTCAAGACCGGTCTGCCAGCAGAGCCACTCAGCGCGCTGCGACAGTGCAGCAGCAAGGCCTGGATCCTTCTCCCAGCCACGTGGCGGAGCCAAGTAGCCCCGAAGTGCTTCTACCACCTATGGGTAAGTGCAACTAAATTAGAAAGCAAGACATAGCATAGACAGTGAAGCCACCAAAGCGACCACTAACTGCGGGAACTACTAGCAAAGGGGGGAAGAAAGGTGGGGGAGATTGAGGTGCCTCGAAAATCTACAGCTTATGAGCATATCGCATTTAAAATATTGTCGGTCGACTCAAATGTAGCATTGAAAACCCTAAAAAATCACAATCAAAAGAAAAAGACTGGTTAATGGTGCACATTTTGGTTTCCGTAGTAATTCAACCATTCAACTTCGGATGTCCAATTATAACAAAATGGGTAGAGTTATAATTATGTAAATAAGGTATTTCTCAAAATCATGCAGGGGTGCAAGACAGAAAGCTTAAATTTAAAATAACTGTGTGTAAACGTGGCTTCTAGCACACAGAACGTGCCCGACAAGCACAAAACATTTTTTAACATCTGTACGCCACCCATGCCACCCCTCTGCATTATGTAAGTGCATCAAAAGCCATGCTTCCAGAATGAAAAACACTGGGGCCAACCGAACTAGCAGGCTTCTCCTTGATCTTGGAATAATAGAAAGCTGAGCTAGTTGGCAAGGACTCATAATGCAAAAAGGTAGGGCATGTAAACATGGACACAAGAACAAGGCACTCATGTTGGCTTCTTTTCTTTTGTGTCTGCGTATGCATGCCTTACCATTTTGCATTATTCTCCTCGAGTCATGGTACACCCAGAACATACCTGTAAACATCAACCACTTACACGGGATGTCACCTGCTGTGTATGTCGATGATCTTCGTAATTCAATGGAGAAGAAGAGCTAGCAGGAAAATCAAAGGATCAAGGATGATGCCATTTCTTCGACCGCTTCAGTCAGCCTCCGAGCAAGTAACCATATCAGTCACAGAACGTAGGGACTGTAATAATTAAACTTTGCTGGTGCTAGTTTAGACTGCAGCATCTTCTATCCAGCCAGACAAACTTCTGTACAAGATGCTGAACCTTAAGTCACTAAGCAATGTGTTCTTTGGCTATGTATGAGCCATGCAGTGTTTGGAAACCAGTTTGTATTCCCAGAGTCGAAATAAACTTGAAACTAGCTTTAAAAAAGGTCTTGTTATTTCATACATATGTGAGTAAGTACACACACACACGTTGCACGAGTCAAGGATGGAAGCTCACAGTCTGCCATGTAACTCTAGTCAGAAATGCTCCTTTTGTGAAGATGATGTCCTGTGAAGATTATGTTCTTGCCAATTATAGTACATCTATGTTTACATGTATTTTATCATAGCAGACCTCATTCTAGCATTGGTTTCATTCATATTTATTAAATTGGTTTACACCTGCTACACATAGGGACACAGGCCGCAGCGATTTCATTTGTGTCTCTTCTGCCCTGCAACATGTTTCCATACATCTATGCTTGCAAATAAGCGAGACAGCTCTGTACTAAAGCCAGGACTGAACTACGACCATGCAGCTCTAAGTTGAGCATCCGCCTAACTGGGCACAAGTGGTAGAAAGAGATAGACATAAACCTTGGCACAAAGACGAGAGACAAAGAAGTAACTGCACCGTAAAGGTGCAGTTATGCACTCACGCATGTGAAAAGTGTAGTGGGATGTTACCTGGTCATCAGCCAGCAGGCGAGTGATAAGGCGCGCCCAGAAACCACTGGGGAGGTATGAGAGGAGCACGAGCCGCTGGACAGTGGGCTGTTCACGGCTTGCCGGCAGAATCCTCAGTGTGCACCCGCCACTCGCCGGCGTCTGCCCGGCGCCAGCCGAGTTCCGAGTCATTGCAGAGCGCAAGCCCCAGCCACGGGACCTCACAGGCACCTGCAACACAGCACACTGCTCTGCAGTCAACTGGTCCTTGCAGAAATGCAGTATGAGTACTGTACTGAAAATGAGGCAGGCTGCCACACGCTGCTCTGAAGAAAGCACTATACCACATTTAGTCATATACCGATCACGCTTTCTCATATACTGATTGCACAAGAAAAGTACTTGCATGTCTTTACCTTGCTTCTCAGGACTGCAGCAGTGACATAGGCAGTTACAAACTGTCAGTAATGTCAGTACAAATTGTCAGTAATGTTTATAACACTGGAGATAATACACATACTTGTAATTGCGTTGCATGTGCATGCTGAATTACATGCGTACACAGTGCAAAGTGTGCTATGTCCTGCGAAAGCTAGTGTAGGGATGTTCCACACTAGTTAGCAGTAAAATTCACATTCCCAAGGTCAAAATTTTCCTCTCCAAGGCAGTTTTTTTCCTGCAATGTTTTCCGAAAATCTATGCAAATTTTTCCACCAAGAAAACGAGCAGCAAAGTGCACATTTAAACACGTTCCCGGAAGAGCAGAGCGAAAGTGGTGATGTTCTCTAGAGCAAAAGTCAGGATCAACAGCTATGCTTTATTAGAAGGACATTTCATTGCTTCAAGTAATCGCTCTACACTAAGAAGCTTGTATTCTACACATTTTCCCACAGTTTGTCTTGAAACAAGGCTCTCTGAATAAGCATCAGATCTTAAAGGCCATTGTTTTGCTGGCTACATACAACATAAGTGGTTTTGGAATCCAGAAACATGACATACAGACTTTGGGCTTTGGTCACTGTGACATCGGAAGCCGTGCCCTGACAGGAATGTGTACGTCACTAGCAGTCCACGGCTCACTGGCACAATTTATAATGTTAGAGCAATAAGCCCAAAATTCCCTACGTATTGCAAATATTCCCTTCTTCCCTTTCCTAAAAAATCACAGCTAAAAATTCCCCAAATTATGAAAAATTCCTTGCATGGAACATCACTGAGATATTGGCCCTTTCCCACACCTGGTATGCTTCACAACATCACACAGGAGTTAAATGGTGAAATTAACTTATAAAGACGCCATTGTAGAGCCAACCGCCATGGTGGAAATGCAAACTTTTGTATGCACAGTGCTTCATTTGCATAATGACAGTTGTAAAACGAAGTAAGAGACAAAAAAATGAAATTGCTTGTCTATATGTGTGACTACGAGCTTCTCATCGATACAGAAGATAACACGATCAACTGTAAATAACAAAGGCCACACACAAATGCGGCAGCAGTGCTACTCTGATGCCAAAGCAAAGGCATTCTACCCTTTCTTTTTCTTCACCAGTGATAGATGAGAGGGTGCCGTGGAAAGCTGTTGGGGTAGCTCAAGGCCAGGAAATCTTGAGAACAATCCTTTCTATTTTATTTTGGAAGTACACTAGTCATTCAGTAAATCCTTTTGCCCATGTTTAGCAGCACATTTCTCCATAATTCGACATGGTTAATTAGTAAAGGAATATTTGAAATTATTCGAAAAATATTCGATTCGATTTGCACTTGAGCATAAATATTCGAATTTGCTTTGCACTCAAAATTTTGCTATTCGCACAGCTCTAAATACAAGGTTCCTAAATACAGTATTACTATGTAAAAATTCCACCTCATATTATATATGCAAATACTTATACTCGGATGAAGATTTTATTTTATAATAATTTCTGGGGTTTTATGTCCCAAAGCCACGATATGATTATGAGATATAACTCCGTGGAGAGTTCCGAAGATTTCAACCACCTGGGGCTCTTTAACATGCTTCGACATCGCACAGTTCATGGGCCTCTAGCATTTCACCACCACTGCAAGGCGGCTGCCGCAGCCGGGATTCAATCCTTCGGGTCAGCAGCAAAATACCATAGCTACCAGACCACTATATACGGCAGGTAGATTTTATTTGCCATCTTTCAGAACAGATGGGTGTCACACGGTGCACTTTCAATCATGACCGAGCCCGATACGGACTGAATAGACTCATTCACACATATTATAAATATGCCATTTATGACTGACGAATTCAGTCCAGATTGGTCTTCATGGTGAATGAAATCACACTATGTGACACCTACATTAGAAACTGATATATGCCCTTAAGGTGCAAGTATCTTAACAAAAGTTATGGTATGTTGAACTTCCATGAGCAAATCTCAGCTCAACACTGACTCACTTGTGAATGTTCACTTTTGAACATGCCGTAAGCCTTGATCAAGTCGGTTTAGAACATTCATTCTTGTTTTACTGCATACTGTTCTCATTACATACTACTGCACTAAATGTTGGTTTGCTTTGTACAGGAAATGATCTTGCTCTTAACAGTACAAAAAATATTTTGTATTTTAGAAACTACGCACTGTACTAGAAAAACAACTGACTATTTAGAATCAGCACATACATATATTCAGCCAGTTTTACCAACATCTATCAAATTTAAAAAAAAGCATTCAAAGAACAGTGTCCTCCCTTAACTTAGCCAGTCAATAGCCACTATTTCAACAACATAAGCAGTCTTCATTCTCTAAGTTAACGAGACAGAAATCACAATTATATCAAGGGCAGAGACATGACTTACCCTGACATCGGCTCCCGGCAGCCCACACCGAAGCAGCTCTTCGGAAGGCAACAAGGATGGTATGAGCAGGCTGCGGCCATCCCATGTCAACGCCACTTCAAATTTGTTCAGCAAGCTCAACAGGTAACTCCTTGTTTCAGCACTTCGGAACAAGTGCTGCAAGTCCTCCAAACGCATTATGCCTGTAAATGTAGCCGTGCCTGTGATAAGCCCCTTTTGAAGTCCGTAGAGAAGACAGCACAAGTTGTGCCATGCATTTTTCAGATGCTTAAAGGGCCCCTAAACCACCAAGAGGTTGAAATTTAGTTGTGGTGTTGCTTTTATGCCGGTGTCCGCAACAAACACGTAGCCGCAAGAATTTTTCGAAACGGTGCCGGAATAGCCGAGTTACATGCGTTTGATTATCAAAACTCGGCGCTTGCTTGTTTCGCTCTCTCCTGCGCCCACCGGCCGCTTCCCGGTGCCACCTCCTCGCCGAGTGCTCCTCCGAATGTCACGTGACATACATTGCCGATGACGCGCATCCGGTTGACGCGCCTCTGCCGGGCTCCCGCGTTCGCGCAAGTGTTTGGCTAGTGCTGTGCCAACGCTCTCTGTTAGCGCTATCTGTCGTGTTCTGACAGTTGCTGCAGTTTCTAGTCGGCTGTACCTCACTTGCACTTGCGTAGTGTAGTGCATTTGCAAATTCACATGCGAACACCACACGAACGACACACGACGAGGAAAACAAACAGGCAGGGAGGGCGTGCATTTGCTAGCAGACTAACCGGAAGTCGACGTTCTCCTTCGACCAATCAGCGTAGCTCGGACTCTTCTGACGTCACCAAAAACCACAATGTTGTCACGGCTAACTTTCGCATGCCGGAAATGGCCGGCGAGGCGCACGGGAATGTTTTTCGAGTTTGTGGCGCAGCCGCGGCATGTAGCACTGCCACATTTGACATCGTTCATCGTGATGGCATTTTCAACTTGATGCGCGTGTTAACTTGAAATGTTCAAAAAAATGTCGAGGGTGGTTTAGGGTCCCTTTAAAGACCAATTGAAACAAAAACTTCAAACAGCATGAAAAGCCTGGTTTCAGATAATGTGCACATAAGCAGCGTCCACACAAAATTTATTATGCTCCTTGCAGCAACGGTTGTAGAGGCAGGGTGTGCTGGTAGTCAGCTGTCCTTATCTTGCAAGTAATCAGAGCCCGGTACTGAAGCTGGGTGAGCTGACATGGCTGACATGTGTGCATTGTCCTCCCGTGCACCTGTTGCAAGCAGTCCCATTATCTCAAAGTTCTGGAGATGCACTGATGTGGGAGGCAAAATGATGCTACTTTTTTCTTTAAGGTGGTCTGCAGGTACAAGAATTCTGTTTGAAGTAAATGCTAAGTGGCCTTTAGGTGCAGGAGCTTTTTCCTACCCAAATATACACAGAAGTATGCTTTGTACAGCTACACAGTTTGAGTTCGGATTAAGATACTACGCCTTGAAGAGCAACCACTCTTCAGTTAACATTTCTTGTGACGACACTCTATAAGTAAATTGAAGAATATGTTGGCAATCACAGGGGCAATACTTTCCCTTCTGCCTTTTGAAGCTCTCACCTTATGTCTCTGTAGCATATAGATAGCATAGGATAATTCTTGGCCAGTGGCTCTATAGCACATATTATGCATAACACAATGGATACCTCTATCATGCTGTACTACTCACCATTGCGTGCAAAGGGGTTGATCTCGCGCACTGTAACTACGTGAGCCAGCACATCACAAAGCCACTGTGGATCCAAGAAGTATAAGTCCTTGAGTGTGGCATCTTCATAGTGTAGAAGTACGCCTGCAGAAGCCAGCATAGTTCAAAAGAGGTAAGTTGTATGCACGTGGCATTACATATTGTACACGCAATTTGGGGCATGCAGCAGACAATTAAAAGTATCTACATGCAGTTTCTGAAGATTAGTGTCATTGACAAACGAAAGGGAATCATGGTTTGAATGAAGTGTAGGGCCCAAATGTTTGACCTTGACCCCCCCCCCCCCCCAATACAAACTTACACCAAAATCAGGGCACCAAAGTGACTGTGCTGCCTTTAAATAACCTGCATTGCAGAGAAATAAGCCTTGTCCATTACGTATTTCACAAAGGACTTTTAAGTGTGTATAAGGATTAATTTGTGGGGTGAAGCATCCTCAAACTGCTGTGCAGGTAACAAGGGACACCACAGTGCAGCATCTATGTTTAACTTAGACTGCATAAGGTTTATTCACCAGCATGTAAATGTAAATACTTGTGTATTCCTGCATTCCACTTTATGAGTGACCATGGAGGCCGAAAAACCAAACATCCAACCTCAGGCAAAGCAGCAAAGTGCCATGCCCACTGAGCAACTGCTGCGGGTTTATGAATGGTGAAGGCCAAAACTAACAGAGGTGATCAAACAAGGTGCACTAAAAGCACAAATTATACTGTCCCTCCATATGACACAGTCAAAACTGAAACAATACGCTTCCTTGATTCAGCCATAAATAACTTGCTGCACTAGTTTATGCGTGTTTCATTGCCTTATAGATATTTTTCAGTCAGTTAAACCACACTTTACGAAGTTTCCCATCTGACACAACTTCAGACACGCAGTTTTTGCTCTCACTGAATCACATCTGTGCCCATTCGAAAACATAAATGTGAGCGAATGCAAGGCTATCACAACCACACATGCTTGAAAACGATGTTTCAGAAAGTTCGATGTAAAAATAAGAAGCAGTCATGCATTTAGGAGTCGTGTGTATCAACACGAAAAATCCACACAGTCTTCTCATAAACAAACCTTTGCGTCTGATTGTTGATTAGGTCACTAGACAAGAACAAGGCTTTCTTTAAGCTTCTAAACTCCCTTTCTGAAAAACTTTCATGTTCTTCTTTTCTCTTTGTAGCATCCTGCCTGTAGTCTCTGGTGCCCAATTTTTCCTTTTGTGAATATTTCATCACCTAACAAATTTCTGCAGAACTGATCTATGTCAAGTGTGACACAAAATGACACAGTCACGCTTAGAGCACATATATCAACTGGGTATAACATTATAATCAGTATGAATCGCTAGTCAGAGCCTACACGATGCCTGCACCCTTGCAGCTTCAACAGCTTCGGTGCAATGCCGAACCCACCATTGTCATGCAGAAACGAAGTGGCCTGGTTGAGCTCTGCCATGTCCCGAAAGCAGCAGTCAAACTTCTGTTGCAGTTCGTGCATCACCAACATCCTGCACAAACAAAAAACTTCTCACTTTCACAAGGAAACTAAATGATGAAGGTTTCTTAACATGTGCACCAGAGTACTAGAGGACCGTCCTGTAAGAGCTTAGCTTGTACTTTTACACAGCAGCCTCACATTGTTCTTTCCTCCCCAAGATATTCACACAGTGTGTGGATGTAAAAATCAAGGATGCATGACTCTTATGTCAACAAAGAAAAGAACATTTTCACCAAGTTCCCAATGTGGAAATGAAAATTCATAGTAGCACTAGCGCAGCAGTAAAAACCTAGCGTTCTTTTATCTAACTAAAAAAAATATTTCAAGGCCGTGGTTCTACAATACTTATTAAATGTGCTGTATCCATGTTTCTCAAAAAGCAATAGGAGAAAGAACACTATGATATGGTTACATAAAAAATTAACAGCCATCTGTCAAAAGGCTACCCAACATAAAAAAAATGAAGCTGAAGAAAAGAAGCATCTCAGCATAACTGCAACACCAACCAAAGAATGCAAATACACAGTTTCACTATGATGTTGTTCTCAGTTGTTCTCACACTCAGTTGTTCGAATTCACTACTGACCTTCACTTAATATGAACAGTAACGATCAAACCGATTGCCTCTTTCTTGATTTCGCCAAAGCTTTTGATACTGTCCCTCATTGTCGTTTAATCGCTAAATTGTCTTCTCTATGTTTCGATTCATTAACACTGTCTTGGATACGCAACTTCTTGTCATCCCGTCAGCAATTCACGGTGGTTAACGACACTTCATCTAACATTTGCGATGTCACGTCTGGTGTTCCCCAGGGCAGTGTACTGGGTCCATTACTCTTTTTAATATACATTAACGACTTGCCCGCTAACCTTTTATCCACAGTTAGGTTGTTCACGGATGATTGCGTCATCTACCGCAAAATTCAATCTATTGACGATCATTACACTCTCCAAAATGACCTTAATCTAACCTATAGATGGTGCGAAGCTTGGCAGATGTCCCTTAACGCCTCTAAATGCAAGTTAATCTCGTTCACTAGAAAGCGTACTAACTCATCCTTTCTCTATACTATTGATAATAACATTGTTTCAGCCACACTATCGTACAAATATCTCGGCGTTCACCTTTCATCAGACTTATCTTGGACTACGCACATAGCAGCTGTTTCTTCAAAAGCCTCCCAGTCTCTCGGCTATCTGCGCAGAAATTTGCGCAACGCTTCTATTAACGTACGCGCATTATCATATCTAACTTATGTTCGCCCACAATTAGAGTATGCATCATCCACATGGTCACCACATAAAGACTACCTTATCCGTATGTTAGAAGCCGTCCAGAATAGGGCCGTGAGATTGATCGCTGGTAACTACGACTATCATTCAAGTATCACCCTAATAAAACAAGACCTTGCACTCATGTCACTGGATCAACGACGCGTCATTGCCCTTTTATGTTTATTTCATAGGTACATCTACAGTAACAAATTCCACTGTTTGCCGCTTCATCTTCCTCTGTGCACATCTCGACGCATACACAATGCACGTAGTTTCATGCGCATTCATGGTCACACACAGGCATTTAACTCATCACCATTACCTCGAGCCATAGCACATTGGAACGGCCTTCCAGAGCACATTGTATCCATCTCTAATCGTGAAACTTTTCGTAATAAACTGATTTCGTTGCGTTTTACTATTGTATAACTTTGTTGCACCTTGCTGTTTAGCATTTGTATTCTTTTCCCTTGTTCTTTGTTCTTGTTCGTTGCGTTTTACTATTGTATAACTTGGTTGCACCTTGCTGTTTATCATTTGTATTTTTTTTGTTCTTTGTTTTTTACTTGTGGTCTGTATTTTTTTTATTTTTTTTGCAATGTATATACTGCTGCCCCCCTTACGCAATGCCCTTTAATGGGCCTGTAAGGCATTTTGAATAAAAAAAAAAAAGGTCTCTGTCAGGAACGTACCGGTACTGCTCAGCATGCAAAACGGGTTCCTTTCCCTGAAGCCGACGCTCAAGAGCCAGGCTGCCCACAACATCTTCCAGGGCCAAGTAGGTGGCTGGGATGCGCTGCTCCAAAAGGCGCTCTTTGCTGCCTGCATTAAAGAACAAACACCAAATGCAATAGACCATGAGCACACAACTGTCAAAAGACAGCCATATCCCACCATAACGCGGGAATATCTCATCCAACGACCTTTGCAACCTCAAGGCGAACATGCAATTTGGACAATCAGGGCCTCCTACTGAGCTGCGATCAACCTGAATGCATATCAATCTCACCTGGCCTCTACGCATATTGCAGCAATATGAAAAAGAAAATTCATACCCACCTGATTTTGGATGCTAATTTTACCATTCATAATTGTGAGTCCACCTTGGGGAATTCCACAGAAATCATTCACCAATGTGGGGATATGGATTTGGATTCATACTTACTAGTAATACCACATCCCACAAACTGAATACAATCTAACAGACATCCATACATTAATAAGCCTGTATCGCCTCTTTTGATGATTCAGTCGTTATTGGCAGCCATATATTCAAAAAGGCGAACAGCACAGTGCGCAGGCCCTCACTCAGCGTACCCTGACATCTGCAACACCATATCCTGATACCTGCATGTAAGAGGGAATGCAGCTGAACCAAAGCAAGGACATGGGTCCTACCTGGGCAGCGCATGTCAAAGGCCACGTCGTATATGAGCTGGCAGAGGTGTCTGATGTTGTGCCGCGTACGGCAGCTAACTTCCAGCGAGTCAAGCACGCGCGGGAGGCCGCACTTGTCCGCATCCACCACGCCCAGGAAGCGGCTGCGGATCAGTGCCTGCAGCTCCTCCGCGTAGCCATCTGGCAGGCACTCTTTCACCAGGTCCTGGTGTGTGCCCACTACCAACACGGGGGCATTCGGAGCACGGGCCTGCAAGGTGCGGGTCATTAGCCTCTTCATTTTTAACAGCGGAGCTGTTTAGGGCTTGGACTGTGCCATCTGTGCATTCGCTAGTGTCATGCACTGGTTTTCTTATTCAACGCTAGGAGCACTGTGGTCTCACAAGAGCGAGGGTGCCTTGATGGTTCTCCCCACGCAGAACGGCTGCGAGAGTTCACTCCAGAGTGGCGGTATAGCAGTGGTGTTTGTCCAGGGATTTATACACACCCTCCCAACACCCCCACCAAGAATTTTCCCGATAACCAATGACTTGGTACCCACAACCCCCTGCATTCTGGTTACACCATGGGTAACACCCCCTCAAAATTGAAATAATGTATAAACCCCTGGCGTTGGCGCCATGACAGTTGTATGTTCCACGCCCAGGAATCAGCGAGGCCCCAGGAATCGGAAAGGCCTTTGCCCTGCACAGGGCTCAGACAGGCTGATGATCATGATGATGATGACCCCTGAATCTTGTCCTGGTTAGTGCTAGGATAAGTTACTTTCTGATGTTTCTGAAGAGAGAGGCACTAATATTTTTAAATCTAGTTTTTAATTTATTTACCTAAAAGCAAGCAACTGGAACATTGCCGAAGATGTTCCCGCAATCATAAAATCAGCTGATGTCATCTACATACCCTTTAAAATGTAGTCGGTGCCCACAATGACAATCCACTGAGAGAAAGGCCTGCAATTTAAGTTGTCTCGGATAATAATTTGCGAATTACCAGCTACAGACAGTGCAATAGCACTTGGTTTACATTAGAGCTGTGCAAACAGCTAAATTCTGAGTGAGAAGTGAATTTGAATATTTATGTTAAGTGCAAATCGAATAAAATATTTTTCAAATAATTTCCAAATAGTTATTGAATAATACCACGTCAAATTATGGAGAAGCGTACTGCTAAACATGGGCGAAGAATTCATTGCATGACTCGTGTACTCCCACAGTGTCATTCCAAAGTCCTGAAGAACTGTGCAACATAGAGGTGAGGTAACTTCACTTCAGCATGCATGTTAGCTTCTTTGCAGCACACAATTGTTAGTTTTGCCACAGTACATGAGTGTTATGTAGCAAAGTGCACTACATGCGGGAACGAGCCACCTGTCATGAGATACAGCACACTTTCCCTCTTAATTACCAAATTTGAATAGTGTGAATAGTAAAAGCTAAGTGCAAATTGAATCGAATAGCAAATGCTACAAAAAAATTATTCGAAATTTCAAATATTCACACACCCCTAGTTTACATGTTTACAGGAACGTTGAATACTGACTAGCAGTGTTTTCAGACCATGTTCAAAAAGTGTTGCAGGGCTCTTTAATCTGCAAACATCCTTGTTTTTAGAAATGTTTTGCCCATGAGCAGAAAGTGTGCAATTGCCTGGGTTGCACTCACACAGGTAGTAGGATGTTTTTTTGTCCACTTGCATATCCCTTTATTCCATAATTAGTACATTCCGATTAACAGCTACAAATGATGCCGCCTGTGTTTTCCTTAGCTAATTTGTTGGCTCCATATGGCTGTGCAGTAAATAAAGAAGTTTCAAAATGCATTAATAGCACGACAACTCCACCAGTGATGGTGGACTGTGAAATAATTTTGTATTACAAGTCCAAATTACCATTTTTTCATACATCAACATGCACTCACTTGAATGTTGATGAGCCACTGATGGATGCCTTGGACACCACGCTCGCCATCGGTTATCCGCCACACTACCAAGTACAGGGAGCGCTTGGACAGGAAGTACTGGTGGGTGGCATAGTACTCTTTCTGGAAAACCAGTGATAATGGTTTGTCATTTTACAAGTAAATGGGGGGTGGGGGGGGCCACACAATTCTGCATCCAGGCAGTTTTATGCTAGTTTACTTCTTTTCAAAGCAGATCTCAATGCTTTCTTCACTCTAAACCACAAAGAAAACAACAAACCAGAAAAACTGCTATAACACCCGCTTTTACAAATTTTTACAGGAGTACTGAGTCTGTATTCACATGATATTGTGCTCCCAAACAACAAAAGAGTAAAAAGAGTGAGTAACAAACAAGCACAGCATTGTCTTTTCTTTCCTTTCTTTTATTTATTTTTTTTCAGTCGTTGTTAACAAAGGTACCTTTAAGATTAACAATGAATGCAATATGCCTGCACTGGAGATTCTTCATAATACGAAATTCAAAATATACAATCATGTAAGAGCAGTCCACAAAACTACACACCAAGGCTGTACAATCCATGGACTACCATTTTGTACTAAATAAGAATCAACTTCATCTACACCTATGCCTATTAGAACTTGGCAATGCGCTACCTCCCTTTGCGAGTTCCGTGGTGACATAAGTGACATTTCATTTGCCCATGGCAGTTGACAGATTGACACCAAAAGAAAAGCAATGATCCGTAACCTGGAATGAGTGGTTTTATGCACATCAGCTTCTAAGTTCTCTTGTTCCACAAAGGGCTCGGCCTGTGGCAGTCGAGAGGAGAGTTAACCGACTGCTGGCTGCCCTTTTGTGGGACATGGGGTTTATCAACGATTGGTGACACACTGCTGCTGTCAGTGAATGAAAGGATAAGGTGGAGCAATTTATGGATGTATGTGCCAGGATAACACAGCCTGTTGCAATGTCACTACTGCCACTGTCGAAGCAAAGCAAATATACAAGTGACAACGCATCAGTCAATACATATTCAGCTGCAAGTCAGTACCCCTCCTATTTATAATGTATGTCACTTAAATATGTTAAGATGGGCATATCAACAATCACCTCAATCTCTGCTTGTTAGTAAAACAGGGCAGGTGTAAGTGTTGAATTCAAACACTAATATACTCCACTTACGTAATGTTTAGCCATTCATATCAATTTGACTGAAATTCTTTGAAAGCAACAAGAACACTCAATGGGACTAACTCTGAATTTATGCAATAGAAATCTACAGCCTGTATATATTAGTGCATTGCAAGACATTTTTATCGGTGCGAGCAGTTATATGTACATGAGATTAGCAGCATCCCAACTTCACTTCCTTTGAAGTATACCCTTGTATTACGTGGAAGTCTTGGTACACTAAAGCAGTGTTTTGTCTTACCTGGCCACCAAAGTCCCACGTGCGGAACGTGACAGGGCCGTGTCGCCCTTTCAGCGTCCAGTCACCCAGGTCCACACCAACAGTGGACAGCATCACTCCCCTGGGTGTCTTCAGTCCAAGGCCTCGGTGGCCTACTCTCTTGCCCCAGTGTTCTGGAGGCCGTTTCCGATACGAGCCTGTGCCTTCTTGTCGCAGTTGCTCCAGAAGCGATGTCTTTCCAATGCCTTGCACACCCACTATCATCAACTTCATCCTGGCATATGGTCGAGCACTGCATGTCGAGCGGAAAAGGGAGTTGACGTCTGCCACGAATACGTTCTACCATTCCTGGAGAGCTACATCCACATAATCTCACGGAACATAGATGAGAGGGGTATTCAATGCCAGTGCATGATTAAACTGCACTGCTTAATCATGCACTGCTATTACGAGCTACATCAACAAGCCACTTATCAGTGCTAATACCAGCGACTAGTCAACAAGCTGAGAAACAAAAAGAAATCTGTGAATGCCACACAAAATTCATCAAAAGATCAGAATAGTGTCTATGAAAAACGGCACAGCCTTTGCTGGCAAGAAAATGTAACTACCAAGGAAAACTGAGCACAACACACGATGTACGACAGGTGAATGGAGTTCAAAGTTTTGGAGGAACACCACATGTACATGAAAGTAGTAGCGGTGTGCTCCGGATTAATTTTCACTGACCGAAGTTTTTTAACATCCACATAACCCAACAGTTTCACTGCGATCACCTAACATTCCACAACCATGAAACGCATGCAGCCACTGCAGCTTGGAATCTGCAACCTCAGCAGCACTCACTCCTGGAGAATAGACTTGAGGTATCCCACGAGGTCGGTGGTGCGGTAGCGTGTTGAGCGCACCATGGAGGCTATAGGCTCGTGCAAGCTGCATCCACGCAAGTTCAGGTTCCACAGCTTGGACAGAAGGCCAAGCTGCGGAGGAAGCTCGATGATGCCTGGATTGCCACTCAGGTTTAACACCGAGAGGGAGCTGAGCTCTGACAGTGTCGCTGGTACATCGCTAAGCAGGTTGTTGCTTACATCCAGCATGGACAGATTCGGGAAAAGAGGCACCTCCTGCATAGCGCAATGAGAGCGAAACGTTTCCCTTTGAAGCATCAATCCAAATCGGATGGTTGCGCACAGTGTTCCAAAGCAACACATGTACTATCAAAGAATCGTATTGTGTGTAAAGCACAGAGATATGAATGAGGCACAGGAACAAGAAGGCATGAACACAAGTGCTTTATGTAAATAGACAGTTTCATCATGTTCGCTATCCTGACATAGACCAGAGAATGCATGAAATACTAGGTTACTGAATCGATGCTAACAATATCTCATGCCACTCAGTCAAACAATTATTCATTATTTTTTTTTATGAGTGTTCCTGGTGAAAAACATATTTCAAAGAGAACATCTACAGCAGCCAGGTAATGAAGCAGCGTCATTACTACAACAATCGTCCAGTTCATCTGGCTGGAAATTAAGCTACCAGCTGCCATCACCATGCCAGCACCATGCACATGCAGCGCATGCCAGCAGCAGTGACAAACTAAGAGTGACAGCAGTTTGAGCCCTTTAAGAGTAGCTATAATGCCCCCTCATGTAAGGCTGTAACACTGTAAAGAATCCACAAAGAAGTGCCAGTCTCAAACGAGTAATGGTAACATTCCCATGAAACTTTAGGGTGCTGCATCTAAATGGCACTCGCTAAGAGAAAGGTCAGCAACCTTTCTGTGCAGACCTTGGCCGTATTTTGCCAGCAGAGCATGGACTCTGAGATTTCTGAAGCTCAATATAAAAAAGAAGGAAGAAAGGATTTAGTACTAAGATTGGAGAAGGATTGCATCAAAAAGAATATGTCCACTGCAGGTGATTTAACCTG
Source organism: Hyalomma asiaticum (assembly GCA_013339685.2). Lineage (NCBI taxonomy): Eukaryota > Metazoa > Arthropoda > Arachnida > Ixodida > Ixodidae > Hyalomma > Hyalomma asiaticum. Next base: position 78,947,121 of record CM023486.1, on the reverse strand, counting down.
CAGATTTCCTTAGCTCCTTGCTATTGTCTCTGCAACTGAGTCTTCCACCAGGACAGAATAGATGTTTAAAGAACCTCGGAAGAGTAACACTCTGGATTGATTGTTTGCCTTTTGCGTTGCTTTAAAGACAGCATGCCATGTCACCTTGGAGTCGCTCCCGTCTGGCTGCCCCACCAGACCTTGGAGACCTAGCAGCTGATTGCTGGCTAGCAGTAGCGTACGCAGGTTCTCCAGCCGCCAATGGCTTCTGTGCAGGCAACTGCCTCCTGGGCCAATACCATCAGGTAATGTTCAGCTAGCTTTCAAAAACATAGCAAGGTTATGTGCATGGAAATGCCCCGATGCCACAAGAAAACCTGGGCTACAAACTTCTTGCAAGTAAAGTGACCACACATGGCAAGTCGGAATGCTCAAAGGCACTTATAAGATGTTTAACTTTCAAGTTAGTTGTAAAACGCTGAACCTGGCACAGTCGACGTTATCACGTCATGACACAAAGAAACTTGCCGACACATAATAATAACACTGGGCATGATAACACTGCTTATAAAAATAGCAAGTCATGATAAAAATTGCTTACTAAATGCACAATCAGCATAATTTACCTAGCCGGAAACAATGAAACCTGCCATATATTTACACCTTACAAAAAGGCTTGTACAAATGTCTCTTTTTTTTTTTTCTTTTTTGTGTGTGCTTGTGAAGTGAGTTGGAGCAAGTAGTGAATATGTGTACTGAATAGTTTCAAAGTAAACAGTTTGGATAGTTGGATCTGCATAAAACCATAGCTCAAATGCCTAATGTAGGCAAATTTTTAAGAATCTGATTGTTCACTTACCGAATAGAAAACAGTTTAATCTATAGGTTTGGTTTATTTCAAACATTTGTTATTTGAATAAATAACTGCGATCTGTTATTTCAATGTATTATAGATGTGGGCTTCTTTATAGAGGTGCGAGATTATTTAAAATTTGCAAATAATTTTCAAATAGTGTTTGCTATTCAATTCAATTCACACTTAGCGTTTACTATTCAAACTATTTGAAGTTTGTAATGGGCAAAATGTGCTGTCTCATCCCAAGTGGCCCATTCCCTCATGTAGCATGCTTCACTGCGTAACACCCTGCGGCGAAGCTAATGCCTGTGTACTGCAGCAATGTTTACACTTGCACACTGCGGTGAAATTAGCTTAGTTCTTTGCTGTGTAGTTCTCTGTTGGACTGTGCTTTAGGACAGTTTTCTAGGGACAGGCACTGTTGGAGTACACTAGTCACGCAATAATTTTTTTCTGCCTATGTTCAGCAGTACACTTTTCTGTAATTTCACATGGTATTAATGAAAAAATGTTCTAACATCATCAAAAAAGTATTCGATTTGATTCGCACTTGAACATTAATATTCAACTGTCTCACACTCAAAAGTTTGTTATTCACACAGCTCTACTTTCTTCCCCCTTTATATTGCTATGGTAGGTGTTGATTTTACACGGTAAAATACGGTACATTTCAAATGTTACGAATGTTTCTCATATAATCTGCTCCAGAACATGAAGAAGCAGATTAACTTGAAGTGCGAGTTATGTGCAAACTCCTTCAAATGTGACTTCGCTGCAGCATGGATATCCCCGCCGTGATGGCAACTTTACAGGCAGACTATACGTGGGAAAATAAGTTTGTTTCACTTGCTTCAAAAAATTGTAACACTGAAATTTGACCCCAAGTGAATACAGCACATCATGATGTTTGAACAGATATTCATATGCCCCGCCACGGTGCTCTAGTGGCTATGGTACTCGGCTGCTGATCCGAGGGTCATGGGATCGAATTCCAGCCACGGCGGCTGCATTTTGATGGAGGTGAAACGTTGAGGCCTGTGTACTGTGCGTTGTCAGTGCACGTTAAAGAACCCCAGGTGGTCAAAATTTCCGGAGCCCTCCACTACAGCATATCTCATAACAATAGCTGGTTTTGGGATGCAAAACCCCCGAAGTCAATCAGATATTCATACACAATGACTATCAGCCGGGGCTTGAAATGCATATAAGTTATAAGCGTTGAAAATCGTAGGTGTAACACCAATTGGACAAAAGAATCATTGGCATAAGAAGACAAGATACAAGGAGCTAAAAGTTAGCTAGTACTTTGACTACTGATCACACACTAGCACAAATTAGAACAATTTTATGTCAGCCAGGAAGTGGCTGAAATGCACATAGCATGGTGCAAGAGCCCAGTCGTTACATGTGCAGGCTTGTTCCTCTGCAGTAACACCACTGTAGGAACGCCTCATTGGTATTCAAATATTTACAGGAAGCTTCAATTTGAAGGACTGAAGAATAATCTTTAATCAACAAATGTCAGTGCAAGTCACTATATAGCAACTTTTTCCCCCCATAAGGTGAGGAAGAAATGCAGTCATACTATGCCAAATACCAATGAGGCGTGACCCTAAAATAGTATTCACCACCGAGCATCACGCAACATAATCATTGCCACCATTTATTGAACTCGTGGGGTTGCTTCCTAAGGCTTCCTTAAATGTTTTACGAAGCTTTAAGAACACAAGCACTTCTAAGGGGTGGTGCAAACGATGTCCTGATGGATTTGAGAGCCTACCGGTTGCGGCACAGGTGGTGTCATTTGTGGCAGGTGCCCACCACGCCGCTAATCGATTGGATGACAGGTCGAGGTGGCGCAGACTAACTGGGTAGAACCTCAGCTCGCCAGGTGAGGCCAGGCCATTGTAGCTGAGGTTAAATCGAGCCAGGTGAGGAGCCCTGCAGGCCAGCATGGGAGGCAGCCTCTCAAAAGCATTGTGTGACAGGTTGAGGCTGCTCAGCGGGCAGCCTGAGCCAGGCCCTTCGGGTGCATATGTCTCTTGCACCTGTAAGAGAAACAGTGCAATATGGGGCTCAATGGACCTCGTACGTAGAGCTGGAATCCACATTGACACCCCTCGTTAACTCCCTTTATGTAACAAGAACCAATCTTGAAGACTGTTCTTTCACGTAATAGAGGTGTCAGAAGGAAGACTTCGGCTAGCATGTTTTGAACAAAATGTAGTGCAGCAGAAAAAACAAGCGCAATAAATCGAGGTCTGACAGCAGATGTTCATTTCATATGCATTGTTTTTCGCATGTTTGTATTTTCTTTTTCTCTTGTGTATTTTGTTTTCTCTTTTGTTGTGATGCCCCTCCTGCTTGGGCCAAAGTATTGGCCTGCAGTATTTCTAAATAAATAAATAAATAAAAGGACACAGTACACCCAGAGCATCCACGAAATTGTTACAAGTGAAAAAAGTAAGCAAGGTTACACTGAGTGTTGCTGAGCAATATAAAGTAATTGTTCAGTTGCAAAACAACCAAAAGATGTAACTGACTGAGTAATTAGTCATTACCTGCATGACACTCGTTGCTTACAAGTCTAGCAACTATCTACTCTCGAAGAAAAGTGCACTTGCCTCTAGTGCGTGCCTCCAGAGGCAGTGATGTTCAAGTGGCCATGTTGGTGATGGGGCACGAGGTGTTACAGGCGCTGGCTCGGGCTCCTGCGGAGCAGACTTGTTTCCTGGCTCACTAGGTAGCCTTGAGAGCATGTTCATAGACAGGTTCAAATCTCGTAGCCGGGGCGCTCCCCACAGCTCCTCAGGTAGCACCTGTAGGACACAAATACTCATGAGCGAGTGCCATGAAAAATGAAGAACTTTCTTTCAACCCTAGACAGTTCTTTCCCAAGTGTCAGCTTTCTTTCTAGAATGTCTGTGTTTGCATAGGCACTGCCCTTGTAGGCTTCTAGAAACATGACATCAGTTAATCAGGCCCTTACTTTAATGTGGCTCAAGTGCCGACTCAAAAGACTGCTCCTGAGCAGACTGGTTTGCATAAAATAAGAACAAAGTGACAACCATCTGGTGGGAATAAAGTGCACTGGAGACCCCTTTCTAAGCTTGTGCTTGCTGTCCTCATAAGTGGCTAACAAATCCTTACAATGCATTATCAATATAGAGGAACACAAAAGGTGAACTGATAAAAACAGTATCACATCAGGAAGCAGACCTGATTACGCACCTGCAACTTGTTGTTGGACAGGTCAAGTGTATGAAGGGAAGGCAACTGGAACAAGGTCCCTGGAATCATCTCCAACCGGTTGTCCTGCAGCTGCAGCTCTTCCAGTAGCGGAGCAGAGACCACATCAGGCAAAGTGGCCAGTTTGTTCTGTCCAGCGGCTAGTAGGTGCAGGGACGGCAGAGATGAAAACACGCAGCTGGGCAGCTCGGACAAGGCGTTCCCCGACACGTCCAGGCGGGTTATGGCAGCCAGCGCAGGGCCCGTGAGCTGTGGTTGTAGCTTGAGCTTGAGGTTGAGCGCCATGGCAGCATCGGCCAGCCAACGCTCGGCTAACTGCTCCAAGCACTGCTGGCCATGCCAGTTGATCATCACAGGCACGCTGGGTGCCAGGGCAAGGCCGTCTAGGGCACCCTATAAAGAAAAAGAAGCGAGACAGCATCCACCACTGCAGGATATTCTTGACAGTTTTTTGTTTGTTTGTCTATAAAATTCTTGGCATTTGTGGTTTACTAGAGGCATAAACGAGTATCCAAATTGGTGGCACCACTTGGCAGGCAAATATCACTCTCTGAAACACAGAACTGTTATTTCAGTAGTACAGTAAAACCTCATTACAACGAAATTGAAGGGGGAGCAGTAATTACTTCGTTATAATCATTAGTTCGTTATAACCAAAATCAATTTCATCTATAGGAATTTCAAGTGGAATTGTGATTGCTTCGTTATATCCAATAGTTTGTTATATCCTGGTTTGTTATAACGAGGTTCTACTGTATAAGCTCACATGTATTTATTCTTCTAGTGTATATTTTACTTTGTTTATAGTTTTACATGACACTTTGGTACGCCACTCTGCATTGCTAGAGGTATTTCCCACAATGCTATCCCTCCTGTGAAATATTTTTCACTGAAATAAAGTTAATTCTCTCTCTCTCCTCTCACCAATCTTGGATTGAAATTTCGTGTTTTTTTTTTTCTATGTTGACCAAAACAAAGGTGATTTGACTTTGTACAAAGCGCTCCACATTGATAAAGTGGTGAACAAGTAAATAAATAAATTTAAAAAAAGGCATGCCCACCTGGTTTACAGTGTGTTCCGGATCACGATACGCACGCAGGGACAGGAGTCGTGACACAAGCCTCCCGCCATGTGGGAGAAGTGCCGCCAGGGCAGCTCCATCCTCATCTCGTGCCCCATGGCGCAGCAGCAACTCCACCATCTGAGCGTCCCTCCGCCGGCATGCTTCCAACAGGGCACTTGATGGACTGCACCATCAGGCATCACAATTACGTTACTGTCACAAGCAGGGGACAGTTGAGCCTCTATGGTTGCTACAAACACAAATGTAGCCACATAAAAAAAAAGGATAAAGGAACAAGCATATGTGTGTTAACATTATTGAATGCAGTATTGTTACGAGTGGGCAGGAAGGGCTAATGCTGAATAACACAGAAAACAAACCAAAAACTTTATGAATAATATCAATTATGGTAAAACAATATTACGATGGTGATGCAAATGATGAAACACACTAAAGATAGGTGAGTAAAAACCTAGTTTATCAAGTACTTCAGTTATTTCCAGCAAACATAAAATTTGCTATGCAATGAATTTCTGTATAAAAGCCACACCAAAAGGCTGGCAAATATAAGTACCAAAGCGAGACTCAAGCTTTACTCGAAGTTTGTTTTGAATCGTGGCTTCATGGCAACGCAAACTTAATTCGCAGTGAAGGTCCCTGCGGAGGCAATATTTTTGTTTTTGTGGTGAAGCAGCACTGCATTCTTCCTAGCATATTGCCCCGTCACAGTTTATTCTACTCGACTTCAGACGCTCTCATGTAAAGTATGTGCTTCATCTTTTCGATATCATGCTGCCTCTTTAATCTTTAGTATGGTGCTAGATCTCGGCCTGCTGGGGACTTGATTCTACAATTTTGCCGGTCCCTGTACTGCCCTTGTCCTCAGTAAGTGATGTTTTAATCATCACTTACAACATGGCTTTTCTGTGTCTCACTGCTTTTGAAAGTGCAAATACTAATGCAAAGCTTGTTTGTATGCATCACAGTCTCCCTACCTGTCTCCACGCATTGGAAGGTTCGGTGCAGCTCCAGCTCGCAGCAAAGCAGCCGCCAGTGCATAATGTCCCTTGCGCACAGCCACGTGCAACGCTGTCTCACTGCCCTGGTTGCAGTAGAGGTCTACCCGCACGGGACAGAGCTGCATCTCACGCGGAGCAGCTCCTCCTGAGGCCAAGTTGAGGCGGGTCACGATGGACTGCACATGCCCTGTGTCTGCACAGATACGTGCAAGCAACATTTCTTTATGGGCCTTGTTTATTTTTAAAGGGACACTAAACTGAAAAACGATTTTTCTCTTATTAGTAAATTACCTTTTCACTTTATCAATGGTGCCACACTTTGCATGGAGAAGGCACTTGGTAAGCCACAAAATACGCAAAAAAGGAAATACAAGTGGCAATGCCACTAGGAGATTCTAGAACTAATATGCATGACAATATGCACCCTAGACTATGTCTGTGAAGGCCTCCATGATTATTTGTATGTAGAAGAGAGACAGTACACTGCATTCGAGGAAAACCAGAGATTTAACACGGCGTCCAGAGATTTAACATTTAACATGAAGACCAGAGACCATAACCCATTATAGAGACCATAACCCAGAGACAATTTAACATGAAGACCAGAGACCATAAAACCAGAGATTTAACATTTAACATGAAGGCTAAACCCTTGCTCTAAGTGCAACTACTACATAGCAATGAACAAACAGAGATGATATCACATAAAGACAGGTTTCTGGAGCTTTGACTAGTACTAGGAACAGTTTATATCCTACTACAAAGACATTAATGTCTTTGTATCTGGTTACATGCAGGAATTTTACATGCAGGAATGAAGAGGCCTCATTACATCCCAGAGGGGTGGAATTACAGATATCAGTATAGCCCATGCTTATTAAAACAGACCTGTGCAAAAGCATACTTTCAGCTATAATGGACAATATTTCAACCTAAGTTCGTTCGATGTATTTCATCAATGCAGCAAAGTTCGCTTTTGGCGGACTATGCTACAACAAGCTATTGGCTACAGTGGCCGAAAGTAGTGACAATTTTTTCCAAACTGAACATATGAAACACGCTCTTGCCACGTCAACGTGGTCTGACAACAGATTTCATTGCAGCAGCAATGCTTTTATACTAGTCGGATACAAATGAAGTCTGCCATGGAGCCCCTCCGATTCCCTTATATCTGCCAGCCACAATAGTTCCTTCTTTGAATTTCCATGTTACCAAAACAAAGCGAGGGTGGTGACAATAATGAATAGGTGCATAAATTTTTGTCTTCGTTCATTTATTAGACTGGAACATGGAAAGAAATTCTTTATTGAGCTTAAATCAGGCCTTTGCAATGCAAAAACACGGTGTGCCACAAACACCGCCATCTTAGTTTTTTAAGTCAGTTCAGTGAAGTCTCAGGAGCAAAGCGGGCTCGGAAGCGAAATGAACTGTACCACAGCCTTTTTGCAGATGAAAACGCTGAGACTTTACACGTTTCTGTTCACATTTCTCAAGCAACCCATGGCTTATACCAATGAAAGGATTCAAGAATAGCAGATGCTCTGCACTTACCAACGGCATAAACACAGCGCCCTTTTGAAAAGGTTGCATCACGACAATTTCATATGCTTCTGTGAGTGGGTGAGTAACACCGACGCCCGCGGTTTGTTGGCCCTTGTTGCCAATTGCTGTTTTAAGTTGTATCCTACTATAGCATGGCAGTGCCTGCATACTTAAGCCAAAACAAGCTCAAATTGCAGCTGGCAACACTGGAGGCCCCTGACCAAGCTGAACCTTTACCCAAGCTAACCCGAGGACAAGCGCGATGATGCCGTGATGCTATTTTGTCGTGTTCTTGTGCTAGCCAGTTGTGCCAGACCACAATAACAGCTTCAAAAGAAGGAAGCAAATTTCACTGAGTGGCAAGGTTTAAGATTGCGAATGCAGTCAGTGTGTGGTAAAAAGTAGGCAGACATTGCAAAAAGGAGAGGTTATACAAGGAGACCATGAGTTCAGATGTGAACAACAAAGGTACTGTTGGCAAACAAATGACGGGGGAAATTAATCCTAGGCATCTGAGCAAAATGTGAATAAAAAACTTTTGTTTGTTGTTTTTTCACTTTAAACGTTCATCACTTAATCTGCTATTTTGCAATAGCATTGTTAAGCACCGCGACTAAAGTTTTGGAAGTGAGGCACTCCAGTGCTCCAGGCCCACATTCTGGTGAGTTTCACTGGCAAATTAGAATTAGTAACTGCAGCAGCTGCAGTGACACGAATATGTCAGAGCTAATTCAGAGTAGCAGTGGCCTTGCTGCACCCACTATCATGACTCTCACTTATTGAAGCAGAAGCATGTACTGCACTTGTAAATTACAGCTTTTGGTGACTAATGTCCTTCATAATCATGCCATGAAATCTACACCTGGTAGACAGTTACAAAACTAGACTACCCCCTACTGCCAAATTGAAATCTGTAAGATTGGTTACATGGCAATACACACGACCCCCCCCCCCCTCCCCACATTGCCAAACTGAAATCCGTAAGGTTGGTTACACGGCAATACACACGACCCCGCTCCGCCCTGAACTGAATTCCGAAGAATAGACACAACGAAGTTCAGATAAAACAGACACATTTTGCTCGATTATCAGTTGCCGTTGTAACGAGCATCAACTGTAACTAGTTATATGTATGAGAATTAAGTTAGGTTTCATATATTCATAGCGTTCGCTGAGGAAAGTTCACAAGTGCACTGTACACATACATTCTTTTAAAATGATGATAATGGAGAGAAAGCTGCTTATACTGTGGGCAATGAATTCCACGTTTATGCTAGAAACGCATTTCAGATTAAGACTGCTGTGAGTGATTCCATGCAGCCATTTACAAACTAACTGCTGCTATCACAAAAATCAGTCCTCAGCATCAGCAGCACAATATTGTGCCAGCTCCACCTTTACTGGTCTGTCGTTTTACTATTTTTCTTCTTTTGATCTCTCTTTTTTTCTTGTAATGAACAAGAGGCCTTAAATGACCCAAATCGTGTACTTGGCCATTCTACGTGTTCAAGTTAGGAAGAACATGGCAGACGATACTGGTTCAGAGGGGGGGACAGAGTAAGATGTCGCTACTTGTCAGTTGCTGCCCTGACGGAGACAAGCTCACCTGTCAAAACATCGGCTCTAGTGACGTTCACTGTTCTTCATCGTTTTAATGATCACTTCATCAGTTCAATTCTCTATCTTCCGCTGGGCTTCTCTTCTAGTATGGATTACACGGTAGAAAATGCAAACATATCAAGGAACTTGAGCACATAAGGCCACTGCTAAAGGCATACCTGCGATTGGGCTTTCATCAGCTGTGAGGAGCCGTTTCGCCCAAACACGCCACTTTAGCAGTGCTTCAAGAAAGCGTCGATGACCGAGGCAGGCAGCCATGTATAAGGCTGTCTGGCCTGTGGCATCCTGCGCGTTCACATCGAAGGCCAGAGGGTACTCCCACTTTCCACTGGGGTCCTCCCACAGCCTCTGCAGGTGAGGTGGGTAGGCGTGTCCCAGCAGCTGTTCTAGCACAGTCACATGACCCCCGAGTGCAGCTGCATGCACTGGTAGCCACCGCTCCACTGTTGGCTCACGTACCAGCTCTGGAAAATGCTGCAGCAAAAGATGGCAAACAGTTTAAACCAAGCGAGTTATCAGAACTAACTCTTTTGTGTTTGTTATGATAGAAACAATACCAGCAGTGCATCCAAGCCATGGAGTTTGTAGTTAATAGGCAATGAATGAGGTATGACAATGATGATGCATGGACTCCAGAGGCACAAGATCCAGGTCTTGCCAAAGAATGCCAAACAAGAACTTATGAGCTATGAGAGACGTAATGCACGTCTCCAATTATTCATGATGCCTTGGTGTACTTCAAAATGCACCGTAAGCATGGTACATGAGCACTGTTAACGTAATAGTGTCAAGGAACCAATGCCACAGATGCTGGGGGCATTGCCCATGAGCGAAAAATCCCGACTGATGCAAAGAATAAAATTCTCGCTCTTTGATATTACTGATGCTGCCAACCCAGACCCCAGATAGTACGAGCAGCAACAGGCGCTGGCACATACCTCCTCCCCGAGACATTCCAGCTGAGTGTCACAGACACAAGGCAAACGTGCTAATCAGTGCTCATGCTCATCAGCACATGCAATAATGTGCAGACTTACAGCAGCCGATGGTAGGAAATCGTACCTCGAGCAGTAAGGGCACAATGTCAGTGCGTCCCCTGTAGCAGGCCACGTACAAAGGCGAGTAGTGAGTGACCAGATGGGCTCGACCATCAGCGCCATGTTCCAGCAGTAAGCGGGCGATCTCCAGCTGACCATCCTCACATGCCCTGTAGAGCAGGGTGCCGCCCCCTGCACCTCCCTCACTGTTCACCACTGCCTCGGCCCGAGGTCCAAGCTCCGTCAACAGGGCTCGCACTTCGTCCACCTGACCCAAGGCACACGCTGCTGCCAGTCGAGTGTAGCTCTCCTGGTGCTTCTGTTCCAGTTCCTCTGCGATGAGGGAAAGCAAACCACTTGTCGAAAATGACAGTCCTTCAAATTTATATGAATGAGGGTCAATGAACTTGATGTGCCGTCTAATGTACACCACACCTAGCCATTTTTTCTTCAAATCAATTTTATATTCATCTGATTCGCTCACTCAACATGAAATAAATTTGCAAGAAATAACTTTGGTTGTTGTCTATATAAATGCAACAGCATAGTGACTCCAGCACACAATGACCAACAATAGTCAAAATATTGCAAGCCATAGTTGACATTTGTCAATAACATGCTGACACCAGCCACAATCATTTAGCCGTACATGGACAACCATCAGTCAATATCATCCATCCTTTAACTAACACTAGCCAACGATAGCCAGTGCTAATGGTGTGTGAACAGACAGGCCATGACAGCACCACTTACAGTTCATAAACAAATGCAGGGGGATGTGCTCTCACATATAAGGCCTAAGGCTCCACAACTGTGGCCTGCCAGACATAGGTCTATGTCCAAAAAATGCTGAAAAAACTTACTAAACAACTGTGTTTTAAAAGCAGGTCACATTCACATCACAATGACAGTAAACCTCACAGAGTATCCATCTATTACACATTTGCCTTTGTAAAAGTGCTCATGTAGGACCGAAACCAACCGGTCCTAAACGATTACACACCAGTGGCCATCCGGAGCATTTCTGCCACTTGGGCATGTCCGGCGAGTTCAGCAACATCAGTAGCTGTCTGGCCCTGAGCATCGCGGGCCAGCAAGTCAGCGCCTGAATCAAGCAGCAGCCGCACCGTCGAAACATGGCCCAGCTCAGCAGCCACATGCAGTGGTGTCTGCAAGGGTTTATGTGCCAGGCGCGTTATAAACACAACACACCACAGGCTTGTCATTGAAAATAAACCATATTAATAAATAATGGGCAAGTAAGGTAAGTGAACAAATAACTGACTGCATGTTGACATTAGGTAACGACTTATGAAAGAACACTACAAGAAAGAGATGCTGTGAAGGCTGTAGCAATGTGAAGTCATGATGAGGGGTAGGAATAAACTAAGCTTTAAACTGTATTTCCAATAAAAACACCGTTTATAAATTTTTCAGAGAATAAAATCGAGTAGGCTCACTTAGCAATAGATTCCATGTATTTCAGGCTAAGATGAATATGATTTATGGTGACAGCATAGTGAAAATACAGAAAAGATTCTTCTGGCCACCTATTATTAATAACAGTCAAGGCTATGCAGGGTTGTGCAATACACATTAATTAGCCAGTTACTAAATGCTCACAATTAAAACTATTTAATTATTAGTCTGGGAAGCATGTTATGAACGCAGAATTGGAGCTAGTTCAGTGCTGAACCTATGTCTAATTGGAGAAATCTTGATACGTCCACAAGCTTCAACATGAATTGACTCACAAAATGCATGGCAATGTACACTGGTACCTCCAAATAGCTGTTTCTTTAAAAGGCCCTCCTCTTACAGTGCAGGACAACATTTGCAGAGCCCAATTATACACTGTGAGCCGTTTCTCGGATTAAAATCTTATAAATGCAGCAACTGCGTCAGGAGCTTTACAAAATTTAGTATATTGTGAGCACTTGACAGGTGACTGGTTTAAGGGGCACACTTACAGCTGCAACAGACGCCTTCCGATCATAACCAAACAATTATCTAGTAAAGCTTCCAAATGGGCAGCTACTTGAGCATAAAATATACTCCTTAATGCCTACTGTGGCTAATACTGTGGTGAAGGAAACCATCATTTTTTCAACTGTTCTGTGGAGTACTTAAAGCAACTACGTTCCATTTCCATTTAAACATGTGGTACAGCAGCTCCCTGGATATCCGATGAACAGCATAGAGTTATAGCTAGTAATTAACAATAGCACGCGAACTATACTGCAGATATGTTCTGCAGAAAGAAGTTAGATCATGTGGCATGCGGTTCTCTTTCTGTGTCATCCATGCACTCACCTTGTGCTGGTCGTGAATACCACAAGCTGCACTCGGGTTTGCTGGAACAGAGGAGACAGTGTTAGGTAGGACAAGGTCTGCATGCATAAATCACAATGTCAAAAGATTCACAGTTGTGCATGAATACAAATATTTCTGGAGAACATGGATAATGTAAAGTCACAACAGATGTCTAACAAGCCTGTTGTCTAACAAGCCAGATGTCTGTTTGCTCATTAAGTTGTTTCTAACAAATAAAGAACGAGCCTTTGACCCCTTCCCTTTCGTTAAGCCCTGGACAAGGTTTTTAAAGGGACACTAAAATGAAAGGGTGGAGTGGTTTAGAATGATAAATTATATTTCAAGAACTGGATCATCATTAATCTTGACATTTTATGTGAAATATTAAAAGAGAAAATGAATGTCAAAGTTTTAGCTTTGAAATTAGTGCCAGAACTTTCGAACTTAATGAAATCAGAAAGCCGATTTCTTTTTTTCATATACTTGCCTAATTCGTTCCATCAAATATCCTGAAACTCCCTGCGTTAAGTCCCTGGCTTCCTTCGAACACAATGAAGGTCTTTCCTGCCGATAAAGTTATGTAGGCCTTAGCAGACACTATCAAATATTTGTGGCATGATGCATTTTAGTGCGGGAACTTCAAAGCGCCATCGCCACCTGCACTTTCTTTTTTCACATTACTCACAGTCTTCTCACAGGACTGGTGTTTTTGGTATTGTGAAAATCTAACCTACTAATACGAGAAAAATTGTCTTCCACCTTAGTGTCTCTTTAAGTTCCTTGCTCAGTGTATGGGCCAGACACCAATTAACACCAAATATATGGCTGAAACACTGCAACTTAACACCAAGAATGCAGGAAAAGATATGCGCTATGGGACAAGCAAATGTGATTGCTTTCTTTCCTGCTGAATTTTCTTCAGAGCTGAATTGTTTCAGCATACATATTCATGTTGAATGAACTGCTGCTCCCTACATATTCTTGGTGTTCATTCAAAAACCTGAAGGCTCTGTTGGCTCAAGTCAAGCTGTCCTTTTGCGAACATGGAAGGAGAATACAGGAATACCACGAGAAGCGGCACTCAACAATATAAGCGATAATGCCTGTTCTAAGCATCAAAAGTATGCATGCAGGGAAGTTGGAAGATTCAGCAAGCATTTAATCTTTACGTTTGTGTATTAAAGAATAATGAAATGATGCGGTATATGGGTATGACAAGAAGTGCGTAGTACTTTAGTAAGTTTCACATGGATCAGCATGAGGCAGTGTGGAGCTAGATGCCACCTAAACTCACAAAATTGCTTTCCTTTCATTTCAGCGCCCCACTTTAGCTTCACCAATAGAACCAGTGTGTTCATCGAAACAAATTCGTGGCGATCGTTTAACCGTACCTTCAGTTTACCCAACTGTAACTACAACATTTCCTTGTACGAGCGGTGGCCAACAAAACAGGCAGTAGGAAGCTTGGATCTGTTGATCCTGGTGTCTAAAGGTAAGAATTTACCTAAATTCAAACAAAGGAGCCATAAACAGAAATTCCAATTGCACCTGTGCTGCCGAGGCACCATTTCTTGCGTTGAGTTATAACGAGTTAAAGAAAACTTGTACTTAAAATAAGCTTTTAAATGTTCAGAATCAAGACCCTTTGACTCGGGCGTAACCGACCGCGACGAACATGTTTGACCTAAAGCAGCCGTTAATAATTCTAAATGCAAAAGCAATAATAGTCGACTTCAGCATGTCTACACAACCAAAATAAACACGTTACTTGACTTTGCTGTGCCGAGCATAAGCGCGATCGTGCGTGCTCTGCGAGCTCGTCGTGGAAAAGACTTCGGGTATGAGGCTCACCGCCAGACTGTAACAGGATGCGGGCACACGTCTCATCGCTGTTAGTAGCGGCTGCGTGAAGTGCTGTCCTTCCATGCATATCCGGAGCATCGATGAGCCGCACCTGCATTTAAGCATTACATACACGCAACTGCCCACTCGGAGCTTGGACGGGGAAGCCGTACCTGGTCGCCGTTGAGCAAGTCTTCTAATAGTTCGGCGTTACCCCACAGAGCAGCCTGGTGAAGCAGCTCGCCCGGGTATTCTTCACGATCGTCGGCCATCGAGTAGCTTCTTACACCGGCACGAAAATTGGCAAAGAGCGGCGAGCATGCTTCCGCCAAGGAAGCGGTCCGAGACCTCGGTCATTGCTTCTTGCGATGGGTCAAGAACGGGACATTGCTGCACACAGCGGCTACAAAACCGCTTACACGGCGTTCTGCTACACACGTAACGACTACGGAGCCCAAACACTCTCCCACCGGCTTCACACGGATCTGCTTACACAGGCCGGACGCAGAAACAAAAGGAAAATACGGCAGCAAGAGCACCGCATGTGGATGAGTAGACGTCGAAATAACTCAGAGCGCATCGTAGCTACGCCAGGAGGGACGAGCACAAGCGCGCGGACGACTCCTGTTGACAGCGCTATTTCGACGTCACCTAGTTCTCCACTGCGGAGAGTTCTAGTTTCGCCCCTTGCGCCTGGGAAGTTATCATGGGCGACGTAAAGGAGGGATACCTCTGTCCTATCTGTGTGGAAGACTTGGGAAACTTCGAGGAGCTGACCGCTCATTTTGAAGCCAACCATGCTGCCGGCGAGCGAGATGTTTTGCATTCATTGAAGGGCTTCATCGGTATGCGCGATGCGGTACACCGCCCCTCTGGTAGCAGCAAGCTTATAAGCTGTCCGTGCATGCAGGACGCGCCAGGCGAAAGATCCTCGCGGACTCTCCTGTCCTCGAGGAAGAACAAACGCCGGATTGGGGGCAACAAGAAATTGGTACGTATTCAATTATTCCAAGATGTCCAATCGCGCTATAGGATACCACTGTAGTAATGCCATCGCAACTGACGACTTCGCAGGAGTTGTCCAGTCTCATACAGGCACTGTACGGATGATTCGCGGTCGTCGAGTGGATCGGTACGTAGGGCAGAGCAACAAGCTGCTCATCCGATTGACCAAACTTGTAGTGGACGCCCCCAGTGACCCCGAGATGAGGAAAGGTACACGTGATGTTTAATTCTTACATCACGCAGCCTGTGCAAACAGTGCTGTTCGCGAGCCATTCGTGTGTCGCAGTCGCTGTTTGCATCTTTGAGTTACCTACCGCCGGCCGTTGCTGCAACCTTCCTGTTTTTCATGGCCTGGAAGATTCATTCTGAAGTTTTGTGTTGGTTCAAACAATAAATTTTGTTGTTTGACCATTGGGTAATTAATAGTGTGCTCGGTTCATTTCATTAGTTGTGTAGGGAAGCACTACATTAAACAGTGTTTAATGTTGACGGAACGCTCATATCCATGCTGCAAGCGCCTGTGCAAATGGCAAATTGTTGTTCTTACGACGCATGTATTACAGCAGGGGTAAGTTATATCGTGCGTATCACTGGCCTTTTATTTTTGCATGCCAGATTTCGAACTGCATGGAAGCCGGCATACGACATACATGGAACAAGACCGTTTGAAACATATGTACCAACAGCATATAAATGGAGCGTATGGCATGTGGGGTACACGTGCCATTGTCAGAAGGTGGAACATGTCGCAAATGGAACATGTCTTTGCGACACGTTCATTTGTTACTCTGTCCCAGGAGTGCTGAATGTTGTATGGTCACGTGCCCCGGCTAACCACAGACCACTATAATGCAGGCAACACATGCTGCAGTTGAGTTGTATGCAAGGTCACTCATGTTGCATAATGTGGGAGTGCTTAGCCAAATGCCTGCCAGCAACATCCGACAGCTTGAATTTGGTGTTATGTGACTGGTGTTCGCATCCCATCTTAACTTGCAAGTGTAACAGATAGCACCTTACATGCTCTTGCTATGAGTTACTCTTGACACAAATAGTCTGTTTTGACTTTTTCTCTTTAATTTGTCGCAATGTTCGCTTTGGCTGAATTGCACATCCTTTGCAGCTCGCGAAAGGTCCCTGGTACCTTGGGTAGAAGATGCGGACGTCAAACTGTGCCCCAGCTGCGCCAAGGCTTTCAGCATTTCCCGACGACGACATCATTGCCGCTTGTGTGGAGGCATCATGTGCCAACTTTGCTCAGAGTTCCTCGACTCTGCTACAGTTCGTAAGTAGCCCAGCATTTTCTCTTGTTGCCGCAGAGGCTAATTGACGACGTCAGGGTACTGCCAAGTGAAAGGCCACAGGTTTGCTTTCCAGTTGTGGCTGCATTCCGATGGTGGCAGAATTCACAAGTGTATATCTACTGTATTTTGTCTAGTGTATAAATTGAAAACCATATGTAGTCAAAAATTGGGAGCCGATACAGCGCTTCTTGTCACTGTGTAGTTCCAGAATGTTAAATCCTGTAGTCATGAAATTTGCAGTGAATTTCCTCAAAGAAAACTGTCACAGTGCACAAGGCATCCAAATAGGTTCTACACATAGTTACAAGAGCATATAGCTACAAGTTACAAGAAAACATAGCATAGTTACAAAAGCAGATAGCCTGCATTCACTATTGCTGATATTATGCATGTATGTATGGTACACTTGACAAAAATGACACTTTCTTTTTTTTTTGGTTACTAATGTATTGGTGAATATTTTGTTTTGCTTCTAGTTTTATACTACAATTTGTATGATGTACCTTGCATCACTGAAGATCCTCTCCCAATTTTAGCGCCCCGCCACGGTGGTCTAGTGGCTACGGTACTCGGCTGCTGATCCGAGGGTCGCGGGATCGAATCCCGGCTGCGGCGGCTGCATTTCGATGGAGGCGAAATGTTGAGGTCCATGTGCTGTGCGATGTCAGTGCACATTTAAAGAACCCCAGGTGGTCGAAATTTCCAGAGCCCTCCACTACAGCGTCTCTAGCGTCTCTAATCAAGAGCTGGTTTTGGGACGTTAAATCTCACAAAACAACAACAACAATTTTAGCCCAAAAAGTTGTTTAACTCCAACCCAGCAACTGCTTCCGAAACTGGTTTTGCTGTCTACCTCCCAGGCCTCAACTTAGCTGTACTCGGGGACAATGCTTTGCTCTCTCTGACCTCAGAGAGCATCCAAATTTTGGGGTTGGCAAAACAATGGAGAAGAGAGAGCTGAACATTTGAAAGCCAAATGTGTAATATACCTGGAATATAGAAATGTACTTTCTTGCATTGTTCTATTGGGAGATTGTGCCTTATCATCTGTTGTGTTGGCATTATTTGGTGCATGCCTATGCACCCCCCCTTTATTCCTGAAACATCCTCCTCTCAAAATTTTTTCTGACAAGAACCATGGTTTTGAGGCTTCCTGCATCTGTGGTAAGCAGCACATGCATGTTTCCATTTGTTAGCTCATGCAGTGTGCATACAGGAAGCCTGTTTGCAGAGCAGCTGGTGGCGTCTACTGGGAGCCCATCAGCCAACATCAGTGAGGAACCACTGCGCCTGTGCCGAGACTGCCGCGTTCTCTTGGACCGTCGTCTGTCCCTTCCCGAGCAGCCACCCCCACTGTTGGCACAATATGAGGTTCTCTTACTTTCTTGACTAAGCTCCATTTCAATAAGCGGACCTTGAGTGCTACCATAATCCACATCAGGCTGCTTCATGAACACATCATATGTGCACAAAAACACTATTAGCATCGTCTGCCTTCACTCACTTCCTGGTTTATCTATTACTTCAAAGCTTTTCTATATATTTTTTTTCTGCAAACATTATTCTCACTATTGTGTATGAGGGAGGACACAACGTAATGCTTTTGATGTTTGGTATCATATGGACACAATTTTAATGTGCATTGTAAATGGGCTTTTACATTCTTACAAAGGTTTGAATGCGCGGCCTATAGAAATGAAGGCCAAATGACAAGATCTATACAGACACCACTCATGCTGAGAAGGGCACTAGCTTTGGTGCCATGTTCTTGTAAGCAACAACGGGCAATAATCCTGTTGTGCTCATTTATCTCCAGTATATCAGCTTACCTGACAAACTTTGGAAAGTGCTGCAGTACGTCTATATAGTGTACACATGAGAGTAGCGAAACTTAAGTTTCCTGTCAATTTTTTTCACACATCTTTAGTTTCTCCTTCCCTCTTTTTCAATCCCTCACCTTTTCCCCCCACTCAGAGTGGCATGTAGGTGACTACACACAAATTCTGGCTAAAGATTTTGAATTTCCTTGAAAGCTTTTTCTTTGTGCAAGCTATGGAAAAATTTAATGCTTTTCCATTTGCAGCGCTTACGGAAGCTAATGGATGAAGCTGAGAAACTGCTGCCTGGCTACTACCGTCTCATTGATGGAATGAGGTAAGCAGTGAGCGCTGCATTTGATGAAAGTTCGAAAAAGAAAAAAAAATTGTCCCACCATTGATTCTCTTCATGAATGTGCGACTCCCCTATCTTATGTACTCATTTCACTATTACCTCCATCAAAGATGTTATGTTGAAATGTGAAAAAAAGGGGATTTTATTTGCAGACTATTTACACTGAGACAACGAGTGGGGCTACAACTAGAAAAGTGAAATAAGGTATAGCTCATCTTCTTTCTCTTTGTGATAAGCAGCCCGTGACAGTACTGTGCATTGAGTCAGGATGTTGAATGTCTTTCTCGGCATTCACCAGACATTAAGAGACCTTTTGGCATTACTACTTTGTTATATTACCAAGTGGTTCATATTGGATTAATGTTCTATATGTATGTAAATTGAGTTAATGTTAGACTATTGGCAGCATAATCATGCACATGCTTACAGTTATCATTGTCCCCTGTGATCGAACTTTTACAAAAGATAATAAAATGGTCAAATACGAATTTGCTGTCTGCACTCTTTTAAACTTTCATCGGTATATTTTCGATGCAGGGAAGGCCAGTCAGGACTAGAAGAGGAAGCCAAAGCAACAAGGGCACGCCTTTGCCGAATCGCTGAGCAGCTAGACTTAGTCAGGTGAGCACCACCACTGCTAGTTCAGAAATGTTGGGCTCACCTACCTTGATTGATGCTCAAATGAAATTGGAATGTTTTAAATTACAATTTCATATCTGGCAACCTAGGGACTTCAAAAACTGGGAGATATGCAAGCCGAAAGGGCTAGGGAGTGGGAATGCAAGAAAATATAAACTGGCAAGCGTTTTACTTTCTTTGTTTCTCAGGACCACAGTAATGTCATACACATCTCTGAATGATTGTCAGCAAAACTTCTAGATGTTGACCGCACCACTGCCTGTGATTATAGCGGGTGCGTGTAAATAAATTTACACGTACCAAAGGGCAGAGTATGTTCTGTGACCTTCGAAAGCTAGCGGCTTCTTCCCACGCTTAGCACACTTCACCACTTGACAACATTTTACAATGGCAAAGCTAACTCTTCGTGTGCTGCAGTGCGGTGTTATCGCGTTCCCCACTTGAGATGAAGGTAACACGCTGAACCAACCATAAACAACAAAGACCACGTACAAAATAAGGTAGCGAAGCTTGCGCTTGTAGCTCAAGGCTAGCAAAGTAGATGGGCAGTTGGGTGGTCTGGGCTTGTGTCCAGCACACCCTCATTTTGTCGTGGACTAAAGCTTCGGGAAACACATCGCAAAGAACTGCAAGGCCAAGCGAACACTTCTCAAGTTTAGCACTGGCTGCGTGAAGTGCTGTCCTTCCATGCATATCCGGAGCATCGATGAGCCGCACCTGCATTTAAGCATTACATACACGCAACTGCCCACTCGGAGCTTGGACGGGGAAGCCGTACCTGGTCGCCGTTGAGCAAGTCTTCTAATAGTTCGGCGTTACCCCACAGAGCAGCCTGGTGAAGCAGCTCGCCCGGGTATTCTTCACGATCGTCGGCCATCGAGTAGCTTCTTACACCGGCACGAAAATTGGCAAAGAGCGGCGAGCATGCTTCCGCCAAGGAAGCGGTCCGAGACCTCGGTCATTGCTTCTTGCGATGGGTCAAGAACGGGACATTGCTGCACACAGCGGCTACAAAACCGCTTACACGGCGTTCTGCTACACACGTAACGACTACGGAGCCCAAACACTCTCCCACCGGCTTCACACGGATCTGCTTACACAGGCCGGACGCAGAAACAAAAGGAAAATACGGCAGCAAGAGCACCGCATGTGGATGAGTAGACGTCGAAATAACTCAGAGCGCATCGTAGCTACGCCAGGAGGGACGAGCACAAGCGCGCGGACGACTCCTGTTGACAGCGCTATTTCGACGTCACCTAGTTCTCCACTGCGGAGAGTTCTAGTTTCGCCCCTTGCGCCTGGGAAGTTATCATGGGCGACGTAAAGGAGGGATACCTCTGTCCTATCTGTGTGGAAGACTTGGGAAACTTCGAGGAGCTGACCGCTCATTTTGAAGCCAACCATGCTGCCGGCGAGCGAGATGTTTTGCATTCATTGAAGGGCTTCATCGGTATGCGCGATGCGGTACACCGCCCCTCTGGTAGCAGCAAGCTTATAAGCTGTCCGTGCATGCAGGACGCGCCAGGCGAAAGATCCTCGCGGACTCTCCTGTCCTCGAGGAAGAACAAACGCCGGATTGGGGGCAACAAGAAATTGGTACGTATTCAATTATTCCAAGATGTCCAATCGCGCTATAGGATACCACTGTAGTAATGCCATCGCAACTGACGACTTCGCAGGAGTTGTCCAGTCTCATACAGGCACTGTACGGATGATTCGCGGTCGTCGAGTGGATCGGTACGTAGGGCAGAGCAACAAGCTGCTCATCCGATTGACCAAACTTGTAGTGGACGCCCCCAGTGACCCCGAGATGAGGAAAGGTACACGTGATGTTTAATTCTTACATCACGCAGCCTGTGCAAACAGTGCTGTTCGCGAGCCATTCGTGTGTCGCAGTCGCTGTTTGCATCTTTTACCTACCGCCGGCCGTTGCTGCAACCTTCCTGTTTTTCATGGCCTGGAAGATTCATTCTGAAGTTTTGTTGGTTCAAACAATAAATTTGTTGTTTGACCATTGGGTAATTAATAGTGTGCTCGGTTCATTTCATTAGTTGTGTAGGAAGCACTACATTAAACAGTGTTTAATGTTGACGGAACGCTCATATCCATGCTGCAAGCGCCTGTGCAAATGGCAAATTGTTGTTCTTACGACGCACGTATTACAGCAGGGGTAAGTTATATCGTGCATATCACTGGCCTTTTATTTTTGCATGCCAGATTTCGAACTGCATGGAAGCCGGCATACGACATACATGGAACAAGACCGTTTGAAACATATGTACCAACAGCATATAAATGGAGCGTATGGCATGTGGGGTACACGTGCCATTGTCAGAAGGTGGAACATGTCGCAAATGGAACATGTCTTTGCGACACGTTCATTTGTTACTCTGTCCCAGGAGTGCTGAATGTTGTATGGTCACGTGCCCCGGCTAACCACAGACCACTATAATGCAGGCAACACATGCTGCAGTTGAGTTGTATGCAAGATCACTCGTGTTGCATAATGTGGGAGTGCTTAGCCAAATGCCTGCCAACAACATCCAACAGCTTGAATTTGGTGTTATGTGACTGGTGTTCGCATCCCATCTTAACTTGCAAGTGTAACAGATAGCACCTTACATGCTCTTGCTATGAGTTACTCTTGACACAAATAGTCTGTTTTGACTTTTTCTCTTTAATTTATCGCAAAGTTCACTTTGGCTGAATTGCACATCCTTTGCAGCTCGCGAAAGGTCCCTGGTACCTTGGGTAGAAGATGCGGACGTCAAACTGTGCCCCAGCTGCGCCAAGGCTTTCAGCATTTCCCGACGACGACATCATTGCCGCTTGTGTGGAGGCATCATGTGCCAACTTTGCTCAGAGTTCCTCGACTCTGCTACAGTTCGTAAGTAGCCCAGCATTTTCTCTTGTTGCCGCAGAGGTTAATTGACGTCAGGGTACTGCCAAGTGAAAGGCCACAGGTTTGCTTTCCAGTTGTGGCTGCATTCTGATGGTGGCAGAATTCACAAGTGTATATCTACTGTATTTTGTCTAGTGTATAAATTGAAAAACATATGTAGTCAAAAATTGGGAGCCGATACAGTGCTTCTTGTCACTGTAGTTACAGAATGTTAATCCTGTAGTCATGAAATTTGCAGTGAATTCCTCAAAGAAAAGTGCCTAGCACACATCTAGTAACGTCGGTGCTCCAGCAGACATTCTCGTCTGGTCCTGCAGCGCCAGATTGGAAGGAGCAACAGCACGGCCAACTTCAGTGGCGAGGGAGCCCGCGGCTAGCGGCCAGCCACGTTAGCAGGATGTTGGGTGTTGCCAGGCCTGCCCCCAACCCACAGCCAAACCAGAGCAAGGGGGGGGCTGGTGGAGCCCAACAGTGTACGGCCAAACGAAGAGGAAGCCCCTGGCAAAAAACAGATGGCACATCATACAGAGGCTACATTCAGCAAGCAAAGCAAAGCCAGCGCTACGAGGAGCTGGCTTCCCTTGAGGCCAACCTGCAAGAGCTCAAGCAGGAGTATCTGCGACGCACACTTGGCACACCATCAAAATAAACATTATATACTTAAGTACAGGCTTTCTATAAATGTAACTCCGGAACGTGGTGCCCCACTGTCTTGGATTCACGAGTTAATTTAGAAGTCTACAAAAGTTCGGCATTTTACGTGCCAAAGTCACAATATAATTATGAGGCATGCCATAGTGGGGGACTCCAGATTAACTTTGGTCATCTGGGGATCTTTATTGTGCACATAAATATGAATACATAAATATTTTTGCATTTGGCCTCTATCAAAACGTAGCCGGTGTGGATGGGAACCAAACTTGCACCCTTGCGCTCAGCAGTGCAATGCCTCGACCGCTAAGCTAGCATGACAGGTAACGATGCTTGACCTTTCTTTTCAGCTGGTGTTTAATGTACCGTAGGCTGTGGCACTGAAATTTTCTCTCTCTACTCAATCTTTAGAGCACAGATACGTAGTTACAGGGTCTCCACAAATTATAATTTAACTAGTTAAAAGCTCCACAGGCGTTATGTGAAAGGGGACAAGCAACTTCAGATATAACACATCTTCACAATCTATTGATTACTTCTTTAAGATATTCGAACAAAACATCTGGCAGACTAGAAAGAACTTCAGAAGCCACTTGCTAACCTATCGTAAAGTGCATTCATCACATAATTTATGTGAGAATCTAGTTATCTGAACACCGGTGAACACTACTGTGTGTGGATAACGGTTTCTGAACAAGCACACAGAGGGAGTCAACTATGCAAACTAGTTACTCGCCATTGAGTAAGCATGTCTTGTCCTTATACAGCATATAAATGAAATGTTTCGACTTGGGGGAAGCAATTTATTTTTCTACTCTCAACATGGCTTTGTTCCCTCAAAATGATGCATAATGCTGTAGCCTTTACATTGAAGAATAGTGCACACCACAGTAGATGCATCTATGATGTAGTGCTCTCGTTTTATATTAATTTTAACGTGATCAAGCACCAGGAGTAATCTTGCCTCCTCACATGTGTCTTACATGTCTCAATTATCTTAAGTTTTGTTGCCCAGCAAACTGTACAAACCTTTTCCTGTGATTTCATTTCAATTCATATTCAACAGCTGTTTCTCTCCAAAATTCATATTTTAATTGGCTACAAAATAGAGCACCTTGAATGATCCGCAAATTCCTACTGGTTTACTTGTTACTAAGGCTAGTAAAAGGAGGAACTGTGAAGAAAAAGAGAGCTGTGTGACGGACGCATCACACAGCTGTGCACGCTGCCCATGCAACACTGTGATCACAATGCCATAACCATGTTTACCATTTTCTTTTTCACCAATTTTTCTAAAAAAAAAAATACGAAAAGGATTGTTTGGTGTCTGCTAATAGGCTGATTTACTCGATCTCTTGACAAAACCTGCAAATGTGCCAACCACGTGGTACAACACATCATTGAAGATGAAGATGAAATTAAATAATTATGAAATGATTGGTGAACTTACAAGTGCAGTAACTTGTACAGTGCTGCCTGGAATGTTCTAGATTGGCACACTGATGTCAATGGCCCACAGAAGTGGGTTAAAGTTTACTCGAGTTTGTTATTAAGGTAAAAGAATTTTAAATGCCTCATGAGACACAGAATGCATTGACAGCGCATAAGGTACCAAAGATTGAAACACGAGATATGCAGTGCAGATCAACCAAACCAATTGTGGATGTACTGGTGTGACAAATGCAACATAAGAGAGACGAGATAAAGAAAGATATTGATAGATAAGGGAAGATAATGACAGACAGCAACAGTGAGTGACAAAGGTAGATAGATAATGATTGATAAGAAATAACTGCTGGTAACAGCAGATAAAAGTAAACAAAGGTGTGGGAGACATCATATCAGATAAAGACGAGGCATAGATAAATAAGACTGATAATATTGATGCAACTAAGAATGGTATAAAATGTGTGAGAAATTAGAAACTGAAATAGATTACAAGATAAGATCGATAATATGCTGTTCGGTGCTGATAGAAGACATAACCAAATGAACACTTAAGCAAAAGAAACAGTATGCTTACATAAACTCATAAGCACCCTGCATCAAAAATATATATATGCAAACTCTACACATGGTTCATACTCTACACGTGGTTTCTTTCGCTGTCAAAGTCGTCTTAGCAACCAATGAGGGACACCAAAGAGTTTTTCAATGTTTATCACATACCACATATGCTCAGTGCCTGATGTTTATGCTTCTACCAAGCCGGGAAATATTAATGTTTTGTTGGCTTTCTGCTTAGACTGAATTTCCAAACATACAGAAACACAATGTGCTACACACAAGATACACAATATAATGCATGCCCAGCAGTAGTTGCCTCATGTGCTGTGTCAAGCCATCATGTTCGTGCAGTTGAGACTTTCCAAGGAGCTACACTTTGCTATTGGTGCAATGCTTTTCACCTTAGGTGAAACTGCAATGTCATATTTATTAGTGGTGAAAAATATCAACTCGATGCAACTGCTACTGTCCATGTCGTGCAATCCCGATGCAAGAGTTCTCTCACAGCCATGGTCGCATAACAGGATGAGCTCAAGTTGAACTCGAGCTTCAGTGCCCTTCTTGCACTGTCGTCACCTGCAGGCATGAATGTCATGGTACGGTTATGGCTCCATACAAAATACAACTTACAATCGAGTTCGTAATGAGAAGCAACGATCATTCTATGCACTGTATGTATTCACAACCCTGATACACAATTTCTCAATGTGTACAAACAACATGTCTAAGGAGTATCACACGTGTTAAAGAGAAGCGAAAACACAATCCAAAGTTTAATTAATATTAGTACAGTTAAACCTGCTTATAACGAACCTCCATATAACGAATTCCTGGATATAACGAAGTTTTTCTATTCCCCGCCGTTACTCCATAGAAGTACATGTATTTGAAACCTCTACGTAACGAAGTGGCAGTGGGAGAACCTCTCAAAATAACGAATTTTCTCCGCCGACAGCCTGAGATCTTGCCCCAAATTTTGTCACTTTTGCACGAGCAACAACCGGAAGCACCTCCTCCGCCGCAACGGAATGCGAAGCGGCAGTGTCGCGTTTGGCGCGCTCAAAGACACGGCGACTGCGAGGCGAGAGCGAGTGCACGCGTGCGTGCGAGCGTGCGTGAGGAGGGCCTGCATCCCTCAACCCGGTGATCATCCCGCTGCGGGCGTGTCCTTTCCCCCTCACTTCAAACCTGCTCCCGCCACTTTCTGCAGCTGGCCTAGCCTGTCAAGCCGCCACCCTCCTTTTCCACTTGATGTTACCGAGTCGCGCCGGTTTAAGAGAGAAAGAAAAAAAAAAACGAGCTTTTTTTTCTTTTTTCAACGTGCTAGCAGCGCGACTCTTTGGTTGCTGCGTGAGTCTGCACTTCGCTAACCTGACAGTAGGTGTGAGCGCTTGTTAGGCCTAGCTCACGGGGTCACGGGCGGCGCGCCTCAAGGGGAGTTTGCCCTTGACAACACAGGGATCAGGTACACAGGAAATCGCGGGGTGATTCACGGGCAGCACGCGTGAAATGGTAAGAAAAAAAGAACTGGAGACAAACAGCGCATTTCGTGCGTAGTGTTCGCGGCTGACAAACGGCCAGCCGTAGTAGCATTCTCCGTTGCCTTGGAAATCCTATTCTCAGAGGGCTCATTGTTAATTCTCATTGTTAATTCGTTCCGCGCTCCTTCCTCCTCCACGGTGATTCGCTGCGCTTTTTTCGGGCGGCGCACTTCCTTTGTGAAGCCCGCTCCCTACCTCGATTGTCCGCGATTTCCGGGCAGCCGCATTATAACCGGTCCTTCGTATCGTATCGGGAAGGGGGTGTGAGGGGGGCTGCACATTAAGCGGTATGCGGGGGGTCAGAAAAAACCGGGGGGGGGGGGGTTTAGAAAAGCCGCATTATTGCCGGTCATATAAGTGTTCTCAGCTGTAAATGTTTTCTCGCCCAAAATAATTGTTTTGGGTCAGCTCTGCTGTCTGTAACCGTTTTGCTTACTTAAGCTTTTATTTTTCTAATTTTTGTGCCGAACCTGCATATAACGAAATCCTCTTTATAACGAAGTTTTCCGGGAATTTCTCAATTTCGTTATATCCAGGTTTAACTGTAGCACACTGAGTGCACTTAGTACACTGGGTGCACTCACAGAATGACAAATACATCATCCAGAAAAGGTCAACAATGAGTTTTCATGCTAATTAATATCTGAATGCTTCTACATTGTCCAGAGGGAGTCAACAATGGTTTTCCATGCAAATAGATATCTGAATCTGGAAAAGCATCATACTTTATTAAGGAAGCTCATTGCATGATGAACTGCTTGCTGCAAGAACTCCTTAGATTTGTCAAGTACAAGCAGACTTAATGCATTCAGACGATCGTAAGTCGACCCACACTGGGCTCGGTATGAAGGAAGTGACCGAGTCAGGCACATGGGTCTGGAATAGCAGAGGTCAAGTACACCGGGCACCACCACACAAAAACACAGGGAAAGACAATTCAATGTAGACAACAGTTGATCAAGACCGGAAGTACTAAGATAACTTACTATTTCATGTTTATAAAAAACGAGACAGATATTTTTCAACTGAACATAAAATGAACTGATGCATTACGGGGGATGTTTTAAAGATCACGAAATCAGCCAATGCTATTCCATCCGATCCCTTTATGATGCAGCTGTTTCCCCCTCTGACATAATTTGTTAAGAGAAGAGGAGGTGATGTGCAGCTGTATTTGAAACGAAATAGCAAATTCCTTGCTTCGTTCGGTGCAGTAATAATTGGTTCGCATTTTTGCTGGGAGCCTTGACCACTGGTCGGCAATATTTTCTATGTTCAAAATATGTTCCAGGGCCCCTTTAAGATGATAGTGCACTTGGATGGAAAACACTCGTTGCAGCAAAGACCTTAGGATAACATTTTGTGCTTTGTGGCACCACTCATTGGAGGACAAAACCACAAACCAGAACACCTGTGAAAGGGAGGATGCAAACTCTTGAAAAAAATAAAGGGGGGGGGGGGGGGGAGGGAGTTATACAATGTAAACTCTGCTTTGGTGGGAAAGTCGTATTTGAACACTGCCACGCTATAGGCATAGCTCTGCCACATTGCCATATGAGAGGATATTCAGAAAGTTTGCCTGGAAGCCAAACTGTACGTTGAGGGAGACACCCTAATATAACTGGTCCTTGTTGAGGTTGAAATTGGAAGATTACTTGCACATAGTAGTTGATTCCAGAGGTATGTTACATGTCTAGCATAAAAAATTGGAGGACGCTTAAGCTTCGCCTTTGAGAGTAGAACATGATAGCTTGAGCACAATCTGGAGGATGTTTACGCAGTAACCTAACCAATCCAAATCATCCCTTGTATAGGTTTCACTTGTCCAGGCGCACCACTGTTGGCATGGTAGGAATGCTGGAAAAGGGCATTTGAACTTGTTTGTAGCGTAATTATGTTTTCCCGTACATTCGAATCAATCCGAGCTGCCATGTGTGTAGGCTGTAGTTAAGTCATAGTTTACAATTTTTTCTGACGGGTCTTACTTTGAGAAATGCAATTTTGTTCACTAATGCATCTGCGCCATGGCAGAAGCCTTGCGTGATCGGGGTTGTTCAAGATGATTTTAATGCTACGGCATTAAAATGACACAGGGCAATTGGGGCCGTCTAAGGTTTGCAGTTCGGATGGGGGGGGGGGGGGGGGGTAGGAGAAGGAACCTCTTCCTTTACTCCGTGCTGTAACCGGTGCCTACACAAAAGCGAAGAAAAGAACTTTCACTGTTATGGTACAAGTGCAGAAGGCAGGACAAGCACTCATGCCAGTTGAGTGAGATGTAATTTTAGACATGAAAAAGTGCCCAAAGAACTAAAAATAAGCTTCTTGAACAACAAACTTCAAATAAGATTCCAAAGCACTCATTTCATCTTTTTCTGTATTGTTTTTTGTCTGTGTGGACTTCCTGTAACGAAAAACCTTAGAAAAAAAAGGGTTTCTATGGTACAACAGTTAGCAATGATGCACACACAGAGGTCTTAAATGCTTACTTTCACAGCTTTGAGGTTCTGGTAGGCCCTGTAGCCTATCGAGATCACTGAGCAACAGTGAGGCCTGAGGGTCAGTGTAGCTCACTTCCTGCCACTGCACCTCTCGAGGGACAGCCACAAGGTGCCGGTAGCAACCGCTCATTGACAGCTCTCTGCAGCACAACACGCCAGTTCTCTGTTCTTCAAATGAGCAAGCCTACAGCAGTGTTCTCTCCTTCAATAGTGGTGTTGCGCCAAGCACAACACAAAAGGAATAGAATGCACAAACAGTGCCACTGCCCGCACTCTTTGTTTGTGTTCTGCTTGGCACCTTGGACACAACAATCATTCTACAGTAGTTACTATCCCAAGTTTCAGTTGTTTACTCTTTTCTGCAGTACGTATAACATACCTGCTATATTATAGATACTAGAGCATTTGCCACTATATGTTAGGTCATGCTAAGAGTAAATTACAGTGCAACCACAGATACCATAGCAGTTGATTCATAAAACCCTGTTTACATCAGCATAATTATCATTGCATCATCATCCTATCTAGGCTGACTGTGATGGGTAACCTCCTAGCAATCTATAGTTACCCTAGGATTGCAGCAATCAACTGCATTCCATGCCATAAAATTTCACAATCGATCCCCTCTGGTGTATTATCGCCTAAAGAAGAGAAATATGAACATAAGTAAAACCCATAAACTGCCTTTTTTATATTGTTAACAGCAAAAGTAAAGCAAAGCCTCCCACAACAAAATTCAGACATGTGGTCATTGTGTTAATGAAACATGTGACAACCTTTGGCTTGTGCTTACATAATCCAAAAAGGTACAAGGATGAAACAAGAGATGCTAAAAGCATTTTGGCTATGCCTGTGCCCAGTTCATATTTAATTATAAAGCGACCCTATAACACTTTTATATGTAATACACGAGGGAGTTCACTATGGAAGGCCACTGCCTCAAGAATAACTTGGGACAAAATTTTTTTGGATTCTTCAAATAAAAAAGCACTTTCGCTCTTTCATTCCAAAAAAGCATGCTGTAAGTAAAGGATGAATTTGAACATTTTCTCATCTGCAGCATTTTCTTTGAGCATGTTCGCTCACTTCTGATATGAGGGCTAGCAGCAGTGCCAGTCAATGAAAAAGATTTATGCATGGTTGGCCTGTACCCCCTGCTGACCACAATGACTATGCAGCACAAGATACTCCACCGTTGTGTTAAAGTCTGGCTTACATAAAACATGCAACGGCGAGTGTACTGGTGATTTTGGAAACATTGATATGCACTGCCAAGTAACGCAGTGTAGTGGGAACACTACAAGGCAAGTGATTGACTCCGGTACATGTTTGAAACAGCACTGGTCAACTACACTGGGTGGCACATGACATTAATGTAGGAGAAAACAACAAACAAATGATTGTTGATCAATGCCTGACATACTAAGGTAAGTTACTTTCTTGGCGTTTATGGCATGCATAGTATTCCTTTTATTTGTTAAATTTAAAGCAATGCTGTATACTACAGAGGGTGTTTCCAGCCAATAACCATGCCCTTCTCTTTGTCTATGTAATCGGTCCCCTTAGCTTCATAAATTGCCGAGAGCAGAGTGAGTGATTTCTCGCCATTTTTCACACAAAATTGCAAGTTTTGAATGTTCCATGCTGCGTACACAGCAATTATATTTGGCTCACATGCATTCAAAGAAGCCTCAACTATTCATCGGCAACATTTTCTGAAAATGCTTAAGAAGTACTGCAGGGCTCTTTCTACTTTAGTCGTGCATTTACAAAAAAACTAAGGGTGTGCGAATATTCGAAATTTCGAATACAAATAGAATGTTTTCCGTATTAGAGACGCGTTCAATTCGAAAAATGCATGCTCTAATATTCCCGAATATTCGAAATTGGCTGAATATTCGGCAAAAGCGGCAATTATTTGAGAGCGGCGACAAAGCACAAATGCACCAGTACCAAACGACAACTCACCACGATAACAAATCTTCACCCATCTGAGATCGGCATCGCGTGTAAAACAGTGCTACTGTAAACGTAGTACATGATCCAAGCGCACCACTGTTTCGTGCCAGTGTGGGAATGCGAAGTACATCGCGGCGACGCGAAGTGCGCTTCGCTTGATCAAACGAAAGCAGCATGCTGTCGCTGCGTTGATCTAACCCAGCACTTGCTACAGTCCTGTATAGTCAGAAGGGTGGGTACGAAGAACGCTCCGACGGCAAGGAAGCGCGCACGGTACAACAAGCGCCTCCGTGGTGGTGGCCACGCGATCAGTCAGCGCACTGCACGCAACTAGGCCGGGAGGACCGGCTCCATGCGGCATCGACTATGTTTTGATAACGAAACCACTAGCGGCGGCGCTTCTCGCGCCATAGAAGGCCGTTGTACGCGACACGCACATCAGACGGGCCGCTCGACGAAAGAGTCTGAATTTCTTCATGCTATGAAAAGATAAAGAAAAGGTCTTGTTGTGAGTTTTTTGCCGTTGTCACGTTGGAACAACAAGATCATGCATGACTTTGCATCGCCATCGCAAACATTTTTCTCCCGCCTAATAAAAGCACCCCCCAACTATAACCCCTGCAGACCCGCGAACGGCCATGTTGTGGCATTCCCACTTCACTACATCCACAATGTTCGGGCACCTTTTGCTGTGGCGATTTAAAAATCGCGTGTCTCGATAAAACTGCAGTGCGATGCGCAAGCAGCGGTAATATCTTTTACTCGCACTGCTGCATTCCTCCGCACTATCGCAGTTCCTTTCCACTGCACGCTACGGCGTGTTGCACAGGCTGACACTGCTAAGCCAAAGCATAGCCGGGGCGTGGTCTCCACGATTGCCACGATGCAATCTCGGATGTCGTGCTTTAACGTGTACGACTGAGAGGCTCAGCACAGATATGAGGGAGAATTGAGTGATGGTGAGCTGTTTTACATGCTGTTGCGGGAAACATTTATTTTCCCGTTACGGGCACCCGCGAACGTAACCAAACGCTGATGCGGCTGTGCGTCTCCAAGACTGCATCCGCGAGGATCACCGGCCTACACATCGTGTGCGTTGTTACAGGAGGGACTGCGGCAACATAGAAACTATGGAAACTATACGCGTGCCGAAGACCGCCGCATGCCGTTCGCTCCTTTTCTCACTGTTGACCGTTCAACAGTGTTGCCATTTTTCTGGTTTCCTGGCCCTGTGAGCTAACCAAGAGTTAATCGGAAGCGAAAGGCCATCGCATTGGAACAAAATGCAGCCACCATAAAGGCTGTCAACGTGGGTACCAAGCCGCATGGTACTGACGCTACACAGCTTTTCTTTTACTGTCCTTCAAATAAAATATCATCGCATGCGTGGCTCCAAGCGTTACGGCGAGTTGCAACGCCGTCTTTATTACACATTAAAATGTCTTGTTCAGCTTGAAAAAAGTTTTTGTAAAGTTTGCCCCACATGATAAACGCACGTAAGAAATGCATTTTTGGGAAAAAAAGTGTGTTTGTTACACTAGTAAATACGGAAATTTGCTTTCATAAGTCTCATCAATGTGGTGCAGCATATGTCATTAATATCGTTTGAAATTCAACTCTCTATTACTGCACGCACATTTGATATTCGGTTCGATATTTGAGGCCTATTTTTTGCCTTATTCATATTCAACAGTTTCAGAATTAGCACACACCTAAAGAAAAAACATAAATGTGTGGAAGAGGAATAAAAAAAAAAAAGAAAGCTTGTCACATGACAGTGAGATGGCATCCCTGTACAGTCTATCCTTGTAAAGCACTTGTAAACAACTGACAGTGAACAAACCTGTGCTTCTGTTCGCTGAAGGATTCCAGAGTGAGTCCATCTTCAGCCAGTATTTCTTTGTACCAATCGGCAACTGCACAAAAAAGCAGCACTGCAGCACACATTCACATTATGCCATCCTCCCTAACATATGGAAGGCCACATTGCTACAACACAAATCACAGTGCAGGTGCTGCACTTTGCTTTGTTATGCACTGTATTTTCTATATTACGGTCATCTACAGTATACTCTAAGCTAAAGAATGCTGCCTAGAGCTTGTGCACGATCCTTATACAGCAGGTCATGCTTATTAGAAGGGCGGAAGTGGTGACAGTTGGAAAAATTATGGGGATGCTATTTTCTGCATTCCATAAGATAGTGCAGTTCAATGTCACAGGTGGGGAGTGGAGCAATGGCAAAACACTCAGTAGATTTGAACCAACAAACAAAACAGGCATCCACAAACCAGTGACCTCTACCAACCAAGCGGCAAAGCAAATTCCAACAGAGAATACAGTACTCTCTCGATCTTAGGTCACTGCAAAAGCTTACACCATAACAGTAGGGAGCTTTCCTCCTTCAACGATATGCTAGCAACATCTATTCTGATTATATTTGGTCTTATTGCTGCAGCCATTACTTTTCATACTACCAAGCATTCTTGGGCAAGCTCTGCCCATCAACTTTGTTGATGGGGAGAGCTCGTCCCCATCAGCACTACTGTGTGGTATGATTGATGTCCTTTAAGGCTAAGCTGGTGTGCGCTGTGGTGCACATACCAGTTAGGTCAAGGCAATGGCTGATGTTTGTACCTCACTATAACTGACCATGCACTGGTAATTTCTCATGTAGTGTGCAAAGGCCACATTTATAGTGACCTGTAGCCATCCCTTAAGCACAATGCAAGCACGCACAGCTACCAATGAGTTATGCACCTTGTTTCTCAATAAAAAGACGACACAGCCTCTAGGTTACCTTCATTCTGTGGGTACCGCACACTGTGGCCAGGAAGTGGCAGCACCAGCGATTGCACACTAGCAGATGCCACGTCTTCTGGACTGGCTATCCTCGGCTCCTCTTCACTGCCCCCTGCAATTGCCAGTCATGACTGCCAATGAGCAACCAGGCCCTATACCTTTTCTCTTTTTTTTTGCTTCTCTTTGGCAAATTACCATCCAATGAAATATACCTACTATCTGCTAACGCAGATACATTTACATTTGTAACCTTTCTTTTTTCAGTAACCTGAAAAAAGAAAGGTTACAAATGTAAATATATGCAGGACATAACCATTTAGATTGCAGAATGCACTAGGGACGTCAGGCAACAGTTATGAAAAATGGAGGAAGAACACATAGCAAAATTGCAGGAAATTGGTAGAAACCTGAAAAAAAGTAGCCTTGCAAAGAAAGGTGTACAGACATGAAATGTTAAAAATGTAGTAAGGGCCATATAAATCGACGTGGGAGAAATCCTTGCAATGAAATCTTTTTAGGCTAGTGAGATGCCTTGTTCACTTTTTTACTTCAGTTCTTGTACAGGAAGCACAGATATTCATGGGGATATTACCTCCTAGCAGCACACCCGAAAACAGCCTATGCATGATGAGGCGGTCACCTGTACCTGTCATATAAAGCAATGGGTGTCCTGCAGCATGGTTTAACCCACGGCCTTAACAGGCCCCTTCAGTCAAGCTTGGCCACAGCTGAATCACAAACAGGTAGCCCACAAACAACTGGCAAAGTAGTACACAGTCAGGCTATAACAAGTGGCATGAGAGCACACAAACCAGGTGTCATGAGCAGATCCCCGGGGAGAACAGCGAGGCCGAATCGTTGCACCCGCCGTGACACGAGCCGGTTCCACACGTAACTCTGGTACCCATGCAGGTACAACAGACGCACATTCCTAGGAAGGGCAAGCAGGGCACCGAGGTAGTTTGTGGTGCCCCCCTTGGTCAGTGCACGCAATAACAACCCCTCGATGCAACCCCGGTGTGGCAGTTTTGCCAGGGCCTTTGCAGCGTCCTTTGACTTTGCCCACTCTTCTCGGCACTCTGCGAGAGCTCCTGCATACAATTATCATTCCGAGGAGTCAGATGGTCTCCTCACAATAACTGCCACTGTTAAAGGTCATCAGCTCTTCACGAATGTTATAACTAAAACCGCACATAACCAGGCAACATACTGTATTTGTCACTTCTGCACTCTTTCATTTAGCCACTAAGCCAAGACCAGTAATATAGAAAAAAATTAAGTTTGTGTGGTCACTAAAATCTCTCATGTCTATCATTTGTTGTCCCCAACCAGAAAAGCCATATAGCTTGATGTTTGGTTTTTCTTCTAATACACACATGAAGGAAGGAGTCAAAACAACGCTCTAGTGAGATGACACGAGCATTATTTGTCGATACATGGACACTGGAGAAGCACGTTTCCCTCTCCTGCATTGCAGGACATCACCTGTGCACAGATTGATACATGGTTATGTACTAGTCATAAGCACACATGGCTATGTACCTGGCCCCCCCTTAACCATGTAAGTGACTTCACTTTATCCAATACGCAGCACACAACGTCACCACTCAAGATGTGTCATGAAGCAAGGTAGAAAGAAAAATAAAAGAAACCAATACAAGGGAGAGAAAGTCTTCTTTTGCAGTGAAGTTTGCCTCCCGAAGGCATGGTAACAGGACTGTTCAATTTCTTCCAGCTCCTCCAATGATGAACTGATTTGAAAAATTATTTTGGCAGTATGCTCCCAAGATGGGGCATCTTACAATCTCCAGTGCAAAACTAAAATTTGGAATGCAGCCTTGTGTGGAGACCTTTAGAGAAGGAGGATGAATTGCGAAAGGCAAAGTCGGCACACGATACATAGAGCCTAATCAAGAGGCATTATTCAGCTACAAACCAAGGGCACCAGACAACACATCACAGTAAGCTCTCAAAAGAAAATGCATTACTTGCACAAGCTGCCTCAGGACACCATTTTGGGAAGTTTCTTTTACCGATCTACTCAAACTGCAAGGCAGTGAGAAAGCAAGAATGTTAGCACTACACTGGTAGTCAACATTATACAAAGCAGCTTTCCAATGTTCTTTTCATTGTTGTGCAGGATCTTGTATAGCAACTCATCTAAAACAAATAGAGTATCATAGAAGAATAAGCAAAGCTCTCCTAGTTCTATGACTGCACATAAGCAGAAGACGTACTAGCACAACGCAATGCAATGAACATCAGCAGCCTGTGAAAGATGGCCATAAGAATGGGATAGGAAAAGAATCCCTAAAACACAGGCATGTCGAGTTCCTCCCCAGTTCCCCTTGGCATCAAAGCAGAAGTGCCACAATACACAGACGATGCAAGGTGTACTTAGCTTCATATGTCCACTCTACTTTCTATACTGGCTTTTTGCGAACTTTTGCTGGAATTCAGTCCACATCGAGTGGCCATTCGGCATGACGAGGTAGCTGCACCAAGGGCACTTAAGAAACAAGACTTTGTGCCCGCATTATTTCTAACAAAGCCCAAGGTAAACACCACAAAAAGAAAGGTGATATACGGTCATTGTACATCTCTCTATGAGAGCCCATTTGTACTTTTGCATTTTACAACACTGTACTTACCGCCATCCCGTGGCTGAAGCACCAAGTCAACTGCTTCCTCGTAGCAGCCTTTGAGAAGAGCCCTGCAGAGAGACAATACCTACATTCAGTATAAACTAGAATTGGAGCTTTGTTGCTGGATGGCTGACGAAATAGTTTTAATCAGGCATGTAATTTATCATTACATGGAGGAAATGAATACTGCATGCATATCCTCATGACAACAGAGTGTATTACACATGCATTTGAGCCACACTCAATGGCTTCATGTTGAAATAAAAAGCCTGCACAAACAATAACTACAATAACTTCGCAGTTAATGCAAGCATGAACAAATGCAGAATAGTTCAGATGCTACAAAGGCAATTTGTTCACATATGTGCACAGGAATATGTAAGCGAAGGTGGTGTACCAAAACCTCGTATGGTGATGTCACATTGTTTTCTTTTTATACTTTTGCTTTTTTAATTTATTGAAACTTGCCATGTTAAGTCTCTGGCTCCCTCTGAAGACAATGTAATGCATTTTTTACTGAGAAGAAATTGTGTAGACACTGGCAAATCCCGTCAAAATCCATGATTTCAAGGCAGTGTCATCCCATGTATTTTCCTTTTGCAGGATTTCTGGGTTACCAATTTCACCTTCTGGCATGGTATTTTTGGTCTTGTTGAAAGGTAGCTTAATAACAACAGTGATGCAGTTCTTCTCTTTGGCCGGATCATTCTTTCATTAATGTTACCATTTGAAAGTCAGCACTTGTGCGCAGATACTTCATTTGCCATTTTTGGCGCACACTTTTTTTTATCAGCTACAAACATACACCAACAAACACAGTCTTTAATCCTCTTCAAGAGCAGCGGGTGATTTCATGAGAGAAGCTTGCACATTTCAGGGTTGTCACCAATTGTAGATCAATGCAATGCATAAATGCAAGAGAAGCAGCACTCACCGACCAATCTGGTGGGTAGCCACCGACGTGGTGCCAAAACGTTGCGTGCCATAGTAGTTCAGAAAACCATTCTCTGACAGTGACTTCATTGCCTCCTCGTGGTCAGCTGTCGTGCCATCCACGTCCCTGAAAAGCAACGGTGCAGGGCAAAAATTAGAATGCAATGTGCATGACTGGCAAGCTATGCAGACACATTACTCAGGTAGACAGAGAACATATTACAGTCCATGGCTGTCGTTACCTTAACAGCTGTGGTAGCGTGAATGTTATCTAATTCAATCCCGTCATACTGGCGCACACTTGCTCTAAAATGGTTCAGCAGGCATTGCACATAACAGAAATCACATTCCATCAGTCACCACAAACATGCTGCAAAATGCAGGATGCATAAGTCTGAAGAAGTGCCAAATCTGTTGATATAGTGGGATCTCTTAATACAGCGAATAGACATAAAACTTGAAGAGCCCTGTTAGAAATTTTTACAGTCCATCTTGCATGATCAACAAATGGCAGTACAGTTAAAACTTGTGACAAAGTCGTAGATGGCACAAAAATACATTCGTCATATTTCATTTGATATTCACTTGAAGCAAGTACTGGTTTATCATCATTAGCAGTAGCAACACTATAATCATATGCTGATTTATGTCCATTGCAGGATGCAGGCAGGCCTCTCCCAGCAGTCTATTACCCCCCTCTTGTGCAAGCTGACACCATTTCATTCCTGCAAGTTTGTCGATTTCCTCACACCACATAATTTTCTGCTGTCTTGAAGCGACATCTACTTTTCCTTCCCAACCAATCTGTGAATGCAATAGAATAGACCATGAGACCATGTTGTCTTACGCATTAAATGTCCTGTCCAAAACCCTATGCTTTTACCCGGTTTCTCCCCTCTTTACTCTGAAATCTACAATGAAGAGAATACCAATTTTTCCTATAATACTACTAAAGTACTCTTTCACAATTACAAGGACACTGCTCTTGATGTCAGATGCTGTTTCATAAGTGAAAATAAGCGTACCAACTCGTCATGATGTCATAGACTCTTTCAGCACCTGCTGGTGCTTACAAATTTCTTTATTAATAAAAATGAATTGCACTGAGTTATAAGGTTGCCAGAGACTTAACATTGCAAGTTTAAGGAATGTTTATTTAGCCAATGCCGGCAAAATTTGAAATGAAAAGACACTTTGAAATCTGCAGCTTTGACATTCATTTCCTCTTCTAATAATGATGAAATTAATTACAATAGCATTCACACAGAACAATTCACCAGTCTCAACCAATATGTACTTTCACTTTAGTGTTCCTTCAACAATATGCCTGTTATAATTCGTTCTGTTGCGCTCTGCATGATACTCGCCTTGATATTTCTGCCCCCTGTAAGTACTGGCAAAAAGCAATGATTGTACACTGTTTTATTTTTCTTTCTTCTTCTTCTTTTTTTTTTTATAAAACTGGGTCATGACCATAATGCATACCATATGCACTTCAGCACATCTTTATGTTTCTGCAAGTATCCTTCTCATGATCAGGGTCCTCAACTAATTTGTCAGCATAAAAAAACTCAACACTGCTTCCACAGGCTAACTACCATTATTACATGCTGCACTAAGTGCAGCATGTAATAAGTGCAGCATTATAACATGCGACACTGAAGATTGATAGTAATAACAGGGACAAAACAGAACTATACTGGAATGGCTTAAAGCATGAGGTTTGTCAGAAAAAAAATCACAAATCGCAGACACTGCTCTATTGACTGACCCATACGATTCCGATGACTCAATTTTTTTCAGTACCATGCAGCACAGTTTAGGTTGTAAGCCTTGTGAAGTGACAAAACCATGTTTGTGTTCCCAGTAACACATTACCTGAGGACAATGGTAAACCGGTTCCCTTGCAGGTCGCCTAGCTTTATGGCTGCATCTTCAAACCTGCACAGAATAGACGTTGTCATACACTACTTTCCTGAGAAGCCATAAGCCATGTTCAATTCATGATTTTGCATTTAGTGGTGCTATTGAAAGTGTGACTAATAACATTTTGCTGCAAGAGTTAGTTCCTTATCATAACAACTTCTGGCACTTTACGTGCCAAAGCCACTATATATTTACTAGGCAGGCCAGAGTGGATTGCTCCAAATATTTCGACCACCTGGGGTTTTTAACATGCACTAAAAACGTACAGTATATGAGCTTCTAGCATTTTCACATCCATCAAAAACACGCCTGCCGCACGCAGGATCCAAACCCACATCCTTCAAATCAGCAGCTGAGTGCCATAACAGTCGTACCATTGCAGCGTACAGTTTACCATCATGGTAAAAGACGAAACACAGATACCTATAGGAACGAAACTTCATTTCACATTTGTAATTGCCCTCTCTTCTCATCACAGCCACCGTGACATCAGTTGTGCGTACTAGTTTTCTTCCATAGATGTGAATAACCAACTGGGCTACGTGTCTCAAATGTTTATTGTGTGCCATGACACTCTTTATAGTAGTTCACAGGTTTCCATTGTTCATACTCTAATGGAACTGCAGTGCCACATTATTGCTCTGACACACTTTTAGACAGCAGCTATGCCAATTTCATCAGGCAACAAGTACTTAAGCATAGAAAGAAATCTTGCACGTCTGCATTGTACATAGATTAGATAGTTATGTATTCTTAATCTTTCCATATTGCTTTTTTTTTTGCTTGTGCTTGTTTACTAGTTGGTACCTTCACCTTGTTGTTGCTTTGTATAGATCCTCCTTGTACAGAATTCTTGATACCTACACACTTATTATTTTTTGTTTGTACTTTTCCCCTCCTGCCTGGGCCTTTTAAGGCCTGCAGTATTCCTAAATAAATAAATAAATAAATAAATAAATAAATAAATAAATAAATAAATAAACAAGTGCCATGCAGCCATATAGGTTGTAATCATAAATACAGGTAATACATAAATACATAAATACACAAATACATAAATACATAATTGACTGCTGGTGTTTTATGTCCCAAAACCACGACATGATCATCAGAGGCTGTAGTGGACGGCTCCGGAAATCTTTATCCCCAGGGGTTGTTTAACGTGCACTGACATCGCACAGTACATGGGTCTCTGGCATTTTTGCCTCCATTGAAATACTACAGCCACCGTGGGCAGGATTCAATCCCGCAACCCTCAAATCAGCAGCCGAGTGCCACAGCCGCTAGACCACCAGTGGCAGGGAAATAGGCAACAAAAAACTTCAAGTTGGACACAGCAAAGAAACATGCACTTATTAAGAGAGGCCCACCATTGCTGCAGTCATATATTTACACAGTACTGACATGCCCAAAAGACTACATAAGATGTAGTTGAGGTTTGTCATGCATTTAAAAGAGCAATAGCTTAAATTCTGGGGTTTTACACGCCAGAGCTACAATCCAATTACAAGGCATGCTAAGGTGGGGGTCTCTGGATTTTCACATGGTGCTCCTATTTGAATGCAGCCACAACTGCCAGTATCAAACCCACAGCTTTGAGCTTAGCACTAGGCTACCACTGCGGGTTAAAAAAGATCAGTGAACATGTCAGTACGCCTTGAATCTGAAAATTATTGAAAGTGTTACCAAAGGTGCGCAGTCAGCTTGTTCGGGAATTTTATGCGCTTGTCATTTCTGTTCTGTAGGTGTGCATGCATGTTCTTCGGGCACCAAAATACTGGTAGTTATGCATGCATTTGTCTGCATCTTCTCCGTCTCCAGGAACTTATGTACTTTCTTGATAAACTGTGCCCACTGCAGGTTGGTCAAAACATGATAGCGGGCAGTGCTGCCTCCATAGTGGGACATGTCCCACTAGCTATGTGCAGTACAGCAAATGCTACGCTTAGCGCCCGTTCGTAAGTAATGAAAGTCGATAACATGTTTTGGAGGTATGAACGACTCACCCATCGCATGTTGCTATGCTTGCCATAAGAAACCTACTTAGTTTGCACAGTACAACAGGCTGTCACATATGGTCAGCGGAGGAGCCCCTTTTAGTTCTGTTTTCTAGTTGGCTAATGCAACACATGGCTTTCGCTGCATTGCAGAGTTGGTGAGATAACATCTAAACACAATACCAGCCCTCATTCCACAATGTGAACCTGTATCCCATGTGCATGTGCTTTCTGCTGTTCCTGCTGTAACTGCTTGTTTAGTTATTTCCAATCCATCCATCTTACTTCACAGTGAAAAAAGAACATCAACTGTTCTTTCCAAGTGCTAACACAGAACTGATCATGCGCCTTTCTGAGCACCAAGCTATGTCTGACGCTAGAACCATTTGCTTTGCGCTGTGCTACTGGTGCAAGGTGGCACCACGACAGCTTTGCAAATGACATCATCCACAGTACCACTCCCACATTGTGGCCTAGGTCATCTATCATCCACCATGACGCCTGCGCTGCTGACCCAATTCTCGGCACTTGGCCAACTTTTATCACCAGGTTTCATACATCCAAACTGTGAATCTTCAATATGGGAGATATACGCACAAAAGACGATACAAGGAGGGAAAAGTGACCAGCCTACGTGATGTTGCCCACCCAAAGCCCCTGTCTTCGGTTTATTTCCAGTAGCTTTTTCGCTGGCAGCCGGTGGCAAGAGACCCGTTGGCAGGTTTTCGCACGTTTGTCCTTGGTTCCCGCATACCCCAAACATGATGGACGCATCCTGCAAAAAAATACAAGTCCACTGTGTGTATGCTGTTCGACACGAGAGAAATCACTCAAACATGGCTGGATAGAAAAGCTCTTGAACTCTCCAAGATATCCTAGCTTGGTTGGTTCAAACAACTTCAGCCATACAGCACTTGGAAGGTAGTGAATAGTGTTTCAACATCAATGATCTGAGAGTGAACAGTACACTCGAGCCTCATGACTACAGGTGATAACCTAAGAATTCAGGGGACAAATATACCAGCATCTGAATGAAACAAAAATTAGGCTGTGTAATTCATATGACTGATAAATGGTCACATGAACACCTCTGTCACATGAACAAATTTAATGTCATTTTCAGCAAGTGCACTTGAGCACTAGTGTCATTTGTAGGCTATCATGCAAAAATGTAGAGTAAAAATGACCGCTGAATGCGCTCACAAGCAGGTTTATTTGGCAAACCCACGGCTGTCTCAAGTCTGCACCCTCAGTAGCAATGGCTGAAAACAAAGTAAACTGAAAACAGAGTCAGTAGTACTTGTAAGCTATCGTTTTTGTTATTGAAAACGTTATGTAATAAAATGTAGATACTACAAAAAATAATCTAAGATATTTTCTCTCAGTCCATCATCTATACCATGCAGTGGCTGTAATGTTATTTAGCTACTACTGTCATTTGCTGGTGTTAATATGATAATTATAGCATGCTATTATCTAGCAAATATTGCCAAAGGCAAAAAATATGTGCTCATTGATTCATCTATTGCTATTACCATCATTTCCAAAGGAACTATTTTTTTTTTTTTTAGCTCATGCAGCAGCACTTTGCCAGAGTGACATATAATGTGCGAAAGTGCACTTCATACCACAGTTGCCTATGTGAAGAGGCTATTAGAGCAACAATGGGTAGGGATTCAATAGAAGCTGAGGATGACAAAGAATTAGATGGTGTGATGAAATTAAGAAATTTGAATGCATAAAATTGGATCATTTCATGCCAGACAGGAGAGGAATCGGGGCTACTATAGTTTTTTGGGAGAGGTCTCCATCCTGCAGTGATCATAATATAGGCTGCTGATGAGAATTCTAGATATGGTACCCAATTAACTCATGCTACAAAATCATAGTAAAACATATTAAAATTAAATTGTGGTGTCTTATGTGCCAAAACCACAATATGATTATGGGGCCTGCTGTAGGGGCGGACTATGAATCAATTATTTTACATCTGGGGTTCTTTCATGTGCACTTAGATGTGAGTACACAGACATTCATGTGTTTAGCCCCGCCATCGAAATGCGGTCACTAGTTGTCAAATCCATGTCCTCAAGGCCTGTGTGCCTCAGGTTTGCTGCAGTTCTGTCACCAGTTGTGCGGTACCTCATGCTTGTTAAGTAATGCCTGCTGTGTTACGATTGTGTGTTTGATTTGTCTTGCTTCACGCTACAGACACCAAGTGTTCCCACAGTCTCAAGGCATAAGGACATTTCTTTGTGCAAGCTCCAAAAGGCTGTCACTACTGCGTCCACATAGCAGTGAAAGAGAGGGTTTACACAACGGACTGGATGTAAAGACAGCCTGTCCACTCAATGCTATCATACCCAAGAAATGTGGCTATCCGGTTGACGGCTTCGATAGTGTCCATGTTCTCCTTGTACAAGACAAAGGTGGTGTAGCTTGGTCGGCCTGAAGGCCATGGCGTGGCACGCCGCCGCTGTGCCGTCGAACGGCTCACGCGCACCGTGCCATCTGTTGTTGTGTGACTCTCCAGGTGAGGCCAGTGGGCACGGATCCAGGCGTGTACCTGGCCACGTTGCTCTTTGCTCAGTCCAGTCACAGGAATGACCACAGGCTCAGTGCGTTGGCCATCAGCTAGCAACTCCAAGTGCTCCTTCGCCTCGGTGCTTACATTATCGTCCGCCCAACTCGTGTCCGGCTTCGGCTCGGGTGGAGGTTCCAGCGTTTCCAGTCGCACTATGCGTCCAGACGGGTCGATCTCGTTCACTAGGAAGTCTGAATACCTGCAAGTAGCATAATAAAAGAAGAGTAAGCTATGCTCTTGTTCAGTTTGCGCCCATTTAATTAGCGGATCCACACGAATGCTCAGTAAGAAAAGGGGAAAGAGAAATGGTGGGGGGCGAAGGCGCCAGACCTAGTGTTGTAACTTATTTTACAAGCAACAGATGGACCCGCATACGTCTCACTTGAAATGACGACAACAAGCCCTGAAAACGCTCCAAATAAAATGAGCAAACAGTTTAACAACTCAAAATAGAAACGCACATCAGCTGTAGTTTCAGGCGCAGTAAGATATGCAAATGATCGTGCCTCCTGTTGCGCACTGCGATGACAAGACCTGAGCGATCATCGGCGAGTAGCGAAAATACAACCCATACCCCACAAGGACTTTCGAATGGAACTTCTACTCAAACTAAGTCACACACCTTAACGAATATCGCACAAATAAGAAGATCCGTTATTAGCGCTAAAGTATATCAAGCAAGCGAAAGTAGCTGTGCATATTAGGCTGTCGTTTACAGCATTTAGCTGTGTCTAAGCATGTTGCACGTCGATGGTGCCGCAGTTCCGGTGATGCATCTAATTATGCGCTCATTTTTTGTTGGTATAACGCAGTTCAGCGTGTACCGTCCGCAAAAAGTTGATGGCAGCTCATAGCGCATCAGCAGATCGCTTTCTAGACATCTCACCTTTGTTT
This sequence comes from Hyalomma asiaticum, assembly GCA_013339685.2. Classification (NCBI taxonomy): domain Eukaryota; kingdom Metazoa; phylum Arthropoda; class Arachnida; order Ixodida; family Ixodidae; genus Hyalomma; species Hyalomma asiaticum. Next base: position 78,902,143 of record CM023486.1, on the reverse strand, counting down.
CAATACGCCATTAAAGCCGTTGTGTTTCCCGACGAATTCTGTGATGCCGACTGCCTCCTCGAATCCAACTCGTCGTTTCTTTGAAGAGCTCACGTCCTCATTGTCGGCTGACATGGTAAACAACAGCAGCGGCGGACAACCGGACGCGCGGCAGACAGCACGGAAAGCATGCGCTTAGAGATGGCTTGGCTTGGCTTGCTGCTTGGCTTAGCTGTTTGCGTCAGTAACTAGCCGCGAATTGCGTTCACTCCACCTCTTCTGTTTTAATTCATGCTAATTTTAACTCTACAATGGCATCAAAATATGAATATTTGGGCTAAAAGCATAGGTAATGAAATACATTCTTTAATACATGATCGCCTCAACGTTGCCTACGTCGCTTGGCCATTTTATGGTGTCGTACTAGTAGTCGTAGCGTCGTCAAACGCGCGACCCCCTTTGCATTAAACCAATTAAACTCCGGCAGCTGGGCACGGCTTCATCTCGGGCGATGCCGACATTTACGGATGCCACAACCAAGTCGGCCACAACAGTGCAACAGAGCGTTGGTAACAGCAGCCAGCGTCACCCTCCTTTTTTTCTTCTGTGTGTCGGTCGAACCCACGACCTCCTCTTTAAGAGGGGGCCGTGGTCGAACCTCGATCTCGCGTGAAGAAGCTGCGAGCAACGGATACATTCGTCATTTGCGGCTATACTTTTCTTTTTTTTTTTTTTTTCCCGCAGCTTCTTGCTCAATAAGACGATGCTAACTAATCGCCCGGGTCGGTAGAGCGTTAGGCTTTTAACCTAACGGTCCAGGGTTCGAGCCCCTGCTCGGGCGTTTTTTTTTTTTTACCTTTATTTTTTAGGGTGATTTTCATTCGTCATTTTCTGTCACGTTCTTTTTTTGTTGTTGTTTTAGTGCTGCTGTGGTCAGGGAAAAGCATATATATATATATATATATATATATATATATATATATATATATATATATATATATATATATATATATGCGGCCAGTACGGAGGGGGCAAGGGGCACGCACCCCCCCCCGGTGTACGTGCCTAGGGGGGCGATGCTCGCTGCTCACTCCCCTGACTCTCCAACCGAAGAAATTTAAAGAGCCACGGCGGTAGGATACTGTGGACAGAGCTTAGCTGAAAAGCATGCATAGGAGAGCTTTCCAGCATTTCATGGAAAAATAGCCGAAGAAATTCATGTTAATAAAATGAAAGTGTATTCGTATAAAAAACATTGCTGAACACACGTTCCTTACGCCAGATATACATATAAATATGTATCAGATGTGTATCAGTATAAAGATTATGGAATAGCAATGTAGTACCTGTGTGTCTGGTCTTTGTCCGCGTCCTTGAAACGCGTTCCCACCAGTGTAATGTAGCAGTCCACTAATGAAATAGACATGAAACAAATAACAAAATATGGTGGGTTTCCTATGAAGCATGATTACGTTACCCTTTTGTCAAAGTGCTTGGTAATTAAGTAAAACAACCTAGCCATATCAGGCTAATAGGTCAGACAAACAAAAATTTTTACTTCCTTGAGTGTGTAAATGACTTCCCAGCCATGGGAGACACCCTTGTTGGATGTAAAGATACACCCCTTGCTTGTGGAGGTTGTACTTTTCGATAACGCTGCGAATCGTACAGCTAGCATTTGATTGACATCGCAGGAACATCGCACATATGGTTTAGAAGATATAATTAGTAACGGGGACGGGCACTGCACAAGCACACGCAAACATTCACTCAACCATTTCAAAACGATGCACAACATACAACGCTCGCCTATCACAACCGTGATTCTTGACCTGCCAAATGTAGTGCCAGCGGAGAAATTACTGTTCTGCACAATGACAAAATAAGAATTCACAGAACAGCTGCCACTTTAGGATAGACTAACTGGTGTAGCCGTGCACCACACGCATCGGTTAATCTAAACCCGCCTGTTCAACGGAAACTGCCTAAAAAAGAAAAAAAAAATCTCTTTCGCATTTACACCCTCAAGGGTGTAAATTTTTTTGCTACCTATACTGATACGAAGTAAAAAGGATATTTAAAGAATCCCTGAGTCACAAGTTCTGTGCTTTAATAGTTATCGAAAGCCCTAGCTCGCTTACTAAGCTAGGTATATACTATTAGCATATTGATACAAATTTAACAAGCAAGGTTAGTAGAACAATGGAACAATCGAAGACTGATACAGCACTATTAAGACTGATAGCAAAGCTTATTAGACTAATACAATCTCTATTAAAATTTTTTCTAGGGCATGCGCCTAATCATGGTGTGGACGTCGCACTAAAGTAACGTTACGATGTGAATTGCCGTCACGTGAAATATTCGAAGCAGCGCGCGCACAATCGAACACACGTGCTTTATGATCTATGCAGGCAAGCACCTAACGCGTCATTAAAGAAGCAGTCGATTAACGCAAGTGCATTTCGCCGCCAATGAAAAATGGTCTGCCGCAACAATACTCATAACCTTAACGCCCCGCGCCCGCTACTTTCATGCCACAAATACGGCGTGCGCACTATCAGCATATGCGTGACTCCCCAAAGGGTGCTACTGTTCTTAGAGTACGCCGTGGGTATAAGAACCATGGAATACCCCCGTGCGTCCAGAAGGAGTTGCTGCACGATGACTTTTAAACCACGTGAGGCACATTTGCCTCAGAAATCGGGCCGCAAATTTTTCTTTGATCCGTCACTTACGAGCGGAAGTTATGCTCTGCCAGAACACGCGCGCCTCGGGGCAACAGGTGCTTTCCTAACGAGAATAAGAAAATTCTGTTGTTTCTCACTTTGGTACCTTTGCTGCGTTGTTGAAAAGAGCACGGAAGTGGAAACGGGAACTCAAATGTTTGCAGCAGATAACGCGCATTGTAATGTTACGTCCTGTTAGCGCTTTCTTTTGTTTCCATTTATGTTTTCGGTTAGAAAACGACATATCGCGGACATCATCACAGAACTTTCAACATTTTGCCCATCTCCCATTGTGGGTACGTGCCATATTGTACGATCATCGTGATCGTTTTTGTCGCGCGCATGATCCGAACGAGAAGGACAAAGGACAAGGGGCGCACCACGACGTTGGTCCGCCTGCGCGGCTTATACGAGTGCTATGTGCGCAGAACTGAAAGATGCCGGGCAAGTTGTTGTCAGGACATCGGACACGGGAGGCCACGACGACAAGCACGTGAGATATTTTAGCATATCAGACGAGGCGTTAGTCGATACAGCTGCGTTTCTGTCGTTATGCTGCCTCCGTTAGACGAGTTCCCAACAGAACATTTTTTCACCAAACCTTGGCCATATATGTCATGGCCAACAACGGGCGCCAAAACCTGACCTTTGTATATATATTGCTTCGTGCGCGTATCTGGCGCCATATACTGGCCTAGCTGTTCCACGTACAAATGACGTCCCAGTTTCGTAGTGCCGTGACGTCAAGCTATAGCAAGGTCATAAACATGTCGAATGCATAGGTACAGTTGTTTTGATGCGCATTAGTGCATGCAGCAGTAGCGCACTCAGGATCTCTGCCAGGGGGGGGGGGGGGCTTCAATTTTTCATGAAGGGCCGGGCATGCGATTACACAGTTGTTGCGTGTGTAAAAAAAGTAAATAAAATGCCAAATAATAGTAAGATCAATGATGATGATGACGATTTTTATTATTTTTTTCGGCGTTTTGCAGAGACAATAGCGCCACATTCTTCTAGGACATATGAGCAGTTACGGAGTGGGAGGGGCCGTTAGGTCGGCCTCAAGGGGGGGGGGGGGGGTTACAACCCCCGAACCCCCCCCCCCCCCCCCCCTTGTCGGTGCGCCACTGGTATATATAGTTAATATATAGAATGCGACATATAAGACGGCGACGTCCACAGCCCAAGATGACGGTGAGACGGATCCGTAAAATAATTCCTATATCGAATATTCTTGATTGGCACTGCGTCGGATTATCACTGTTGATAACCTAACTTATTTATGTAATGCATCAGCTGGATTATAGTAAATTCCTATGCTAACTTGGCCGATGTTATACCTGACAGGAAAAATTTGATTATGTGAGACCACTGCTGCTGTGACCATGCCTTATAATTGTTCCAATTTGGATGGCATATTGATTTAGGCCTCAGTGAACAGACCGAGGGTTCCGTATATACTATATATGCGCAGGTCGAACCACCGCCTGGGAAAGACGAGAGCTTGGACGATCCTCCTGCCAGTCACATTGACCGTACCTTTCATCTCTCCCAAATCACCCATTACAGCAGTTCTGACGATGTAAGCATGTGCCATGTTACAAAAGTATATAGTGGGGCTGTACTAATCAGTTCGTTTGGGCTTAGAGAAAAATGTACTGCTCAAAAATAGAGAAGCACACGTAGACACATGTTCCCGGCCTCATTCTGCTTTAGCGCAGCGTCCATACGGGCCCCTCACTTAAATATTAGAAATTATTGAACGAGATCCTGAGGGAGCCTAGGGGTAGCGCCAGGGTACAGTAGCCAGGGTGCCTTGTAAGAAATATAAATATGTGACTATACAGTACTAGTGTTCTCCCCCAAAGATTTTGAGCGGTGGATATCTTACAAACTAGATGGGAGGGGAGGGTGCGCGGTGTTGCGCGCGCACTTGCCATTTTTGGTTCCTAAGGCAGGCATTTAATTTCAAAAGGGCCAGCGGCGCCCGGGCGTCGGAGCGGTGTACCGCCGCCCACCGCGGGGATAACCAGGCGGTTAGACGCCGACCTTTTCACAGGAGGGCCAGAAAGAGCGCCTCCATTTTTTTCTGTGACAAGGGGGTACAAACGTTGACGTCACAGACTCGATCGGCAATGCTTTTTTGCGGGTCACAATATTTAGCACATCCCAGGTGGGTGGTGTGTAATATAATCAAGAGTTCGACAAACTATCGTGTGGCGAGGAGTGAACATACATGTTGCACCATTGTGAACAGGAAACCCGTATGCGTGTTTCGAAAAAGTGTAGGTATCTTGCACTAAAATGCAGATTCTAGTTAAGGAAGTGAAGAAAATAGGGTGAAGAGTGCAGGGTAACCGTCTCTCAATGAGGACACCTCAACCGATCCACGCAGGGGGTTATAAAGGGACAGAGAAAGCCATGGGTGTGCGTGTGCGTGTGTGTGTGTGAGAGAGAGAGAGAGGGGCGAAGGGAATATGACAGCGCCCGGCCCTCACCCCCCAACTGTCATTTGAACTGCGGCAGTGATTGCGGTCATTGTTAGGGCGAACGTGCCGTACAGACCGGTAAGCACAACTGTGAATTAAAAACAAAAAGAAGGACCTATATTCAACCTCGTACTTTGCTCGCACACGTGTTAATTACTTTAATTACTGCAACAACATTGCCTTTTTACTGCCTCATTCCATTCTCTTTTGTTTTTCCTCTAACCGCGTGCAACAGCAGTCGTCCAACGAGCACCTCACGCGCAAGCCACGCCTCAGCTGGACTTCGCTCGCCCTGGCCGGCTTCGTGGCGACCGTGGTGGGAGCGCTCATCGCGCTCGCCGTCACGCATATGCGCAGCCACAAGCAGCATAGCCTGCAGAGCCTACCCCTGGAGTCCAACAACAAGCTGGGGTCAGAAGAGCGAAACTCCACGACGCCATACGATGACGCGGACGCCTGGGCAGACGCCGGCGCCGCCGCCAGAAGGAACGACAACTTCAACGGCACGGATCAAGCCATCATGTTCGTTCTCAACATAGACTAGCTGTATGCACCTGTATATGCAGACTGTCGCTCATGGCGGGGAGACTCTAATCCGTATAAACGTCGTCATAAGCGCATTTCTTGATGATGAAACAAAATGAACTACGTCGGCGTATCTTTGAATTTTGTGTGTCGTGCGTATCATTACGCGGATCCCGTACTCCGAAAGGAAGATACCTCCAAGGAAGTCCCGTTCAACGAGATAATATGTAGTAACAATATCGTGGTCTCAATTAGCTAGTCGCGGAATTTAAACCTAACCGACATTCGAGATTTTATTTTTAAGTTGTAGTTTTAATTCAGCGATTTCTTGTAAAATAGGTCGTGAGTACTGTGCCAGCTTCCTTCAGTCAATAAATGTATTTAACATATATTTCCCCTTTCAATTTTTATAACAATCGTTGATGACTTGTAGGAGAGAATACAGGATTTTTCCAAGAGGAAGGTAAGCTCTGGGAAGCCGGAACATGGGGCAGCAACGCCTCAGAAACTGGAGGCCGGAGGTGGGGGTCAGGACATCCGCACCCGCCTTCTAGATCCGCCATTGGTGACTTGTTAGGTACGAGGAGGAGGAACAATCTATACCAGTAGAGGCGGTGTTGGATGAAGCAGAGAAGCCCACCCGGGATAGTGTCGCTACCTTTGGCCCTATCCAGGATCATGTCCTGGACCTCGGATGCCAAGCAGCACACGGCAGCCTCCTGCTGCCCCTTACTATTAATGCTAAGGGATAGATAGGGAGTGTTGAGCACGCTGCCACATAACGTGGCCGAGAATAGCTTTCTATTGCAGAAAAGACATGCATTAGGGTAGTGTACTCTTCAGAGGAAGCAAAGGAGGCCGGCATTGCCCCGCCATGGAGGTCTAGCGGCTATGGCACTCGGCTGCTGAGCCGAAGGTCGCGGATCGAATTCCAGCCACGGCGGCTGCATTTCAATGGAGGCGAAATGTTGAAACACGTGTACTGTACGGCGTCTCTAATAATCGTGTCTGGTTTTGGTAGGTAAAACCCAAGAAATCAATTCAGAGGCCGCTATTGCATTAGCGATATCCCTCCGATATCACTAAGATTGTTAGTGATCCAAAACTGTCATACGTAACTTCAGTGTAGGTCGAAACTAGAAGAGAAGGTCAGGGGAAGATGGAGGCTTGGATCGATGAACAGATGCTGAATCGATGAACAAATGAACTTGGCGCCATACACTTAGACGAAATGTTGTTGCAATTATTACTAAAATCTCCAAGTACGAATTCCCAGCTGTAAAAATTTCCTTTGTCTGATTTTGGCACCTACGAACACTGGATGCAGACTGACGACATGTGGAACTTCAATCACAAGCTTAATTTCAAACTGCACACCATCTTGCCCCAAGTTCCAAAGTAAATGACGGAGTGGTGCAGTGTGCATCCCTGGGTGACATTTTCATAGATCAAAAAAGAAAGAGCAAGAACAAGTTATGAACCTGCATTTTTCTTTATTGGCAGAGCACAGAAACATGCTACACGACAAAGCGCTTCAGCTGCACGGCACTTTTGCATCGTGTCTCTCATTAGCTTCATGGCAAGGGGGGGCCAGTATCAAAAATATGACCGTAGGTAGTTGGACCAGCTGTTGATTCCTCAATCAAATTGGCGAACAGTGCAGAAGCCTGTTTTGCTTGACAGCTATGACAGAAACAATGCCACGGCAGCTCCCAGTGCCACATACTGTAACGTCGAACACACACCCCTAAGATATAGCCTGCAGAGTTTCTTATCTCATGCAAATAACTACCTTCTCACCATTCAACCAAGTTGATTTTTTGACAATCTGCACTGAAACCTCGAGAAAGCACTCTTCAGTGAGGTATATACAAAAACTGAAATTTAGCTAGAGTTACAACAGCGAATATTTTCAAGCTGGGTGGGGGGGGGGGCAGGGCAGATCATGAACTGTCTGCAACAAACAGCGTTTCTTGAATATACTCGTGGCTCACAGCTGGCTTTAAAATCGGGCAGCTGCTCCATTGCAACTTTATGTCAATTATTGGCAAGTTTGTTTTTCAAAAACCCGTACATCTGCTATGGGAAAACTGACCTGCATCCTTCAGTAAGAAGAGACAAAGAAGAAAGAAAATGCAGCCGGCAGCATTACATTCATGTACTTTATTGTTTTACCATATGGTTATCAAGCAATATGAGCTTTCTCATGGGTACTTGAATGTTTTGTCTAGCCACTCCTGTTTAAGTGGTCACTGCAAAAGCTAAGATTGTTAGTGACCTTACAGAAAAAAATGGCACTACTTTTATCCCGCTACAGTGAACCAAAATATGCATTAAAAATGTACGTTATACGTTAGATCTGTCATAGGTCACAAGTCCTGAAGTACTCCTGACCTTTCTAAACAAGCATTGCAGCCAGTAGAAGAAGCAGAATTTTCATAAGCTTTCAAAAGTTCAAAGGCAAGTGACACAATTCAGAAAGCCAAAACCCTAGCAGAGAAAAGCAATGGTGCAATTATGAAACTAACGAGGTTCCAATGCAGATTCTTTTCTCCAGTATGTTACGCGAGATCGGTGTATCACAGGCAAAACATGTACTGACACAAAACAACTATTCCACAAGTTGTCGCATATTTCTTTTTCTCCAAGAAAACATAGGCGTTCCTTTATTTTTCACAGCAGTGATGCTTCACAAACAGCTTCAGCACCTTTCATATATTCAACCACCGCAGCACATTTATTTACATGGAGAACTCCCAGCAGAAATAAAAAAGTATAATAAATGTGACCTTAGATTTGACAAAGCTTGAAATGTCTGGGTAAGCAGCAAATTGTATATATTTTCTTGCTTTTAATTCAAAAGAATACTTCCTGTAGCGAAAGACCCAATTGTTGGGAATACGACAGTCTGCTCATGGACATTAAGATTGTTCTATAACGCTAACATGCATTGCAGTCTGCAATTATGGGCAGTCAAAGTTCCCGCCTCTAATATGTAATGCCATGACAGGTACACCGTGTATATATTAAAATGCATTTAGAACTGTTTCTTTTTAAAGAGCTGCTAAATCAATTTGAGCCTGCCCAATTTCGCGACACTTCGGAATGAAGCAGACTGTCCTCGCTTATCCGTATGCCAACGATTGAGAGCATTGCTGCAGGAGTATTAAAACACACATTCATCAAAAAAAAAAAAAAAAGAAGGGAACTAAGAAAGAGTTGAAGTGTGACTTAGAATGGGGCAATGCTGGCAGTCTCAAACAATGATCAAGCACGCTGTCCTTCTGGCTCGCGCTTGTCACCACGCAAACAAACTATTCAAAAAATGGCGCTACTATACAAAATGTACAAAACACGGGTGTGATGAACAACAACTGCGGCAGCCCGCGCCGCCCTCAATCGCGACGAGTAAAATGGGGGTTCGCACATTTAAAAATAGCTTCGACAAGTACGGAGCGTGCACAGCGTGCACCTCGCCCCGGTATTTCGTCCTCCCCGACAAGATCGTCATTCCCCACACCGATTGCCGGCTCCTTGTGATAAGGTGACAACACGAGGTGGTAGCACACATCCAGTGGTCCGTAGTTTCTCTTTCTTCTCCACAGAGGCACATGTAGTTATAAATAGACGGGTGCTTGCAGACGACGTGGCGTGCTGCACAGCACCGAAGAACACCCTGCTTCCGAACTGAAATTTTTTTTGTGTGTATGTTTTTTAAGTGTGATCTTTGTCCCTGTGCGTTTGGTCGGTCTGTCCTCGTCACCGCTCTTGTGACTCGAAGGTGATGAGGAGGAAAGGGGAGAGTCCTTTCGTGTGCTCTAGGAAAGCAGCCTCTCTTCTTCTTTTTCTTCTTCTCGCAGCTCATAAATAAATGTGAAGAAACGTTCTGGGCACACACACACAAACGACAACACAGATTCACATACACACGCACGCACTGCTGATGCGTCCCGACACACGCAATGTTTCTGTAGTCGTAGCTGGCTTCTCGACAACCTGCTTCGTAGCATTCTGCTTGCATTCGTTGCATAGAGCAGGCGCCGGTCGCTATCAACACACTGAAGTCTGTTCACCTTCGAGGGTACACGCCACGTTTAGCAGCTTGTGGGACAGGTGTAGCTTCCGGCAGTGTAGGTCACCTTCAAGCCCCATGAGAACCTGCACATGGTGAAACAAAAGACAACATGCCAAAGGTTAAGAACACGAAATTCTCACAGAATACGCTTCATCACCATGGCCCAAGAATAACATTTAAACAAAACATTCCCTGCAGCTCATCGCGAATCCAGAAAGCAGTCATAGTACAGTGCTTGGACTCTCACACATCATAACGTAAACCAGAAGGTACATTACAAATGATCGTTATCTTTATAGACCTTGTGCAGCAGTGTAACATTGTACCACACAAGGTGAATGCTCTTGGTGATGGCCGATGCCATAAAACATCGCTCTGGACAGCTTACTGTGGTTGGACATCTCTACTGAACATTCAACATACTAAATTGTTATTTAAGTTCCTGCTTGAACTGTAATTATGACTTGCACATTTAGTGTCATGCTACATAGATTGCATCTGTTTTGCCATGTCAAATATTGATTGCTTGTTAATGCTTGATGCTCAATCCTGTTCAAATTAAAGGCGGTAAGAACTCTGTCGAGCTGCATAAGGGCTGGGCTTGGTCACCTCTTGCATTTCAACAGTAGACAAAACAAACGCTGCTTCTAAATTCACTGTGGCAGTCACCTCCAAACTGTAGTCAAGAATGTGGCTCACCTGCTCTCTGTACTTTGCAGCATACACATAGAGCTCTTTGACAGCACCTGAAGGCTCGAACTCGGAGGAATGTGCCTGAAGACAGGGAGAGAAAGAGAGGAAAAGAAAAGAAACCAATGAAACAAATGTCGAGACCATAATTTCCAACAGAATTAAACGGATTAATATTGTTGGAACATGGCTATGGCTGCATCCTTTGAAAAATTCTCAAAGGAAGAGCTGCCAAATAGTAGAACAGCACAGCTGAAGATGCAGTCATCTTACAAGTGTGGTGAGACAGAATGCAGAGACACTGCTGTCAGCAATGAAGAGCACTGATTAGAGAAGCAATGTCCTGTATAGCCCAGTTACCTAGAGCACCTTTGTTTGTAATTGAGCTGATTGTGATCCAACTTTTCAACCTTGATTGGCTCATTGCACAAGCTGCTGAGAGAAGCCAGTGAAGATTAAGAAGCTTGATCCCAAGTAGGTTCAACACCGAACAAAAGTTCTCTATGTTCATGGGGCTCAAAAGAACAAAAATGTTTACAGAAGGGAATTTAAGATGACTGAGGAATTAAATCCTGAATGGGCCTGATCATTGTCAAATATTCCTCATATAAGAGTAGAATTAGTTTTCTCAGCCAAGTGAAAGTGCACATTTCACACATAACAGTGCCATGCAAGAGAGCAATACTGATCACGAAAGATTGTCCATGCAGTATATATTGTCACCACGTCATCACCACTACTGAGGATTTGACACCTGATGTCTGTTTACTCTAGCAGTGCGATGAAAATGGGAACTCACTAGAGAAAGCGCCTGCATGACAGCACACATCTCTTGATCTGTGACCTTGGGCTGGAGGGCAATGCCCTGGTAGAACTCCAGCACCTTGCGCCTGTACTTGGGGATGTCGCGTGCAAACAGCAGCTTGTTGGATGGTGAGTCCTTGCCAAGCCGGTGCTCTGAGGTGGAGCAGGCGTCCATCAATGTCTGGGCGATTACTGACAGGCACGAGTCAACGATGGGGCTCTTCTGGACATCCAGGATGAAGTCGGGATTCTTGATGAAGTTCACCCAGAAGCGTAGAGGCAGGCTGCGTGTTTCAGAAGGAGCAAGAGATCAGAACAGCAACAGAGGAAAGCACATCTCAAGAGCAAATGTGCAGACACAGATGCCAGTCCACATATATCACATAAGCTTGCGTTTCGTTTCGTGTAAAACTAAGGTGCAAAACTAAAACAATGTAATGACTTATTCTTTGAGAACTATTCTCTTCTTTCACGCAATTTCTGACAAGTGTGCCGCTTTCTGGCATATTGTGAAAGGGCAATTTAATAATGCAGGACAAATATGTTTTTATTGTTAATGCCCATTTAATGTATATTTATGTATTCATCAGAAGCTAGTTTAGCATAAGTTCTTCTAGCCTTGACAAAGAACAGTTTGGTATACTGAGAATGAGAATTTTTACCTGAACTGCATTTTTTACACACATAAACCAAAAAAAAGCCCAAGTTTTTATTTACCAATTGCTCTTCCAAGCGTGGGGCACCTCTGGGTCAACAATTCCATGTCTGTGTGCGGCTTCATCGAGCAGGTCAAATAGCCACTTGATGGCTGGCGGCAGGGCTTCATTCACAGTCAGAATGGTCTTGAAAAAGTCTTCAACAAACTTTTCCACCGTGCCCTGTGGTGAAATGCATCTCATATTGCAAAACAGTCTAGGATGCAAAAGGTTGCAATCAATGAAATATTTCTTAGAATACCTGCATTTGCCTTTCTATCTGCTTTCTTTGTAATGGATAAACAAAGCACGGATGAGTTCAGATTTCAATGCTTGTAACTAAATGCTCTATATTTCTTGGTTGTCAGTTAGTCAAAGATGAATGTACATGTCTCACACCTGGTATTAAGCAACCAAACTATGTTTCAGACACTGAATGTGTCAGAAGTGAAGTAAAATGCAACAAAGCAATTGGTCTCTGTAATAACTTCACAGCGATTGCAGTGGCAAAACTTCACAGTTATGCACAGATGACTGTGAAACTCGACAAGTGACATTTTCATGTACACTTCTCAACTCTGTTGCTTTAGCCTATAAGCACCATTTTATTTCCATTCTTTTCCTTTTGTTTTTAATCTTATTGCTCCTCAGCAATGGTTCACATACTTCAACAGTGCCATCAGTGGCTGCAATAGTCCACTGATGGTGAAAGTTGCCTTAGTAGGATTGCCAAGTTTTTACCTTAGTGGAAAGCAGCCTGGTGAGGAAGATCTCTGGAATGGCCTTGTGGTAGATGTCCTTTGGCTGGCCAATCGTCTCGTCCTCTGGCTTGACTAGATGCCAGTACTTGATGCCTTGCTCGAGCTCGCAGTGAGACACTATGGGAGACATGGAGTTCAGCGAGACATTGCCTGCAATGAGTGTTAACGTAGGCTTGCTTAGCTGAGGAACTGACATGACATGCGTGTTCAAAAAGTGGGTATTAAACTTTGCCAGCAGAGTGGCCTTTATAAATTCAAAATCAGTACAGGCATTTAAACACCAAACTGAAGATAAGGTTCTCTAGATGGGGCTAAGCCACTTGCCAACAATCAGCCGCTTGGCAAGTCTTTCAGGCGTGAAAAGACACTGTGGCCGAGAAGAGACAATACTTTGTAATCACAAAAAGCAAAACACTGTGAAAATAAAAAGTGTCAAAGAAAAAGATAAATGAACACAGCTCCAGCAACGCACAAATCAGGCACAAATTATGCAAAACTATGTGGGTCCCTGACATATGGTACGTCCCCTGAAACAGATATGAAAAGGTTTGGCCACCGATGCCATGTGCACATCTGATCTGAATGCTCATTAAAAATGGACTAATGTGCTTTCCACACAGCAGACAAAGCAAGTGCAACTCAACAACCAACACAAGTTCAGCCACGCAAATATGCCTACCTAAGTAAACAAATGATTGTCAACTAATAAAAATGCCCAATGTGTGCAGATACAGCACTGTCTCGGCAGCACTACTACACAGAGAACTGTTCTGTGATAAATTTTACATAGTTCGCTAGGCTAATACTGAATTATCTGTATTTCTCTCTATTATATGTAAACTTGACCTTCACTTAGAAGTCTGACCACTACATAAGGATGATAGAAGCACTTATCAGATATCTCCATTGGAAAAAGTTTTTCAAAACATGTTTCACACCAGCAAAAAAATAAACCTACTAATAAAGCACACTTGCTATAGTTCACTTACAGTTAGAGCTGAAGCTGTCATTCTGCTTGATGACTAGGCTCATGACAGCAGAATCCTTAACGTTGTAGTGCCGCAGGGTGTTGATCTGTCGCCAGCCATTGACTGTCTTTGTAGTCATGTCCTCATCAGCCAAAATGAGATGACCACTCCTACCATTTCGCCATTCTGCAAGAGATATACAGGGCCACAGTTGCATCACTGCAGTGTTGCTATAGCGAAATGAGCACAAGAAACAGAAAGAAAAAAGAACACACTGAATAAACATTACAAGACCGGACATGTATTCAGCAGGGCAATGTTGGGCAAAGAAAATACTGTGCAGAGTGTTTGTGCAATTTCAGATAGTATTGGCAAAACAACACAACAGGTCTTTTAAATGCCAGGAACAAGTAACTTATTCTTTTGAAGGAAACATAGCTCTAGAACACATGGACAAGGAAGACAACAACACGAGCGCTCACTTTCAACTTTCAACTCATGAGTTGAAAGTGAGCGCTCATGTCGTTGTCTTCCTTGTTCATGTACTTTTAACTTATTCTTGTCCCGCATAGTGTTGAGAGTACTGTACTGTTGTGGGATGAAAAGAGGTTTTAAAATAATATATCTAGAAACTAGGCTAGAGAGAGGTTCACTGTCTTTTGCATGGACTGTTCATCTAGAAAAGATGAACAGTCCATGCAAAAGACAGTGAACCTATTTCACTTATTAATTTTCATCATTTATTTTAAAATATCTGCATGTTCAAAATTGTATTAAGTTGGACAGAAAGCATTGGCAGCAAGTTTTAAGAACTTAGGCACGTTCTACCATAGATTCTACCATTGTTGACTTACCATATTTTATTTTTTTTCCTAGTATAGCATTTATAAAGACGTCAAAGCTAACCAACCGATCAAGTAATTTGGTGCTCAATTCAATGGCATCATTTTGTAAATACCCCAGACAATCATGTTTTTCACTTTATGCTTGGAATGCTTGTCATTCCTTAGGAGCAGCATATAATGATAGTGAATATATTTTTGACACAGGCAACTTACCAAGGTCGACATCGTGGATGGACGGCCTCAGAGAGAAGGGAGTATTTTTATACAGCGTGTCGAGTATTTTGCTCTTCACTTGGCTAATAGTGTCACAGTCATTGACCTTGCAGTGAATCTTCTCATCCTGGTCCTCTTGTATCACTTGTACATTCTGCACAGAAAACAAAATTATGGTTGTAGTAAACAAGGAAAAAAAAAAAAGGAAGCAAACAGCTTCCAGGTACAAAGTGGCACTACTTCAATGTAATCTTAACACTAACTCATAACTATTAAACATCTTCAACACCATTTAACCGTTTCTTTTTTAACTGACGGAAGGAGTGGAGTCCACACTCAACAAGGTGATTGCTGGCACAGGTAGGTAGCACACAATAGCCTCCATTTATTCTTACCTTTACCAGGATGCCTTTCCTAAACGTTTCGGTGGAATGCGGGGGGTGTAAGTTACTAAAATTCAGCTTTTCAGTGATGCTGTGCTGCCTTTCCGTACTACAAATGAGCCATAAATGATAACTGAGTGGTTACTGATGACATCGCATTGAGTAGTACATCTAATACGTGCTTAGGTGCTACAGCGGGAGAAGGTACAATGGTAGCATTGCTCTGGAATGTTGAGCTTACGCATTACTGAATGCAAATGAGGATGACAAAAGCTGCAAAAACATTTACACGTGCAAGCTAATGTTTCCACATCCTGACTGCTGTCTCAATTGGCTTTCTTCAGGCACCTAAGTAATATTTTCAGACTACAGGCAAATGTCTCAGTGAGCTCAAGTCAGTTGAGTTAGACAAGCTAGCACTGCTGTTCATATACTCATAGTACCATCAGGAGTTGTCAGCGATTCAGTGGCTCTTCGCAACAAGATAAAGACATGATATCGCATGACATTTGGTCTGCTTGTGATGGTATCAAATCTCACAGGAAAGTGCACTTTGTGGTGTGAAGACTTACCACAACTTCGTAGTCAATCTGCTCTCGCAGCAACCGCGCCTCGAAGAGGGAGTAACGTGCATCATACGTGACAGCGTCCACGGGGCCCTTCTCGACCTGGTGCTTGATGGCGCTAAAGAGCAGGAACAGGGAACTGCCCGCATAGTCTCTCAGGTAGTCGTACATGCTCAATGCCAGCCAGTTGGTCAGCATCTTCTCGACAACAGACTCGGTCCTCCGAAGCATCAGCTGGGGGTGCTTGCTGCTCACGGACCTCTCTATCAGCTGGAGTAGCAATGTCCTCAGCACACTATAATGGCAGGAAACAAGGAAGTACAATAGCATCAGTAAAGGACAGTTAAGTAAACAAAATTACCTTTAAAAGTGTGTGAATATCAAAAGTTTCCATTACTGAATTAAATGGTACCCTAAATGATTCAGTATTCAAAGTGAATGGGGGCTATTTGTAAGAATTATTATGTCTTTAATAACTAACAAATATATCATAATGACAAATGCATCACTGTAAGCACGACACACATTTGGTACAAAAGTAGAAATAATTTTGTGCCCACCGGCATTAGTAAAGGTGCAAAACATCAGAGTTTACATAGTGTGGCATTACTATACCAAATGAGAGAGAGCTAGATTTATTACCGACTATACTGTAATAATTTTAACACATAAATATTCACATTTTTCTTGCAAGTGAAGAATCTATCTGTGTTCAGGGCTATTTGAGAACTACTTGATGTTTGTTTCACTCTGAAATATCACCCTTTGCACATCCCTGGTGACCTCAGAAAAAATTAGCTGCATCGGTGCGGAGCCCTCTCCAGGACAAAAGAAACTGCAAACTCACTCAGTTCCGTACTCCAGCCTCCCCATGAAGACAATCATCAGCAGAGAGGCCACATTCACCCTGTCACGAATGGTGAATGACTTCTGGCTCTCCAAAGTGTTGATGAACGTCACGAGGAAGCTCTTGTTCAGAATCAACTGCTCGAACTGGCACATTGCCACTTCATAATTGCTGTAGATGCCATTGTTCTTTACCTGAAATGAGACACGCGGACAGCATGCATTAGTTGTGGTCATGAGGAGCACAGTTTCAGGGGTGTTAATAGCAAGCACAGAAACTAAATGTTCAATAGATTTGTGTAAATGTTAAAGAGGCACCTGAATCTTCTTAATTGCATTGAAGTTGCCTGGCATGTCTAGTGTGACTATATCAACGTCCGTCACATTTTGACATCCATATGATGTGACATCACATTAGGATATGATGCGATCACTCAGCATCACGCGATGATGCGAATTTGACATCATCACAGACATTACCAAATGCCACGTGATGCGTGACATTGTGACTCCACCACTTGGCTACCTGAGTTTTCTTGCCATTGGGCAGGCAGTAAGGCTGCTTGCTGGACAGATGCAGAATTTTTCACTTCAAGGGGTGCACAATGCTTCTGAATTAAGGAGATCAGGATTCGTGCTGAGCTGGTTACACAGCATAAGTAACAATTGATTAAACATGGTAGAATTGCTAATCAATAATGCAACAGAGTTTTGCCTCAGCAACACACTCTTCAAATCCACCAGAAGGGCAGAGGTGCCTTGTACTTATAGCATCACTGATGACACTTTGATAAAATTTGCTTCATATCAGACAAACACAGTACATCCTTCCATTTTCCGGAGGAATATGTCTATCTGGGCTTTCAGTATACTTTGCAAATGTAAAATGAAAACGCTTGATAATAATACTAATAATAACAAGCGTAAAACAGATCATACAACCTAGATGCCACTACAAGTATGTAACACATGCAAGGTTAATGAGATCTCCTAAAATTCTCTTTATACACGTTTGCAATATTTCACTTCTGTTACTGGTTGTAAATGTGACACACAGCACGAACCTTGTTGTCGTGAAGTAGAGGATGTTCATAGACGCCAGGGAAAAACACCTTCATGATGTACGACCGATGATCTAATGTAGGGATGCCAGCTGACTGAAGATCATTGGTTAGGTCAGTGACGACTGTCTGCAGCTCCGCAAAGGCTGAAAGAAGAAAAAAAAAAAAAAAGATGATTATGTTCCGTTGCTTTATGCTTGTCACATTGTCTGGTTTGGATTATTGTGCACTCATGGTGAAGGCACCTGGCTAGTATGACCGGCTGTGACACTGCCATGCCTGTGGCACAAAAGCTATCGAATGATTATCAAAGGACTCAGAATTTGGACCTGTCAGCTGAAAAGCCATGCCCTTTTGGAGCAAGCAGCATGCATAAAGACAAGGTAGAGTAAGGATGTCAAGTACCCATCTTATCTGAAGGCCCATGATTCTACGACTGCATTACGATTTTGTAAGCAGACACACCACACAAATTTATCACACTTGCAAATATTTATGCCTAGATAGCATAACAGTCAGCCTCACAGAGATCAAGCTAAGTGTACATTGCACTTATGTTCCATGTGCCAATTCACACACATCACGATGATAGAATATCAAATCAGGTTGAACCTGTTTAATGTTCCTGCTTCCTCTTTGATTGAATCTCACCGGCTAGGTGGCTATTTGTCGCCACACTGCTTGTAATTCAATAAGCGCATTTGTAAAGCATTAAACCATTCAACCCAGTTTTGCGTTCTGCAGTACCTTGTTTGCACTCAATCCGAACGCTCTTCTCGAGGTCGTCCATTTGGAGTTGGATGCGCTTGTATTCCCGCTCTGCCTGAGAGCTCTTGTGACGCAGCACAAGCAGGATCACAGCACTCAGAAGCACCACGGCCAAAGCTCCTGCAGCAAGGCCGGCAACTGCCTCCGGTGGGAAGGTGTAAGTCTTGGCCACTTCGTAGCGCATGAAGCCCACCTCATAACGAAGATTGCTGCCAATACGAACCTGCAATGCAAGGCAACATTTTACAGGCCTCCTTTCATGCAGCTGTTCTGAAATTGTTTGAAGACTTCTCGATATCTTTGATTTAATTTATTGTAGGCACAAAAGCTTGAAGGCAATACATAAGGCAGAGACAACTGAGATAAGTTAAAGTAGTACAACTATGCCGATGAAAAAACTAATAGTTTCAACAAGGAAGTTTCTCAAGTGACACCTAATGGCATCCGCAGATGACAATTTGTAATGATCGTAACACAGCAAAAATATCTGAGCAAACTTGTTATGTGTGTTGAAGAAACTGTAGTTATGTCTGTGTGATATGATAAAGCAAGCAGGTACGACAACAAAGGCCACTATGTTTGATATTCATGTGGCAACATACAATCTCTATGAAGGTTTAACTATCCTGACAAAACATCATATGCTACTTTTGTATTTTACCTAAACCAGCCAATGTGACTTGTAGGTTTATGGCAAGCTCAACTGACAAGAGAACTTTACAGATCTTGTATTTAGAAATTGCTATCCAAGACAATCTTCGTGCCTTGGTGTAGTACTAAATCAGCTTCACACTGACAACTAAAAGAGCACAAATACTTACCACAACCATCGGAAGTCCATTGTCAGTCCAACGGCCCATTTCGTCTGTGCCTGATGGCTGAACTTCAGGTGGCAAACAAAGGAGTTGATTCATAGTCAGAGAAGTGATGTTGCAGGGCTGCGTCCCAATGGTTGCATTTACTTCAGACTCGGTACTTGCCAAGCGAAGGTTGCTTCCCTGTAAGGTAAGAAAAGATTTTTAAAGCTCTGAATATCAGTGAAACACTGTTTTTTGTTAAGAATTCAATGAAATAGCACTCATATTCAATTGGCTAGAAGAGACATACGAAAGTGCATGCTACTCTGCCTGAAACCTCATTGCTGCAATGCATGTTGATAGTGTACATTAGCCTAAGTGCTTACATTGGCTTGGTCACAATAGTCACAGATTAATTGAGCACATCCTCCCATCATCTATTTTAGTTTATTGTAATAATATCTAGTGATATAAAACAGCTAGAAATATTATTCCTTTTTAACACAAAGCCCTACCTGTATACAACAAAGTGCTGAGATCAGAATTTTAATTTTATGCACACTTATTTTTGCTTTTTCTCTACTGTGGCCATGGTGTAAACACTGCATTTTGATTGTGTTCAGAATGACTAACCATGATTGGATTTGAAAATTATTTGCAGCGTTGCCATTATTGCATACCTAGCTTTGCAGTAATGTTCACTTTATACTGAGCAAATTTTTTCCATTGCCTCCGAAAACAATATAGTGGGAACTTTATCTATCTTCTGAACTAGTTGCCTCACATGAAAAATGATTGGATATTTCAAATTTGCATAAAGAACTATACAAGCCTATTTAGTTGCACCAAGTTTGGCCATAAACTACAGGAAATATCTCCACAAATATCTCCACTATGTCCTCCGTTCAGTTCTGCACCATCAATATGCACCCTCTCTGGCGACGAACCGAACCTGTGGCCTCATGCTCATGTTACACTCATCCTGTGCTCATTTCCATATTGTTCCATATTGTGTCGTCGTCGCTGTTTGGGCTTCTTGTTCAAAATGAACTCTTACAAACTCGCCTAGTTTACAGTTCTTGTAAGGCTCGTGCTCAGCAGCAATATGCCACTCATACAGGTGGCAAAATTAAACTTACAACTGATAAAATGTAGCCAGACTAGCATGCACAATCTAGGTAAATGACCTGCTGCATTAATGCGATAAACACAACATGCCTAGTGACAATATGTAATCTCGACCAGTCCATGTATTCTGCTGACAGAAACACAGGAACAATCACCAAGCCATCCCAGGCTAAACATGAGGGAATTTCAGAGATAGGTTTCGTACTATAGTACTTTACAAGAAAGCCACTTCACTCATGAATGTGAATGTAGTGTTATAATGCATTGCTTCCTTACCTCAATGACAAGCAGTTCCCCCTTGTAGAGCTTCACGCCGTCACCTTCAAAGCGTTGCAGCTGTGGATTTGGCACGTAGACAAGGTCAGAGTGAAGCAATGGGAAAGTGCGGGGTAGCTCGAGGACACTGCTGACATCATCCATGGCAAAGCCAATGCGGAACCGCCATTCGTCCCGGTGGCTGCCAGCATCTTGGTCATTGTTGTAGCTGGTGCTGAGCCCCGTGTGGCTGCCACCCCCGATGCGATTGTCCTTGCCCAAGCTCTTCTGCCTGTCACTGCTGGGAAGTTGTCGGTAGGCTTCAGCATTGATGGGTGGCGAGGGACAGGACATCAGAGAAGGTGACAGGACTTCGCACACCTGGAGAGATAAGTGAATGAAATTAAACACAAAGTTTCTTTGATACCCCCCATTTCATAAACCAGTGCACTGTTCCTTAGGAATCCTAAATCTAGTGAACTGAAAGTTAGCCTCCCAGGCAGTATAGCCTCTGAGAGTCAATGGTATTGTTGAGATAGGCACACTGAACTTGCCTAGTATGTGACAAGTGTGCCTACGAGTACATTCAGCAATGGTCTGGAATAGTAAAGTAACATTTTATTCACACTTCGATTGAAAGCACGCTGGGACTGCACGCACATGGCTGTGCACACTGTAGAACATGTGCTGAATGACTGCTCCTACAACACTAATAATATCTATATTTAAAGAAAGAGAGAGGCTCACCGTTTCATTAAGTATTTGGTTCTCGTAAAAGACCGCCATCCGCGGCTGCTGGACAGCATGGAGGTTGCTACCTGTGACCATCACATTCCGGCCACCGCTGTAATTAAACAAAAGCATTTCTTTTAGTGCATGAATACAACACAAGGAACAGAATGAATGTTTTAATATCTAGAAGTGCCATTACTGTAGATAAGCGGCTACTTTTTTGATGTCAAAGTACTTTTGTTACACATGCCAGCTGAATACGTATGCAATGCTTGCACTGACAGTGTGACAATGCTCACAACTGTTGACATGAATGATTTGGAAGAGAGCTCTGTAATCAGCGACTTTGAAAGTAGACAAAATATGCACAAACCTGACAAAGCTTTTGAGTGGTGATATCTTGAGTATGGTCGGATCTTCTGAGTAGTTGAAAGGGCTTGGTATAGTTAGGGTGGCATTGTCGATCTTCAAGATCAGGTAGGAAACATTGTACTTTGGTATAGTGGCCTTGCTAGTTTTGCATGAGATCTGGCTGTTGCTGGCCAAGGTTCTGTAATGAAAATAAAAGTGTATAAAAGCTTGTGAAATAATGGCTTTTTTTTTCAGTTTTGCAACAATGGCTATAAAACCAGACCAAAAGTATTAAATAAGTGCAATGAAGCATAACGCACTTGTCCACGGTGCAGGGCAGGTTGTCAAGGTACACAGTGAGGTTGCTGCCAACATTGAGGTTCGATCCACTGATGTAGAGACGAGTGCCTCCCGACTGGGGTCCCGTACGAGGTTGAAGGTCACGCACAGTGATTTGTCTGTACTGAAACTTCTCCTTTGCCTGTGTGATGCCAGCACGATTTCCAACAACCACATCTGCCGTAAGTGGTGACCCACTTGCTCCTGTCCTACAGACGACCCTGCAAAGACAAAAGCAAAGGTAACTCATGAGGCGGGCATAAAGTACAATTATAACAACACCTCAGTGCAGTGACGATAGCATGGCAACTCAGACCTGTAACCTCTTTTTACTACTTTTTTTTATCTCCTTTTCTGCCAGTTGTTAAAACAATTTGATTAATCATAACTTAATTCATATCAAATGGTATAAAAAATATAATAGTTTGCAGCATGTTTTTCATGTTGTTGCCAACTTTGAGCAGAAGGATTCAATTCATTCCGATTCAGAAAGTGTAAAAGAAAAGTTGCCCCGTACTGCAATGATGTGTGTGCACAGAATGAACACATGGCACAAAAGCATAAAGCGACATAGAGATGTTCATCAAGGCTGGTTGCCATCAAGAGAGACAGCAGGAAGGTATGTTTAGTGGAACAAGAATGCATTGCAGCTTATATGGTCTCTATGTAAAAATTATGCAATGTAATGATCTACCATAGAAGTGCGAGTAAGTTAAATTATTTCTTACTTAACAAAAAGATCAATAAACACTTACCTCACTGACACATTGTATTCAGTAGGGATACAAGGGATTCCTCCAATCTTTATCTTATCGTAGATCTCCTCCTGGCTTGTTCCCAGGTTGCTCCCTTCAATTGTAACCTGAGTTCCACCTTCGATGGGTCCACTCAAGGGATGAATCTGAAATGCGAATAAAGCAGAAGACGGTCAGCCTCCTTTTTTTTTATGATTCAGTTACAAATTAAAGGGCTCTTATACAGCTAATAAGTTCACACTAATTGCAATGTGCAATTACCATGCATAGTGTCCTGCATGGCAGACACCGCTATGACTGCGGTTCCACCTAACCTCATATGACATGGCAAGCAGTGCCTGCATAGGTTAAGACTGAGGCTACGCATCGTAATTAATTTCATGACCCCTGAGACCAACAGCGCAACACTGTTTACTGCATAGAATCCAAGTAACAATGGCTCATTCTTTTCCTGTGGTGTTTCACACAGCCACACAAGCACCAGATCGTAATAAGTGGACCACATGTTGTCATGAGCTACGTATTTACTCGCGTAATTTGCGCACTTTTCCTCGCGATTTTAAAGCTCCCAAAACGGGGTGCACAAATTACGCGGAGATTTGTCAAACACATTCGAAATAACGTGTGATATAATGTAACGCGCGCGGTATATGGTAACTCTTTTGGATACGATCTCGCGTAACACTACAAAACGCTGGTGTAAGAGCATACGGCTGCTCTAGGATCACAGGATCACTTTCCGCAGTCTCTTCGCGTTGAGAGGGCAGCACGTAGAAGGGTTTACCGCCCGCTAATGGATGCCGAGATAGCGCTGGCGCGCGCATCTCGGCACCCCCCCCCCCCCCCCCTTCGCGTCTTTTCATGCTCGTTAAAGACGGGCAGGACGTTTCCTCTCCCCTTCGACGGCAGGTGTCCCGATCGGAGTGATGTTATCGCATGCGCCCTCCAAGCGACGGAGATGGGCCGGGCTCGTTTGATCTCTGCTTCAGCCGTTTCCGTAGCCCCCACTCGCGTGCTTTTATTCTAGCGACCGTACTTTGGGCTCCGGGGGCTTCCGGAGAAAAGAATCGGAATAAGGGACATCGCACTTGCAGCCCCTTTTGCGTATGACTGCGCTCGCCTGCGCAGCGAGGGGCGCGGTCGCGCGGCTGTCCAAGGTCTGTCCGTGCGCGCGCGCGCCGGCGAGCTGGCTCAAGCGGGACGGCGAACGCAAAATATGCGAGGAATTCTTTTTCTTTTTAAGCTGGCTAAATATCAGGGGTGCGCAAATTATACGCAAATTATACCAAGCAGTGAAGTAGGCAGCATCATTTTCTTTTCCCTCCAATCTCTCTGTTATTTTGTAAGAAATGTGCATTTAAATGTGCTTGCTTTGTTGATGCAAGTTGTGTTCCCCGAGTTGCCAACAAATATACCAGCAATGAGCTGGAAATACTAAGGCAAGGAATGTTGAAGTAGGACGGTATGGAAGCTTAGTAAAAAGAAAAGTAAATATATAACTTGGAAAAAAAAAGAAAGAAAGTGTTAGCGCGTGAAACCACACGCAAAGTGAGCAACAGAGTGTACGAGACGGCTGCTTTAACTAATCACGGATAACGCTCAAAAGCACATGCACGCAAGAAGCTTGCACCGCGCTGGCTCGGTGAGCCCGAAGAATGCAAAACTATACGCCGCGAGAACTCGCTGTCAACGGCAGAAAAGGCGCGCTTTTCCGTGCGCCAGTGAGAAAAAGCTCGCATCACACTCGAACAGCTTTTAACGCTGACACGTCGCGCGCGCGCACGTCAAGTCGAGAAGCGCGGTAATTAAGAAACCCACGTCGGCAAGAGCGAGATCTATACACAAGTAAACAAGAAAGAAACGAGAATTAACGCCGTCGCCCACGTCCCGCAATTTGATTACGCACGCACTTCATAAGGAACAAGTGAAGGAGGTTCGCGTGAGACGGGAGAAGCGACACCGCGCTTCGCGGCGGCGACAACGGCAAAAACTTTCGGCGGGCGCGCGTCTCCTGGGCGTGATTAGATTTGCGGCGCTGCGGTTGATTGGGCGCCCGCCGCGCTGCAACGGCGCTTACACGCGTGACTCAATTAGACGCGCGTCTCTCCGCTCCCTTTTCTTACCCCCGTCTCTATTCTCGTTACAGCTAGGGGCAGGCACTCGGTCGTGCGGCATGTTTACTTCATCGACTCGCGCGGCTGTCGTTGCATTGCATACGCTATTATTGTGCTGACCGTGTGCGATATGTAGCTCTATATTACAAAATTCCAGAAGTCCTTACATTCGCATCCCTTCATTGGGATGTTCCAACGCCTCGTTGGTTTAGCTTAGTTGAAAGGAAGCCGCTAAATCGCATCAAGCGCTACTTTGGATAGATGTCTATTCGGGTTCAGGTTTGCAGTTGACGAAATAGTTCATAAGTGGCGCCATAGCGGCCCGAGTCGGTTGCATGTACGCGCTCTTCGATCAAAGCCGCCAAGTCCAAAGGTAAAATGTTCACATCTGAAATCTAGTGAGCGCGGCGACCCCTCGAAGCTACCGATGCGGAAACAGGGGACTGGGAGCTACAAAAAGCTTCAGTGGTTGGACTCAATCTGGAACCATTTGCAGCTGTATTTAACTCAGAGCGTGGACGGTGTGGATACAGCCTATGTCGTACCAGCCTTTACATTAAATCTCCCGCCTACACGTGCGGTCGGCGCGATCCAACAAAAGCACAAGCAAGAATAGCCAGTAGTAGTAAACGGTAGTTGCGAACCCTGATAAAAAAGCTTTGATGCACAGGGAAACAAGATAGAGTCTTACAACTAACTAAGATGCATTAAAAAGACAGAAAGAACGAAAGAAAGAAAGAAAGAAAACAAAGGATGACAGGAAACCGCGTGCAATCATGCAGTCCAACTCTCCCTGCCGCCAATGTTATAGAGCAGTTTCCCGTTAGCTCCGCGCGAAATGAGCCTTGCGTCAGCACTAAAGCCTTGCCAAATAACGCAGGAAGAATATAAATGAAGGACTTGAGCTAACAAGGAAATAGTAAGACGATAAACGATAAAGTGTTAGAACACGCGAAACTGCAGCAGCAAAAGAAAAAGATGTGCGCAGCTCGGGCGAGAGATGGCAGCACTGGCAGCACCGGCGGCAAGCGGAGTACAACGCAAACAGACGACAAGCCGCCCGGCTCGCCATGTTTGTCATTTCAATTAGCTTCCATTACCATAATTCGTTCTGCCCGACGGCGACGTTTCGCGTGAGCTGGGTACACAGTGCACGAGCACCGCGTCCTTCTTTTGCAATGTTGTCTTCGGTAGTGGAGTGGACGACGCTTCTTCCACCACCAACAACAAGGTAAGCGGAGAGCACGCAAAAGTGGCGGGAAGACGGCCCGGCTCAAAAACGCACGGGGTTTGAGTGAGACGACTGGCAGGATTCGGGGGTGGACCAAGGGATCGATACACACCCCCTTTCCAACCGAAGTTCTAGATAAACCCCACCGGGGAGGACCAGTTAAATAAAAGACCATTAACGGCGCTCAGCGACAGTGATAACGGCGACTGACTCCTGCGCAAGTGGTGGCGTATTGGTGCAAACGTTGATGGGTCGTTCAACTGCGAAGCATTAAAAGCTGCGCACGAACTGAAACCGTACATTTTTTTTCCTGGTATCGGTGCCGCCCACCTTTCGGTAGAATATTTCGCTGCTACACTGCTAGACTAAGCAAAAAGAAAAAAAAAAAACGAGCAGCTTTTCCGCAGGAAACCTCACCGGCTCGGTACAGCGTAAACAGAAAGCAATGTTTTTAGCGCGTAGGGATATGAGCAAGTCGCAGAGGGAGCCGTGATATTTTTTAAATTTAGCTACACTATTAAGGGGCCGACATGCATTGACACATTACACACGCATGTACGGTAGCTTAAAGTGGCTAAGTACTTATTTCTTAAATATACTGCACATGATTTCAGGGAAGCACAACTTCACGGTACTAGCCCCAGGTTACAGTGATGTCTGTTCACGTACGTACTACGTACCTTACTTAGTCTCTATATGTATATAATATGTATGTACGTACGTACGAACCAGTGTGTGTTGGTGTGAGTGGGAAAGAGTGTGTGGGCGATGGCACATATTGTCACGCAGTCACGTGCGAACGTGATGTACTGTTTGTGTTTTGGTGGAAAAAGTTCGTTTAAGTTTGGTAAAATTCGCAACCCGCCCCTTTCTCCCGCAATTTTTAAACCCTGCTCTCTCGACGTCTTAATAATAATAATAATAATAATAATAATAATAATAATAATAATAATAATAATGTGAAAACATCGGATCTCGATATGTTGCGCCAGTGGTGGAATTCGTGCTGCCTCAGAACTCGGAAGCTTTGGTACTCTAACCTATGCTACAAGATTAACTGACAAACAGCTCTAATGTCGCTGGCTAAAGGGCCTTCTCTTGCTTAGCGAGCTCGCAGACGCCTGAATCAAACGCTTAGCCGTCGTCAGTTCAGTCGAAGATAGCCGTAGTGGCCTCGATCAATGGACTATGGTGACAAACGAGAGATTAAGATGACCATAAAATACCCCTCGTTTTCGTGTCTCGGTACAAGCCGGAAGAGGGAGGGGGAGGAGAGAGAGACCTGGGGCCGAAAAGCCGACGCGCGAGGACTCTTAGGGGTAGAATGAAAGAATCGTGGAGAGTAGGGGGAAATTAAGGCTCCAAGCGTTCACAAACGACTAGGGAGTCGGAAAAAGACGACGGAACGCTTCGCGACGAGGTTAGGCTAGGAAAGAGAAACATAAAAGAGGAGGGGAGGGGCGAGGGGGTTCGAAATCGGACCACACCGACAAAAACAGTGAGAGCCAGAGGGACACAAGTAGCAATATATACTAGACGAGAAGAAAAAATGTCAGAATACGTGCGTGCGAGAGAGTACGTACGTATGTGGCAGGGACGAAAAGAACGAACTTGCCGCGCAAGTGCACTCAAAGAATCACGAGCAGAAAAAAAGAGAGAGAAGGAGAAAAGAAGTATATTTGTAGAGAAGAAACGCTCGAAGGAAGCCACAAACGTTACAGTGATGTCGTGGAGGACGAGCAGATGGCGCGACAGGAGAGAGAGAGAGAGAGAGAGAGAGAGCTTGCAGACAGATTCACGAAGCGGGGGAAAAGCGGGAAGGCCGGTCGTTGAGCGGAGGAGGAACAGGAGGGAAGTTACGATAAGGACGCAAAGTGAAGGGAATGAAGGAATAAGGGGGGGCCGCCTAATCTGGCGCCCTATGAAATTAGGGAAAAGAACATTAGGACGGGTCCGACGGGCAAACTGCGTTAAACAAACGCTCGCTCCGTCGAGGAGGCTCGCCACTCGAGTGACGAGCACCGAGACCTCCTTGTATTTTTTTCTTTCCCTCCTCATTGATTTTTTGGCTTGAGCGAGCTGCGGCCCGTTTTCACTCTAGGTCGCGCTCTTCTTCCTCTATCACCTTTCTGCGGGCGGCGGTTAATTTTAGTTCGTCGCTCTCTCCCCCCCCCCCCCCCCCCCCTTAGCCGAGGCCGCTGCGCCTCCCTCTCTGCGCCGTACACACACACACACACACTGTTCCATTAATCCCGCGGAACAACGGGGAATGCGGCTCCGGGGGCGCTGATCGCGGAAGCGCCGCCGCCTTCTGTTGCCGCGGTTAGAAGTGCGGCGTGCGGCAGTGCAGATGCGTGTCTTTTAGGGCGTCTCAAAATGTGATACGCGGCGGCCCGTGAAAGGTAGATAGCCCTCCCTCCCTCCCTCCCCCCCTCCCACAATAAAGAAAAAGAGAGAAAACGCGGATTTTTCCTAGACCTATCTCTCGTAGAGCCGCTATGATGACAACCTCTCTCGCGCCAGGCTATTCCGTTAGGTTACAGCGTACTGGTTAGGCCACGCCATTCGTTGCACGAAGACCAGGTGCGCGTTTGCTTGTCCGCCTTTGCTCAAACGAGGATGCCCATATAAAGAGTCTTAGTATGCGCTTGTTCGTATACGGCCTTCCTTCTAGCACTATTGCCAATACCGCATGCACACGTAGCTATACCACACTTTAATTGTATGAGGCATTGGAATAAAATTTGAATGATAAGGCACGCTTCGGCGCTCTGAGATGGCATTCTAGGCTGGGCAAACAAATTTCTGATGCGGAGGGGTTAATCGATCTTTTTCCTTTTTTTTTTCTTTTTACGTACACTAAAATTCAGGGGTGCAACAACACAACCGTCCCGGTTTCAATTGAGCACTGGTGGAGTAGCTCTGGGATGAAGGCCCAAGGTATTGCGCGCCGCATTCCGACCTCTGTTGAGTATTGCGGCGTACGGAAAGGCGTGCGAGTGGACGATAGTGCCAACATGGCGGTACACTTTGTCTTCATCATCATCATCAGCCTGTTTAGGTCCACTGCAGGACGAAGGCCTCTCCCAACGATTTCCAATCCACCCTATCCTGAGCGAGTTGGTTCCACTTTATGCTCGCAAACTTTTTAATTTCATCGCTCCATCTAACCTTTTGCCTGCCTCTGTTGCGTTTTCCCTCTCTTGGTATCCATTCCGTCGCTCTTACTGTCCATCTGTTATCTTTCCTCCTCATGACATGTCCTGCCCAGGTCCACTTCTTTCCTTTAATTGATATAATAATATCGGCTACTCCTGTCTGTTCTCTGATCCATTCCGCTCGTTTTTTATCTCTTAGCGTTACCCCTATCATTTTTCTTTCCATTGCACGTTGCGTGCTCCTTAGTTTCATCTCTAGTTTTTTCATTATACTCCACGTTTCTGCACCGTACGTTAGTACTGGGAGAATGCAGTGATTGAATACTTTTCGCTTTAGTGAGAGCGGTAAGTTTCCAGTCATGGTTCCGTAATGCCTTCCGAATGCGCTCCAGCCCATCCTTATTCTACGGAGAATTTCTTTTTCATGGTTAGGAGTTCCTGTTATTAACTGTCCCAGGTATACGTATTCGCTTACACATTGTAAGGGTTCATTGTTGATTTTAAATTCATGTTCCTTAGCTAGGCTATTGAGCATAACTTCGGTCTTTTGCCTATTCATTTTTAACCCAATTTTAATACTTTCCCTGTTTAGGTCATCAATCATGTTTTGTAGTTCGTCTCCATCATTGCTAAAGAGCACAATGTCGTCTGCAAATCTTAAATTGCTTAGATATTCTCCGTCTATTCGAATTCCCTTGTCTTCCCAGTCTAGACGTTTAAAGATTTCCTCTAAACATGCAGTTAAACACGCAGTGATTGCACAGGCACACTACTCCTACATGAGAGAAGCAGAGAAATCCCGATTGGGAGAGGTGTGAGACAGGGAGATACGATATCCCCTATTCACTATTCACTACACTTGATCTTACCGCGATTAAAAAGTTATCTCTTGCTCGTCGAGTGTTCTCGCAAAAAAGAAAAAAAAGAAGGATGAATTGAAAACGCCAATTGAAAACGGCGTGAAGCTTTTACCCCAGAGGCGAAGTTGTACATCAATAGTAACTGCGCCTGTATGGTTGAACTTTATGCCACCAGGTGACGCCACCACATCGGCTGCTAGGGAAACGATCGGAGCGCGTTTTGATTGAATGTGGAGATATCCACCCCTATGTGAGCGTTAGCCTACAAGAAGCCTTAGGATTTCAGGACGGCAAGATAAAGGCAACGTTTTTAGATAACGTTGGGTAAAGGTAAACAGGTCCGCCACAGAGATCACGAAACGACGGTTAGATGATTAGTGGCGGAAAAGTAGGAGAGAAGGAACAAAAACAAGGCAGCATGAAAACAATTAATACTTAATCGTAAAACGCGGAAAGTTGCGAACTTAAAATTTTCCTTGAAAAAGAAAGATCTATACGTCAGATAGGTAATACATTAAGCCAACCTAAATATTGAGCCTGGTGGCATACTAGGGCCATCTCACCATTATAAAAGAGGGAACTCGTAACATCTTTCCAATTTACTATCCAACGATCCTCACGCAACCAGTAACCCGGTAATACGCACGCGCCAAGTCTGCGGCCAAAGCGTCACTCACCCAGTCGATGCGCGGCGGCGGGCAGGTGGTGGACACGGGCTGGTCACACGAGTCGGCCGTGGCACAGACTCCTCCGCACCACGAACACCGGTACTTTGGGTCACGTGTCAGGCACAGCGAGCAGTCGGCGCGGCCTCCGTGGCTGCCCAGGAGCTGGCACTTGTACAGCGTCACTGTATTGCCGGGAAATAAAAACTCGCATCTCGCTGCATCGTGGAGTGCGCGCGCGGGCTTCAAGAAAGCGCAACTAATACAACACGTAACAGGGGTAACCAGGTCACCGCAAACCCATGGTGCTCTCGCGGCAGTGAGACCGCAGAAGCATCCAACGAAGCGAAACTCTTTAATGACAGCGACACGTTGGAAGAGGAAAACGTGATCGCTGATTTACTTTCTTATATTTTTTTTTCGGAAAAAAAAAAGAAGTCTTTTCCTCATGAAAGTAGAAGTGATGGACAGATATGTCGCATTCGTTGGCGCGCACAACTCACAAGCAAGCCACCGTGCACTAGCGTCACTTGCTCACCGTTCGTTTTGCCGATGAAGGTGTTCCCGTTCCAGAGGACGGTCAGCGTTCCTTGCTGCTCGGGGACCTCACTCTGATACGTATACTGCGCGAGATAAAAAAGAAACAAAAACAGAAGCATTTTAGTTAGGCCCAGGCCTCAGATTCGTTCACTGCGATTTACTCTTTCTTACACAGTTATTATAACTCGAACTTTCTGACTCCGCGTGCCTAAAGCAAAGCGCAGGGTTAACGTATGATACAGGGAAGCACAGTGCTCTCGTTCTTACCACGGCCTGGGAGCAGATGATCTTGTTGTTGACGACCCTTGCCTGCACCCGTTCCCGCCGACCTTCGATGTCCAGCAGGCAGTGGAAGTTGTCCTGTGAGAATGATGGACGACCAGAACGAAGACGTTATAACAATGTCTCGACCAGCACGGTATGCGGGGAGGTGCCATGCTATCAGGCTGTAGCGAGATGCGCGCTCACCGCTGGACTCGGCAAGTTCCGTGCCTCGACGGCCACCTCGGTGCGCACCCCGTTGGCCAGCAGCAGGGACGAGTCGGCTCCGAAGCTCGGGCAGTGTTGGCGCCCCTTCACCAGCGAGTTCTGCGGGCTCTGTAGGGAGGCAGGCGGGCAAGACAGTTGGCTTACATCCTCCCGCGGTTATGTATCGCACAAAAGCAACCGTGCGTGGCAGACTCTGAACGATCACATAAGCTATAGAGCGAATACGGGCAGCTTTTGTCAAACGTATAGTCTGTTGTGTAAAGAAGGGGGGGAGGCACAAGTGCTATCCCCCATTCCCCGAGAGTGCGCTCCTACTTATAGCCTCCAATTACAAGCTGCATGCATTCTGTTCTAGATAAACTGTTCCACTGCTGGAATGAACCTTGAGTATAAAGAATGAAACTTCGGAACTTCGAACACAACAATGACAGATTTGATCCCTAAACGCACAGTTTGGTCTTCCAACATCACGCCCACTCCGTCACTTTATTTATTTATTTTTTTTTTCGGATGAATGGATATCCGTACTGTATCTTTTTCTGCGAACCTCTTGAAGCTATATTGAAGGAGTGGCCTTTGACGATCGGTGCTGCCGTGTTTTAGCGGGCGGTACATATGGAACGGGAGGTCGACTGGAAGTAAACTACAGCCACGTGGCTTTGGTACCTCTTGACGGCACCTCCTGACGTGACGCTCGGCTCTGCACTACACGCGCTTTCTGGCAGCCTGCGACTCGCAACGACTCATCCTGCGTGTCCTCTTGAGCAAACAGGCGCAGATCGCAAAAAAAAAAAAAAAAAGGAAAGAAAGCGTCTGCTATGGCAAAAAGCGCGTAATTATTATTGTTGTTTTCGTTATTGGTTCTGTACACTGACGAGAGCAATGTAACGAGACTAGCTGCATCATCACTTGCCCTTGTCAGTTGGGCAGTGAGCTATGTTGAACACAACCGCCGGCAGATACAGCGCCAGTTATAGGAAATGTCGCACGCGGCGGTGAGAAGAAGAAAAAAACGTACCGCATGCACTCAACGACTGTACACATATATAATCGGCGGCACAGCTGGCTTCTTTATATATGGCGGCGCCATAAATTCTGCGCATGCGTCCATTTGCGCGGCTCCGACGACTCACGCACGCGGTCGCATGGTTGCGACGGTTAAGTAAAGACCATAGGCAAGCGGCGGTAGCCACCGTCTTATGCCTAACCACCGCGACAATCAATCTAGAAGTGCGTCCACTGCCCGCGAAGCAGCCAAGCGACCACCTCCGCGTCGGCCGAGCGGAGCCGTCTCTCCCCCGACTGCAGCGCGTCGTGCCGGCCGCATGCGTCTGTCACGCAACGCAGCGCGGGCGAGGGGGACTACTGTGTGCTAAGAGGGCACTACTAGTAGAACCCTCATGCATTTTCTGCACTCAAAAAGCCAATCTCGACCACGTCATGTGGGGGTGCGCTCGACACCCCCCACCTAAATCACTTGATATTAATAATAAGGAGCAGTGGGAGGCTGCTATGCGCAGCTCGGCGCCCGAGGTCCAGGACCAGATCCTGGATTGGGCCAAGAGGATAGCGGATACCTACGCAGTGTAGGTTTCTCCGCTTCCTCCGCCACTGTCCCTTTCCCTCCTGGGATAAATAAAGTTTTTCTCCTCCTCCTCCTACTAGTAGAAGAGACCACGCGTTCTTTTAAGAAGGAACGACGATGACGGGGCGACGGCGGCGTTGACGAAGAGTAGTAGTGTGCGCACTCACGTTCTCTCCGCTGATGACGTTCCTGGAGCACGAGGTGGCGTTGTGCGTGCAGGTGTTCTCGCTGAAGCACCAGTTGCAGGCGAAGGCGCTCGTCACGCACGCTGAGCATCTGCGGATGGTAAAAAACAAAACAAAAAAAAAAGACACACGCATTCAGTCGGATTGAGAAGGCGGAGGAGACGCAGGGACCGCTGCGCACTGAGGCGATCCATCAGCGTCTATAACGAGTGCGCGATTAAGCGGACCACTCCGCTAACGAGCGAGCGATTACTGCGAGTCGTGCAACTGCGGGGACGACGAGAGAGAGTGGATGTGGGATTAGGACTCGGCATTCTATATACCCCGGGCTTTTCGAGACAAGAAGCGAATGGCCCCCGGACGATGTGCATGTGTGTGTGTGGCTTATGAAACACTCAACCCCAGGACAACAATGGCCGTCTGCCCCCCTTGGAGGTGATCTCTTTTTTGCGGGTAGACTTCCTCTCCGTGCTCGCCAGCTGCTGAGTCCAATTGGTCTGCTGTGTACACACACTGATGCCTATCAGCTCGACAATGGAATTCCAGCTGAACGTAATGGGGCGGCTCGCGGTCATGAAACTAATTGGTTCCGCTTTCCCACGAAGCGCTATAACCCCTTCAGTTGCATTCTTCCGAGTCAATGTCTGGGAAATGGTATGGATATAACGCTACGATGTTCAATCAAACCTCGTTGTAAGAAATTTAATATCACACGGAAATATCTTCGTTACATCTGATAATTCGTTATAAATGAATATTAGTAACTGTTTTAATGGCAAGACTATGTTACTTAATTCGTTATATCCGCATTCCTTATATCGTGGGTTGACTGTATATAAACATAGCAGCCACTATAACACGTAGTGCCCCCGTATTATTTTTTCTATAGCAATGGAACACCGCGTTCAACATATATGTACGGCATACCTTGCATTGAGACGCAGAATGTACCGTGATGCTTAAAAAAAATAAAAAAGGAAAAGCCAAGGCAACCATAACAGCAAGAAAGGAACTTACGTTTTGTGGACGGAACAGTCGTAGAAAGTGAACGGTCTGTGCAGGAAGTCGGTGTTGGTTTCGCTGGATCGGATGAACAGCGTCACGTCCACGTGATCTGCGCGCGCAGGGGAACGATACAGACGGCGGTCATTACACGTGGTCTGTGAAAATGACCAGGGTGCAAACGGGATAAATGCGGCTTAACCGCGCTGTTTTCTTTAAAAATCCTGCGCTATAGCGCCGCACGTCGGATGCGACGGAATCTCATCCCTTTTCAATATGCCACAGGCTATAGCTCCAAAAAAAGAAAAAGAACAGAACAATTGCGGCGTTAATGTGAGAATGCAGTCTTATACCGGCATCCTATTATCGGACCTCTCAAACAAATCCATTAAACGACAGTTGTGTCCGCAGAATGTTCGCGCATCTCCACCGCGAATCCAACAAGGCGCGGCTCGTCGCCGCCCGCTCTGTACCGATCATCAAGCTAGCACTTTCAATGCACGCGTACCCGATCCGGCAGGTATGGGCGGCCTGTCGGGCACGGCGGGCGTGGAGCAGGCGAGCCCGTGCTGCGTGGCCCTCGCCTGGATCGGGGCGCTGTGTCCGAACACGCACTCGTAGTGGGCGCCGCGGGGCAGCTGGGGCAACTGGTTGATGGCGATCTCCACCTGGGAAAGGAAGCCGTGCGCGCAGTGCCGTCGCATGTCATGCAGTGTAATACAAGCACACGCGTATGGCAGTTACACAAAGCGAAAGCTTTAGCATCATTGGCAGGCAACGTACAGCGTAGCCAGAGACGGCCGTGACCTGCAGCGTCACTCGCAGCCCTCAGACTGTCCAAGGTGCTTCGGTATTCGTAGTGGTACAGTGGAAATAAACGACACAAAGGAAGACGAGAGGAGGCAAACCCGCGCTCCCTTTACGTTCTTGTGGATCGTTTATTTGAGCAGTACCACTATGAATGCACACTAACTGGCCCAATTAACCATACGCTTGTGTTTCCGTAGACGCGGGCGGCCTTTTGCAGGACAGAAGATCTAGCCAGAAAGTCAAATGAGCATGCATACGCCAAATATGGGAGCTAATACGAACGATCCAAGCTCGCGAAAAAAGAAAGAAAGAAAGAAAGAAAGAAAGAAAAATCAACAGAAAGCAAGGGAACGTGCACGAATGACTCACAGTGGTCGTGGCCGAGCGGGGCAGCTTCTCAGGCGCGATGGACTGGAAGTCGATGCACTGCTGCGTATCCAGCGACAGCCACCGCGACGAGCTCCGCTGGTCGGCGCCAGAGGACGCGTTCAGACACTCCGACTGCACCGTGCACCTGCGACAACGGAGAGTGTGTGTTGGTTTATCTATATATAGAAGAGCCTCAAATAGAGAACGCATGAGGACTATATATACTATAAGCACTAAGTACATCTTTGTGTTTGGTCTGGTTTCTTTAGTTCAAGACAAGTTCTGTGCAGAAGTGTCTTGGGAGACGCCACCAAACGCTGGGGAAGCGCCCGACGTGGTCGTGCCATCTTTGTTTGCTTATAATAACCGCAACTCGCGATTCACTCACGCACGTCATTTGAGCGATGATGCCCGTCGTTGCTTCGCACGTTTTGTTTGTGATGGTTTTACGCTGGTCAACAGAGAGTTTTGGAATGAAGGATGGCCAGAGCTTTGCGTCGTATGTGCAACAAGAGTCGAGAACATGCCGGTTTTTTTTTTTTTTTTTTTTTGTTACGCAAACTTCGGTTACCAGGCAGAAGGGTCGACATCATCTAATGAGAGGCGTCGTGCACTGCAAGGCTCCCGCTGAGTTTTGCGCACACCTACATATCCAAACAAGATCACGAGCGTTTTAACCATTCCAAAAGCCTCCCCACTCGAGTTTCGTCGCTGTGGTCTCGGGACTCGAACCCAAGATGTCGCGGTCGCAGAACAACGCCGTAACTGTCTACACACAAACATGGCATATAACCAGGGAGCTCAAGCTGAATTGGTGATGCCGAAGCGAAACTTTTTCGGCTCAGCATTCGGAAGCTACTTTTGACCCCGCTCTTTCAGAAAGCTTCGTTGTCCACATAACGCCCCGAAAAAAGAAAAAAAGAAAAAAAATGAGCCAGGGACGGGTCGCTCAATGGTCTATACAGAGCACTTAGCGCTCCCCCCTCTCTCCCTCTTTTGTTATTAAATATATACTCTCGGCGTATAGAAGCCTCCGTAGAGTGATTCACCCCCGCCGACTGCCCATTTGAAACCTCGGTCACCGAGCTCGGCCGAGAGACAACAGGCGGTAACAAAAGAAGGGACCTCCCTAAGCGTACACACACCACACTCGCCCGCAGCTCTGGTCCCATGTCGGTGCAAAACGGCGGCAACCTATATAGATATACACACACACAAGGGCCCCGCGTCCTGGCAGCTGCCGCCCTTGGCGTGTGCATAATTGATGGCCCCGGCGCCACCAAAGCAAGCGCGTGGCCATGACCGCAGGCGCTGCCTATACCTAACTGCACTGCTACACCACTCCGCTAAAGCGCGCCCGGCCGTCGCAGAGACACACCGCGCTGTCTCACTTCCCGCGCGCCAAACCGCGGCGCTGCCCCATCTTCGTCCATTATGTAGCGGCCGATGCGGGCACCCGATAGACGTGACGCAGCCGGCGGTGGGCTTTTACACCGAGAACTGTGCTGCGCGGGATAGGAAGGGAGGGGGGATCAACCTTCATACCGTTCCCTGCGGCAGACAAACAAACGCGCGAGTCTTGGTGGTGCTCGGCGATCCGTTAAAGCAACAGGAGATTTACAGTGCGCGATGTAGAATGGGGGAGTTGAAAAGAAAGCTAAGAAAGAGAAAAGTTAACGCGGTTGGGGGGCAATATAGAGCCGCGGCAAGGAGACGATGGGTGCCGTGGAAGGAAGATTGAGGCGGAGGGTACAGAGATGGCACATTAAGCTGGTCAGCGCCGCACCGCGCGGCGGGGCCGACCGGCAACTTGCTAAAAGCCCGTCCCACGTCGCGTTCCCACGGATGGACGGACCGACGATCCCGCGTCCGCGGTGGTGGATGGCAAACCGCAGCCGAGTAATGTCTCCCCCATATGCCACTCAGCTCGGCAAAAGAGCGCTTGCAGACAGAAGCCTGTGAGGTCGTCGGTCCGTCTGTTGCTGCGTGCGAGAGAGAGTTGATCTAGGAGAAATAACGACTCCGGGGAAAACGTCCGTTTGTTACTGTCATGGGTCTAACTCAACGCCGTCTCTTGTCTGTATATACATGACACTCACATGGGAAAGGGGGGGGGGGGGGGGTGGAGTCAGTGAGACAAAGCTGCCGACATTTACGTTTCAAGCGCGTAAATAACATCATCTCACCTTGCTAGCGAGACAAACGTCATCAGCGTATCAGAATGGGCGGCTGCCCTCTCACAGACTCGGACACCGTGGCGCGTGAATGTATGAAGCACGCTTCGTTCTTGACCACGGAAACAGTTCCGAGTATAGTGATCACTTTAGCTCTAGCGACATGTTTCACCGCGCGGCGTACTGCGTCAGTTTCGAAAGAGATAAGACGCAATACACAGCGGCCGTGTAGTAGCAGTCGACCTTGCGATGCGAGCCCGTAGCCAGAGACGTTGGACACGTCGCAGTGGTTTCGCTATTCGCTGGAATTGACTCGGCATGCAGGGTATGCTGCCACCCAGCCCGGCAGCTGTATGCATAAGGTGTTGAAGGGGGACAAAGGTGGGGCGAACGAAGTTCCGTGCGACTACTGTATAGGTTGTCCCAGCCGGCATGCGGCCATTGCCGCGTTGCTGTTGCTACTGCTTCTGCCACCGTCTTTCTCAGCGCACGGATCCCCGGCAAACACGCGCCAAGGGAAGACGGGCCCCTCGTGTAACTGCGCGGGAGCTTCGCAGCCGGCGCGTGAACGTCGTGCGCGAATAAAACTAATAATAATACTACAGCAACGACCAGAAAAAAGAAGTGTCCGAGCGTCAAAGCCGAGGAGGAGGAAGCGAGGGGATTCCCTCGTAAACTTTCGCCCACGCCGCGCACACACACCCGCAGCAAAGCCAGCGGACAGCAATGGCACGGTCCATAATACGAGACGCGCCGCCGCCGGGAGACGCCACGACAGCAACAGCCAGCAAAGCAAAGCAAGCAAGCGGCAGCGTCGGAGGACGAAAATGTTTCGGAGGAGAAGCCCATAACCGCGCGCCTTCTCTGGCTTTCTCTCCGGTCGTCGCCGCGCTGCTGCTGCGCTGCGGTCCATAAATCCTGCAACGGCGGTGGCGGCAGAGTCCCTTTCCCGCACCTACCTTCTCTCTCTCTCTCTCGTGTGACGGAGGACAATGACGATGGCTGGATTTGTTGCGCCCTGCCCGCCTTTTCCTCTCTGCTCCCCGCTGCAAGACACACATACACACACAACAAGCGCAAGAACTTCGCCCCTATACTGCTCCTATGTCACACATTCCGCCCCACCGCACCATGGGACGAGAGAGAGAGAGAGAGAGGGAGGACGCGACTTCCGAGGAAGAGAAGTCCCCGATCGGTGAGGAAGGGGGGTCCCGCCGAGACCATCCCCCGTAATAACCGTTGCGCGCGCTCATAAAGGCTGGACGCGGCGTTACGCCGCCAGCGTGCGCGCGCCCGCCCGGTATAGCGGCGGAATAAAGCATTCATATGGAAATGGATCGAGGCCCCCCGAAAGCGCGCGATGCACTCACTATATATACTCTCTGTGTATGCGCCCAGAAGAGAGTGGTGACTCCGAGCGCGAGCCACCCCCAACCACGCCACCACCCTTCGCTCATGCGATACGGCTATGTACGAAACAGCGGGCCTCACTGGGGACAAATCCCGAAGTCGCGATAAACTTAAGCGCTCGCGAGCGGAGTCAAAGGGACGCGCTCGCTTCCCCAGATTATCGTTAAAAGCCGATGGTGCGACACCGAAGTGGCCAGTACAGATAAAACGCGCGACTACGCGGTCGTTTTCCAAGGTTTTTCTGGGATTTATACACGTCGGCTCCGTAGAGATATATTACTGCGTCGTCCGGTGTGTTTATTTCTCTTCGATGGGCTGTTTGACGGCGCTGAGTGATGTGTGGTAACTCGCTATCCATGAGATAAGCGCTATCGCGTCACGTGTGTCTGCGTTCACTTTAGAACCGTGCTGTCTTTGACGCCCGAATATGCTTACAACGAGTGGTGATAGACTTACCTTTTTTCGAGCGAACACCATCCGCAGTAAGGGTTCCTGGCCTGGAGGCATTGGTCGCACGTGTTGTACTGCTGACAGCGGTCCACGCGGACTTTGCTGACCTGCGAGAAAAGCGTATATATATAATGGACGCCATCAAAACAACGATCGGACCATGCTCGTATCAAGCAACAAAACATCACTTGCAGTCTAGTGTATACAACACAGCGGGGACTCTGATGTATATACGGGCAAAATCGAAACCGGTGTTACGTACGAACGGTCAGTGTACGTAAACCTCCTTCCTCGCATACTAAAATGCATAGGTCGCACGGATGAGCAAATCAGACGCTTAACGGCTCAGGCAAGAATATACCACAGCACGGATGGATGACAACCCGTATGCGCACGGCGGAACAATTCCAGTGGCGTGCTTTCATGAAACGCGTGTTTTCTATCCGAGAAATGCGGACACCTCAGTCTCAGTGTACACGACATTCTTGGGCTCATATGATCAGCGTGCGTGAACCAACTGAGCCCGAGCATACAGCGCTACACAGAGCGAATATTTGCAATGGCTCCAATGAATTGTGCTCTCGAATGGCATAGCTCTAGCACACCGCGCAAACAAGAGTTGTCACGAGTTGTAAAGGAATCGCGCGTCGCCTTTCTCTTTTTCTCGTGTCGTTAGCGCGCGCATGCAGCTAAAACAGGCAGGGGACGGGAGAGCGTCGTTGTCTGCCGCGGCTTTGGCGGACACAAAGGATTCCTCGGCGGCGCGAAAACGAGCGGCCTCCTCCGCGGTGTCTCGGCCGGAGAAAAATAAAAGGAGGCGCCCAGATGTGGATCAGCCACGAACGCGGCGAGCACAAAGGGGATGAAGGAGACGGCGTCGTTTGCCAACGCGCAGCAAGCAAGCACAGCTAGGCGATATGACACCGCCGCGGCGGCGGCAGTGCTAGTGGTGGCGGAGGGCGGACGCCCAAGTCGGCGGACAGCAGCATGCCGCCGGAATGCCCGGCGTCCCACCAGGCCAATGCTCTCCAGCAGGCGTCCTCCAGCAACTGCCTTTGATTCCGAGCATTGTGCACTGCTCGCCCTCAAGGCACGTCTGCCCGTCCGTACGAGAGCGTGTTGTAGTGAATTGGAGGGTGACAGGCGCGGCGATAGTACGCGGGAGCGCTGACCCGCGGTCCGTCCCGAATACGGACAGGGTATACACGCGCTAGTCGGTGCGCGTCGTTTGTGTTGCCGAGGGTGGTCTGCGCGGTACGTAGTGTTTCTATATAACGTGCAGTGTTTGTGCAGCTTTCACATTTCTATTTTTTAATCTAAAGCTATGGTGTGGACGCCCTTGGCGAAAGAAAATGACAAAAAAATTTTAAAACGTAGAGAAAGATACATCTCCTTAACACGCATAGTTGTAGCATGCAGCACTCTCCTCCGCTAACACTGGAGCCGTGCAGCAAAGACAGCTTTACAGGCCACTCCACCCTCTCTATATTTGTAATAACGCTGCATGGATGGCATGGGTCCCTTCTGTACTAACACGCACACACACACACACACACACACACACACACACACACACACACACACACACACACACACACCACACACACACACACACACACACACACACACACACACACACACTACAGGGCGGCAGGAGAGGGCGACGGGACCTCCTAATCCACAAGGCATCGCCGAAATCGGTTCATGAAATTGCTCCGTACACACATAGCTCCGAATCGTTCGATTCCGTTCACGCAAACTGACGAGCGTATACGTGGACGGACAGCGCTGAGAGGCGGCTCCTTTTCGTCCGGATTAAGACTTCTCCGAGGATTACCGGATTGCACAGCTGATAAAACGGAAAAGAGTTTCTGTCGACAGGAACGCGGCTTTATCGGACGCGACACGTCTCGGACCTAGAACCAAACGCGAGAAGACGCCGATCTCGTGGGATGGCAGCCGCGC
This sequence comes from Hyalomma asiaticum, assembly GCA_013339685.2. NCBI lineage: Eukaryota > Metazoa > Arthropoda > Arachnida > Ixodida > Ixodidae > Hyalomma > Hyalomma asiaticum. Next base: position 78,860,382 of record CM023486.1, on the reverse strand, counting down.
TCGGCTATAAAAAATGAAGTCGTGCACGATTATACGTATATCGCTGCGATCGACGAAGGCCTATCTATAGGCGGGCGCTCTGTTTGGCGCGATGGCAATAAGTGGCGCCGCTTTATCCGTACATTAGTTACACGCAGCGGAAAGATGGAAAACGTCCCGATACTTTATTATTTTATTATATAGGGGGAAACTGGAAATGCTATACGCTGCGTAACAGCCTAGCGTCCATAAACGTTCAGTGAAATGTGGAGCGCACCGTGGAACCCGCAAATGCTCGGCCAGTCTAAGGGGCTATATCCACGCTGACGCACGATGATGATAATTACCGTGTTCCTGAAACATCCATGAACTACGATGGCAAGAGAAGAGATACGCCATCTCGTTTCTTCGTCATAGCCTGCCTAGACTAGCGTAAAGATTTTGTCCGAGCTATCATCGAAAGATTTCTGCTATCTCCAGGTGTGCATGCGTGCGGCACTTCGAAATTTTCTCATGATTCTTCGCTGACCTTTCTAGGCCGTTGTGCCATTCGGTTCTGCTGCACAGTGAAGTCGTGGATGCAATGAATTAGCAAAAATTGTTTGATAGGCGAACACACTTGCATGAATATATGTGCGAAAGTCTGTTTGCAGTGTGTACCATGGCGATAAGGCAGGGCCCACAGCTACAGCAGGCTTGTCGCGCGGAATCTGAAAAACCTCCATATTCAAACCTCCCTGTCGAATCTGCCGCCATGAGCGAACGATCAAACTGGAACGTGACGCTACAAAAATATCTATGTAGCTCATGCTACGCGATTCTCTGTTGAGCGCATCGCGGCTTCAGCTACAACCGGCTAATGAAAATGATTGCACACGCAACTGTACATAACACGACACGGTAGTTAACAGCGGCGTAGCCAAGGTTTCATTTCCGGGAGGGGGGGGGGGGGGGGTTTGGCTACGACAACGTATAGTTACACAAGTCGGCGAGCAAGGCGCGATTACGACGTCATACAGGGTGACGACAACGCCTTATCTGACGCGCTATAGGTTTCAAAGCGCTGCACGCAACTGGCGTGGTTGGGCGGGAAGAAGATACCAAGGCCGGTGAGCAAGAAAGAAGTCGAGTGAGAAGCGAGTCCGGGTGCCACGCGGCGGGGCCTTACATGGATCAGCGAAGACCGGACACGCGCAAGTTGATAACCCCGAAAGTAAAAACTGCACCAAGAACGAGAAGGGGGAGGCCAGCAAGGCAGCAGGAATAAAAGACACAAACCGTTGGCTCAGCACCGCCCGGCGACCCGCTAAGCCCCGAATGGATGACCGCCAGCACGCGCGCACGCACGCCAAGGCCACGGTCGTATTTCGAGATGAGCCGACCGTATCTTTCCGGGCGCCCTCCCTCCCTAGCTTCCCTGGAGTCCGGCTGAAGATCGCCGCTCATTATGCTCACTGGCTCTCTGGAGATGTGTGGAGGGGGGGAAGGGGGGGGGGTAGTTTCCTTTCTGCAGTGTCATGCCGCTCGAGGAGACGTACTCGTCTTCTCTGCCGGTGCCGTCTTCCGCCCGCTCTTATATAACTGACGGAGAAGTCCAGACGCGGCAAGCGCCGTTGTTCACTGCGAGCGCGGGCCCCGAAATTACAGGCCTTGTCCCCCTCCCCGCAAGCCCGCGCCTTGACGTTGACGGTCCTTTTGTTCGAACGGAGCAGCAGCAGCCGCTGCTCGGTTGTCATGACCGTCGCACGCGCGGCCACTGCCCGCGGCCGCCGCGGCGCAGTCGAGTGGTGTCGACGACGTTGTCTCCTCCACCCCACTTATATATACCTCAACTCTTCATCTCGTTCGCCGCCCGACTTCCTGTTTATTCTGGACACGGTTCGGATGGGTAACTGTAATGATTCACTGCCCCCGGTGGGGAAAAAAAAAACAAAACAAAAAAGAACACGGCTCTGCAAGGCGACCGCGCAGCGAATTATGATTGTGGCAGCAAAACGCTTTAGTCGCGATCGCGCTATATACACGAGATATGTCGGGTATTGCAAATGTAATCTGGAGGTGCTGGGCACACTGGAAGTGGACGGTCTGACAGCAAATTGAACATGTACGAAAAAAGCCCAGCGAAGCCGAGCAACCTTATTTCTTATACGCCCCATAAGTAGTTGGTGTTCACTTATTCTTACTTATATAATGCAAGCAATGTTATACACAAGATTAGATATATAAAAGCCCACGAGTGGAGTTTGCCACGCGTTCCCCCTCCCGAGTTCCGCATTCGCATTCAGATCGGATGCATCTTGTTGCGGAACCGCCATACTTCTTTTGCCAAGCCTGCCACGGCACGTACCACGAGCATCTTCGGAACAAAGATGGGCGAACAACGGGAAATCTTGTTTGCCGTCGCCGTGGAAGGGTCCCGGGAGAGCGAAGATAAAGAGACGTAACAAAACCGCACTGTCTCCCTAACCTATCTCCACGGCTGTGTTTGTGAAGAGAAATACAAAGACGTGGGGGACACGGGGCTCAGCTGCGACTTCGCAGCTCCGGAAATGAGCGAAGCCCACCGAGAGAGCATGGGGGGGGGGGCAGCAGCACCCGGCAGGAAGGAACGCGTTGTTCGGGACGCAGTACACAGCGAGTACAACTCAGCCGGCCAACGAACGCCGGGCAGGTGCTCGAAACCGAGGAAAGCCGCAGGGCGGCGGCGCAACGCGAACGCGGCCAAGCCACGGCATCGACCCACCCGGCCGGGCTGGGTTTACCAAGACAGGCACGTCCGTCGCTCCTCGGGCAGCGCCGGCGGCGGGGGCGAGAGTTGAATGACACGCGCACACACACACACGGCCATGCGAGGGCCCAGAGAGCCGGCCCAATCTGTCACGCCGCTGACGCCACTGGCGGCCGACTCGGCCCACTAGAATTAAATTTGGTTGATTTCTGGCAACAGCGAGAGGTGACAGAGACCAAAAAAAAAAAAAAAAAAGAAAAGCAATAATAATAATGCCCGACAAAAGGTCCCTGCATTTCTGGCAACTCGGTTAGTGCAACAAAAAGTAAAACGAAAATGCAAAACCACCTCGAAGTATAAAGAGATGTACACGAAGCCCAATCAATGTACATGGATCAGAAAGGTTGTTCGGGAAACCGGCCTTCAGTGGGCAAGCTTCCTTACAATACTAGGTGGAGCCCATATATAGTCAGGGATCCTATTGGTTGTGGCCGCTGTCCTGACACGCCGGCCCACGGCTTGTTGGACCGGAAGGTCCAGGCAGTCGAGCAGGGCCGCCTCTCAGTACTACCGAGTTGTTATAGGACGCCGACCTAATTCCATGTGTGTTAAATGAAAGTCAATGCCTTTTTGACGCACTGTGATTTAGTTTGGTCCCTCGGTGGTCGCCCAGAGCGCTATAGTAGCACGAAATTCGCAGGCCATCACGCAATTCAAGCACTGTACTCCCTTTTGTTTCGTTTTTCTCCGAAGCCACGAGCGGCGTAATGCGTACGTACGCTGCAAGCCGGACGCGTCAAGCACATGGTCATTTTGAAGCTAAGCCCGGCAGGCTGCGTCACCTCGTTTGAAGGCGCCGTCCTTCGCGGCTCGTCTCTGCTCCTGAGATATATCCGTGGGTGGGAAACGCATTGCTAAGGCTTAAGCCCTACAAGACATGTCCTCGATCTTACTTGGCGGGGTGTAACAAATGGCACTTCGTGCTCAGATAATGGAAAACTGCTGAGCTGCTACAGTCAGCAGTTTCCATTGCGTTCAGCAGTTTCCAAGGAACGCCCCGTCGTCTCCCCCCGCAAAAAGAGAGAGAGAGAGAGCGAGTGAGAAGTCTATAGTCGGGTCGAGTGACGGACGTTTAAGCAAAAAATTTATTTAAAGCCTACGGAGGACATACTATGGGGGATAGGAGCTCCAACAAACCAGCGCCTGCGACGTCGCACTGTTGTTTGCATTCGGATATTTTGCTGGCTGAGAGTGCAGTGGGAGTCAATAGGGGACAAATGCCGAGGTATATAGCTGGGCGTAAAGTTCGTGGAGCATGGCCTGCCTTCCTCACCCTCGACGCTGACATCTGTCTGCGCGATGCATTCTGGTTCGCAAGAGACTTGACGTGAAGAGAAGGTCTCCAGGGGCTGTATGCACGAGGTCGATTCCCTCGCGAAGGGCGCCAACCCGACGCCGAGAGAAAGCAGGCGCGACTTCAGCGTCACTCTTTGTATACGTGCAAGAACTATACCCTCAGCAGCAGACGACGGCGGTCTTCCGGTCTCCCATACAAACGCGAGACAACGAGTGCTCGTATTCGGTACACGTCGACACTCGAGCATCGTATGAGTCACTCGGCGCATGCGCACGACGGCGGCCGTGTGACACGCGACACTGGCGGGAAACACCCCGTCGCTGTCGAGACTTGCAACCCACCGAACGCCAGCGTATACTGCTCAACGAAACGCTCGTATCAAGGGCGGAAGGAAACAAAAGGGATACCGCGTCTTATACGGATGTCGCGATGCTCGGTAGATCGTATAACGGAAGCACGCGCATTTTCCACGTCAGCCGCGTTCGCAGGGATCAGCGCTGGAACTGCGAACAGTGTGAGGTCTCGGCCGCGGAGTGGTTGAGTAGTTCAGTACAGCGCAGTTTACGGATGTCATCCGGTGTACACGTCGAACCCTCAGCAAGAACAAAGAGGCAGCGTATTGATTCTGTACTACAACCGGCGCAATCCGTGCGAACTACGTACTTCTAAACCTGCACGTTATATGAGACGCCCTTTTATAGAAAAAACCCGCGTACAGGCGGCTGATCACTCAAGTGACTCGGTTTGCGAATTTGGTGAGCATTGCATCAAGATGCGGCGCTTAAACCCCTGCGGTGCAGCAACCAGGAGTTCCCTCGCACTCTAGTACGGACGTTTGTAAAACCTTGTAAAATGTTTTGCACGCTTTTAACTTGAAGCTCGGCTCTGTTCAAGGCGTGATCATCGGGGTGTTAAACCTCGTGAAATGTTTTGCACGCTTTTAACTTGAAGCTCGGCGCGGTTCAAGACGCGATCGTCGGGTGTCTCACCGTTCGCACGAGCTTGCACAAGGAAACACTATACGCACATCTGACAGCAGCGCCCACCTGCACAGTTTCTCACTACCGAGGTCTCCGCCGAAACTTTCAGCCTTGAACTCCAAGTTCAGGGCTGAACGAAGAGGAGTCTATTTCAGTAAAAAGGGAACGCGCCTCAAGTGCACGCAAATGAATGCACTCGCATATACACCGCCGCGGGCAAGAAAAGCTCGACCTGTCGGGCGTCTTTTGTGCATGCGTGTCGACGGAGTGGCGCTTTTTTTTTTTTTTTTTTCCCCGCATCGCTCAACTCACGCCATACTCGAATCAGCGACGAGCGCCCATCCGGCGATGTCAAGCGCAGGGCACACCGACGACGGAAGGAAAGGGGACCACCTCGACGCCTGCCGCCGTTCGCTCTTGATGCGTTTTTTATGCGTTCTTCGTTTCCTCGCAAACTTTTACTTTTAATTCTTTCTTTAACATTTTTGAACTCGAAGCGCTCGACAGCGGTGCGCGTCACCCCCCGTCAAAGCGACGGTATGCGTTTAAATTTGCCGCAGCGAATATGACGCCGGCTCTCCTGAGATGCACAGTTCATATACGCATTTATATTTGCACGCAATATCATGAGGAAGGGAAATGGAAAAGCGAAAGCAGCAACAGTCGAGTAACTTATCGTAAATGCTCAGTGCGTGGGCGTACTATATTAGAAAGACCGCGAGCCTCGTGAGATTGAGTAGTGCTTTTCAAAAAGCGTAGTGGCGTCGGTCGATCCATATGAGCAATAATTACCCTAATGGAACTTCACTTCGAAAAGCTGTGTACGCAGTAGCAGTATCATACGAAGAACGCCACACTGGATGATTAATTCCGGGTAAGATTTAGCAACCACGGCAGCTCGCACCAAATTCGAAAGCTGTCTTTATTACTCTGTGCTGGTTTCAGTGCAGCCGCTTTAGCCGAAAGCCGAACCGGCTGCCGTAATACTCAGCATCTGTTGGACGACAAAACAACAGAGAGATAGAACGCTGCTGAGTAACCGCGGCCGAAATTAGCAGTGCAGAAAACGGGGAATCGGAGACCGCTTCGTGCAGTGAGTCAGATTAACGTGTTCAGTATTAACGAGAGTGTAATCCCGTGACTACGGCAGCAAGGACGTTCTCCACCATGCATCGGCGTACGTATGGGATCACAACCAGACCGAGAACGTGCTCGAACACTGTCGCAGCTTCCATCGTGCATTAATTACACTAAGCGCCTAGGCACATGATGCAAGAGGGGAGGTTCATGATAATACTAGCTGTGCATTAGCGAATGGTCAATCAGCAAATCTGCCGACCAGCATTCCTCCGTGTAGACTTATTTCGTTCTTCATCAGGGACTGCACATGCATGCCACTGAAAATGAGGATGCATTTTTGATATGGAGGCGAGATGCTAGGGACACTCGCGCATAATAGACTCGATCAAAGTTAATTGTGGAGAACGTGGTTTTGACACGTAAAGCTCTGTAATTTATTAGAGCGAAATGTATCTGTGTCTCTTTCAAGATGTGCTTGAACGACCTCGGCTTGAATACGAACGATATAAAATGTGGTACGATAAATATCGCGTCACTCAATTAATGGAGGTCCGAACGGAACCTATGCATGTCATCTGCGCATAAGCTCTGGATGATTAATGATTACCAATGCTAATTAACGGTTGACTAGTCATTGTAGAGGGGCTAAAGATGCTATGAGACTCGAACCCGCGCCCTTCTGCAACTAGATCCCGTGGACACAAAGCAGTCGAACACAAGACCCTGCCGGGATAAAGGTGGATTAATGCGGATTAAGGTGTGCAAGTGATGTCATAACACTATCGCCTTCGCGTCTCCCGGGCGGTACCAATGACACGTGGGAATTTCTACTACTTATCGAAAGACGGCGCGATCAGCTTACCTTGTAAGGCGAGGCCACGTATAGGAAGTGTCCCGTCTTGTCGACTTCCATGTCGGGCAAGATGGGGTTTCCGTCGTCGATGGTCACCTCCTCGAACTGTTCAGCCCGGCCCTGACTCGTCAGGAACATCTGAAACACACGAAAAGCAAAATCGTCTGAGTCTTTTTCGCTCACTCCGACCGCGCGTGAGTTGTTAGCAGTGCAGTTAGGAGAAGCCAAGTCAACACGTATTTACAGCGTGCACAGCGTGTGCAACGTTAAAGTCGGCGATGACAAGGAAGCAGTATCAAACAGCTTGGCGAAGCCGGGTGTCACACCACGCAAAAACAGTGGTGTATGCGTGGTGAATGGACAGACATGTTTAACTCGTCAAATATCCGCGGTGTATGCGCCCTTCCCTGCATGTAACTACATCACGTAGTACATTGACATCTTACGCGCACACTGGGAAGACCCACGCTTGTCCTTGTTCACGCTGCGAGTCCTTGCGAGCATATGACTTCGCCTTTCTCACAAACACTTGTTTCATTACTCACAAATTCACTGAACGCGGTAGGGAGGGTTTGCAAGTGACCTCAAGCCTTCATGTGTCCGCGAGTCCTGCAGTGCAATAAGTATATGTCCCTTTCGTTCCCACGTTGACGTCTAATTGGCTTTTCCATCCCTACGCATTCGGAGCAAGAGTAACGATCCGCATGCAATACGACATTCTATTTTAGGGGCGAAGCTCCTTAAGCTGTGGGTCGGTTGTCACGTATCGTCGTATCGTGTAACCTACACCACTGTTTATGAAGTGCTCACTAGATGGTGTGATGGCGCTGCGGTGCTCGCTTCATTCAGATGTATGGGAACGCGTAGTATGGGAGTCCGTCTATCCGTCCGTCCGTCCGTCCGTCCGTCCGTCCGTCCGTCCGTCTGTCTGTCTGTCTGTCTGTCTGTCTGTCTGTCTGTCTGTCTGTCTGTCTGTCTGTCCGAGCGCTGCGGTGCTGCTTAGCTAGTATGTGAATTGATCATTAGATGGCGTGGAGGCGCTCGCTGCGTGCTCAAGTGTGATAGGAGAGCGCTAGATGGCGACACACAGTGTTTGTCACGGCTTTGATGATGTACTGGGCAAGATTCACGGAAGATTCACGGTTTTTACCAATGAACCTCCGCAGCTTCGCCCACTCATCATCATTCACCTCGTGGTATGCTGTGATTTTTTTTTTTTTCATTTACATTTCGCCAAGCTTTACGAATGGGACTACACTATAATGCCCACAGCGTCCAGTTTACACCCGATCAGCCCATAACCATATGCACACATGCTTAAAGGCTTCGGCTAATGCCACTTGATTCGGTATTCCAAAGTGCGGGGAGCGAGAGGGAACGGCGAGACGAGGAATTTCGCTGACGCGGATGCATCGCTGTTCTGCGGTGAAGGAGGGGAATATCTAGTGTGTGTGCTTCGCGTTCTTCGCAAACATAGACTGCAGACCAACAACGAGTTCCCGTCTAGGTTCGAGACGAGACCGTCACTGTGGCGGCGCTGCTGAGCTCGCATGAAATTTTAACGTCCCTCCGTCCGTCTCTCCATTCAGCTCTCATCTAAAAGAGGAGATCGGTGAGCGTTGCAATAGATCCCCCCCTTCCTTTATTTTCTCTCTCTCTCTCTCTCTTGCTAGACATAGCCGAGATGCGAGACATTCGCGACGGCTCGCTTCGCGCGGGCTAAAGTTCGCACGACTCTGCGAGCACTAGTCGAAAGGGAAACGGAGGAAACTTGGCCGAACGCTCCAGGAGGACGACACCCCGGGGGCCAGGAGTGGGACGCGGTCCACAAGGCACGGAGGCGACGTCGTCAGTCGCTGACGATGACCAGAAACAGGAAAAAGGGGAGGAAACGCCCACTTAGACGCAATCTGGCCAGCCGCAGCCCCGCGGAGACGGAACGGAAAAGAGGAAGGAGGGGTTGGCAAGCAAGCGGCGCTGCTTCAGAACCCCGGGAAGGCGCGCTTATCGGCGGCGCCCTGCGAATGCGCGCGCCCCCACAAATGGGCCTGCTTGCGCCTCGGGAGCTATACGCCGCGTGCTGGTACGAACGTATGGATTGATAGCCGCTGCCTGTGACATATATAGAGATGGCAGACACGAATGCTATACACGTAAAGTGCAGTAGCACGGGGCGCTGTCGGTGTCGCTCTGTCAGCGGAAACGTATATGACGCACGCAAGCTTCCTCAAACCGCCGCACTTTGGGCATTCTAGTGCGAACGCGACGCAGCTGAAGAAAGCACTTAGTTATATAGAAGCATTCTAAGAATAACGCGAAAGATGGGCTTTTCTGGCATAGTCCTAAGAGAGAGAGGGAGACATATTTATTATAGGAAAGGTGAAGAGGTCGGTCTAAAAAGCGCTTGTCTCCAGCCTGCTGCTCCAACTGGGTTTGTAAAATGTTCGGAAGCGACGGGGAACAGAATAAATAGGGGGAAACTGGGTGACAGTGAAACAGCGCAGTGTACGCTATATATTACAAAGCAGTCCAGTGCAGCTATAGACATGACAAGTGTGGTTTTCAGTTTATTGCGTATTAAGTTATATGATTTCCGCATATCCCCGTGTAAACGTGTCCTCAGAGGGTGCACTACAGGTACATATATGCACACCATGCACAAAAACGCACATAAAGCTATTCAAGTTGACAAGCTGAATTACCATATGACACTATACACTTCAGAAGGAGTTTAGTTACAGTCCTGACAACATAGCTGGGTACAGTCAAGGCGGCCCTGCACTATCCTGGCGACACCGGACAGGATAGCCGATTTCAGGGTCCCCAGCCCCCTCACATGGACTAGGGACGTTGCTCTTCAGTCTTTCTCTCTACGTTTTCCTGAACTTCACCCGTCATTCCCTTCCCTACATTGACGCTGAAGTAGCGCCTTTTCCTCTTCTCATTCACACCACTGCACAAAATTACCTCCCTCGTGAGCCGAAGTACAACGCAAGTTGAAACCGGCCATCTTGCGTTCGGTCTGCGAACTTGTCCCCCCCATGTCTCCCGCACCTGCGCACTTCACTATATATATCCCTCCGCTTTCGGGAGTCGATATATCAAGTGGACGGAACACGTCCCTTCTGTTCGCCGGCAGGGTCCACATCGATCCTAATCGACGGACAGCTATCCACGCCGTTTACTTACGCTGTACGTACATTCTCGCGATGCCTGTCCGTCCAGCGGCGACGAATAGCCGCGAATACGTTCGTACACCGAGGTGGACGCACACGGCGTGCCGTGTTGTACAAAACTGCAAACGACGGAGAAAGTGGGAGAGAGTTACGGGCTTCGTTTAATCGTCGACATTCGGCCCCGCTTGTCACCGGACAAATCGTTAAAGCGACCACCCGGAAGCCGAACACGCTGCGGCCGTCGCTTCCCCCCTCTCCCTATTTCCCTTCCAATCTGCCGCGCTGCGCTTTCCCCTTTCCTCCACGTCATCGTTCCCGTGTTCCCGTTGCGTGTTTCTCGCCTCCCCCTTCACCCTCTCGCGCCGCTTTGTTTCTTTCTCCTCGCCGGGCCATTTCGCGGCCATTCTCACCTCAGCCGAGACCTGGCGTCGCTATCGTCGTTCGAACGGGAAAAGAAGCGGCGTGGTACCGGCCGATTACGGGAAGCGAGGGGACAGCGGGAAACAAATAGAGACAGATAGCGCGGAAAAGGGAGGCGACGGGTCGGGAACAAGTATAGGACGGGGAAAGAGGGGGAAGAAATGGGTATCGGAACAGGGACAAGCCTACAACAAGACGACCTAGGCCGTTAGGGAAGAGGTTGCTGCGAAGGCGTACAATGCTTCGATGGAAGAAAAAAAGGGAAAAATAAGGAAACCAACCGGCAAACGTGCCGGCCTTGCGTGAGCGATCAAAACAATGCGGCGCGCGGTGCGATTGAAAAGAGCGGCCGAGACAAAGCGGTGTAGGGGAGCAGAGAGGAAAAAGGGAGGGGGCCACATTTGGCGGAAACTGGCCGAGACGGGTTGGGGAACGGAAAAAAAGGGGAAAACGGGCACACATCGCGTGTGAGGAGCGAAGGAGAGAGATCTGTGCGCGCGAGACGTAGAAAGGAAGGAAGCAGGTTGTCGCTGTGCGAGAAACCGACATAATAATGAAAATAAAAAGACCTCGTTTTCTTGCCGTTGTTGTCGCGTACGCCTCGAAAAAAGAGGACCGATCCTCGCGGGCCATTTCACGGAGGGCAACACGCAGGACGCCGCCTGGCCGAGACGCGTGGCCCGGGCCCTGCCGCCGGCTGGGGCCGGTATACACATTCCAAGAACAGCCAGAGAGACATCGAACGCTCTCTCGCCTCGTCGGGGTTATACGTACAGAAGACGCCGTGGGGAAAAGCAAAAAAAAAAAGGAAACAAACAAGACAGGAGAAGCAGTTGCGGGAGGAAATAAATGAGAAAAATGAAAATGCGTCAGGGATTGAAAGAAGGGAATGAAGGAAGGAAATGTGCGAGAGAAAGAAAAGGATGGTCTGGCGAGATATACGAAAGCGCGTCTCCGGGAATGGGACGACATCCAATTTGCGCCAGGCGAGTGCGCTTTTCGGGAGAGCTGCAGAGAGGCCCAGCTGCGAGGCACGATCGTGGACGACGCTGCTTCCCGATCAGAATCAGCCCACGGGGACCCTCCCTCCCTTCCGTCCTCTTTCTCATATGTACCTGAGCTCCCGCCATTTCCTCTCCTCTCGAGCGCTGCGCGCAAAATAGAACGAAGAGGAGACCCTCCACCCTCGCCGCCGTGGCGCGGTCGTTCGGCGCGCAACGAATTGGCGGCCACAGGTGACGGATTACTCCGGGCACGGTGTAGTGCCTCCTTCTTTCTTTCTTCCTCCAAGCTCCGCCATCTTTGCTTCGGGAAAAAAAAAATAATCGGTAGAGCGCGACGGGAAATTGGGCAGCCGTAAAAGCGCCCCTCTTCCCGCGCGGCGGGAGAGGGGAACGTTCGGAATTCGGTCGTCGTGGCGCGCTAACGACCGACGTTTATACGGCGTGTGAAATGATTCCCGCCGACGACGCTCAATTAGTCGATGTCGAGGAGGCGAGAAAGTGAGAGAAAGGGGGGGAGGACGAAACGCGCTGGCTCGGCGTCCCAAATCGATGACTTATACACTGCTGCCGTGGCTCCCGTTTTTCTCTCGCGTTCTAATTGCCGACGGCATCATCGACCGAAGCGCGGCGCGTATTTCCGTGAAATGTCAAAAAAAGATTTATCAGCGAGAGATTGCGGCAGCTGGGACAGAGGAAGTTAAAAACAGGCGGGTGCGATAGTGGAATTGCGTGTCCTCGTCGCCGCGCAGTCCGGCTCTCTCTCGTTTTAAAGAGAAGTGTTAATTTACTGATATCGTGAAGAGCTTCACGTCATGCAATGGAAACTGTGACGTGAGGTGAAAGTCCCACGCTTAGATTCCCCTCTCTTCCCTCTCTCTCTCCCTTTATTCCCAAATGCGAAGAGCTCAAGAGAAACCTGCGTATATGTTTCGTTATGGAAGTTTGCGCTCACATTCAGCTGAATAGCAACTTGAGAGGATACTCAGCACTAAGTTCCCCGAACTTGGCATTCACTGTCACGCTTGCTTTCATAAATTCATAAGCTTCCTCCACTTCTCTTTTCAGGAATTACAAGAGTATAGACCTAATGTCATGAAGTTCTTGGGCTATTTGTGTATGATATAGATGCGGGGTTGACGCTCAAGTGATAATAGTGTTTAACGGAGTGGTGATACAGCTCGTATCAGCAGAACATATATGCAAGAGTTCAATCCCGCACACTCCACAGCGACTATGTTAAAACTGCCATTCACACTTGAAAGGATGGTGCGACATTGAAGCTAGACGTGCCCGAAGTGGCTTTTTTTTTTTTTTTAACGGGTAGATGTAGCGGCGTTAACGTGCTCGACTTACAAGGAGGGACACCATGCTCAGTCATATAACTGCCAGCTCTTCCGAATTTCCCGCAAAATGTACGAATCGGGACTCGTCTTAAAATTTTACCATGTCTTACTCAAGTTTTACAGAAAACTCGCGAAAAAAAAAAAAAAAGAAATGAAGTAAGTACCTGATAAATCTACATTGCTGCTTCGCCGCAGTACTGAAATGTCATGCAGTGAAGCGTGCTGAGCTTTGAAAGGGGACCACTGGCTTTCACGGAACCCAGTACATTTTATACTTTGATTACACACGCAGTACGGTTAAGTATAGTTAGGTATAGTGCCAACCGAAGTGACAGTAAACGCAACACTGTCTTTGGTGCTCTGGCCGTAGGAAACAATAAATAAAAACATACGAGAGTCGTCTTCCGCCACCCCCTTCCCCCTCTCCCTGTCGAAATAAGTGTACGAATTTGAATGTCATCAGGTTCGAAGGCATTATTACTGTATAGACATGTTACACAGCTTGTCGTCCTCCTGGATGGATGGATGGATGCTATGAGCGTCCCCTTTGTAACGGGGCGGTGATATGTGGGCCACCAGGCTCGTAAGAAGACTTAAGAACTTTTTTTTTCTCTCTCTCTCTCTTTAAATTTTCCTCATGCCTTTTAAATTTACTTCACTCAAATCGATCATACTATAGCAAAAAAGGGAAATTCATAGCCCAGTTCCCTGCCCCTTATGGCAGAAAGTCCATATTTTTCCCTATAATTATTTTTGTCCGTTCTCTCTAGTTTTCTGCCACCAGTATTCTAACCGTCTCTTACTTATTTCAATTTTGCCTATGTTCAGCTTCCCGTTGTTCGCCCTAAAACCCAAGGCTTCATGTAGGGTGGTGCCCAAACGTACACCTGGGTGGATATTTCCGCATTTCAGAACATGCTCCGTCGTTTCCCTATCTTCCTCACAGCATGTGCATTTTTCTTCTTCTTTACTGAATTTCGCTTTATAACTACGCGTTCTAAGGCAGCCCGATCTCGCTTCAAACAATAAAGCGCTTCCTCTTGAATTATCATAAAATGCCTCCCTCTTTATTTCATTTTTGCCCTCTCGGTAGTTATTCAGAGTCGGTTTTTTTTCCATCGCTGCCCTCCAGTAAATCTTCTCCGCCCCTCTGACTTTTCCTTTTACGCTCTTTGTTGTCAGTTCTCTTAGAGCGGTATATTTACTGGTGAGCCTCCTAGTTCTCTTTCTCCACTGCGTGTCAACGCTCTTTCTATACAGGGTGTCCCACGTAACTTGAGCCAAGAATTTGAAAATGAAAGGCACTTCAGAGGAGAACTGAACCAAACGTATACTATTCGTACTGGTCTATAGATACTCAGGTTATTTTTTATTTCCCCCTAAAGTAATTAGTTAATTATTTTTAATTAGCTAACTCCTTAATTATGGGCTGAAAACCCAAAATATGAACACTGAGCTGTAGAGCACCTTCATAAACCACCGACTGAATTGTTTCCTGTACGATATGTCTTACGGTGTTAATTTTTCCGCATTCTAAAGAAAGCCCGCGAAATTTGAAAATGAGCCACGTGACGGACCGCGAGCGCACTGCTATAGTGCTGGTCTCAAGCGTGCAACCGGTGAACAAGGTCGCCTGCGGCTGCCACGGGGAAGCGACATGATGCTTTGAAGGTGGTCGATGTTTGGGCGTCCGTCTTTGGTTCAATGACGGTGCACATTCACGCTGCTGGCCGAGCGCTGCCGAGATAAGCGTCCAAGACGGATAAATAAAACAAGAAAATAGCTTTATTTTCTTGTTTTCTTGATCTTCTTGATCTTCTGTTTTCTTGATCTTCGTGAATCAGAATCAAACTGCTGTTTGTTTTTTTTCCTCGCAGTATTGAGCGCTTTACCACCGCGGCAGCGCTCGGCCAGCAGTGTGAATTTGCACCGTCATTGAACCAAAGACGGACGCCCAAACATCGACCACCTTCAAAGCGTCATGTCGCTTCCCCGTGGCAGCCGCAGGCGAGCTTGTTCACCGGTTGCACGCTTGAGACCAGCACTATAGCAGTGCGCTCGCGGTCCGTCACGTGGCTCATTTTCAAATTTCGCGGGCTTTCTTTAGAATGCGGAAAAATTAACACCGTGAGACATATCGTACAGGAAACAATTCATTCGGTGGTTTATGAAGGTGCTCTACAGCTCAGTGTTCATATTTTGGGTTTTCAGCCCATAATTAAGGAGTTAGCTAATTAAAAATAATTAACTAATTACTTTAGGGGGAAATAAAAAATAACCTGAGTATTTATAGACCAGTACGAATAGTATACGTTTGGTTCAGTTCTCCTCTGAAGTGCCTTTCATTTTCAAATTCTTGGCTCAAGTTACGTGGGACACCCTGTATAAATAGCGGAACACCTTCACTGCCCACCTACTCTCTTTCATATTCCTTAGCCTCTCTTCAAACCTTATTTTGCTCTGCGCTTCCCTTGCCTCAAAACTCGCCCATCCCATATCGCCCTTTACAGCCTCGTTTGTAGTTTTCCCGTGAGCACCCAACGCGAGGCGTCCCACAGTTCTTTGATTCACATCCATTCCTGATTGTATCTCTGGCCTCATGCACACCACTGAGTTCCCAAATGTAAGGCCCGGTACCATTACCCCTTTCCACAGACCCCTAAGCACCTCGTACCTATTGTGTCCCCATAACGCTCTGTGCTTCATTATTCCTGCGTTCCTCTTTCCCTTTGCTGCCAAGGCTTTTTCGTGTACCTTCATGTATCTATCACCCTCATTTACCCATACGCCAAGGTACTTGTATTCGCTTACTCTCGGTATTTCTTGGCCCTGTATGGATACCGCCTGGTCGTTGGGGTCATTGAATACCATCAATCCGCATTTTGTTACACTAAATCCTAGTCCTAGAGCCTCGCCTTCCTTCCCGCATATATTCACCAGCCGTTGTATATCATCTCGATTGTCCGCGAATAAGACAATATCATCAGCATAAAATAAACCCGGAAGCATCTGCTCAATCATCACGCCGCCCTGTTTGTGTGACAGATTAAAACCAATGTCGCTATCTCCTAGCGCTTTTTTCCATTCTAACCATGTACAGCATGAATAACAGCGGCGACAAAGGACATCCCTGTCTCAGCCCCTTGCTAATATCAACGTTCTCTCTGCTACTGATTCCTTCCCATTCTATGCAAACTGTATTTTCTCGATATATTTCCCTCAAAAGCTGTACACAAGCTGCACTCAAAAGCTGCTTACCTTCTTGAGGCGCCCTCTGTCGGAGCCGAGGAAAGCCACGCTGTGCTGCGGCGTGGAGGCAGCCGCGACCGACGTCAGCGTCAGGTTCTCGAACACGGCGCTGGCGGCGCGCGAGATGGGGGAGCTGCCGTTCAGCTTCAGCGTCTCGTTGCAGAAGCTCAGCACGTTGCCGCTCTGCTGCAAGTGGCACAAAGACAACACACACACCGAGTCAGACAAGGCGTCGTCACAGCATGCTCAATTCATCGTGTGCGAACTGGAACAGAATCCTCTGAAAAGGGATTGCGGATTCGTCTACTACTAGTTCACGCGTTCATGGCGTGTTGCGAACTATATCAGCCGACAGGCAAAATGTGGGTGACACAAAGAAAAGCGCGGTTTAGATGGTGTGCTAATGAGGGGACGCCAACCGATGCAGGCTTCAGCGTGTGCACTATTGAGACGTGTAGATGCGTCCTGTTCACTTTAAATACGCAACATGTATCATATGTTCGCGCTTACAGTAATTGTAAAAAAAAAAAAAAAAGAAGAAGAAGAAGAAGAAAAGTTGGAGGGCGCTCAAACTAAACCTTTAAGAGTGAATGCTATAGCGTCATTGGGTCCCGTTCGTATATCGCCTCCTCGCAACAGAACTATGCTTTCTCCTATATTCAAATTACAGTCCTAGCTATCACATATGTAGGTATTATAGTAAGGTCGGAGTCTACAATTTTTGTGGCGGATTTTTCACATTTAGTCACTTAATTTTGTTCACTAACGCAGCTGTGCCGTTGCGGAATGCTTGCGCGGTCGGGTGCGTCGGGAAACACGACGGTAGCTCAAGATGATAGTTTCCGCCGTGGACGCCTACGCCAACACCGAATTTTTTTTTTTTTTTTCGACACGAGCTGTTTGATGGCTATCGCGTTGTTGCAACTCCCGGTATACTGTTTCAAATCAGTAGCAACAATAAATGCACCGACGACGCGCGCTTGTGCCTTCAACACCTGTGAAAGCAGGCGTTCTACATCAAGAAAATCGGTCTGTGTCTTCCTGAAAGTGTACTACAGGAATGCTTATAGGAGGAGGCTCAAAGACTGGATTCACAGAGGAGAAGCATATAATTTAGGCGGCGCCCGAAAGCGAGAAGAGACGCAAGCTTCAGAAAACGCGACACGACCCTGTACGTAATTAGAGGTCACGTGAGCTCAACGTATACTGGCGCGACAATTTTCGACGTGCGAACCATCTAAGTGCTTTTACAGTGGCCGCAGCTGCGTATATGGGCGCTATTACGACAGGTTTTGCCAGGTTGCTAAAAAAAAAAAAAGGAAAACGGGCCGTTTTAATCGCGGTGACCGCGCATGTCGCCGAAGCGAACCATGCAGATTCGGTAGCGCTCGTTACGCAATAACAACGTTGAGAAATATTGCCTGAAAAAAAAAAAAAAAAAAGAAGATGGCCCGTAGTCTAAGGCGTGCCACGACCACGCTGAGATACCTGGGTTCATAAACGGGTGATTAAAGGCGAACGCGACGAGAAAGAAAAAATGAAATACATATTTTTGGCTGCACCTTTCTATATGGCCGCTCATATATAAGGACGACAGGTTATGGTTTCTCACGTGAGGCGCGGCTAACTTACATTTCTCTCTCGAATCTCTCTCGAATTGAAAAATAAAGAAAGTTACAGGCGGCGCCAAAACGAAACGGCGATTTCCACGCCCATGCCATTTTTTACGTGCGGTTATAACACGGCTTCGCTCGTGATACACGAACCGAGCCCGCAAGGACCCGGCTAAAGATGACGAAGCGCGTCGAAGGAATGACCAACAAGATGACCATTCGTCCGGTCACAACAATAAGAAGGACCAAGCTAAAAGGACAGTGCAGCAGCAGCAGCAGAATAACGCGCCGATGTATATATAGACCGCCGACAGCGCGCGGACATACCCGGCTGGGAAAAGCGAAATAAATCTCGCTCGCGCGCTCTCTTCCTTGCGCAAGGACTCGGCGGTGTCCGGCGCGGGCTGACCGAAGCGGCGGCGGCGGCCCATCATGAATGAAAATTGCCCGCGGTGTCTGTCGTCTTCGCGACCAGCAATTAATTCGCCACTGCTTCGGGACAAGAAAGGAGGAGGGGGAGTAAGTGGGGAGTTTCGATAAATCATCGAAGTGGCCCGATACTTATAGGAGGGCACGCAAAGGTGGTCGCGACCATTTTACTTTCTGTCTCTCTCTCTTTCTTCATAGGCATGCACGTAGGCTTGGAAAGCGATGGGAAAGGAGGATGCAGGATGGGAGGGAAGAGGGCTGCAGAAGATGCGGGGAAGAGTAGGATGAAGTTCTAGAAGGGAGGCTGCGATCTGGTTTAGATGGGAAGGTCGCTCCGAAGGGCATGTCCTCTGCCACGCTTGTCCAAGCAGAACTCGAAAGAGAAAGAAAGAAAGAAAGAAAGAAAGAAAGAAAGAAAGAAAGAAAGAAAGAAAGAAAGAAAGAAAGACCCCGGGCAGGCGGGTGGGATGTAGATGAAGGAGCAATGAAGATGTTAGCTTTAGGCTGTCTCCTGCATTTACGACATTCCGTTCAAGGAAAACACCGAAACGCCGGACATTTTGGAGGTTCCCCGTGCATGGTGTGTGAGAGAACCTCTACGTCACACGTACGCGAGTTAAACACGTTTCTGTCGTGAGCACGAAGGTGCGAATCACGGAATCACGAATACGACGAGAGACAGCTCGCAGCGTCATCGGCGTCGGTGTGCCTGCCGACCATTTGGCTGGCGCAAAATGTCGCAACAATTTCGCATATAGCGAACACGCTTGAATGCATGCTCTCGTATATTGCATTTACGCGATACGTTCTTCGAGGCAGAGCGATACAAGTAGAAACGAAAACACTGGAGCAACTTCTCGTTTCCTGCGTGCACAAAATTGCGAAAAGTGTTTTACAGACGCGAGCTGAGCGCACTCGGGCGTGATCCTTCTATAAATATCGGTCGTTGCGACTAGCGCTACTTATGCATAAATACTGGGACAGCGATCCTCGCCAGGCAAGAGCCGCCTGCGCAACAAGTCTGCAGAGATTAAGTAAGATTATTTCTCTGTCTCTCTCCTCGTGACAAAGGGCGCATATGAAGGAACAAAAGCGACCATAAGTAGAGTACAATAAAGAAAGGAAATAACTTTTCAGCCCGTTTTTATTGCCGCTCCCGCTTACATACGACAGTGTGCAGTCGAGCGTCTTGGCTCTACACAACGGAATGACCCGTGGAAAGAAGAATGCCTCACATCCCGCGGCGTCATTGCGTGCTTTGCTGTGCACGATCTTTACAACGAGGCAACCTGCATAACGAAATATTTTGACGGTCCCACACACTTAAGTGGTTATAAAGGTGCCTGGCTGCATAAAACTGGCGGTGTATGGGAAAGAAACAACTATAATTACCAACACGGAAAACTCTCGTCTGCCAGATATCATATACACGTGCGTTGGCTTTTTCTTCACCTTTTTTTCCCAGTTTTTCCCCACGTGGTTGTAAACAGCGCACGTCGAGCCTCCGCGCTGCTTCCTCTACCATAAGCGCGATACTGAAACACGGACGGGAAACAAGATTTAGGAAAACGGAAATACCGAAGCGGCCGTGCTTCGATGCAAAAGTGTGTTCAGCTTCGAAGATGAATGCTTCAGGGAAAGATTGATAGCGAGGTTAAGAAAGACGTTTACTCCTGCGGCCCACAGGGTAGCGCGGCGCAGCCTCGTCGTAAGTATAGAGAGGGTTAATTGAGAGTGAGTGCGTTAACAGAGATTGAGAGAGATATAGTATAGGTGTAAAATGGAACCAGCTCGCACAGGACAGGTCATATGTGGCCCTTGGGAGTGGCCTTCGTCCTGCAGTGGGCATGCTAGGCTCTTCTGGTGTTAATGATGATGATAACGATAGCAGGTGTCTGCAGCTCGTGTGCTGCCGCAGTGGGTTGCGGAAGGTAGTGCTACACTTCCATTTTCTGAAGAATCGCCTTGATTGCTGGTGTTTGACGTGCCAAAACCACGGTATATGATGCACGCCGCAGTTGAGGTCTACGAAAATTTTGACTATATACTGTGGTTCTTTTAACGCGCACTGATAATTCGCACGTGCCTCTAGCACTTTCGCCCCGCCAAGGTGGTCTAGTGGCTACGGTACTCGGTTGCTGATCCGAGTGTCGCGGGATCGAATGCCGGCCGCGGCGGCTGCATTCGGCGAAATGTCATTGAGGCCCGTGTGCTGTGCGATGTCAGTGCACGTTAAAGAACCCAGGTGGTCAAAATTTCCGGAGACCTCCACTACGGCGTCTCTCATAATCAGAGCTGGTTTTGGGACATTAAACTGCACAAATCAATCTAGCACTTTCGACTCCATGGAAAGTGCGACCGCCGAGGCCCTTATATCGAACCCCGAGCACCATGACTACCACATGCACAGCGTCGCAAAGAGAGTCACTTTCGGTGTTCCGTGACATCCGCGCTAGGTACGCGAGGCCGCCTTGGCGCCAACAGAAGCAAGCGTCGGCAGCGCCGGGGCCCGCGCCACCGTCGGCGACGTTGGTTGCATCGTTGGATTATACAGATTACACAGAGATCCGAAGTGAGAGAAGCAAGAAGCGGCAGAACGCCGGTGCGCAGGGTTGGCAGTGTTGTTGTTTCTGCTCGTGGCGGCGCTTGGTGGTGGTGGTGGTGTTGCTCTTGGGGCTTTATAGATGGCACGGTCGTCCTCCCCCTGAAAGAGCCGCCCGCGGCCTCCGTGCTAATCACACGTTAGCGAAAACAGGCTCGCACGACAGCGCGCAACATCGCAAAAAAAAAAAAAAAATGGTTTGAGTGAGAGAAAGGGCCGCGCGGGAGGCGGGCGCATTAAAAACGCCCGGTTCCCTGCGGCCCAGGGCGTGTGTATGTTCGTGTGTGTATGTGTGTCTATATATACACGTATGGGCACGCATACTATAGCTGTGCGCCGACGAGCCTCATTAATAAGCGCGGGGAGCATCGTCATACTCGGCCACGGAGCAAAACAACGAACCAGTTATTAATTCCTGCAGGTGATTCTTTCTTTTTTTTCTTTCCTTACTTCTTTTAGTATGTATATTTACTGCCAGAACACCCTAACGTGCACTTTGAGAGTTGCCGAGTTCACGTGCGCGCATGTATATATACATCAGCGGCGTCGTGGTTCTGTAATGGTATACAGTGTTCCTGGTGATGGGCGCCTCAGCGGCCATCATTGCGCTTTCTTTCTTTCTTTCTTTCTTTCTTTCTTCTTTCTTTCTTTCTTTCTTTCTTTCTTTTTCGTTCGTTTGTTGATTCGAGCGCAAACGTGTATACCTCGTGACGAAGGCGCAAGCATCGTCTCTTCCGGGCGCTGCGTTGTAGCGAACGACTGAGGTTGCAACATGCATCCAGCGTGAACGGGGGGCCAGAAGGAAGCAAGGTAGGTTGAACCGCGGCCGATTGTGTTCTAGGGATCGAACCTCGACTTGGCCCTTACTTAAGAGAGAGCGCGCAAGAGAACCGGCCTGAGGTCATTCATCTAAACATCTCACTTTTTACTTTCTCTCCCCCGTAAACAAGAACGGGGGCAAGCTCTTAAGAAAGGACGCTGGGCCGAGATCGCGGACGTAGACGGCAAGTAATGATCAGTGCACCGTCCTCCTCGCGAACGCTGAGGAGAACGGTGAGTGAACGCCGAGATACCTTCGGTGAATGAACGGTGAGATAACTTCGATCTGAGGGACTCAGGTGAGGTCTCTGCATGGTGAACACTGAGCGCAAAACCACGCCATTTAGTAGCCCGCCGCGTTTGTCAGATTGACGCCTCTGGTTTTCGTTAGAACTTTTACATTCCATAACTTTAGGAAGGGATGGGCGCTGTTACTGAACGCCGACTGAACGTTTCTGGAGTCAGTAAAGGTATACAGTTTAAGCCACCGTGGCAGCCTACCGGCTAGGTGTTGGCTTACGAAGCTCTAGTTCGCGGTATCGAAATCCCTATCACGGTGGCTGCATTGCGATTGTGGCGAAATGCAAAGGACACCCGCGTACTTAGATATAGGTGCACGGTAAAGAACCCTAGGCGGCGAAAAATTACTGCGGAGCACTTCACAACTGCCCCTAGTCATATAGTGGTTTTGACACGTAAGACCCCCATCCATTATCAATTAGCAGGTAATACTTTAGGAATAGCTCACTCAGCGGAGTTATCGGTCCTGCGAGAGAGGTGTGTATGCGCTTTATGCACATGCGCTGTACCAAGAACTCACGTGCCGTTAAATGTGGTACACGACCCGGAACAGGCTCTCACGGTCAACTTCTGCATAGTGTGATTACGACGTGGTCATGGTCTTTATCGGGAGTCACGCGGTATCATACGACACACTGGCACATGGGAGGAGCGTGCTTTCTAACTTATCTCTCTCCTGCCTGCGTTTTATTCCGGCATGATAGCAGAGAACCATCGTAAGCTAAATCGAAAGAAGCAGATAAACAAGCAGAGGCAATCACTATACGACACAGCGCTGCCTGCTCCGCAATTGTCTTCCTGTTCCGCAGCGAAGCCGAACTCTCGCTAAAATAATGCGACGGGCGTTATTTTCTCGTTTCCACTCGCGATGCACTGACTTGTATACTTCTAAAATCTGGCAAAGATTTATTTCGAAAAATCTCTTTTCGGGAAACTGAAAACCAGCACGGCGCGCAGAGCTATAGACGCCAACGCGAAATCTGAAAGAGGAAAAAAGGGGTGGAGGGAGAGAAAGAAAAAAACGACACAGTTCTCGGAACGAACACGTCTTGTGTTTCCCATTACGGAGAAAACGACGCGCACAAGCCGCCGCCCGCTGCCGCGCGCAAGAAAGCATGAGGGGCCGAAGCCAAGCGCTCCGATTTCGCTCGATCTAGTAGCGACTGGCAAAAGGAGAGGGGGGGGGGGGGGGGGGTCAGAAGAAATTCTCGACGCCTCAGCTCCATCCACGCAGCAGTCTGAGCGCTTGCCTGCTTGCCTTAGCTCCTCTATGGATGACAAAGAGGAGAGAGAAGACTTAGAAGAAAAAAAAAAACTATAGTTTAAAAAACAAGAAGCGAATGACGGCGACTGTTCGCGACGACTGCGACCCTGCGCGTTCCGAATCTAGAGCTCGCTGCGCAGTTCATGTGTCTCGAGCTTGAAACACGTAGGAGACGAGGAGAGGGAAAAAAAAAAAAGAGACCTTGCAGGGGAGTTGAGGGCAGGGAGGCAGTCAAGAAGTCAGGGGCAGCTGGCGGCGAATTTCGCTCTGAGCGAACAGGAGAACAGAAAGGCGACGCATGCAATGAACTATCTCGGCAGCGAGCAGCACCCCCTGCTGTCGGAAACAATAAGAGACAACACCTCCGGCTAAGAGAGAGAGAGAGAGAGAAACAGAGAGAGCACGAAACGACGAAACTTGACTGCCACGGGGCGCTTTTTTTTTTAACGAAAAAAAAAAGAAGAAAATGGAGGAATACGAAGGAGCTAACGGATCTTTCCTGGGTATCGGCGACGGCTGCGTTTCTTGTTTCTTTACACGGTATGAAACAAGCGTGTCGCTTTCATACCCGACTGCCCTAAAACTCACTTCCCGTCTTCTTCTTCAGTATAAGAAGTAACTGACTCTGGCGCGTGGCGGGATGATGTACGTGCGCGTGTGCGTATGGAATCTTAAAGGTCGAACGTCTCGAATGGAAAACAAGGAGTCCACTTTCGTTTTAATTCGCGGCGCCCCCGCCTCGCGTTGATGGCTGGCGGGCGTTGCGAGTTTCGTTGTCGCCGGCCGAGGATCGTGCGCCCCGCAGCTGGGTTCATTCAATTTCATGCACTCTCTTCTCGGGTGTGCGCGCTTAAGAGATCCTTTTCCTTCTTCTTCCCCTTTCTCCTTCTTCTTTTCTGCTCCATTTAAATTTCGACTTTGTCGGAGAAGACAACGGACGTGCTCTTCCCACGCCTCCTGCGCACGTGTTGCTAATTTGGCTCGAGGTCCCCGGTAAACGCGCTTCGCCGCTCAACGCCGCGATATTGAGGGAAAGGAGAATGTCGACCGAGCGAGCTCCTCCTGTAAGCTGGTAAAATGAAAAATTGAAAGGGCAGGAGTGTGAATTACACAGGCTCCGACGTTAGGCTTCACCTTCCTAAGGCTTTGTGACGGTCGCCGTTACGATTTACGACACACTTCAAAGAAACGCACTACTAAAACTAGTGCATTGCGGACGTACTCACTCATGTAGTACACCTTTGAAAACTTTTTTTCACGTCTCTGTGTGCTCGAACACGACGGCATTACCTCACGGGAACTTTATTAAGTTCCCGTGAGGTAATAAAACTGTCATGATCATAAACTGCTGTGTGTCCGTTGAAGTGACACAGAAAGAGTTTGTGGAAACTATTCCTACTGGCATTGTGTAAGCGGACATTGAAGGGAAACATGCGACGATAAAATGGTTTTAGCATGCGTCCAATGACATCTCAAAAGATTACGTCATAGCTGAAATACTAAAGAAAAAGAAAACACGGACGTGCGACCACCGTTCATATAAGCTTTCATGCAAACACTAGCGCCGCTGCTGATTGAAATGTTACCGATTTACGAAAAACGCTATGTCGCTTGCTGTTAATTTCTTAAGTGAACCATACGCGGCGTCATTGCGAACCATTTGGGGCGTTCACCGCGCCGAAGTCTTCAAGGACTGAACGAAACTCGGAGTGTATAGTTCAAAGCATCAAAAAGAAAAGAAAAGCGTAAGTGTGCATGCACACATTCTTGAGAACGAGGCTTTATGCTGACTATCCATCGCGCATTATCTATATACATTCACACAGTCGCAGACACGATACGTAAAGGGAAACCGAGGCTGCCTTGTTCTTTTGCGCACGAAGCATCCTTACATCTCGCGCGCGCTTGTGCATGCGGAGAAAGCAATGCTGGCACCCGCATAAACCTATAGCAAGTGTGCGCGTACGGTATAACGCAGGGCAAACCCGGATGGAGAAGCACCGAAAGGAAAGCCGCGGGGGCACCGGCAGCGTTTCAAGCCGCTGCGCAAACATTTCAATCTGCTCCGTGCTGCCTGCCCGGCTGCAGAGGCAAAGCATCACCGCCACCAGCAAAGTATCGCAGGAGTGGCAGCAGCAGAAGTAGCGAAGGCTGAAAAACGCTGAGGAGTTGCTAAGCGGATTAAGGGCGCTTGGCCTATACACACGCGCGCGAGGCAGGCACGAACTCCCGATACACGCTGCCTTGCCACCGCCGCGTTTCTTTCCGAGTTACGGTCGGCTGTTGCGCTGCAGCTATGGAGTGCCCGAGGGTTTCAACCCCCCCCCCCCCCCCTCCGCGGCCGCGGAGCGTAGCTCGGGGAGGGGGGACCAAACTCACTCACTCTCTCTCTCTCTCTCTCTCCATTTTCAACATTGGCCATCGGTGGGAGCCGGGGGATTTCACAGTCGGCGGCTCGCCCTGAAAAGCTCCTTTATATCCTTTGCTTCATCATTTTTTTGTTTCCTTGAGAAACTTCATCGCCGAATCGGCACTGAACTACGCTCCCTCGCTGTTTGAGACGTGTACGAGTGGTTGTGTTGTGAAATGGAAAACGTGTTGCTTTCCGCGGCTTGAGGAAAGACTCTCTCTTCCTCTCTTTCAGGTAGTACGCGCGCCACTGGGCATCGCTCACAGGAAGCCTCCGCTTACGGACACGCGGGCTTCGGCATGTGGGCATGCAATGATGGTCTATTCCGTGTACAGACTTCTCTGTCTATATATCTTTGCGTGAACATATATTTCTTTCTGTCCTGTCATCTGTACGTCACGCCGGTGACGTCGGGAGAGGAATCGACTTGCCTCCCGTCGATCGATACGCAAGGACGTAGCTGAAGACGCAACCGGGAATGGCGTGCCCGGGAAGCAAACGAGAAAAAAAGAAATAGGTCAGGCGCGGGCGAAGCGTGGCGTTGTATACATAGTAGTCAGGCGCGCTTCCACTAGCGCGTAGTGCTCGTTTTCTCTCTCTCTCTCTCTTTTCCTGTGCAGTGTTAGTGTCTGTATGTTGTGAACACTAAGTGAAGGAAGCGTGCGATTGATGCAGGTCTTCGTATTCGGTCGACCATCACAACGCGCATAGACACCTTGCCCTTACAGGAAACGTTCTTTTCTTTCTTTACGGTACCCAGCTGCTGAATCAAGGGATGCGGTTTCGATCCCGGCCGCGGCGGACGCGTTTTCGGTCGGTGGATGCGAAGGTGCTATAGGTGTACGTTAAAGAATGCTCGGTGGTCGAAATTACCGAAGCCCTCCATTACGGCTTGCCTCGCAACCATATCGTGGTTTTGGTGCGTAAAATCACAGCAATTACTTATGAATTATTATTGGTATAGATCGCATTGAGAAAAGAATCAGGCACGCACAAGTACTGGCAAGGGTGCTTTTACTGTGACGTTCATCAACTTGATTGCGTGGATAAGAAGAAAGTGGCACTTATAGAGCACCGTCCGTCCGCGGCCCAACAGGCAAGCCCAGCGCGTAGGCATGCTTCTTACTGTAAAGCAGTCTGGCAGTGACGAGGATCTACTTTGTCCATAAGTTATATGACAGACATAGGGCGTAAAACTATACGTAATAGCGAAATGGGTCACGCCTGTCTTCTCTCAACACGTTTGCGCATAGCCTGTTGCACTGATTATCATTTCCCCAACGAGAATGGACTAGACCGTTCAATCCAATTACCTACGTTATTAGGTAGGTAATTAGGCTGGTTGGTCTAGTTTGTAGACATTGTATACACATCAACGTATGCAGCAATATCGGTTCACGTAAGACTTGAGTAGTCCACCGTTCGTGTTTGACATGCGCCAACGAATTAATAATAATAATAAAAAAGAAACCGTGGCAAACCGTGCCCAACGGTGTATACACGTACAGTTGATTCGCTCTCAAGAAGAAAGCGTCTCGTTGCGTGACCGCATAAAACTATATACATATACGAAGCCTTTGTTGCAGCAGCAAGAACACTGTATATGCGAAGTACAGCCAATTTCGGTCTCGCAATCAGCTACGCTGCAGAGTCGAAGCACCCCGAACGAACTACACGGCAGCAAAGGGGGATAGGAAAGCGGCGCTGGGGGTCGCGCTGCACTCTGGTTCGTCGCTTATCTTCCCGTCGCCGGCGCCATCCATCAACGGCGGCCCCGAAATTTTCGACACCGCTGCCACGCCCACTTGGCGGCGAAGCGCGCGCGCTCGTGAGCTTATCGGAGGGGCGCCCGGAGCTCGAACTAAGAATGGCCGATAGTGGAGCGGACATGCGTTTCTTTTCTTTCTTGTTTTTTACTCTCGTTTCCTCCGTGTCCTTGTTTTATTTTTTTATTTTCGTCCTTCCTCCCTTAGCTAGCTGATTGACTCTCTCCTGCCTTTACCAGTGCATTCGTGGGCGACGGCTGTTGGGCCGGGGTTACGAAGTGTACTGCGTATCGCCCACCGCGCTAATGCCGCTCCGTTCTGCCATATACGCTTTTCTAAAAGACGTTCTCTCCTGGAGACGTATACGGCACTAGATAGCGTCCCTGCGCGAAGTCCATCCCGAAGATAACGCGGGAGCGTCGCGTCTTCCGAGTTCATCCCGATGTGTGGACCACGACCGCAGAGATTTACAGCCAATCGTTCATTTTAGCGGCTCGAAGTGAAGCGAGCCTAGATTCGGCCTCTGCCTTAGGGGGCGTGGCGTTTCGGTAGATAGCGAATGAGAGTTTTTGTCCGAGTCGCAGTAAGGTGTCCTATAGTTGTGCGCGTGCGCAGGGCATGCCCGTGCAGTTCGAGCGAAGTCTTTAGTCGAGTCGACTGCGCACACGTGACTGGACTTGTCGTCCTAGGAACTTCGAACTTTTCTTACGAACTGTACCGCCTGTAAAGCCTGCATCACTGCAAAGCCTCGGAGGTCGAGGGGGAGCATGCTTATCGCTCTCCCGGCTGGGCTTCGACGTATGCGCGAACCTTGTTACATCAGAGCGTGGTGTCACGTCAGCGCCGGCTCGCACACTTCTTCCACGATATATTTATGTGGCGGAACCCCCTTCTGGCCTTTATATAACCTCCAACGAGTCCGCAGTGTGATCTAACTCCCCAACAGCGTTCGCCAATATCGATCGTCAATCGCAGTGGTTCAACGAATAACATGCAAAGGTGTACAGTTTATACAGTCGGACACAGTGGAGGTTGCGGAAACGCTGCGATTTTCCATGGATAGGTATGCAAGCAGAACTCTACGCTCTTCAAAAACGAAAGGTCAGCTATCATTTTAGCTGTCTGCGAGGTCTGATAGCGTCAGAGTGTACATTCGACACTTCGATTGTAAGCCAAGCAGGCTGACATTGGCGCCTGAATTGTACCTTCTACCTTCACTGCGCTAACATCACGACTACCTCGAACGCCTCTTCTCAGTCTAACGTTACGCTCGAAGCCTTAGACCCTAGAATAATGCCGAGGATGGCTCAGTGGTTCGCAGGGGCACAAGGTGATAACAACGCACAGTAGCATTCAAGTGAGGTCCATTCCTTAGCATTGCTCATGTTCGTTTGTGCAGGTTGCTAGCTAATGGTCACGTGTAGGGGCACACTGCAAGTGAGCTACTCAGCGCATTCGTTGACTCGGGGCTGCTAGTTTGCGTCTTTGGATAAGATGTACACGATGGATAAGATGTAAAGACTTTTTTTTCCTACTTACCCCCGGCTCCGGGCAACTCTGGACGCTTCCGGCGATGTAATCCATATTCCGCGTCAGGACACTGCCGTTGTAGCACATGTGTATGTTCTCGGTGAATCGACGCTCGACGTCCCTCAGCGGGTAGAGACACAGCGCCGAGCGACGGGCCGATCTGGCCGTGTGGTCCCGCGAGAGCGCGAACACGGCCGCGAGCACTCGCCGCCGCCGGCCGCCGCCGCCCCCGAGGGGCAGGCGCAGCTCGCGACTCAGGTCGTCGCCGGCGTCGAACACCACGGCGTCCTGAAGGAGGTTGTAGTCGGTGCCGTCGGCACCGACACACTGCAGGGTCACCTCGGTGTACGTGTTGTAGCCCGGGTCGGACGTGCACACGCGCGCCAGCCGGCTGATGTAGCCGAGCTCCTCGGAGGCGCGCAGGTGACTCTTTCGCTGCACCGTGGCGAAGTACACGTACTCGTCCGTGTGGAAGCCGTACACGTAACGCACCAGATAGTAGTCCTTGATGTGGTGCGCCATGTCTATGCGGGCCGTCTCCGAGAAGCTCTGCTCGATGATGCGGAACCGCTCGGACTCCGGCTCCAGGCTGCGGGTGCAGATGGCCGGCACCATGTCCCGGTACGGGCCCTGGCGGCTGTTGGTGGTCGCCACGTACAGGGCGCGCGAGTCGCGGCCGTAGTAGTGCGACGGCGCGATGAGCGCGAACGTGGACGAGTTCTCGTCGTTTGCCGCCACGGGCGTGGGCACCAGCGGCTCCTTCTCGGCCACGTCCGAGAGGGAGTGCCGCTGGCAGGCGCCCTGGCGCGCGCTGCCGCACACGATCAGCTTCTGGGCCACCGGGTCGATCAGCAGGACCTGCGTTTTGTGACAAGACAGTCCTTCTAGCGTCGCAAACTTTGGCGCGGCTGTGCTATTAACGGCCTTGATGCGGCTGTTCTGTCCGCGACAGAATGACGTTTAAGGTTTCCTATATATACTAACTGACCCGAGCCTTTCTTCTGCTCGCATCGGCCAGCAGCTCTGAATCGTGTCCGAGAAGAAGAGAACGAGAGACGATCGAGAGGTTGAGGTTGAACAGAATTTACTATGCGGTTTGTTACCATACAAGGTGAGGGAAGATGGTATACTAGAAATGAAAGACACATAGAACGGAGAACAAGATGACGCGCTTGTCAGTGAAGCAATAAATAGTTCATACTTAAAAATAACTATATTCATAAGAACGGCAGTAACGCGTCGGTGTAACTCATTGCTGTTACGACTTTACAAGTTCCGTCATTCTAAAACGACTTCTTCTGACGACAGTCTGCCATCAGCACTCAATCGGAATTGGAAGCTGGGAGACGAAAACCAAACCACCGTCCCAGTACATAAACAAAACACAATGCCCCAACAACAAAGGAGCGCATAAGGAAAGTCTGTTACGCACCTTGTTGACGTTGTTGGTGGGCACCGTGGGGTACCCGTCGCAGCTGGCGGGCGAGCACTGCACGCTGTCCTGGACGGGTCCCGTGGCCAGGTCCACCTGCAGCTGCAACCTGGCCGCGTCCAGCTGGTACAGGCGGTTGGTGGCGCCCAGGTAGAGGCGACCGCCCGCCCTGTCCAGCACCAGGTGCGTGAAGTTGACGCTTTCGTTGTAGCTCCGGTACGAGGCCACCACGCCGTCGTCAGCGGACGACACGAGTCGAGCCGCTTCGGCCTGCGAGTGCAAGTGACACACATCGTCAGCGATATATATGGAGTTCGCTTGAGGCAGCACAAGGTTGAAGCACATTCTTAGACTTTCTTAATATCTGTCCCATTAGCTACTACCGCGCTCAATTTCATATATTCGACGCCAGACTATCAACGCACGTAACACTGTTAGTCCCTTAACGCCTGCATATATATAAGCCGGAAACGACTGTCAAAAGCAATAAGAAGTGGCAAAATTGACTAAGCAAAATGCGAGAGACGCCTATGGTTCAATTGCCTACACTGAACGAGCAATATCCTTGCGAGGAGGCGGGAGTTGCCCACGATAGGTGTATGCGGCATCGTATGTCTCCGTGATAAACACTGACAGTCGCGGTCATGTAAGTCCCGATATACTTTGACCATGGGACCTGCTTCTGTATGCTACATAACTTTCATTTGATTGGAAATGTTCTTATCGCAAGCCGTCGATTCGTTATCTCACGAACCGCATAACGTACTTCAACATCACTATCATGTTGAGCAAATCAGTTTACTAAGTAGTCATCAGTACTACGTGTTTCTACGACCGAAGTGCCGAAGAGGAACGTGCCTTAGAAGTGTGTATAGGCAACAGGGCAGTGCCATATCGTGAAGGTGCACTGTGTTGTCGCGTAGCACCATGTCTGCGGACAGCATGAGCTATGACGTGGATTCCACGGATGTACAGAAAATAATGCGCGCTCCCAGAACAGCCGGTTAACGGACCTCACAGATCGAAATGCCTTAGTTCCTGCCAAGAATAACCGGAGGCTGTCGGATGAAAAAAAATGAAGGCTGCGCCAAGAAAAAAACGCAGGTTCGTACCGCGTGCAGGAGCATGGCCAGTAGTAGCGGTGGCAGGCTGAGGAGGGCCATGGCGGCCGTGGCAGCTGCCGCGCCGTGCCGGCCGCTGGCACAGCGGCGTCGTTGGCGCGGCCGGAGCATCGCCGCCGCGCACAACTCGGGGGCGACGCCGTCCTCACCGTCGCCGCCGCTGGGCCAACGTCGTCGGGGGTGTCCTGCCGCCGATCATGAGTCGATCAGGAAGTGGGGCCGCCGCGGAACAGCACGCAGCAGCAGCAACAACACGCCAAGGGAAAAACCTGCGTTTTGGAAGACAGGAAAACACTTGTAGAATCATCTCTAAATAGCATGTCGGACATCATGTCTATACCGCTACTGTGAGAACGATCAGTTTTTTTTTTTTTTCGAGCTGAAAACTAGTCCTGTGGTTCGTGCGATCACCGGAACGCAGGGTCTATATGGGGAGCCTACAGTTCGGTTCACAGAGCGCTGAAGCCACCCTTCGTGTACAGCTGCAGCTGAAGCTCATACAAGACGTGTAAGGAAGGCACAGGAACACGGATCGGTCTCGTTTCTCCGTATTGTAGGACGAGCAGACATGCGCACATCACATATATATAACATACAAAGACGCGGTACATTGTGTCAGTGTCTGGCTTCCGGCATCAGGCGAAACGCTGACACCATGCACGCGCTCGAAATATGCATATATATACCCCGTACTGTGTAATCCCATTTGCATATATATGCACCGCACGCGGAAGCGTTCTCTTCCCGGAGATCGGCGGTGTGTGTTGGCCCGAAAAAAGCGCGCGCCTCAGCGTGTCGCATGTCGCCTCTGCACACACAGCAGGCCGCGTTTTCTCTCTGCACAAATACATCGATGCTTGCGTGTTTGAGGTAAGGGCACGAGCGTAAAGCAGTTAATACTTTCACCTGCCTGTATGCCGCATATTTTCGCTGTTGCAGCGCGCGCTGACACGTATATGCTTATTGTTCTTTCTCATAGCAAGAGAAAGCTGCGCGTACCATTGTAGCAGGGATATTGCATGGCGTTTATATGTAGGCATAGCGTTTACATGCATTGACGGTGTACGTGCGAATATAAACGAAGGACGTGGTATTGTGTTGTGCCCGCGTTTTCCACCAGCTTGTGTTGTTTTTCAGCTATAGGTGAGTATACACAGAAACGCATATTAAGCACATGCTTCCCAGCACCCCTTCAATACGTGTTTTTGTAATCGCGGCTCCGTACAACAGACTAGTCTGATGTTCACAGTAAGATGGACGCACCAGTCAATGTTCTGACAAGGGCACTTACAGGACGAAGACTCATATGGCCGTTGTAACGTTCTTTTCTTGAAACGCTGGTTCCGTCTATATACGTCCCCTGTCCAACCGAATGACCGTTACGTTTTATGAAAGGAGTGACCAACAATGGTCAAGCATGAGGCGTTTTCCGGAGCCCTCCACTATACGGCTTTTCTCTCCTCCCTATCTCTTTCACTCCCTTTCCCCCACTCCCACGGACGCTTAGCCGTGCTCCCGACATGGGCTGTAGAAATTGGCATCCTTTCCCGGCTGCCACCCAAAAAACGCGGGTTCGATCCCGGCTGTGGCGGTCGCATTTTCGATGGAGGCGAAAATGCCAGAGGCCCGTGTACTGTGCGATGTCAGTGCACGTTAAAGAACCCCAGGTGGTCGAAATTTCCGGAGCCCTCCACTACGGCCGTTCTCTCCTATCTCTTTCACTCCCTTTCCCCCACCCACGGACGCTTAGCCGTGCTCCCTACATGGGCTGCAGAAATTAGCGTCCTTGCCTAACCGAACCACAATCATCATCATCGTCATCATCATCATCCTTTCCAAACCGAACCACAATCATCATCATCATCTTCGGAACCAACGTTCCGTGAACGGACGTCTTCGTCGTGGACGTCGCTTGCCTTTCTTCCATCTCCCTGCGGGCCTTTGGCTTCTTAAGGTATGCGATATTAATATTGTGCAAGGGTGCGCTCAAACTGCGTAGTGATTATGAACAAAAAATATTGAACGTATAAATGAAAGGGGGGCGCAGGTTTGGTTACAATACTGACAAGGAATGTCTCACGCACACTGGCTTCGCGAACAGCGAGAGAACGCGGCTCGAGTTTATTCCGATAACCTCCCGCAAGGAGCACTTCGATTGAGTGCCGCGCGCCATGTACTCCACGGAGAGAACAACACGCGTTATTTTGCGAGGCGCGATCCTCTACACTATACACGCTGCTTCAACCAATAGAATATGGTATGCACACGCACACGTGCCGGCGTACCTAATATACACCGCGGGGCCTCTTCAGGAGCGAGAAATCCTAGTGTGCTTTTTTTTCTTATTTCCACTTTTCTTTATACGAGAAAGTGTTCGTGACGCGTACAGCTCGAACGCACCACGCGTATTATACCTGACACCGGAAATTAAAGGGACGACCGAAGCGAGGGGAATCTACTCGGCGCGGTCGTGCGAGCGAGTGCGCGGTCGTGCGATTAAAAATAGCTTTTTTTTTTTCTTCCATCCTCACAGATGTTGCCGCGCGCGCGCACACACACACATAAGGAGGCAGCGAAGAAGAAGAAGATGAAGAAAGAAAGATCGCACTGCGGGCCTTGTCTTCCCCTGCTGTCTTTCTCTCCCGCCAGCGCTTCCGCGGCGCTTCGTTCCGTGCGTCCTCCACGAAGCACGCACTCTCGCGCGACGCGGCCTTCTCGAAATAGCGAATTTTTCTTCCTCGATACAAGCACGCGCCCCGCCTGTGCCTTATTATACGTGGAGAGTCTGAAACCACGACGATTCGTGTTCGCGGTTCGCCCGTGGATATCTATAGATCGCGGTCAGCGCGGGAAACGCGATGGACGTCGGGTTTTATGTTTCTCCTTGTTTGCACGGGCGAAAGAGAAAACTATAGCTCACGGCATTGAAGGCAGCGCATATTTTTTCGCGCAAGAACAAGAGAGCGAGACTGCTGCGACCCAGATTACGTACACGCTTAGTCAGGTCTATGCGGCAGCCAGTTTTGTATGCAGCGTGCACCGTAAACGCATGTATATATACTGTAGCTTCTTGATTCAGAGGCGGTATCGGTTTTCGTCTTAAGAGGGAGTGTCAGCGACACCGCAAAGTGCGGCGTCTTACTTTTCTCCTCTCTAGACTCCTTGTATTAGGTTTCTGTTTTAGACAATTTCTTTATACATAAACCGCCACTGAAACGCGAAGTGAGGTTGAAAAAAGGGAAAGGCAGCAGCTGAACCGGTTAGGGCGCCGTCGTATCAAGACACATTGTAAACTTCGGCAATCTGGACGGCGCAAACTAGTTTTGGCCCCCCAACTGTTTTACGTGCTTGTGACGATGCGATCTCGCGGGGAGCGACGACGAATGACGCGTGAGTCGCCGCTGTCTAGCGGCGTGCACAGTGCATGCATATAGACAACGACCGTGCATATGTAATATGGGAACGGGGGCCTGAACGACATATAGATCTTTAATAGATCCTTAAAAAGAAAAAAAAGAAAAAAATGAAAAACAGAAAGCAAATGGAGGTAGTCCGCTTTCAAAAGGCGGTAAAGATTTTTAAAGCGGCCCCACTACTACGTGATATCAGGGGATTTCGGAGACTGGCGTCGTAGGAACGATAACTATACAGAGAACAGTGAGTTGTTCAATTAAATGTAGCCGAGTGTCGCTTGTAAATCGATCATGCAAATCGGTTCGACATTTTGTACTGGCCTATATGTACGACTATCTTCACAATTCTTTTGCGAGTATCGTCCTCATTACTGCAATTTGCGCGTGGCACTACTAATAACTTGCGTGTGTCGTCACGTGAACGCCACGAACAATTTTGTTTACGCGCTGCGTATAAGTTTCAAGTACAGGACTGCGACACCAACAGTATTAAGCGCCAGGCTGCGCGGCTGTCCTCACCTTGAGTACAAAGTGTGGCTGACAAGAACAGTGATGTCGCTCAGCACGTATATGTATTATATAATAGAGTCGTTTCGCTTCCCTCTGTCGGAAGCGTGCGTTCGTGCAACTTGTTTGTTTCGTCTTTCGCATCGTCTCTCACCATCTCGCTCTTTCTTCTCTCTCTCTCTTAACTTGGAGCGGCGCATGTCATGCGTGAGGCCGGGCTAACCATAACTTCTGCAGCTATCATTAATGTTATTATCGCTGTCTCTGTCTCTTCGAACATCATCTATATTATATCGTCGCGCGTCAGCGTATATGTACCACGCGCACTTCCACACCGGCCGCATATATGTTGACAGTTGGAAGTTAACGGCTTCCTCCTCTATGCATATAAAACGTTCTTCCATATAAAATCCTTTCGAACAAATCGAATGACGGGCAGAAGAACACAACTGTCACGAGAGGCCAGACAATTCCGTTTGTCACAAAACGATTCTTCGATTCGCGCGCCGATTAAACGGCGGCAGATGCTCCCGTCGACCAGGTGGTTCTTAAAAGCGACAGAAGCGTATACAGCTGACACAGGCTTCGAGCATAAAAAGCCCCGCGTCTCTGTCCCACTTAACCCTCTGCTAAGTAGTGCCACTGCCTGTCATTCAAATGGTTTTGACGGTTACAGCACGAAACAGTCAGCCGCTCATGGGTGACGCGTCATTGCTTGATCCACCCCGATGGCGGGCCGGCGGCGTTGGAGGAGAATCGAAATGGAAGGGGAGGAGGAAGGAGATTGCGAAGAGCAAAGCGAAACTATGAAACGGAGATAAAAAAAAAAAGGAAAAGACAGTTCGAAGTGGGCAGCCAACCAAAACTGGGAGTCCGGACGTCTTTCTCGTTTTTTTTCGGTCCGCATTAACGTCCGTTCGAGCGTAACTCCGTCCGAAGGGCGGAGCGTTCGCATTGCGACGCGCCAATCAGCGACGTCGCAGGAGAGAGTAGTGTATACGGTGGGGGCCACGCAGTGAGTGAAGCTAGCTCGACTGATAAGCGGGCCTAATGCCCCCCGCAGGAAATAAAAAAGAAAGCGCCGTGCGGCACATATGTATATATATAAAGAAAAAAGAAATAATATAATTACCAAGAAAAACGACAAAATGCCACGGGAGTGCACCAAGCCACCGACTGGTTCTCGCTGCCCGAGTGCGAACGCCCTCGTTCCAGTATAAGTAAAAGCCCGGTGCTGCCGGAAAAACCTGGCACTGGGCTTTTTTTTATCTTTGTTTTATTATTCTTTTTTTTGGGGGGGGGGGGGATTCGTACGCGCGACGAATCGGTCGATCGCTCTTTTATTTTTTTTTTTCGCCAACACACATATACGCAGGGGAAAACAGCGACAGCTTCGAGAGATAGGCGCAAAAACAGGTTAATTTAGATAACCAAACTTTATTTCTTATACCACTTTGAAAGCTGGAATCCAAACTCGATCTGTACTTTCACATAATGTCGTGGGAAAAAAAAGAGGCGGAAAGAAAGCAACGCGCGCGTGTCAAGGTTACGCATTCGGGCGGCACACGCATCGGCAAACAAACAAACAAACAAACAAACAAACAAACAAACAAACAAACAAACAAACAAACAAACAAACAAAGGAGTTCGTCAAAGATCGGCCAGATATAACGACAAGACACAGGTGAAGTCTACAAATGCAGCGAGGACAGTTAGCCGGCGCAGATGTCATTGCACGATAAATAAGAACCGCTGTGTTAATTGGCGAAGCATATTCGCTGACGCCCGTTATTTGACACATTGTGGCTACAGTCGCAACGCATGCGCAGCTCAAGCGTCTCTTACGGGTGGATGACGTGTCCCTGGCACTGTGTATCTAAAGTTCCTAGATTTAAGTCCCCAGATTTCCCGCTTCTTTATGGGGAAAAAATAGATCTAGGGATATTATGTTTACCAGCCGAAAAAGCGTGGCGACTATCTATAGTATTCAGAGTTGTCGAATGGCTCGAACTGCTTGCGGACCTCGCGAGCGTTCTCGTTGAAATGATAAAATTCTGAAACTGAGTATTGCTACACCACTTGTATGCGCTGAGTCAGTATGTGATGTCGGCTAAAGGTGAACAAAGAACACGTGCAAAATAACGTACAAAAGTTAAAATGACGGAAACCACTTGTTCCTTCGTGGGCTGTTATTCTTAATGAAGCTTAAATTGACGCTGTAAAATGAAACGGTGAAGTGATTTAGACTGATAAATTATACTTGGAGAATGCTGTTCTCGTTAATTACACCATCTTACTTTGAATATTAGGAGAGAATGTGTGTCAAAGTTTCGTTTTTGAATCTCGCGCCGGAACTTGGGTCTTGTGACGTCAGAAAGCCTTTTTTTTTTCTTTTGTCGCATTCAGTATTGTGAAAAAGCGTAATTTACTAATATGAGGAAAACCGTTTTTGACCTTCAGTGTCGTTCAATTCGCCCAGCTGAAAGCAATCGCTGATGCCGGCAAGCGCGTCTGACACTCGCACATTTTCGGCACCAGCATTTCGCGCGCGAAGTGACGTGTCAACTTCAAATAAGGGCGCTCGATCCGCCCGCGTTTTTCTCATATAACAGGGGGCGTCATTGCCCGCCGCGCACCGTCCCAGAGGAAATTCGAGAAGATGCGCGCTGCGGCGAAGACGCTTTTGCGGTGCTTTCGCAAGATGTAGACGGACAGAAAGCAGACACGTTTCCGTCGGAAGCCTACTGTACCGCTACCCTCATACCTCCCATCCCTTCTCAGCCACTACACTCCCATCCATTGGAAGTCTTCTACTCTGAGACGACAGCTAGCGCATCAAGGCTGCGATCCCCAACCGGGGTTCAGGGGAGTGAACGGCCCGTCGTTCCATCGTCGGCGATTCCCTCGACGCGCGCGTGCGCATCAAACAAACCCGGTCCCTCCTCCCCCACTTGCGCGCCCTCCCTGAACAAACCCGTAGACTTGAGCGTTTCGCGACTGAAGGCGACATCAAAAAGCAGCGAAGCGGCCAAATTTTTCCTGCGAGGCACTCCACTTCGCACGAAGGGAGCGAGTATATGTGATGAAACTACATTCTCAGAAGTGGTTTGGAGCGGTGTAAGTGTTCGTGTGATACAGGCCAGTACTTCCATGTACTAAACAAGTTTGCGTTACGAAACTTGCCACGCTCTCTTATAACTGAGGTAGAAGGCAGCGCAGGATTAGTGTAGGAGGAGCTGGCATTCTCCTGCCTCTCGCGAAATTTTCAGCCAAATGTGATGTTCGGCACATCACTAACAACGTCCCGTAGCCAATCGTAAAGATCACGCACAAAACTGAAAGTTCTGTTCTTTCGGCAAACAGTGCCGACAAACAGTGCCCGGCCTTCCTTCGGGCACTGTTTGTCCCCCGTTGATCGCGAAACTTTTCGCAACGCATCATTACAGTCCTGGGATTAGAAGCTTCGGGGAGTATGTTTCAAGTTCAGCATAACCACTATATAGTGGTTATCAAAAGCAGTTAAGTGCAGTTCATGAATGACCACGTCTCATACAGAATAACTTTATAGGCCAGAAGGGACGTCAGGAGCTCGCTATGCTCAGATCTGAATCAATCCGCGCTAGTTATTTAGTTACCTTAAAGCTGAAGAGACTTCCCGGTAGCGTGCACT
This sequence comes from Hyalomma asiaticum, assembly GCA_013339685.2. Classification (NCBI taxonomy): domain Eukaryota; kingdom Metazoa; phylum Arthropoda; class Arachnida; order Ixodida; family Ixodidae; genus Hyalomma; species Hyalomma asiaticum. The sequence goes on along the minus strand of CM023486.1, from coordinate 78,821,337 downwards.
CACGAAACGGCAACTCTCGTCTGCTTCTTGTGTTTCATTGCGTCATACGTCCGTGTTACCTCGAAGTGGTCTCTACCTGAATCCCCATTTCGCCACGGCTCGTACACCGCCGAGAGAGCACAGCCACGACTGCCGCTGGAAGTGGCCCGTAGATGGCGCCACCAATCCACGCAGCGAAAACTGATTCAGGACGTTCTTCCCCTCCGCAGGGCTTGCTAGCGTTTCTTTACCCACGGGCCACGGAGCGCACACGCTGAACGCATCGCGGCTCTCGGGAGAAGATCACTTTAGAAGGAATTTTTAAAGCATGCAGGGGTACGGACCGGAAGTAAAATTAGGCGCAGGTGACTTTGAAGCGGCCCGTGCCTCGGATGTGAAAGCCGGGGCGAGAGAAGCAGCGACCCGCCGACCGGAATATATAGTATACTATCGCTGCGTTGCTCACTTTAGCTTGAGTAGCAGAATAGAAAACTGCAGGTCGTGATAAGAGATGAGGATGATAGCAAAGAGAGAGAGAAAGAGGGGGGGGGAGGGGGGGGGGGCGACGGCAACCAAATTTCGGAGCTGCCGTCGTGCACGCGCCCGTTTCCTAAGTGGACGAAGCCATTATTTTCGTTGCTTTTTACTTTGCTGGCTTCGCGAAAGCGTGGCCTATGAAGGCGTCATTAGGACACATTACCGGCGCGGAGTCTAGTGTCCCTCCCCCCTCCCCCCCCCCCCCCCCCCGCTCCACCTCTTCTCTACCGTCTCTTTACTAGGGGTCCCAGCAGGCCAGTGGAGAGAGATCGCCGGTCGAGATAGACGGAGCACAAGGCTTCTTCTCCACGGAGGGCGTTGTACGGGGATAGATCAGAGGAGGGAGGGAAGATGCAGCTCGGTCTCTTCGCATCCCGGGGTCTTCTCTCAACGAGAGATGCCAGAGCTAGAGCGACACAGCAGGCAGGCATCTCGAGGAACTCGGGGAGAAGGGAGAAAACGAACGAGGAGGGGGCAAAAGGCTATCGCTTATCGGCTTTTCTTCCTGCCGATGGGGCGAGATAAGCCTTCGGCGATGTCCCGGCAGGGAGCTTTATGAGGGAATTGGCTCAGCTGACGCGATGGAGATCGCAGCGGAACGACGTCCTCACGAAGACGCCAGCACTGAATAGGCTGCCAGCGTACATGTATAAGACGAAAACAACAAGCAACAAAACGCAGCGCTTGCCTGCTTGCTTCATGGCACATATAAGAGCCGGTCTCATTTTCTCGCAAAGGCTTGCTCGAAGCGCGCAATCGGCGCGCGCGCGCGCGCGCGCGTGTGTGTGTGTGTGTGTGTGTGTGTGTGTGTGTGTGTGTGTGTGTGTGTGTGTGTGTGTGTGTGTGTGGAACAGAGAGAGAGAGAGTCGTGCTGGCTTCAATTGCCACATCATCGCTGTCTTGTGCTTATGGGATTCGTGGGTCCCAATAACTGTGTCGCGGCTGTTATCTGCGAATAGAATAACGTCATAATCACTATCACGAAGCATGCGAGCGCCACTTGTCAGGGCGAATGAAGCACACAACATTGCTCATACGTAAACTTCCTCGGTGACTGAGGACTGGACAGCTGTTACCAAGCGTTAAGTGATCTCTTGTGGAATGTCCTCTGTAGTATAGATACGGCATAACGCTTCGGTTTAAAAGCACTCCCGTGTTCGGCCGTGTGTGCCTGCGATAATTGTCCAAGCAATTGTTTACCAAATGTCAGGTCGTTTTACCACTGTACATATAGCTATGGAGGTCTGGCAAGATTGGGTGAACGTCTTCTACAGAGGTCTTGTATATGGCAGACGTCCTTAGACATTTTTAATGGTTGTTTAATAGTCAGCCTACTTGACCTAGAATCAAACGGTGCGTTCATTATATCATATCACGAACTATAATGTAGCAGAGTGTACACATATATAAAGAGGACTGTTTACGAGTTCGTGCAGTAGCAATAGCGACCCGCTTTTCAAACCAGGCAAGATTGCGGCGAACACACTGCAGACCGCGCTTCACCGCGCTTGCGTAACAAACGCGCAGTACAGCGAGGTTGCTCAGTACCGATTCAAAAGAAAGCAGAACTGGAAAAAAAAAGAAAAAGATGCCGACGGCTCATGTTCCACCATAGAACAGTAAGCGGCGGGCCATGGAGGCGCGAGAGGCTGCAGAGACGAAGCGATGCTTCTTCATCGACAGCGTCGCGTGCATAAGGGAGAAACGCGATGCATCGTCATCCGTCAGCAATCAGCTGCTATTTCATGGCACACAGGCGATAAAGAGTAAAATAAGCTCGTTCCCGCGAGCCTCCATGGTCTTATATACACGTGGCCCTGTGTACACTATGAGATAGCGTGTGTTTGGATGTGAGGGGGGTTTGTTTTGATATTGAGAGCGTCTTGTGGCGCGCCCGCTAAGAGCCCCGGGTCCATGCCACGCGCGCTGGAAGACTTCCCTCATAAGACTCGCCATTCAAGGAGCCGCCGCCGGGCCTGGCTTTCAGAGGGAGCAAAGTGCTCGATGCCGACGATATCGAGAGAGTGGGGGGAAAAAAAGAAGCATCATGCTGAAAACGAAGAATAATAACGAGGCGTCCTCTCTGTTGGTGCTGCTGCTCAAGAGGAGCGCGAACTGAGTGCTAAAGAACGAAAGACCGATAAAAATGGACTCCACGAGTCATATAACGATGCAAAGAAAGCGAGGCATTCCGTGAGCGAAAGAAGAAAAAGAAAAAAGGAAGAAGAAGAAGGTATGAAAAGGATGAGCCGAGTGTATTTTAGGAACAAACGACGCGTCTAGTTTACATCAAGGGGCGGCGTCGTGTTTGGGAGGCCCTCCCCGGCTGGGTCGGTGCATGGTCGTCCACGGCAGCTCTTTTTTTCTCTCTCCCGGCCGACTGAGGCTGTAGCTCTATAGCTCTGCGCTCCATGATAATAAACGGCCTACATGCGCCACCATGCATGAACGAAAAAAAAAGAAAAATGGGTGGGAATGTATAAAAGGAGATGATCCTATATACGATCCTTGTCTGTATTTGTTGCTTTTGTCTTCATATGTGTATTGTCCAGCCCCCCTTTCTTTTTATTTTTCTTACTTTTTGTCATTTCGTCAAACTCGATGAAAGTGAGCGTCGGCGAGCCTTTTGAATATCTAAATATGCGTGCCATACTCGGGAGAAATTTAATAAAATAAATGAAGTCGAGGCTTTCAGCTTTGTTGCGCTATATGGACGCTGCTGACATGTCTGTCACCGGGACTTTGGTCCTTCGCGCTGGACAGTCTGTTTATTTTTTATTCTTTATTATTTTTTAGCGCAAGAAAGATTGCCACGGATAGCATGTATTACGCGTCCGTCGGCACTTACTCTTATTGTTGTTGTTATGTGGGGTTTAACGTCCCAAAACCAGCTCTGATTATGAGAGACGCCGTAGTGGAGGGCTCCGGAAATTTTGACCACCTGGGGTTCTTTAACGTGCACTGACATCGCACAGCACACGGGCCTCAACATTTCGCCTCCATCGAAATGCAGCCGCCGCAGCCGGGATTCGATCCCGCGACCCTCGGATCAGCAGCCGAGTACCATAGCCACTAGACCACCGTGGCGGGGCAAGGCACTTACTCTAACAAGCATACGGGGAAAGAAATTTTCGGAACACCACTTCTCGTTTTGGCTATATATAACCGCGTGTTCGGTGCGTGTTCGGTGTGCGTGTGTGTGCGTGCGTGTACATATTACCCTTCAGTGTGATGTTTTGAAAGAAAGTCGGACAGAATACATCAGCGTTCCAGCGCCGAAATCACCTGGCTCGTACGTTTCTCTGTATTCATACGCGTAACGTCGTCTCACCACACTATTAGAACGACAGAAACCCGAGCTAGTTGATAAGGGTTCATAATGCAAAACTGTTACACAATTCGAGCCTCCTCTCAGAGCATCCGCGTAGCGGGCGGCGGGGTTTCTTTCGTGACAAGAACGTACGCGCTATAAACAAAACACTTCCTCGAGAGAAACTTCTGAAAACTTTGTTACGAAGCGTTCTCTTATTGAGCCACGTTTGACTGTCGGGCGCGCAAGCGCGGCAGTGTGGAATGTGTTTCATGTAAAAACCGTCCCGTCGTCCCGGAAGAATGCATTAGTTAAGAGCAACATATAATCTATCTAGGACGAAAGGAAGCTTGCTGCTTGCAGCGCCTGCAGCAATTAACAACGCCGATAAAGTATTCTAAGTGTTACACATTGCGTTCTGGTCGTTTAATTATCCAGTAACACGGCACCCAAACGTTTCCTATCAGGCTGTGCAGCAATCGGACGCAGCTGTTCTTTGTCAACTCGACACGCAGCGCGAGTCGTATCGGTCGCTCGGTCGACACCTTTTCGTGTGTCTCTCCCCTTCCCCCGTTTTGCTGCAAACACGCGGTCGGCCGGGCTGGAACCGCGCTGCAGCACGCGTCGTTTCCTCCCAAAATCCGCGCGCTCCGTGTAAAGCGCCACCGCGAGCGACGCTTAAATCGATAAACACGGCTAACGATTAAATCTCGCGAGACATAAACGAGACGCCGCCGGGTTTACTCGGCGCGAGCGCGCTGCATGCTCCCGGCGGACGTTTAAACTGGCTAAGTCGACGTGTGGCGTGACGGCGAGCGAGCGACAGAAGTAGTGTGCCCCTGACACTTGGGCGGGGAGCCTCGAAAAAATAAATAAATAAATAAATAAATAAATAAATAAATAAATAAATAAATAAATAAATAAAACGAAGGAATAAGAAAGAGTTAAACCTTGGCGACTGCGAGGGCTAGCGTGAAAGGAAGGGCGAAGTACGTCGCGCGCTTCGGTTCACCGCCGAGGTTGGGGGTTCCAGGCTCGACCGGAGTCGGAGCTCCTCTCTCTCTCTCCCCTTCGCAAAACCGGAGAGTCGTGCGACGCGAACCTTGGCTGCCGCGGTTGCTCGCGGGAAGAGCTGGGAGCCCTCTCTGTACGCTCCGTTGGGCACTGCGTGAGCGCTACTCTTTGCCGCCCTGGAGAGCGTACAGCAAAGTTTGGGACGCGCAGCACACACACACACACACACACACACACACACACACACACACACACACACACACCACACACACACACACACACACACACACACACACACACACACACACGTTCTTGAATGAGCGGTGAGCCGGCGCGAAAGCGGGCGACGTTACTTTGCCGTCGAGGACCGCGGTATTATCGAAAAAGGTATGGTAATAATTAGGAAAGGAAAGCGGCCAGTGCAGAATAAGAAACATCCAGGGAGCTTGGAATACTATTGTAGCGCGTACAGGCGAGCACGCAGGAATTAAGCACATACATAATAAGCATATTAAAACGTTACACACAATCTAATCAGCGAGGCACACAAACGCACCTGTGCGTCTTCTTATCTTACTGTTCGTGCGCGCGCTGTGTGTGTGTGTGTGTGTGTGTGTGTGTTTGATTGATTTGTGGGGTTTAACGTTCCAAAACTAGCTCTGATTATGAGAGACGCCAGTGGAGGTCTCCGGAAATTTCGACCACCTGGGGTCCTTTAACGTGCAACTGACATCGCACAGCACACGGGCCTCAACATTTCGCCTCCATCGAAATGCAGCCGCCCCGGCCGGGATTCGATCCCACGACCTTCGGATCGGCAGCCGAGTGCCATAACCACTAGACCACCGTGGCGGGGCCAGCTGTAGCTTCACAAGCAGAAAGAGCGGGCGCATCACCCAGAAGCCATGGGCGCTGAAAAAAACGCGTCCGCACGCAGTCAAATGTGCACGGATTGCGTGCGCGCGTGGGTTGGCTGCATGGTTCGGGATTCTTTTGTGTGTCGGGCGACATGTCGGCACCGATGGCGATCCCAGCCGAGCCAAAGACACGGGTCGGTGCGAGGGAACGCGATTCGAGCAGCAGCTTCAAGCTGGGGGGGAAACACTGAATAGTGGTGTGTCCTGCTCTGCAACGCCCGGTCTGATCCGTGCAGAGACCGACCTCTCTTCAACTCCGTGACCGGAGAGCGGCGGTGGCGCCCAGGAGGCGGGCGGCGGCGGCGTGGCCAAGGCGAAAAGCTGCCCCATGCGCGGTCCGACAGGCGTGAAATGCGATTTTATAATCCCGACGCCCGAATTCTCCGAACGCGCCGCCGCCTGCTGCCGCCCCGCCCGGTCTGACAGCACGTCAGATGACTGTCTTTTCCTTTTTCTACCTCACTTTCTCTATGTTCTTTCTTTTATGCAAGACGCCCTCGGCGGAGTGGAGTAGTCGCTTTGATGCGGTACCCGTAGCGAAAGAACTCTCTCTCGCTCGGTTCGGTTACAGTCGCGTCAGCAGCTCTGGAATAGGAGAGACCCACGGGGTTAATTTTTTTTCTTTTTTTGTTCACTGCAAGCACACAAAGCAGCCGGCAGTGAAACCCTCAACGCGTGGAGAAATCTAACTTCCACAAATTGAAATGAATACGTATACAATAACAGCGAGGGAGACAAAAGCCTACGAAAAGACGACTGCCGCAGATAGGAGTCGAACCCCAACACCACCGACAGCACGCGGGTGACACTCCCTGTGTCCTCGCGTCAACTTTTTCGAGTACCTTGTGTATGTGACGATAGGAGCAGCTGTGTTTCTTAGTCACACCGTGCTCTTTGTGTGAAACTGCTGGCTAAGACCCGGAGGGCGAATGACAGAGGTCAACTCCTTGTATCCACATCACCACCTGAGAAATACCCGTGCGATATACTCGGGCTGCACAGGTACGCGTTCATGCGCCCAGCGCATTCACTTCGTTTATTGTGCTAAATGCAACATGTGTATGTGCAAAAGCACTTGCGCCTCTGTGGTCTGTTTTTCCACATATCTCGGATCGGTGCCTGCTGAAGACAACCTCTCTCTCCTAATTTACGACGTTAACTGTCGTCCCTTGATGTAGCTTGATGAAGACGGTAAATTTGATTTATGAATGTTTCTGGAACAGGGCTCTGCATATATCGTTCTGCGAGCTTCATGTGACAAAGGAAAGTTCGGACCGGCCACGAGCATTTCATAAAGTATGACGTCACTTTGCAGACCTCCCTAGGTTTACTTTATAAGAAGCGGCGGCCATTTCTTTGGCGCTTCAAACATTAAGCAAAGTCTAAATTAACATACTTCTTACGGCAAGTCGGGCCCTTAAATCGCATAATCCCCGCGGAAAATGACATTCAATCTCTTTCAGCAGAGGAACGTAACAATAAAATAAAAGAAAAATAACATAGCAATGACAAGACGCGTGGAATATTATAAAACAAAAACAGCGAGAGATAAACGCTTGAGCGTCGCCCTGTACGCGGCTATAGCACCTTCCCGACGAGGGTGAAGCTCATCGCAACAAAATCCCAAGTCCGTGACGTAATTTCGTTGGAGAAGATTATCTTCCTTAGCGCTAGAGCGCGGATACAGAGAAATAGCGATCGACGGAGGAGGCCTGGAGGGGTTGGCGAGGAATGGCGCTAAGCGTGTCGAGAGAGATGAAGCAAAATATGACGAATGGCTGGAGATTAATCTGCGGCTAATCCCGTTGTGCACGGTTCTGGCAAGCATCAGGCAGGACCGGCTGTACGTGCTCGCTCTGCGCGCACGCAGTATGCCGCAGAAGAATATGGCCTACAGCTTGTACAGAACAGGGGTCGCGCGCAGCGTGCATGCTGTGTCTAGACGTGACCTGAACACGTGACCTCAGCACGTGACTGCCGTCCACGGCGCTCTCTAGCTGTTGCAAGTATATACGGGGGGGAATGTACCGGGGAACATCCGCCACGTCGTTACGAAGACGTATGATTGTTCTGTTTTATATGCAAGTGAGCACAGATATTCGAATATAATATATACGTGCAGCCACGTATATATATATCGCTGACAAATCGTTGCTGCGAGGGCTCGTTTTTCTGGAATGCGTGATCGTGCTTTATAAGAGTAGCTTGTTTCCTGCACCCTCCCCCTCTAAAACTGAAAATTTTTGTGTGACGTAACGGTGACATATTCCGTGACCTATTCAAAGGAGTCGTGCACTTCATGAGGCGGTGTGTGTGTGTGTGTGTGTGTGTGTGTGTGTGTGTGTGTGTGTGTGTGTGTGTGTGTGTGTGGAAGAAGAGCATCGTGGAAGAAGAGCATCGTGCGTGAGTCCTATAACTCCACGCAGTCAGCAATCCACCCGCGCTTCAAGCGTGTGGTATTGGCCACTCCATTGCGTCGTTGAGGTCTTATTAGTAATATTACGGGTCCATCCATGTGACACAGAATAGACAGTATATACCCGTATTATTATTATTCGTCCTCTCTTGTAGATGCGTGGCAAAGGTATCCGGATCACACTTGTCCGCCTGCAGCGTCATGTCTCAGAACCGTATGCATGGCGACCCAGGCCAGGCAGAGGATCATCGAGCGTGAGGCACGTATCGCGGTCTCATGTGGATATCACGTTGTCACCTCCCATATACAAGAGAGGAAGCATCCGGCACTATACGCTACAGAGATGGATTCGGATGAACGGCAAGGCTTGACGCTGGTGGCGCTCAGCCGGTGGCACGAAGTCGAGAGAGAGCCCACGATCTCGCCAGACTGGGCACCGCCGTGGCTCTGTCTATAATCCTATTGTGTCGGGGTCGGCCACCGCCGACGGGCGGTGCACGCTGGCAACGTCGGCGGTGCCGCGGCTTGCGCTTCACAGCGCGCGGTGTGTGCTCAACAGGCGCGCAAGCATCGCTCTTTCGCGCACGTGCGGTATCCGGCAAAGCGAAGATTATCCCCATCCTCGGCGGCATCGCCTAACTTTTTTTTTTTTTTTTTTGTCTATGATGCTTCGTCGTTAATCTCTGCACACGCTCGGCTCAGTGCGGCTGGCTGACGAGACGGGGAAAGTCACCAGCACAAAAAAAAAAAAAAAAAGCAGGGTTGTAGACGGGAAGATGGGGAAAGAAGGCCGTTCAGACGACACGCTAATATTCGCCGCGTGCCGCCACGCCGCCGCCGACGACGACGACGAGACAACGCACGGGGTGTGTTTGTGTATATCGAAAGGGACAGGCTCTGCTGAAGCGTGTCTTGTGCGATTATGTCGACGTCTAGACAAACGAACGTCAGGGTGAGCACGTAAGATTTTTGGGTGGGGACGTTATAGACGACGGGAGGTAATACTGTTGCATATTCTGCGCGAGACTCAGCTTCAGCGGGCGTCTCTCGCCCAATCTGCGTCGTGTATACAGTGAAGTCTGGCATGTGACCATTACGTTTTACTTTCGTCTACGTCTCTCCTTCGTTCTTACTCGCTTTTTTTTTTTCCCTCGAACAGCAGCGTCTTGAAGAGAAATGAAATAAAAATAAAAGGGGGTAGCTCGGGCAGGTACTGTTTGGGTGCCGCGGTGAAGGATCACCGATGGTAACGTCGGCACGCGGCTGCTTCGCTGTCCCGTCGAACGACTTGACTTGCCGATTTATCGATATGTAAGGTCGATAACGTCTGGACGCCACACGTGGCATCATTAGAACTCTCCGAGTGCCCGAAGTATGTGCATATAGAGAGATGGCGTTTGCACCGGCAACGTACTGCTCCTTTGACAGTTAGTGAGAGACGTTGACCCACTGAATTCTTCTCCCAAGCAGGGGACTTCGATGCTTGAGCGATTCTACAGTAAAAAGGGTACCGAACTGTACACAATATGTAAGAGACGTGTGTACAAGGCTAAGCATGATCTGATTCACTGAACATACGCAGTTAAAGTTAAGCAGGTGGCACGCCCTCTATATACGATATTCCATAAGCGTGCGCTGAGGCCCGACTCGCGAGCACGTCCTTGGAGCTCTCTCTCCCTCTCTCAGTTTGAGAGCGTAAAACCTTAATTCAAAAAGGAAAGCAAAAGAAAACAAAACAAAAACGAAGTTCTTTTTCTTCGAGAAAGCCAGGAGAGGCTTCCATGAAACCACCAACAAGATGTACAGATTATAATCTTCTCATGGACGCATTTAGGAAAAGAGAAAGGGAGAGAGATAAAGAGAAAGGAAAGACAGATCATTTAGGAAGAAGCAACAGTAAATAAACAAGCAAATGAACGAACGAAAGATCGTTGAGACGACGTCGCAGACACTTGAAAGTCCGAGCGTGTCTGGATGGAGATGCAGTGTCCGTTTAAAAAAACAAAGTAATCAATTAAACAGCGCAGCTAAGAAAAGAAAGAAAGAAAGAAAGACTGCGGTCTTTCCGAATTGGCTATCCAGGTCGCCTTTCCCGTCTCTCGATCCCTAACTTCCCTCAGCTTGGTTACACTCCGTATATATATAGCGGTGAAGCACGCGCTCTCGCACCATTTCTGTGTCGTATACACGACGGAAGGACTTCCGCGAACAAAAGCGACGCTCCCCCTGCGAGCTGGCGGCTTACATAAGCAAGACGCGGACGACGACGATGACTATTACGGCGACGTTTGCCGCTGTTGCCGCGACAGGCGAGTCCTCGCGTCCGAGAGATTTTCGTCGTGCGGGCTAAAGCACGCGGGAAGACATCACAGCTTCTTCGGTCTGCAGCGCACGCTCCTTCACCCGCTTTCCTGCGTGTGTGTGTGTGGAGGAGAGAATGGAAAGTCGAAAAGAAACGTGTAACTACATCGGTGAAAGAAAAGGAAAGCGACGCCGGCGGGTATTATATACGCTCGCCTTATATGTACGACGGAACTTACAAAAGAAAGAAAGAATGAAATGGGGAAGAGAGCTGAGGAACGAAGTATCGCGCCGTTCGAGAAATCCCCGAGAAGCAAGATTTCGCTGGGGCCAAATCCCTTCGGAAACGAGCCAGTGCGTCGAGAGGAGGAGGAAAGCGAGGACTGCGAAATAAAGACCCGGGGTTTCAGTACGGGACGCACGGTTATATAGGGGGTTTAGTGTGTGTATACTCGTATAACAGACGCCGGGGCAACAGAGCCGCGCGTTTTTAGCCCTCCCGCTCTCTCCCGTCGTTCCCCTTTTTCTTCCCTTCCGCGCTCCGTCGCGCGCACAGTGCAGTGTGAACACTCCGGATATAAAATACAGGAAAACAAAGAAGGAGAGACAAGAGGAAGTAACTATATACGCCCGAAAAGACTCGTATACGCTATATAAGAGCACACGTGTTATATAACTGTTCAAAAATTTAAGAAACGAAGGAAGCTTCCGCGCCGGGGTCGAGGACAGAGAGAGAGAGGAGGGAGTCAACTGTAAGTCTTAACATTCGCGTAATCGCATATCCTCTCGGTCCTTGCGCGCATTAATTCCGGCCTATGAGCCGAAATACAATTAGGAGCGCCGGCTTCCTAATGAGTCGTAATGCGCTGGAAATCGTTATTACGCGTATGGAAAAGGATGGCCCGGAGGGTTCTCTCTCTCTCTCTTCTATTTATTTCTTCTTTATTAATTTTTGTCTTTGCGAAGACTCTGTCGAGCAGGTCATTATATATGTGTGCTCACCGGCGTTCTCGATAACGCGCGCTTAACCCCTGCATGCGTGGCGCTTGTCAGTGAAATGAATGAATGGCAGAACAGGAGCGGTTTAATTTTGCCGCTGTGTACTGCACATCAGGTTGAGTTTATGTTGCTTTGCTACGACCCGTAATTATTTAGGGACGACTCTGACACTATATACCCGTCGAGCGAGTTTCGTTACCACCACAGACGAACCACAGACGAACCGCGGCAAAGGTTTACAGGTTATACGTTACAACCGTTCAATCTTTGCCGCTGTTCGTACATATATAGTGCTTAAGACGGGCCGTATATGAGCTCGCACATGGCCATCTTCATACACAAAGACATTAAAAACCGGCGAAACGCCCAAGACGTTGGGTAATTTGGAACAGTAAACTGAGTTGTAGCACCTGCGGTAATGTGCGAGCACGTTGATTGTATCGTCATTTATGGCACATTGCTGTACGAAGAATATTGTTACGTTGAAAGCAATATAACAGGGGTGTTCAAGTATCTCATCGTCAGTAAGCTTTGCTGATAGCAAATGCCCGAGGGCAAGTGCCTGAGGGAGATGGTACGCGTGTCGCCATGGCTGCCTTCTCATTCTCGTAAATCTATCTATCTATCTATCTATCTATCTATCTATCTATCTATCTATCTATCTATCTATCTATCTATCTATCTATCTATCTATCTATCTATCTATCTATCTATCTATCTATCTATCTATCTATCTAATCTCGTCCACTGGCAAGAGATGTCGCGGAAGATCCAACTTGGCGACGCATATGTATATAGATGATGAAGTACAGAAAGAGAAACTTGCAGGACGCAAAGGGAGAACACCGTTGCAGCTCCCTGACCCTGTCACGATAGGTCATTGTTGTTGCCGCTGCTGAAGGCATTCCCATATACCCCTCAATTTCGCCGCCACCTCGAGAAGCGCGCGTGTGACCGTGGAGCGCATAAAAACAAACAGGCTGTCTGTCAGTCAGTCCCACAAACAGCGCTCATTCCCGCCAACAGCACACACACTACTGTATACGAGCTGAAAGCAGGCGCAAGGAATGTCTACAGCTCAAAGAAGGAAGGAAGTAAAAGTGAAAGGCGCGAATCTTCGAGCGAAGCTGACAGAACCTGTGCACATGTACGTACGTCGGCATATCGTTAGCAGGGCCACTGCATCCGAGGCGACGACAACCCCCTTGGCATTAGCTCGACCGCTCTTTATTCAAAAGGACGACGAGCAACCACGCAGCGCGCCCCTGCGGCCTTCCCTTGACAAGTGGCCATTATGAGCGTCGGTCCCTGCAGCTATAGTGCGTGTACTCTTACAGCGCGCACGCACAGACATACAGTGGTCGCGCAACGTATACGAGAGACAACCCCGAATCAAGGGCGCCCTGTCGAAGTCATCCTTGGCCGACGAAGGAGTGGCCGTCTGCGTGAGGCTATATAGTTTCTTTACAGGAGACCCTGACACGATCAACAAAGGCCACGATGTATACGTAATGCAGTTCACGCGAAACAGCACGGTGGAATCGTTTGAATGCATAGAAGCATGTAGGCACCTGTATTGCGACAACGCATCCTGGTCACTTGTTAGCCTCGCCGGGAATCTCGCGCTCGTTCTTTCGCATTAGTCTGTTCTTAGTCTGTTCACATTAGTCTGTTCGCATTAGTCTGTTCTGTTTCTCGCTTGTATCACATTAACTATCACCATTATGAAGTCCACATATTGCCATTTTGAATGTATTATTCACCATTCTATCACGCACAGGACGTCCCATTTCAGTTTGCAACTACGGGACCTTCTTCTGTACATACTTGCCATGTATTTTCTTCTTCCTTTGACGTCAAATAAAAATACATCTTAATAAAAGTTACATGCGGCGTTTGCTTCTGTTGCTCTGCAAGGAATCGAGCAATGTGGGATGCCAGGAAAAATAATTGATGCGCGCAAATTCATTGCTGGATCTGCATGACGCTCGTGATCCGAGATGACGTAGTGATCAATATCACACGCTCGTTCCAAGTGAAAAAGAAAACAAAAACAAAACAGAGACAAATGCGTGCATGTTCTAAAGGAATGTTAAAGAGACGGAGGCAACACGGCAGCATATTTTACCAGATAGGTCGAAAACAAGCCGAGGTGTCCGTCCTTCAAAAGCTCTCTTGCTGCGGACGAAGAGACAATGACAACTCTTTATTCCTCGAACAATGAAGGACGCAGTGGAGGAGTACAGTAAATGAGCGAACGACGAATATCGAAGAATAAAGTCAAAGCAAAGACTGGGAGGTTTTTAATTGAAGAAAAAGAAAAGTGCTTCGTTCGCCGGAAGGCAGAACAATGGAAGTTAGACGACACTCGGGGACAGTGGGAATACGCACAGGCGCCTCGCGAGAACCGACGAAAGAATTAAGAGACAAGTGGAGAGTGGAGGGGGGGGGGGGGGGAGCGTGGGGGTAACAAAAGAAAAACCTCAGACGCAACAGGACAAGTACAACCAAAAATGCGCCACAAGCGGTCCCGGCTTGGGACGGAGAACCGCGACGAGGACTTCACGCTAGAGTTGACAGGGCGAGGAGGAAAAGAGACGGTGTGGGAAGACAAAGGGGAGGGAGAGAGGGGGGCAGCGCGGGGCTGTCCCTGCGGCGGGACGTCCCATGTGCGGATAGGCTCGTTAGCACGCACACACACAGCGCCACTGGCTCCTACGCGGGAACGAGGGAGGGGCAGCCACGCACACACAGCAGGGGGGCAGTTGTCTTTTATTATCCTTCTCGCGGCAGTGACGTCACACCTCCGCGCCGCCGGCTGTAATGCGGCTACAGCGTTCATAACAGCACTGCTTGCAGCACGTATGCGCATGTCTGTGTATATTCAAAAAAAAAAAAAAGGTCCTCTCCACCCTCTTTAGCACAGCCCCTTCTTCCACCACTTCACCGCCTTCGCTCGCTTATAGTTCCATTGTCTCCTTTGGGCCGCTGCGCGAGCGCTGACAGCGCCGTAATGAAAAATTGAAAGTGGCGCGCCGCGCGCGCGCGCTACTGGCTATAGGAAAGTTAGCTTCGCATCTTGGCGCGAAAAAAAAAAAATTAATAAAGGAACTCTCGAACGGACTGGGAAGGACGCGGATGATGAACGGGGACGGCGTCACAAAAGCCCAGGAAGCCGGCGTCGAGGAAAGGACGAAAAAAAAAGAAAATAAAACTAATCACGCTGCGCTCGCGCTCGAGCGCGCAGGCGAAGGCGCTTCGCGCCACGCTTAATTTACTCACGCGGAAACGGTGCCACGAAACCGTGTAAGTTTGTGTGAGCATTTTCGGTGTTTGCGCGTCGGATAAAGGCCGAAGGGCTGGCCGCGCACTTCTCCTGACGAACGTCATCACTTTGGGCGCTAGGTAACGCAAGTCTGCACTGCGTGGAGTTTTAAGGTGCTTTCGAAACAACGAGCGTGGTAGGGCGGTGAATTGAAGTTCGGACAACTTCATAAAAGTTTAATGTACGGTACGAAACGTACAGTGATCCAGATAGCCTAGGCATCATTCACTCTCAACATTATGAATGACATCACATGTGCGATACAGAAGCAGAGTCGCCATTTGAATTTCTCCCAGCTATACTACGTTTCTTACATAAGGGTCAACACTGTGAAGGCTATGCAGGTAGCCCGCAAAGAAAAGGAGAGGTGTATTACTTGGATATTTCGTAACATAAAATAACAAACTCGGATATTTCGATTGTTTTTCCAGCAAAACCAGCGTTTTCTCAAGCTGATGACGAATGTATTATGCTGTAAGGCTGCCGGCAAGGCATTATCTCTCGCTGATGGCAAGCAATGCACTAATTTTTTACTCATGGAAGTACGCAGCGTAAACAAGAGCGCTACCTTTGACATTGGCGTACCTGATGTACGAAACGGAGAGTAGTTGCGCGCTATGAAGAGATAGACAGGCAGTGGAGCGATACTTTCCGTCTTTCCTATGTACTCTTTTTCACCCCGACTAAAACAATACTGCGACGCAATAGTAATCACCACCTTGTGTCCAAGGAAGTATACGTGAAAGACCAGTTCTCTTTCCTTAGTTGCACCAGGGTCCCAAAACTACGGCCGCACCCTCAGAAAACGCGCCGCCTGTCCCAAGTTTTGTGCCAGCCACAAATCATCGCAGTGCCACAGGCGACGAGACATTCCGACGCCTTCGGGTGTACCCTACTCTCATGGCCTATCTCGATCGCAAATGACAACTCGCTCAGAAGTCCCCGCACATTCGTACTCCCCCATCAGCTCCTTCATTGCTGGCTTTTCCTCTTAGCCTAGTTGTCCGGCGTGAAAGCCGAACCAATCCTCATCACCTCAATGGAACGGGGGGTAAAACGTTGGCCCCAAAACAGAGCAAGACAGCAGCCGCCGCGGCGGCAGCTGCTTCACGTCTCGCAAGCCCTCGCCACTGGCAGTCATTCCCCCCACCCCCACCCCCCTTCTCCCCTCTACCCCTCCCATCTACACACGCCTCCGCCTGCAGCCATTACTCGTTTTCGGCAAGTTCTCGCCGTTCGGCCGCTCATTTCTCGACGGCCCGGCGAAGTGTATCTCCGTTGCGAGATTTGTTGGCCGCGCTCTCCTCCTCCCACCATACGAAGCCACTCGTCAGGTCGTTTTCGCTCCCCGCCGCCACCTGCACACTGGGGCACGCCGCGCTGGACTGGAGATTTCGAAGATGTCGCCGGCTGATAAGGAGCATCTCGCAGCGAAGACATAGAAGGAGGGACGGACTCGCCGAAAAACCACTCAATTAACGCGACTCAGTTGTTTATCTCTCTCTCTTTGTATGCCTCTCCGCTCTCGTTCGTCTTTCAGGCGCACGCAGTAAACTCTTGGAAACGTTAAAAGTGGGAGTGCGGTTTCATTTTCATTTTTTTTTGTCCCATCGGCGACAGTGACCGGGTTCCGTAAATTTACGAACGTCTGGAAGGGTACGTGTACCAAGATAGCCGGGATACAGGCCTATTCTTCGCGAGGTAAACAAATGAAAAGAAAAGAAAAAAATAAAAGATGTCGGACATGACTTCGTACCCAATGAGCGAGCGAAAGAGTGAAGTGTTTGTTTTTCCGGTGAGCAGGTCCATTAAGCGTTCTTTGCTGCAGGAAAATACGTATAAAAGGAAGGAGGCAAGGTAATGTAATCCAATAGGAACAAATAAAAAAAAAAGAAAAGGAAAACGTAAAACTCTTCCTAGTGTTGAATGAGCCCCATAGAAGACGATGAAGCAAACAGGAAATGGCGACTTGAAAGAAACTCGCAGCAAATTGAGTTTGTCGGTCCCGAAAGTCTGTTTTGTTTGCCCTCTAAAGCTACGGTGTATACAAAGAAGGAAAGCGTTCGGTTCGCTCGGCAATTCGCCGGTTCATTACCGATGATTATTCCGGACGCAGTTACAAAGGCTGCCGCTCGGGATTTGAACGAAAACTGCGTTGCATGTGGCTTGAAAACAAAGTTGCTTTCCGAAACATCCACACGGCACCGTGATAAATATCTCACATAAACTCGGTAAGGGCTTCCATTTATCGAAGCAACGGTGACCTTATAGCGAAGCTAATCATTATCGTTGCATCTACCCGCGCCATAACATCCATATAACACATCAGATTCAGAAAACGCAATCTTTTTTTTTTTTTTTTCGCGAAGACTGCCTCACATTTGCAGCAGTACATTTACGTATGTAATGCGTGGATCGCGAACGCGGCATTTCATAGCGCAACACATGAAAGCAACGTAAAGGTACACTGTAGACACATTGCATCCCTCAATTTACGGCGTTCTGATTTAGCAGGCTTGACACACTGAAGACTTAAGATAACAAAAAAAAAAATTACTTTTATCACCTCACACGCCATCATACGCATGAGGCCGTAGTTGAAAAATGCATGCGAATCTAACCATCCGATTTGCTTCTAAACAGTCCGTTCTGCCAACTGTCCATTGTGTATACGTATATGAGAATGTGCATATAGTATACAGACACATGACACAGACGAATCACACATCATTACATGAATGACATCATGTCCGCTTCTCTTATGGGGACATTTTATATATATATATATATATATATATATATATATATATATATATATATATATATATATATATATATATATATATATATATATATATATAGTACGTTGTGAGGATGTCGTGGTGGTTTCATTAACTTCTGCATATCGCGCAGTCACGTATGTCATGCGGAATGCTCTACATGATTTACATGCAGATCTTGTCAGTCTGGTTATCACGTATGACATGACAAAAGAAAAAAAAAATGACGTAGACGACCAGATTCCTCTGCGGTGGTTTCTTTAACTCTCATATCAGAATATGACCCTTTGTTTATAGTTTATGTTTATATAAGCAAAGCAACCAAAGTCTGCGCGTGCATGCATTCTGGGCTTCATGCATAAGTTTGTTTTTCCTGAATGAGATTAGTCTGTTGTAAGCGCAGCTACCCCATGTGTTCAACCTCCCCCTCTCCGCCACCCCTTTTCTTCATTTGTTTAATCACTTGTGTTTCTTGCGCTTGCGCTACAGTTCAGTATGTTCAAATTACACCAGTTCGCCCAATTTTCTCATTTTACTCGAGCAAATTCACAAGGGCGCGGAACTGTTCGCTGCACACTGCAAACGCGAAGAGATACACGTAGACGTTTCCAGGACAAACTTTTCCATAACGTAATATGTGTCCGATACGTCGAGTGGGCCGCTGCCTGCGCGGGCCCGTACACGCAGCAGCTCTTGAATAATGACGTTTCGCGCTTCGCGAGACGTGTCAAGAGCCGAGGCAAGCCGTAACGCATTAGCGTCGAATCGAGTCTGACGATCCGCGACGTGTCAGGAGACGCTCGGGCCGTCGAGATCGCATTGAGAAGAAATAAAGAAAGAAATGTTTTGAGTCGTGAAAAACGACTCTGCGGCGACGGGACCGTTTCAGACTCTCCCGGCGCATGCAGTGCTCGTTTCGCTCGCGCGATTTTTTTTTTTTCCGACGTTGCCAAATTCGTCGCGACTATGTGGCCTCACCCATCACGATGCATGCCCCTCACTCCTGCCTGGCTGGCAGCAGCAAATCTCGATGTGCTTGTGTTGTGAAAACAAATAAGTAAGTTTAAGGAACACGCGCGCGCGGACGGCGAATGTACACATATAGCGATTAAAGTAAACACGTCCTAAGTACTTTTTTTTTTTTCGCTCCACCCCGCTGAATAAGCGGGTGTCTTTATTTCGACGTGTCGTTTCGTACGTATAAGGAGAGATGAGGACTTCAGCGAAGAGAACAGAAAACACGGCTATATATGGGGACGAGCAAAAACATGAGCCCCTCGCCAGTGAAGGCAGTTTGTGTATATTGCGTGGGGCGCACGGTGTGCGCCCTGTGTTTTTCTATCGCCAGAGTCAACATCTCTATTTGCTTTTTGAGACATTATTATTGTTATGATTTTACGAGCAGATCGCGACTTGGGAAGTACTGTACATTTATGAACCCTGTCGCCGGAGAGATTTAACGTACGTTGCAATTGCAGTAACCGAGAGCTAGCGGCGTGACAGCACAAGTAAGCGCGTGCACAAGCGTACACGCGTAAGAACATGCGCGCTAGATTAGATTATAGGTTAGGTTACATTGGATGGACGGGCGGACTGATGAATGGATGGATAGACAAATCAATAAACCTCGGTATTTGCGCACTCTGACGGCCGTCTGGGGCAACGTCAACAAGGCCCGCTCGTATTCTTCCAACTCGTAAAACGCTTTATGTAGGCGTCGTCAAGCGCGCATTTTATATTCTTCCGCCCGAACGACGGCGCCTGCGTTGTGCGCGCACATATTCATTTATGTTGGCCGTTTAAAGCTAGTCACTTGGCGCCTGTTGCTGACGACGAGACAGAGAGATATAGAGGTGGGGCTTCTTTTACGGAACACGGCAATCGGGAATGTCTTGAGCAACGCAACCGTGTGATGAGCTTGCCCGCTGCGTCGAAATGAAGGGAGTGTTTAATAGTGTGTGTGTATTTGCTGAGAGAGGGGGGGGAATGACGGAACGGGAGATTGGCAGTGGATGTGATTTGAGGATGTACAGGCATAATGAGTATAGTGTCCGAATGCAACGAGCCAATCTGCGGTGCGGATTAAAGCGGTCGGACCGGTCGTGCGGTGTGTTACGCAAGGAACACTCGATTACGACTGCGTGCGGACTCGGCTTTGCTGCGTTGCGACGAACCATGGGAGGAGGGGAAAAAAAATAAAATGAGAACAACTGCACGCCCGACGTTTTACGCCGCGATGGCTGTACAATGGAATGCGTCTGCGACGCGATGCGGTCTATGAAGTAGGAAGAGCTGTTTCTGTCCGCGCATTAAGCGGGAGCTTGTGTTACGCAACGCGGAAAAGGAGGTATCTCTCTCCGGTGTTTCATGTAATCTCGCTGATTGCAAAAAAGGACTGAATGTATGCGATGGTGTCTCTTCGTAAGAGCTCCAATTATTTTTACTTATTTCCCTTATCATTTGTTTTGCGCAGAGTGGCCGATGTTGGTGATATTGGCGCCTTGGGCGAGTCATCTGTATATGAAGGCGACAAGAAAGAGTGGTAAGTGAAAAAAGAAATTATTACGGATGCAATGCTACCCTTGGCTTCGAACGAATCACTGACGAAAAATGCTAGACGTTACGTGAAAACACCGAGTGCATGCCTTCCAAAACACCATGGCAAAAAGGCACGGATGATAATGGTGATGAGTTAGAGGACATAACAGTGTTAAGCAATAGTATTGTTTCCATCCTTCTATCAATCTGTTAAATTTTCTGTTACAGTACAGTTCAGTTGCCCAGAACCACACAGAATTCACACCGCTATCTTCATTCATTGATTATACACAAGGAAGACACTTCCGCGTGACCCATTTGCCGTACCTCGATCAGGCAGAAAAAACACGAGCCATCATCTCGATCATTTCTCCTACACACACGCAGTCAAGAGTCGTATCCTCGTATACCCGAATGTCCCAGTATGTATCCACCGTATACTGCAATATCTAGGCCGCGCGTCGTCTCGGGACCCACTTCCCTCTCGGGAAGCGCGTCCCAGGGACGATTTTTATCCGTCCTGGCATATATATATATACACACATACATAGCGACGGGTCCACTGCCGACACAGGGCGCGCCGTATGCACTGGGAAGCGTTCGCTACGCATCTAACGGCGAAAGAGCCGAGAGACGTTCCGAACGTCCACGCAACTTCTCTTCCCGTTTCCCTTACTTCCTTCCGGTCGCCCCGCGGACGCGAAGAGAACGAAAACAGCACTTATCGACCGCGCTCGTGGGGACCGACGAAACCCTTTCTACTCTCTCCTCGACGTTAACCTCCTTTCTTTCCGTTTATTTTTTTTTTTCTCCCGCCCGCCTTTCTCGTCACTCCTAAGCTGTTTTTCTCTGTTTTCTCCTGCTTGTCCGTGTCCCTTCGCTTTATCTGTTTCTCGTATCATTATACTCTCTTCGTTCCGCAAGCCATCGGCCGTAGAGAGAGAAAGAAGCAGGGCGGTATAGCCCTAATAAGAAGCAGCGTAGTTGGATCTCGTTGCCACGGCGACGCGGCGGGATCCGCAGCTTCTCCTCCTCCTACTGGTAATGAAAGCAACCGCGCGATATTGTTTACACTGAAAACAAGCGGACGCGGCTCTCGTATAAACACGAATGGTCCGCCCGGGCCGTTCGGGACTTGGAATGCCAACGGGGAGGGGGTGCCGCCGACTTGGCTTTGGATTGGCTTTCGGGCTTGCGCGCACCGTGGCGGCTATAACCCGCGGCTTGAGGAGACATCGCCCCGATTCGTTACTGGAAACTAGGAGGACATGGGAAAAGAATAGTTTACATCATCATCATCATCGTCATTATTATTATTATTATTATTATTATTATTATTATTATTATTACCTTGCGCGATCTTGTGTTTTATGACCCGAGAGCTCGCGGTAGATGTGCGAGAGCAAGGAAAAGAATCGTGAACATATGCAAGATTGAAGGACAAAATTTGGTTCAAGGGTCCGCAAGCGCCCGTCATTACATACAACAACAACAACAACAACAACAACAACAACAACAACAACAAGAACAACGATAAGATGAACTGAGGTCGAGGAACGGTAAAAGTAACGCAGCTGGAAAAGGAAATTAAGCGTGAGCGATATGTATAGCCGCAATAACATTTCGTAGAATTATTTACGACGATTATAGCAGGAAGTACAGCGCCACTCACTGCCGGATAAAAGAATGAAGCCGAACATTTAAGGTACCATACAGTGGCAGGCGAATATATGCATACGTTGTTATATAACGAATACGCAACGATTCTACATGATTCGCATTCCGAGCCATATGAAACGTCACTACGATTCACCATGTTCCGAAGACCACATTTCTTTCTGCGTGCCCCGTCGAGATGAAGCCAATATCGTGGCATATATATAGACGTCAAGGATACATGTGAGCGTCAATGGTGGCCGCTTATATATACGTTGCAACCACACACCGCGCGAACCCTCATATAAGACGCATCTATTCACGGGCGCGCCACGACCATAACACTCTCCACAATGAAAACGGTGGTCATATTCAAAGCGCGCGGCGCCTATATATACGCGTACAGGAGAGATTGGATCATGGAGGTCAAGGCCACTTCCACAAACACGCGCTCGTGCTTCGGCCGCTATTCTTATATCGTCCCATTTGCGGCCGCGCTTGACGACTCATTGCGAAGCCAACACTGGAATTCAATGCGTCTCCCCCGCGTGCCCGTTCATCGCCCTTTATCCTATACAAGACGCACCGAGCCGAGAATGGCCGCCGCCGCCGCCGAAGGCGGCACCATCGGCCACGCCATTGTAATATCCCCACGTCCACGTCACCGCCGGAGACGTCCTCCATTGTGTTGCCGCGGCTCACGCGTTCGCATCGCCGCTGTCCGTCCTCTCCCGCCTATCACTATACACGGCTCGTCCGAAGCACGCGTCTCGGATCGCTATCGTGGCGCCCGAATTAGTCGCTGCATGCAGCAGTGGCAGCAGCCGTGTATGTGTGACGTCGCATCGAGCACGCACTCTGCGCGATTTTTTGTTTCATTGTTTTTTTTTTTTTCGTCAAGCGAGGCCCATTCTCCGGACCAGACAGCAATGCGCGTCGACGTTACGACACAATGCGATAGAAGAATCGCCCGAGAGTCCCGTAAAGGTCGACCCTTGACTGCGGGAGCCAGACGACCGAGTGCAATGAGCAGTGTCACGGTTAGAAGCGGCCTTTCCTTCTTTTCTTCTTTTTTTTAGGCACGGCATTCTTCTTTGGCTCGGACAGAGTCACGGCCGTGTCTATTTATACTGCGAACGAAGCGCGTGGGCTGACGATCTTAAGGGATCGTTACGCGATGATCTTGACTGGTCTCCTCGTCGTTCTCGATGGGAACAAAAGAAAGGAAAATGCTAATTGCTGTTCGCTTTCGATTTCCTTCGCATGTATTGTTTGTCCGTAGCGTGGGCATTCGCGTAGCTCGCCTACCTTTTGCAGCGTGGAATGTACGAAGAGTGAGTAAGTAAACAAAGAGGCTCTTGAAAAAAAAAAAATGAGCGTGGTGAACAATTAAAGTGTGTGTATGTCGTTTAAACGGACACTGTAAAACAAACGCCGAATTGATTCATATGGCCGGCGGTTTCACTCAAGGATCGTCGTTTCAGAACTCTGCATGCAGATATTATATACCAGGCGGATTATCGGCGCAAAGTGAAATCCATTCATTTATTGCCCCTGCATCTCGAAATGGAATATGCATAAGGCGCGACGTCGGTGGCACGTCATCAATGTCTTTGTCTTTTCAGCAATTAAGAGACCGGTCCAGGATTTTTTTCGCTTATCTCTTTTTCAAAGGGGGGGGGGGTGGAAGAGGAGGAAGGGGGATGCGCTAAGGTCCCTGTAGAATGCGCAACCTTTTAAAGGTATACACTGCGTGTGTATTCTCTTCGAATGGAATGCAATTTCGAACTCTCTCATTAACATTATTCGTAGACGATAAACAGCGTCATCAGCATCATCACTGATACATGTGATGTCAGAAAAGTGAGACGAGGGAATTTCACGACGACGACGCCACTTGACTTTCTTTTTTCTCTCTCTCTCTTTCGCGTCTTTTCTCCGGCATGAAGTCTCCACTCGAGACGATATTGAGTTACTCCCAATTTAAAAAAAACAAAAATGGAACGAAAGAAATAACCTGCAACTATACCAAGTTAGATTATTTCAGTGTTTCTGTTCAGCGTTTCTTTAAAACAAAAGCAAAATATTATAAGCGTATATAGAAACTTCAAGACGCTTTCGCAAGAGCTCCGCGACCGTATAGGCGGCTACCTAACCGGACCTGACGATATAAACAGGACACACTCTTATACGTCTCGAACCTCATTACGGTCTCCTGATGCGCAGCAACCCTTTTCTCCGGAGAGCCTTTTTTTTTTTTTTTCGGGCGGTAGAAAGGAAACATCATTAATGCTGCTTGGCGCGACACGAAAAGGGCGGGAACGTCGCTGCTGCCAGAAGTAACTGAACAAGTGTGAACATGCTGCGAAAGCAGCCCCATCCGGCATGATTAACAAACACAAAAACTAGTATCCGCTGCGTCGTTCCTGTGGCGGACAAAGCGATGGCAATGCCATGTCTGAACAGGCCGTCGACTTGTCGCTAATGGAACGGGCTGCTCACTATAGCGTTAAATGCGGGCGTAGGGTGTTCATATATATCTTCTCTCTCGTCAACGTACATGAATAGCAGCACCTTTCTTGCACATTTGTTCTCGCGGAGTTACTGTGACTAGCAAATCCACTTGAAAAGAAATGGTCAGCTCGCCGCGGAAAGCGCATCGAGCAAGCGTTATTTTTCGACCGTCCGGCGAATCGGCGAATAAGAAGCCGTTCACACTACGCAGCGACAAACAGCGCGCGGCGAATAAGGTGCCGTTCACACAACGCAGCGCCAAACGAAACGCGGCGAATAAGGTGCCGTTCACACTATATATACGCAGCGACGAACGGAACGAGCAGACGCGTGAGCCGCGCGCATTATTCTTCAACCGCCTGGCGACTCGGCGCTCAGAACGCGCCGTTCACACTGGCGATAAACGGAAATCGAACTCCGGCAACCTTCGCAATGCGCTCGGAGTGCGAGAGGGTCGTGGCGAAGGGAATAAGAGATAAGAACAAGGAGAGGGAGCTGAAGACGAAGAGGCGTGAGGGTAGAGAGAGAGAGGAACGCATACCACGGCGGCGTTTTCTTACAAGGGCGAGAAAGGCGAACCGCACAAACAACTTGCCGTCGCCGCAGAAAAACACATCCGCGCCGGCGGCGTGGCCATTCGACGCCCCTGACGACGCGCGGTTCACCCTGCATGCGCGCGGTCGAATGCTATAAACGAAGAGATTCGGTTTCGACAAGAAATGCGAGACGCGCTGAATCGCCGGCGCCATCTTTGCTGGCCGGTGGCGCGTTTAGCTTGCTCCTCTTTATTTCCGCCACTCCTTCCCGCGCTTCACCATATCTTCGCTTCGTCTGATCTCATCGCAAGGGGGACGCGTAAAATCTCGCCCTATACCATGTTTGTCTGCAGTGCCTCAGAAAAGCTATACAAGCTTCCAGCGAGAGATCCACCGCATGTGAATGAAAGGATATGTGCACTCTGAGCGCAACATAAATCCTGCTTGTTCCGTCGGTTAATGACACAGTGCTGGACCATGGTCTGCCATGTCAGTTCCCCATCCGTGTAATTTTCACTTACGAGATCGTGGCGGCTACACCTTCTAGCTTGCACGTTACAAACAATACTTTCAATATTTGCTGTAAACAGTCGAGTCAATTGCAATGAGATTTCGCGATTCTCTCAAGCAAATGAATTCCTTCACTTCTTCAATGATTATAGCGAAACAACACACACTCTGTGCAGACTTGCTGTATACTGCTCAGCAAGCACTGCACGCATTTTAAAGTCGACACAGAAGGCGCATAATCTCACCGTGATCGAGTTCCCGTGCTGCGCGCATTCTTGATTCTTCGCCGCTTCAGATTGCACGTTCGGAACCGTGGTGTATATAGACAAATATAGGTGTTACGTAAGGCGCGCACAACAGTAACACGAGCGGTTCGCGAAAGATTCCGAGGCGCTGACAACAGCTAAACACGAGCAGTGAGGAGACGATATTCGAAGCGCGCTGACTGCGAAAGAAATAAGAAAGGCGTCGTTGAGGCATTCCTCAAGGCGATCTCTTACATCAGGCAGCGAGTCAGTGCTTCTTTACTGTATAACAGCATCGGCGTGTTTGTTGTGATGGGACGCAGTCTGAGAGTGTTCCGAGAGAGCCCGCGCGCAGAGTCTCAGATTTGATGCTTCGGGTTTCAGGCTCGTCGCGAAAAGGCTGCGATATAGCGGCCAGTGGCGACCGCATGCCCGGCTGTGCAAACAAGCAAAGTGAATGTGTTTTTCTCGCGTGCGCAGTCTCTCTCACGGCCTTTACGACGTGTTTGGCTTGCAAGGCGAGAAGCTCGATGCCTGAACACCGGGTAGCATTTGCTTTATGGCATGCGCGGCGCGCACGCGCACACACCACACACACACACACACACACACACACACACACACACACACACACACACACACACACACACACACACACACACACACACACACACACACACACACACACACACAGTGTTGTTCCTCGAACCTCTTCCCACCGTAGTGGACTGAGTATAAACAAAGCCAGGCAACCAACCGCGAGATTTCGTAACTTCCTTGAATTCTCGCAGGCGTTGAGGAGGAAAGGCACCGCGCTAATATAATGAGAAATGCAGCAAAAAGCGCACACCACCGAAGAAAAAAGAAAAAAAAAAAGCTCTCGTATCCCCACGGGTTCGAGCAAGAAACACGTATACGGAACGACACGACATGCAGCGTCGGGCTATAAAAGAGATTCGTCGCTGATGTCGCAACTTCCTGCCCTCGCCGTTAACCGCGCCGCCATTCAGCGGGAACGTACACACATCTCGTATTTCATTCTTCTTCCTTTTACTCTACTGTCGACTGAGAAGAAAGAAGGGGGAGGGGGGGGGGGGGGGATGGCTCCCCGCGACTTACGTGAAAGTGCAGCTGATTTAATTCGGCCCGTGTAATGTCACACTCTTGCCCGACTAATTTCTCAGCGTTTCCACGTGTGAGCTCACACTTGCAGTATTTCCCACGTGTTGCGCGTTTTTGCTTTTATCGTCACTTAAGGATTCGCGAGGAAGGCTTTGAATGTGCTCTTCGCTATTTCCGCAACGCGCTTTTACAGTTTGAAACGCAGCGGGCCCTCGAAGGGGCATAAGAAAAAAGAAAAACGAATAGACTGTACCTGGAGGACATGCACAGAATAGAAAGCTAAAATAAAGGTAATACAGAGGGGGGAAAAGGGGGAAGGGGGGTCCTGAAATCGGGAAACGGGGAGATACTGAAGCGAACTGCAATCGTAGCTCCCAAAAAACGGCGATACACTATAAAGGTTCCAGTTTGACGGCGTGGATTGCTCTCTCGAGATCACCGCACGCTGTCACGCTTCGAGGCAGTTATCGCGTTATGAGCGTCACCGGCACAAAGCGGCTTTTCTGCCGACCGAACGAAGGACGACAGAGACGGGATACTGTGGAGAGAGAGAGAGAGAGAGAGAGAGAGAGAGAGAGAGAGCACGGGGGGGGGGGGGGGGGCAAGAAATAAATAAAAGAAGAATACCAGTAAGGGACGTTGCGACGACAAATCAAATCGGATAGAAGCACAAATAAATGAACAAAAGAAAGAAGGTCTCAGGGTCGCTGAAAAGAAACGTCTGACCCCCGCCGCGGCCCGGAAGCGATTCAACGCGCCGTCCAACTCAACGGCCGACGCGGCGCCAGAAGCAACAGCAGCAGCAACAGTATATGGGCGGCGGCAAAGCGCCGGCTTCATATCACCACCACCGCGGTCTTTTATTTCGTGCCCGCGGCGGCGCCGAGAGTGGGGGGAGGTGAAGAAGGCTTCGTTGGCCGCCGCGTAACTTCTCCAGTTGAGCGCGCGCTCGCTGGACCGAGACAAACCTCGGCCCGTCGTCCACGCCGGCTCTTCTGCTCCTCCGCGGCTATTCCACGGGCCGAGCTACCGCTTGCAGTGCTATAGATCCTTTTCGGCGGCTGCACAGGCCGGCAAACAAGGCCACGCAAGGACGGTGTGTGTAGACTCGATTCTGGCCAGGAGTATCTATCTAAGGCCGCCCGGCATCATGGCAACGCTTGTGTTTTATTTTTATTTCTTTTTTCTTGCGTCGATTGATCCTTACTGAACGAGAGAGAGCCCCGATACATTCGGAACGAGTAGCGATTTTTACGAGGCTGTTGTCGGTCCGTGAGACACCACGCCAAGTGATACTGCTCTTCCTATATACAGACGGCACCCGTTTCTGTTATCATTTGGCGTTCTCTCGCTCTTTCTTCTTGACTAACCAGCGGTCCCCTCCACCAATCCGAATGTATACAGGGTACCAAATCGGACACTTGCTCTAGTTTAGCTCCGTACCTTCTCTTTATTCCATCTTTCTTTCGTTCTCTCTCTTTCGCTCTGTTTCGTAGAAGCGAGTTCAAAGCGACCCTGTGTTCTTCAACGTCTACAAAACTGCAGGAGAAATAATCAGTGGAATGCGTTGCGGTTGACCTGTAGAGTGGCAAGTATTGGCGACGATAGGTGTCGTTGAACACCATATACCCAGCCGCAAGGCGGCGCTGCGCTAAGTGACGTTATTACGTCCATACTATTGCCTCATACACAACACAATCGCCCGTCTTACGCAAGGTGCGTCGCCATTTCATTGATACCGTAATCTGTACAGGCGACACAATCACCATCGTCACTTTAACGCACGGTAGTGCAGTATACAATAAGTATACAGTATAGTGGGCAGTGACAGTTCGTCGTCGTCGCGTCTCGCATTTATTACTATATAACCCCGCGCATCGCTCGATTCATTCCAATAGGCAAGTGACCTAATTGACCGCCGCGGTGCGCATCTCACGCAAGACGCGCGAGATCGCCTTTCGTGCCCGTGGGTTTCAGAGAGCCGGCCCCGTGTGTCATGTGTGTAATGTCATTAAATATATAACGCCTTCCGCCCCATATAAATGCCATAATTCCTCGCGCTACGGCCCCGACCCACGCAAGGAAACCGAGGGCAGACGCGTGCAATTGCGTAAGGTACATGACGGGCCCAAGCACAGCCACGCATCTCTTCTTTCCTTCCGCAGAGAGCTGCGTATATACTGTACAACAACAACGCGGCCCTCTCATCTTCCCTGTCGAAGGTGGCAGCAGCAGCTTGCGAAGCGCGCGAGCGGGCGGTCGGTCGTCGCCTAATGGCGGCTAGCCATCGGTTCCGCTTGACCCGAATACGCGGACTCCCTCCAACACCGCACAACGCTTCGCCGTTCCGTGGGAAGAAGGTGGTGGTGGCTCGCGGTCGGATGCAGCAGCCGCAGCAATGCTGCGGTGGTGGTGCTTGGTTGCACGGTGTTGGATGGGAAAAGCCTCACGCTGCGGCTGCGCGCCGATGCCGCGTGCGGCACATCGACTGCAGAGCACGAACGCGGCCGAGCCGAGGCCCGCGCCGATCTGCCGGCGAAGCCGGACACGCACAGCCGGTTTCCTGTAACGAGCAGTCACGCCGGCGCATACCGATACGCTCACGACCGCACCGCGATGTTCTGCTGCTGCTGCTTTAGCAGTGGCGGTAGCAGCAGCAGCAGCAGCAGCCCGTTTGAGAATACGTGCGCAAGTTCGTGTTCCCTCGCGCCGCCGTATTCAACCATCGCGCGGCCTCGAAGATACTGTGGCAGCGGCTTGCTGGGACAACTGAGTGAACCAAGCGGTATGAAGTATAACACGGCAGTGCGCGCGTGGTCGCGGCGAGCCTGAATCATCGTATCACTCATAAATGTGCGCTCGGGAGAGGCGCGTTAGCGCGTGTAAGATCGCGCGCACGACGCCCAGTATGTGGAGCGGTCAGCGCGCGCGCGTGGAGTCGATCAATAAAAAGAAAGGTCGTAAATAACTGCAGCGCGAAATGCGGTCAAGGGCCGAGGATGCTCAAGCGTGTGTATATATATCGACGAGGAAGCGAAACAGTGATTACGGAACGAAATTACGGTTCCGCCGTAAGTCGGTCAATGCACGCGTGGTCGATAAGCCGAAGCTAATGACCGTAAAGATGCGATTAGGCTGCTTAGTAAAGTACTCTAATTATAGATGGTCAGCATAAACATTAGTGTATATAGTAAAGCAGCTGGCACATAAGGGCCATTTGTGTAACGATGTGCCGAATTTAGCATCGAGGAATGAATGGACCGATGCGTTTTTGCAAATCAAATTTGCGTCGCTCCGCGCTGGGCAGCTGGCAGCAGTTCGGGAAGTCGTTTACTCGCTGGGAACGAAACTAAATCGATTGGGATAGGCTGTCCATTATCAAGATGTAGGCCTGGCTATTTGTAATGGCGATGGGTTAGCGAGAGGTCGATCGTACATAGAAGGAAGGTATACATAAGAATACATTCTTTACCGCAACACGGCAAAAAAGACTTGGTAGATTGAGCGCTAATAGGAACAGTATAAGCGCTATAGTAGGAATAGTAAGGTACAGCGCCGCAATACAAATGTGTTTAGATGTAATAAGCAAAGGTGGACATGTAAATGAGATCCGTATAACGTTGTTAACTTGATGGCCACCCAGTTCGCAAAAGAGAAAAAAAAAGGGGGGGGGGGGGGGGGAGGAAGCACGGCGAATGCGCGAGGTGTCGCTCTACACATACATTTGAGCCACCCATGACGTTCATATGAATCAACCATCGCATTGCTGCTCGTGCAGTCGTTAACACCACACCATGCTTTCACACCACACCAGCGTTTGTACACGAGAAGCCTGCGAACGTAGTGCGTATATATAGGCACACGCGTGCGTGCATGCAGGTGTGTGTGTGTGTGTCGCATTTGGATAGACGGCTGCATAGCGAGTGCGATAGTACGCTGTACCTCATGAAGACCTCAAGGCGTCATCAAATGAAGGAGGTGAGTTCATGAACACGCCGGAGCGTTCCGGAACTCGCCTAGCGACGCCGTTCAGGCAAGCGCGAACTGCCTGCACGGCAAGCGAGGAGACATCGCAGCGTCGGGCCGCCCGGCAAAGCGGGTGGCATTCCTCCCACGCTGTTCTCCTGCACTGCTTGTGTATGTGCGTGAGTGCGTACGTGTGTCCGGCTTCTCTCGAGGCCGCCGTGCAGCAAGCGGCGTCGGCACAGTCGATTTCAATTACACGCCGAGTGAAGAGCGCGAACGCGGCCGCATGGCCGTCGGGTCATCGCGCGCACTCGCCGCCGGTGGAAAGGCACGGTGCGGACGTCCGGGGTGGCGGTGGGGGGTGGACTGTCGCCAGCTAGCGCAGCACCGCTTGGCCGAGCCGACCGAAAGGGCAAGCGCGCGGGCGTTTAATTCCGGGCCGGCAATTAGTCACGCCGTGATTACGCCGCTCTCCGCCGTCGCTGAACACCCGAGCGCCGCGTCGGATCGAGGAAGGGGAAGGGGGAAGAAGACAGACAGCGCGTCGTTCGCTCGCGGTCGGGCACCGCGCTGCCGTGATTCATCGCGCGCCGACACCGACGTTAACGTTTACACGACGGCTCCACGGGAGAGGCGCGACGGCCGTGGTTGGGCGTTCTATGTAATTTAACGCCGTACAGGATTCGTCTATAGTGCTTTCCCCGCTCCCATGGCGGAGCGTTTCACTGGCATTTCGAGCAACCGTGGCATGGCTCAGTTTAGAATGGAGGCCCCTGCCGCCTTGGATATGAGACATAACGTTTCGTTAATGGATATCCGGCTTCATGTCCGAACTTGTACGAAGCTCGCCGTAACGTGCACATTTAACGTTGAAGCTTTTATAGTATATGTTGTGTTTCCCTTCTAATGAGGTGTTGTTCGTGAGTGTGAGTGCGGACACAGGTGTCACGGAATTGGAGCGGAAATAAGCTCGGCTCGTGTAGCAGGTGTAGCGTGCGTTAATTAGAACAGAGAAAGGTTTA
Source organism: Hyalomma asiaticum (assembly GCA_013339685.2). Lineage (NCBI taxonomy): Eukaryota > Metazoa > Arthropoda > Arachnida > Ixodida > Ixodidae > Hyalomma > Hyalomma asiaticum. The sequence goes on along the minus strand of CM023486.1, from coordinate 78,789,650 downwards.
CAGTGCGGCTGAGAGATGTATTATCCCAAACGCGCGGTCTTAAACGAGCATTCGTAGAAGTTACAGAATTGTGCAAAATACCGGAAGTACGCAGGCTTTGCCGCACTATACTGGGCTGTACTGAGCGCTGTATACTGTTCTTTTTCTTTTGAAAGACGCACTCATTGTGCCACTGGTAGGAGGGAAAAGATTTCGGTGAGGATCACTGCGGCAACTCAGTTCATGCGCTACCGTCCACACGTCTAATGGCGAAGTCCGTCATGCTTGTGCTGTTGTGCATACATGCTTGTGCATATAGGTCGTATTATAAGTGCAGAGAAGCACAGTTGCAGAACTTCAAACGTATACATATTACGAATGCACAATTTCGTGCATACACGCACAATCATTCAGTGCACGAGCAAATCGCTCAATAAACTCATACATGCACTCACCACCATGCAAGTGTTAAGGTGGTTGATTGCATGCTCTGGTATGTCTCGCACGAATACGTGTGCCGGAATGCGTTCTAATTACGTTGCCGATACGAGTTGCCACCTCGTTTATCAGCCGAGTTACTACTGGAGTTCCTGTCGTTCAGCTCCCTTGCAAGTGGCGTGAGCTCCGAGAGGCACCGGCTAGCACCGTTTCCGACTTGTGCGGAAGGCCGCGGGGCGCCCCCGGTTGTCAGTTCGGGGAAGTGCCCATATGTCTCGGGTTCTGCCATCCATATATGGCAGCGGCATGGCTGGAGACTTTCTCTGATCCCACGAGGATATCTCCCTTCGACTCCGTTCGCGCCGACTTGGGCGCCATGTTTGGAGGGGATAAGGCCAAAGGACACGACTGGTGTATATGTGGGACCGTGGCTCTCTGGCCTGGTTTATATAGGGAGCGAGAGATCTGCTCGGCGGGCCAGAATCACCGAATCGTTGTTTTATTCTTAATTTAGATTTTGTTACGCCCTGTTGATCGCGAGCAGTTATACAGTGATGCTGCTAGACACGGCGAAGCAAGCGCCCCTGATGTGGCAAAGATGTTCTGGACGGGTCTCTCTGTCTTACTGTTATATAGTTTAGGAAAGGGTATGCTATCCTTCTCTATCGAGCACAGAAAACATTTTCCTCCGAATATGTGCTTAACGATGTAGTCAGTGTATCTCGCCGATGTATCTTTCCCGTGTTGCCAGCGTCTACAGACCTTCCTTCTTCGAAGTCCATAATCTGCTCCGACATATTTAATTGTAACAACTTACAAACTCACCCCTCCGACGGGATGAGTAGCTAGCCCCAGCAAACCATGTGCTGACAGAAAGTAAGTTCCAATATGTGATGATTAAACATGTCGAGTTAAACGCCGCGCAACATAGATGCCAAGGAACTGCCAGGACAACGGATGCACGGCTGATTATGACTCCGTCACACATATGAGAAGGCAAAAACGGGGTACACCTCGCAAGTACAAAGAAATGGGTATAGGATCAAGCGCTCGAGAATGGTACCGTCACAGGCATTGTATATACCTTTGTTTGTCCTTGCGATATGGGCACCGTTCTTCCCTTCTAATTATCAACGAACTATAAAGCTCGAGATGTGTCACTGAACGTAAGTTGTGACTAATAGCGCGTACGTCTTTCCTCCTCCTTTTCCGTCCTGGCAGAAATGAATCATCCGCGACTAAAGAAATAATGAGACCTGGTCATTTGGGGAGCGAGCTGGTACAATTAGGAACAAAGGGGCGATGGGTAAAAGTGTGTCACACCAGCAAAAAAAGAAAAAAAAATAGAAAGATCGCACGGTAACACGTATACTGGAGGCACAACGGACAGTGCGAGGCTGAACGGCGACTTGTTTCCCTTGTTTCGGGTCATGCGCGCGCTAAATGGCTGCGAAGATGAGGACAAATGGTTTCCCAAAGACAGAAGGGATGTCGCGGCACAGATGGATGATGAAGCGATTCTTTATTGACGGCATATGCGACAGAAGCGGCACACACACGGTACTTCCTGGCGTTGCCGATATTTATATATACGAAGCACCAGTCGCCACTGACGCCCCTTAACGACAGTCGTTAGTATTCCTTACGTTTTCGCCAGTCGAACTGACATGCGTCCCTTTAGCTGCACGTGTGAGAAATGTATCTCGCCATGATTCCGTTGCGACTGTTATTCACGGTGCACTCGATTCCTTTCTTATAAGATAAGCCGATTAGATAAGCTCCGAGCTGTTAGTATGCCCACTGCACACTTACATATACACAAATACCATTACTCATTAGTTGCCGAGTGTTGGAAATGGCTAGGCGGCCGGTACAAAAAGCGTCTTCGAAGCACCGAAAAAGTATATAGGGAGAACAGCCAGCGCGGGCTTCCGAGTGCATGTTACGTTAGGTTAGTGCCCCCCTTGGTTAGTTGTACCAACATTGACGTTGGTCCACACTCTGGACCAACGCAATGCGGATGCGCAGGTCGTGGCCTCAGAGATACAGCGCGCGCGCCGTTCCTGAATAACGGAGGTCATGCTCGTGCAGTAATGGCATATAACCGCGGTGTGCCCAAGGCGCGCCCGTATTTAAACTACACGTGTATACGTATATATGCATGCACTGGCGTTCACGCCTTCCATGGGCGCACCATACCGGTGCTGGATTTGCGCTGCGGGTCGGCTCTTTTTAATAAGGCACATAACGCGGGCGGCAACCGCGAAGAACTAACAATAGCCGGACGTCCGTGCGTCAAAGTGAATGCGCCAACTCAGGACGCATTCGCCGGACCGAGCGTTGTCTCTGAATAAGGCGGCAGAGTTTCCGGCTTCGCTGGCCGAGGATTTATTACGATTCTTTTTTACTATTATTTTTCTTTTACAAGCGCCTCGCTGGCGGCGAGACCAAGAGGGCAGCCATACGGGAGGCGGCGAACTCAAGAAGAATAATGCGGAATTTTAAAGAAAGATAAAGCGGGCGTGTGCAGAACCAACAACGAGGCGACCGAGAGAGCCAGGCCAGCCCCGCGGCTAATTTGAAGTCTCCGGCGCCGCCGCTGCCGCCTTTGCGTGTGGAGAAACACCTGTTGCGTCTTCGGGGCTCCGAGCCGCCGGCGTCGAGATCATATAGCAGCCTCGGGTGTGCCAAGATTGGAACCGCGCGTCTTGAAAAGAAAAAAAAAAAAAAAAGAGAGGAAACGCGCCGCCCGCTCGCTCCTTTGGCAAATACGCCGATGCTTTGCCAACTGTCGTCTATTTTTTTTTTTTCGCGAACACCCCCCTCCCCCCCCCATGACATCTCTATCTCGCGATGCTCGCCAAAGTCAATTATGTAACGCCGGCCAAATGCGATTGTACGAAAACAGGCTTCTACGTACAAGACGAGGCCAAGATTCTTGAACCTGCTCTTCAACATAGACTGGTGAAGGCCGGCAGAAGTAAACCATAAGGAAATGGCTACCGGTCTGTTTACAACCATCGTTCTTCTGAAAGCCCAAAAGACAGGCGTGAACATTGGAGCGATTTGTTGGCAAGTTCTCACTCGTAAAACAATAAAAAAAAAAAGCGCGGCGAGGGGGGGCGGGTTAGTCATGGCGGCAGTTTTCCTCAACGCCATATGTTCAGCGAGGTTCGGCGATCCCATGTGTGGGCGTTTTTAAGAGATTTATCGCATTGCTTTATGCAAGACATGCAACAACGACCTTTGGCAGAGAAGTGTGACGCGCTCACACGCACAGCACGCACGCACACACACACACACACACACACACACACACACACACACACACACACACACACACACACACACACACACACACACACACACACACACACCTTTTCTGATCGTGCCTACAGACTAATAGAACAACTATTGTTCCTTTAGAAACGTGGCCGGGGCTAAAGAAAATAAAGTTCACTCAATTACACGTGGTGCCCGCTGATTTGCATATGCATTGGATCAGACGGGATCGGGCATTATAGGGGCGCACGAGGAAGAAAAGGATCGCGCCAAAGAAAACTCTTCGCCGAAGTAACTGCCGATGTACAATATTCATCCAGCTACAACAGCACCGAAGAGTGGCGTTACATAGCCTATACACTGCTGCCTTATCTAAACGCGCATTAATCTACGAAACCTACGGCGAAACCAGCACGCCCCCCCCCACCCCCTCCTCTGTAATAATAAGACCGCCGAACAACCGAGCGCTGGCCTCCATTATGTATAGACGCGGATGCCGAACCGACCGACCACCACGTTCGCGATCTGAAACGAAATTCATTAAGCGCAGACAAAGGAAGCCCGGGTCGTGCTTTTTTTTTCTCTTCCCCCGATATTTCGGCAACTGAAAGCCGTGCCGGCCCGGCCGCAGAAGCAAACGTGCAAGTCTGTATACCAGAGTCTATTATATGTAATCTTAACTCCGTTCGACATGTAGAACAAGGTCGTCGAACTATACGTTGTGAATCTTTCTCTCGAGGTTCCTTTGTTTCTTTCATCTCCTTCTCTAACTCTAATTTGCAAGCAGCGCGCCTTCCTTGTTTTATTTTCGCTTTATTTTTTTGTGTGTCACTCCCTTTCGTAATTGTTCAGAAAAGGTCGACCACAGGCTTCTTTTCGTCTTTTTCTTTAATCGCGACCTCACGGGATTACTGGCCATGCAAATCTTTAAAAGAAGAAAAAGGAAAAGAAAGAAAAGAAAAGAAGCGAACAGCGTAGCGAGCCTGGAATGAAAGATTCAAAAGTTCAACGTGCCGTAAATGTACGGCGACTTATATTTAGCGCCCTTTATGCTCCCGTAATGCCCTTAATGTATTTTCTTTTTTTTTTTTTTTGTTCTTTTTTGTCATGGCACCATTTCAACGTTGAACCGCGCGACTCTGGTTCTCCGTCTATCCTTTCTTTCTCTCTCTCTCTCTTTGCGAATGCTGCCTTTATATATATATATATATATATATATATATATATATATATATATATATATATATATATATATATATATATGTGTGTGTGTGTGTGTGTGTGTGTGTGTGTGTGTCGGAGCAGAGCACAAAACACAAAGCCAAGTGCGGATTAGTGCTCATTTCGCGCGACTTGAGAGTGTGCCTTCCAACTCCTCTCTTCAAAGAAGAATTTAATCGTACAGAAACAAAAAACATACAAAAAAAGCCCATCGGACTGGGTCTGCAACAAAGACGTCTGTCTCTCAAAAACAAGAAGAAAAAAAGAGCACAGAACTCGAACGTTCTCTGAATACGAGTGGGGGCAGATAAGGGAAAATCCCCTTGGAAGTGATGGTTGTATACTGTTTCTTTTTTTTTTTATGTGTAATAAAATGAAAGAAAAGTCATCTGACGCTTTGCGCCTGAAGATTTGCGTATACGATGTTTCTTTTATTTTATTTTTTCCTTCTATCATTCCTCGAGTATGAATCGGCGAAATACCGTTATGCCGCCGTATACGCGCCCGGTCCGTGGATTACGCAAACGCCCCATTTCGTACAGATAAGCCGGCGAGTCTTTATTATTTCTCCGATTGTTTCTGACGGTTTTCCTTTCAATGAATATATAAGCTCAGCGCGGTAGTTCCATTCGTTTATTAGAACGCAGAAAAAAAAAATAATAAAGCTACGAAAGTACCGTCGCGAAGCTGGAGGCAGCGTGAATTAAAGAATGAAAGAACGAATTACTTATTCGTATTTAGGGAGAAAAAAGAAAGAGGCCGGACGGGCTGCGTAAATTACGTTGAAACGAAGCGGGTAAAATATTTTTGCTCGCATACGCCGCGCACGCAGCTTATCTCTTCCGCGTTGGCCTCATACAATACGGGCAAGCTCTGCAGTGTAACGGAATCAAGGCGCCTTTCGTACGGGCTGCATGAGTTAAGGAAAACGGGCTTTGTCAGGGGCATTTAGCGTCAGTATGCACCGTGCGTACGAGCCCATGACGGAAACACCAAGCGAGACGGTTTGCATCGCTGAATTCCTTGCAGCGAAGGAGCGTACAATGACACTGCGCATGACACGTCGTTGCTGAATCAGTTCGGCATTAGCTTTAGCTAACTTTTCGTATATAAAGACAGACGCTTCGTTTTATAAGAGACGTTCCTGGATTGAAGAAGACGACGAACACTGCTGGTTCAGCACTCTATAGAGACAATGTCGTGGATATCGAGATGCTGCAGTGGTGAAGTATAGGTAATGTATTGTATGACGTTTATCAATTTCCGTGTGAGAGTACGCTCAATCCCCGACACTCCGGAAATGTTAGTGCGGGATCGAAAATGAGGATTAAAATTTGATATCTTTCGTATATTCGGTATGTCAGGCGCGCCTTCCAGAGCTCCAGCAGCTCAAAATAAATCCCCACTGCACAACCGTACATAATGCGTCATCTCTGAAAGGCTGTAAGTTTCTCTGTCACGCTAACCACAATGTGATTCGATGCACCGAACGAGAGCTTAAACTTGTTCCTTCGTCGTAGCCATTGTTACAAGATAAGAAGTTAAATATAGGCAAAATGATAAACGGTTATATCACAAACGATGATGTACTATATGAATAGTCTGCAGTGACGTCACCGTGGCCGCCATCTTAGCGCACTCACACGTCGAAAAGCTGCGCCGGCGAGCAACGTGACAGCACGACGCATGCGCCGATATATCATATTGATAACAGCGATAACTCACTGAAAAAAAGAAAAAGACAGGTCACCGTAAAGCGTGTATAAGGCAACAAGTGCACGTGACAATATCGCGTTGTGACGTCATCGTGGGTATCATCCTTGGGCACCTGAAAAAACTGCGTTCGCGATGTCGCGTAAAGTCTGTGTATATGCCCTGTGAAGGTTTTTCCACATTTTGACTATACATACAGATACTTCAATGCAAACGATGTTCAATACTTTTGCGAAGAGGCAATTATGAATACGCTTATATACGTGTAACGCCACCGCGCGACCAATGTTTTCTTGGGGTCGTTTCATGATGCCTTTCAATCGCCTTCGATATGTTATAGCTCAAGCGAAGCCCCGGAAACGATTTTATTCAAAGAAACCCCCAACATGCGTCCCTTTCATCCGCCGCTTAATCCGCCATCTCCGAGTTCACTTTGATCTCGCAGGCTTCGTTATGCCCTTCTCTTTATCTCTTTCCTTCATTACGTTCCGGGCGTAAACCTCCTCAACGCTTGCCGCAGCAGATGTGCAACCGTTTCTTTTGCTTTAAGAAAGAAAGAAAGAAGTAATCGAAAGAGAGAGCGAACTCGCATACATAAAGACGCGACAGCAGCTGGATTACTTATTCAGGCGGCAGAGGCGAAGACTAGGAATAAGTTCAAGCAAAGAGCCCCCTCTCCCCCGTCAAGGCTGTTGCTTTCCAGCTGCCTTTATTTTTTTCTTCTTCCAATAACTTTTTTCTTCTTTGAAAATTTCAATCGATTCGTCAGAACGCGTAATTCAGCCGTACACTGCGCGCGACTTGTCGATACAAGTTCCGCTGAGCGGGAGAGTTGTTTCACGTTATTCATTCTTTTTCTCCTCCCATCCTCGATTTTTTTTTTTTTGTTCGTCTGTGATTGCCTCGGAAAGAGTGTCGGTAAGACAGAAACAGTGAAAGCGAGGCCGAAAGAAAAGAAAAAAAAAAAAAGGCACGCGAGAAACCCAAGAGGAAAGAAAGAAGGTAAAAAAAAAAAAGAATAAGCTAGCGGAAAGAAACACGTCGGTGATCGAAGTTTATTTCAGAAGCGCGGCCTTTTCTATATTTAGGCGTAACGCTTAATAACTCTGCCGGTCGGTGCGTTTGGTGTGTGTCTCTTTATTAACGCTAGATTACCGTTTCATTTTGCGCGGTAGATTTGAACCCCCCGACAGGATCAAGGGTTACCGAGAGGGGAGGGATTAGCCATGTAGGAAACGAAAGCGCTGTGCTTAGTATAGGGCCCTGATAGGCTAACCCCTACCCACCTTATACTTTGTGCTAAGGAACTGTTCAGCTTACGTTGAGCGCGCTGAAGCACCCCCCCCCCCCCCTCTCCCACCTTCTTTTTTCTGTTAATATTTGTGCAGCGAGAAAGGCGCGGCCGCTTTCTAATGAAAGCGGCTACGCTGTAATCTCTTGCGATGATGTCATGCGCTCCACTGTGTCTGTGATCCCTCCCAATGTTCCAACAGGGAAGCTTACCTATACCTCTCACTAACAACGCATGCACGTAATGAATTGACAGTGAATCCGTGTAGCCATGCGCTATACGGCGCCGTTCTTGCTGTGACCAAAGACTGTCCTACAGTCGAGACGACTGTATAATCAAAATGCGATAACGGCACGTAAGCAAACACACACGTTGACTCACTCTCGATCCAACTTATGCTACGCCCATACACTAACTTATACGTACGCCCATACAGTACGGTACGTACTGTATAAGGTAACCCAACCCAGCAAACAATGGCGCTCGTATCGGCAATACACGTCGTGCGTGCAACGCCTGGCGTCATGAAATAACGAACCTAGTACTGGCGCTCAGGAGACACTGGCCTTATACGGCTGCCTACCCAGTGTAGGGTAGCTAGCCGGATGCTTTAATTCTGGATAACCTCCCTGCCTTTCTCCCACTTGCCCCCCTCTCTCTCTCTCTCTCTCTCTCTCTCTCTCTCTCTCTCTCTCTCTCCGACTCGCAACACAAAGCGCCCGTGCAACCCACGACACACCTACGACGGCATCGCGGGTCGTGTAATATACATGCGCGCTGTTATCGCGGATTAGAAAAGAGAGGCGGCGGCTTCCGGCGCTGTGCACTGACCTCGCGACTCCTTGCTGCGCTGCATCGTCCGCTGCAATCCAACAGTGTGGATTCGCGTCATATCGAGGGCCTATTCGCAGCGGCATCGAACGATCGCGAGAGCACGCGATGCTGGAACCTGTTTATCTCCGCCGCAGTCGTGGCGGCTGCAGAATCCCGGCCGCCCGCAGTTGCACCGGCAGTTCTCTTCAGCGCCGATGACGCGTGAAGAGATCGCTATAAGGTTTGTGGCTCCGGGGTTTAATTGCGCGCAGCGCGCAGAAAGGTGCGAGCGCCCGCGCACATTGCCCACGCGTGCGCTCAGCCTCACAGCACCTGAACGCGACGCAACCAAGGTATATAGGCCATTATCGCTCAGACACCGCGGGACGGTGGCGTTATGTTTAATATCCGCGTTATCGGTCCACTTCCGCCCCTCCTCCCCCCCCCCCCCCCGTCCCCCCTTTGTACGTAGTACGCGCTTTGCCACAGTCGCGTTCGAGCCTGCAAAACCGGATGGAAACGAAAAAGAGATAATGTCGGATGCGAGAGAAGGAAAGGAAATGCCATGGCGCGTGGTTAAAAACGAAATTAAAAAAAAAAAGAAGAGGACGGAAAAGTGAATTGCGGAGTTTCATCGTCTCCACTGCCATCGCACGCCGGTGTTGCTTTCAGTATACGGAACGCACACGTACAAACAAAGCCCCCGCCGCCATCTTGTGTACGCCGAAGCGCTATCTCAGCCGGAGCAGACGACAAGCTCCGGAACTGAAGATGTCCGCCTCTCGAAAGCGGCGCGCGTCTTTTTTTATGATTATCGTTTTCCTTCCATTTATTTCCCGCCAGACGGCGTTAATGTAAAGCCTCGGGCCGTTTAGAGGCGGTAAAACTGCCTTCTGTCCGATTTTACGGCCCATATTTACGTTGTGCCGAACGTTGCCCGGCTTTACAGTACGTTTGTGTACGCGAGACGAGTGCTGATGGGAGAGGTGAAAAAGTGCGCAAATGAATTCGTATACTGGATGAGCGAAAACGCGGGGACAAGAAAAGATAAGATAAATTTCATGATTTATCAAGTATCCGTGCAACGAAGACACAGTCGCTATGTCTCCTCTTTAGAGTGAGCAATAAAAAAAAAAAAAAAGGCCGCTTAAGGAACGCGATAGTTGGATAAATGGCGAGAAAGTCGCTTTATGGCAGGTTACAGGACAGCCGACCGGTGTGGCAAAACAAGGGGAGCGCATATCAGATTTTGAAACTTTATGATGAAGAACGGCACTGGTGGGATACGACATCAATAAGAAAAAGGAAACGGGCGTCACTTCAAAAAGATAAGCAGCAAAAACGATAGATTGTCGCGACCGACATACTAATCAATCATGGAGCCAAGCTATGCGAACACAAAGCGCGGACATCCGATATTTTCTTTGGGTACGAGCTTAAAAAAGCAATTTCATACGGTGTCCTCCTGTGTGACAGTTTCTTGTTTACTTTTGGAACTTACTTTATGCTGCGCATATAGAAACTATTGACGTTCATCTACTTACAATCGCCAAGCTTATTTTATCTTTATCACTCTCTTTCTCTCAGTCCCTGTGTATCTGCCGCGATTTTTAAACCTCAGGATCACATATCGCAAAGGCTTTGTGTCAGCCAGCTCGGTCTTACGGAGCGAGATGTTTTAATTTTGAAAACATTCTTATACGTTCATTAGTTTTGTAATATTCTTCCGAATTCGAGCATTCGTCGTTTGTTGCGCGCACGCGCCTTATATCGCAATGTTGTTTCCTCGGCGAGACGTATAAATAATGACTGAGAGCCGGACAGCTAAATTAAAGTTCTTGTCATGTCATGTCACCGGACAGAAGAGCAACCGAGTCGCCCCACACGTTAAGGACACCACGCATAAACGGCCGCGCCTCTGACAAAAATAAACTTGGAGGGCTTAAGGATATAGCACGATTTGGTCCACCGTGACATGCATGCTGAATGCTACTCCGTGTTGGTCCTCCGTGATTGGTCCCTTCTGGCCTGTCAGGGCAGAACTGACCAATCAGGGACTCGGGATCGGTCAGGGATTGGTCAGCTCTGCCTAGTTAAGTCAGAGTTGACCAATCAGGAAAGACGATATCTCGGAATAGTATTCAGCCTTCCACGGTACGGTACGTAGCCCCCCTGAACGCTCGCTCGCGTTTCTGATGTCGTGCACTGTCCGAACGAGTCGCATGCATCCATATCCGTTTGCAAGACTACACGTAAGGTTACGCGTTACGTAAGGTTACAGGACCGTGACAGCGCGAGTGATCAGGCAAGCAGGGGCTACAGCCAGCTGCTATGATGGAAGCGCGTCGCAGCCGGCGGCGGCCGTTTCACCGGCTTTCTAACGATATAAAACCACGTGTACACCACACAGCGACGTGTCCGGCTCCCGGTGTTCACGCTATATATCTCTCGCGAGTCCCATATATATAGCCTGAGCATGACACAAGGCGGCTGCTATAACGTTGTTCTACCAGGAGATATGAGTGTAGAAAAGAGATAGAGATAGAAAAAGAAAGAAGGCGATTTTCAGCGGGATGTGAAGGGAGGCCCTTACTGAGACACGCAACTGCAGGGCAAACTGAGGAGCCTTCCCCAATATTATTATTATGTTCCTTTTTCTTTTCTTTTTTTTCACGGGAGGTACAGCCGCTGCCGCGATATATAAAGTCGGGGAGTCTCCGAGAAAGTAAAAGGAAGACCCTTAAAAGGACCTGAACTTGTATAGAAAAAGGGGGAAAAAAAAGGAAGCGGGTACGTGTGCTGCGAGCGATGACAGAAACGACGCACCGGCGGCAATCACGGAGACGCAGTTGAGACGTTTTTTTCTTTTTTACTTCTTTTTATACTTACAAGAGAAGAAGTAATGCTCAGCAGCGAAAGACAGATTCGGCTGTACGGGTTGAGGGGAAGCGGAGAGAATACAGTGACGCTTGTGAGGTTGGTATGGGAGGGTGAGAAGGAGGTATATATATACGGCTAGAGAGAAATCCGTTTTAGCACTTTAGCGGGTGCTGCTGCGCAGCCGTGCTCAGATTTCCACTTCGGGTAGCCGCAGCAGCACGGCCACAGCGGCGTTTTTGTTTCCTTCGCTATAAACTTCGCGCTCGACGAAAGTTTTACTGTATACGGCACGAAGAAGCAAGAAGTGTGCAGCAAAAGACTTTCGCGAAGTGAAGACGAAGGAAACCGTCGAGATGCGAAGAGAGAAGAGAAAGGAGGACGGTATATAAGGAAACGGCCGCTATGGATCCTCACACCTCCTCTTCCTCTTCTTCTTATTTAACCTGTTTTCATTCTTTGCGTCCTTCTCACCGTACGCCGGCCCTTAAACGCGTTAGAAAACCGGCCCTCGCGCGTTCGCGACCATAGAGCAAAAGCAGCGGCCGCGCTGCATGCACTGGATGCTGAAACGAGGTCACGCACGTAGTTCGTATACACAACGTTGCTCGGCCGGGCCGTTTACAACCATTTTCCTGCTTATAGCCGTCTTTTCGCTTCTTCTTCGTGCAAAAGTGCGAGGATAGAACACCGTCGTGGGCGGGTGGTGCATGCCAAGAGTCTAGAAACTGCAATCGCTCCTCTTTCCCTCCTCCCTCCGTGGGATCCCCGAAAAAAGAAGAAGAATGATGTGGACCTTTTGGGAGCGCATTCTCTTATTTTTTTCTTTTTTTTTTTTTCATAGTAGCTTCGGTGCGTGTTTGATGCCTGACCAAGCGTGTTTATGTGTGTCCATGCATGTGTGTGTGAGTTTGTTCGTGCGTGCACAAGTGCCGTTTAGAGAAAGCTCCCCCTACACCCCCCCTCCCCCTCCTCTCCTTTGTTCCTTACACGTTTTCGCCTCACACGTGGCTTTCACAGGAAGCCGTTACTACTTCGAAGCGAAAGACACGAAAAGAGAGATATAACGGGATCGAGAGTCTGATCCTAGAAACGATGTCTTTTCTATCCCGTCATTGTAAGCGGTAGCATATGCTTTCTTTTATTCGATTATTCGGTTTCCCCCGCAGTTTGTGCACGATAATGCCACGACCATGCGTCGCTAGAAGTCTATCTTAAGCCGCTGAAGTAAACGACGGAAACACGGAGGGCTTTGCGTCGTGCATGCTTGCGTACGTACCCGCGGGAGGCAAAGGGGCGAGATGACCGACAAGTGACCCCCTATATGTACGCATACAATGACCGTTCCACGAACGGCCGTTTAATGGTGAGTAACTGCATCGTGGACTCTCTAGCTGCACGCAGTGTTCCTCAAAGAAACAGTGCATGTACGAAGTCGAACTCGATCGTGACGCTGACCGCTAAGTATACGTGACCCGCTGGCAGTTACAAAGTAGCAGTCACAATTTGCTGTTCGCCAGCACATGCCAATCAGTGTATAAGGGCGGCGAAAGAGGAGGCCATACATCTTTTCAAAGTATAGGCGCACTCCAATCTAGCAATTCGTGCCGCTTCGTAACCTAATCTGCTCGCGAGCTTCCCTCGACGCAATGATACCACAATCGAACGCTAATTTCGGAGAGTCGCCGTGCAGTCGACCTATACGCCGACTCCCCTTCTGCCGGTTATGTATAACTGGTTTTAGCCGTGGCGACCTCCGAATTCACCCGTAGAATATATTAAGCGGCAGCTTATTGGTAACTTCGTTTGAAAGCGGAACGTCGAACGTACGTACCAATTCGCCAGACTACATGTATAAGAACAATGATGTATATAATATAGACTACAGGTCAGGCCGAATACCGCCGTTCAACTCGGCCGCGCACTGTTTTTGCTCGTAGAACGAACTTCCCCGAAGAAGGCCTTTAGAGCAATCACTACGACGATACACAGCTAGCCTGTTCCCCGCGATGAAGCCTGAATGATGACGTGACATCATCCGCTGACCCTTGTCGCAATCACGGGATGGATTTTGACGAGGAGGAGGGGGGGTACTAACCGAAAGTTCGTACCATTACCGCCAGAGGGCAGCACCTTGCGTGAGTGTGTGTACAGCTGGGGACTCCTATGCGAGCGGCCAGCCAACCGGTTCGCGGCATCTCGGGACCTCTGTACCGGCCCGAACGGCGCGAGGTTTCCACCATCAACAGTAAGAAGCGAGAGAAACGAAACTCGCTCGATTTGTTGGGGCCACGCAAAGGCCGCAGCCGCGCTAAGACTCACTCTTCGTAGTCGTCGTCGGCACGCGGAAGGGAGCAATTTGGGATCCCGCGGTGACCGCCGCAGGCATCACCGGTCTCCTCCACTGCTGCTGCTGCGTGTACGGAGTTGACGACAACGACGTTGCCGACGTGCGTGCGGTGGCTTTTTTTTTTTTTTTCTCGCTCCGAGATGACGGCGACGCTTATGAAGAGAAGGCGGCAAAGGGTCTCGCCGGTCAACTGTCACGGGCTTTCTCTGCCTGCCCCCCCCCCCCCCCTTCTTCGCCCTTCCCTGGCGCTGCAACTTAATCAGTCGCGATGCTGCTGCGGCTTCTCCGCCGACGCTCGTCAAGACACCCGGAGAGAGAAGGAAATGAACGCAGCGCCGCCTTCATCATGGACGCGCCCTTGTCGACACACACACACACACACACACACACACACACACACACACACACACACACACACACACACACACACACACACAGAGAGAGAGAGAGAGAGAGAGAGAGAGACAGACAGACAGACAGACCGTGAAGCGTGCTTGTTCCTTTGAACTTGCTTCCCCCATCTCACGCACTGGTCACAAGTGTATAACGCTCGGTGTGAGAGCTCTCCGGCCCCTATACTTGGCGCGTCGGGCTTTAATTCTAGGAGACCTTTGCTTCGAAAAAAACATTCACGAATGATCGCCCTCGCGACCGAAATATTCCTTTCATAAATTTTTGCCGGTAAAACTACGCTTATTATGGGGAAAGTGAAGAATGGGACTCGTATATATAGCGGTGCAAGTTCCAACAAACTGCGGGGCGTGTCTACACTGATGGAGAAAACTGCGGCATATGGTGAAAAGACAAACTAAAACGACATCAGTTTCACAAGAATCCGCTCACGGGCTAGTTATGTACAACCGCTGTTGCAATAACGTTAGTTGTTTCCTAAGGCGCGTATACGAACCATACATATACGACGAATGGAATGTATACGGGCAACGGCGTAAGCCAACGAACGATTGGTGTGTCACGAAGTAACTGCTGTCCTTGGCTAAAGAACACCCGGAGCGTCTACCTTTCGTTCCTGTATTAACTCAGGTCGCCAACAAGTGCACGCCCTCCACGAGGTCGTGGTAAATACCGAGTCGAGAAATGGGTTTCTCAAGCACTGGGCGTGTGCTTTCACGAGGAAATAGAGTGCCTCAGTGCAAGAACCACGGCGCCCAAATAGATCATGAATGAAGGTCAAGCAGTTGCACTCTTTCTGCGCGCAACTTCCCAAATCACACACGCCTCCGGGCCAAGTTGTCAGTGTGTGATACACACTTCCCTGCAGTCAGCTTTAGGATTACCCGGTACACGTCCTATATAGGTCGAATAATCGCTAAAACGGAGCAATAAAGAAATAGAGGTGCAGCGATAACGAGACGCAGATGACCGCGGAGGATAAACCGATCCATTGAGAATCAAAAGAAAAAGAAATTCAGGCATGAGCGGTCACCTGACCTCTTGCAGGGGTAACAGGATACACGGCTACAAAACGTCGTCGTGCGTTGCACGTAAATATATAGGCTGGTGGTGACGATAGTGGCCTTTCATTACAGGGTGCTTGACATTCTGACTAAGCGGAACACACAGTCTTTCTCTGATAACAGAAGACCACTTTGTGATAGATGGCGCTTCGATATATATGTACATGTATAGTCACGTAACGTAATCCTTAGTTGCCGATCCTTCGTTCATGATGCAGCGTGAGAATGGGCTCGCTGTATATAGCGAGCGTGATTAAGCGGCGCCATTAAGTGTTCCATAATGCGCAGCACTGCATCTGACAGCACTGCCTTTGCCACTCCATTATTATTTCTTTCTTCTTCAACCGAACGCAGACAGTTCCGTCAGTGTAGCACCCGATTCCGGGAATCTAACCCATACATAGCCATCCGCCAAACTATATGTGCCTCGGAGCCGTCGCGTATATATAACACAACTTCTTGTCAAGCCTCACAACCTTTCGGTACGCTACATACACATAGGCCGGGATAACGAAAACAATAATAAACGATAGAGCGTCTCCCTCGGTCGCTAACAACGCCGACGACGCGCCTAATTGGGCCCCACTGGCGTGCATAATGCAGGACGACTGGTCTGTCGCGCACGCTCGAACAGGTGCCGCCGTTCCTGTATAATAATAATAATAAAAAAAACTAAATCAAGAAAACGCAGCACCTCCTCTTCCCCTTCCTTCTCTTACATACTGTGCACCTTTCTATACAAACGTCGCAGTGATGATGCTGCCGGCATCCACTCGCGAGTCGGCGGCGACTGCCTCGAAGCAACAGGCGACGAGAGAGCAGCAGAAGCTAAGGTGCTGCTCGCTCTTCATCCATTATGGAGGCGGCTAAGGCTGCGACCGCTTGCGCGCGTCCCAGTGCAGCGCTTCGAGAACGAACTGACCCGCGATTAGCGAGCGAACCAGCCAGGCCCGGCCTATAACGCAGTGTCTAGACTATAAAGCTGTGTGTAGCCTGCCTGCTGCTGCTGCTGCTGCTGCTGCTGCTGCTTCTTGGCTGCTTTGCAGCCAACGTGTTATTAAGGCGCGTTTGTGTGAGAAGAGAGCTCGGGTTGCGATGTCGCCTGGCCCGGCCGCTCGCTGTTAAGTGCCTCGCCGTCTCATCCGACCGAAAAAGGGAGAAGGGGGTGTAAGAAAGAGAGCGTGCGGGGATTGCCGAATTATTCGTCCCTCAGGCTGCGCTACGGTGCTTTTTTTATTTTATTTTTTTTTTTCGATGTCCCCAGGGTTCTACCTTGCAGCATGCGATCGGAAAAAAATATTAGAAAGCCTTAATTGTTTGATTAAGGAAAACGAGTTGCGGCGGAGCATGTGTCCGCGCGAACGTGGCCGGCTAGACCTCGTAATTGGCCCAGATCGAAGTGTGAGCAAGGTTCGGAGCAGAGGTTATAGAATGCAAGTGTGCTAACTATACAGTCCAGCCGGCCATTGCTACTTGACCTCGAGTTCCCTCGCTATGTTGGTCGCTTTCACTGCACCTGCGATCGCACCGCGGTGGTTTTACACTGTAAAGGCGTTACCCGCGAAGAGGCTTAGGACAGCTCGTGCTAATGGGCCGCTGCGGGGTAAAAAGTTAGTTTAACGCATTGACGAGGAGCGAGCTAGGACCGAGCCTAAAGTCGGTACATTTTTCTTTTCCTTTTTCTTCTAAAGTTCTCTTATCAATGCCAGCTGACTGAATTCGCTAATAAGAATGGGTAATGGCTGAAAAATTCCTTTTGCGAACTATATTCTGTCGTAAGACGTTTCTGTGAATGCGGATCCAAGCTGCTCTTTATACCGCATAAGTGACCGCGTGCGCAAAATATGAACATTGAGTGTTACAACTCAATGGTCGTAACACAGACTATATGCGTGGTTGGGCTCCGAAGCTCAGACACACGTGTTCCTTTTCTCAGCCTGCATGGTCGAAACACTTGACTATTTCACGCATAAAAGTGCAATATAATGAATCGCCGCGCGTTCTTCATCACTGCATACGAACCTGCCAGCGTATGATAGTGAGTCACGTGGCATTACGTACCACGTGGGACGTCGGGCCCGACGTTCCCAATTCTGAACGACATGCAGCGTCGAGCTCCTTTCAAGTTGGCGGCCATTTCACGGGACACGTAGTATTCAAAATGAAGGGGCGCGTTTTGGGGGATACGAAAACGCACCGTAAGCTGTATAAGCGCACACGAAATAACGTATTGTTGTGATACCTCGGTGACTCCGATAACACGGGCACGCTTTCCGATCGAGTTATCGTCGCACGATTGCACGCGCAGAAGCCGGCAGAGCGCGAGAAATAAGCGCCGTATACGGGAACGAACCTAGACGTCCATCAAGGATACCATGCGAGGCACAGCGCTCGGCGTCGCGTCGTGTTCGACGTCTCAATGCGGGAGGTCGTTCAGCAGCTGCGTGAGCTGCAGTCGAGCGCAAGATGCAAGAAGAAGACAGTTTGAGGACGCACACACACACACACGCACCGCGGGCTGCAGCCCGCACACGCACAGACACAAAGTGAAACGAGTGCACCCTCACGTCGCTCATATTGCAACACGGGTAACGGGGTTTAACGGGACGGCCGCTTTGTTTCCGCCGCTACCGAGGTAATGCGGAACGCGATTAACGACGGCCTCGACGTCGGAAGCGAGTCCGCCGCGCGGACTCGGCCGCCCCAACCACGTATCGACCCGCATGTATACTACACACATGTATGTAGGCGTGGCCGAACGGGGTCGCCTTAATTTCTCTTATTTCTTGTCTTTTTTTTTTTTCCTAAGTGTCTCGCTTTTCCGTAACCTGGACACACAGCTTCACAACGCGTACACGCCATCGCGGAGGAGTCGCATGAGGCGTTCGACGGCAGAAAGGAGGCACACGCGGCGCGGTTTCGATGCATAAATTTTTTTCGGTGACCGCGTGTGCGCAAGGCGTGCCCCGCCCGGTCGCTATATAGCTGTCTCGGAACATTGCGCGCAGGTTTGTATAGTGTTTATAACGAAGAAACCGCGCCCCGTATACAGAGTGCGTGGAGGGGGCGAAATATATGTATACAAGTGGAGAAACCACCGCTGGGAAGCCGAAAAACAAAACATGTAAACACAGGAGGGCGAGCGAGCACCGCCTGAGAAAACTCGCAGAGCCCGTACGCATACACACAACTGCGGATTGATAGGGGTGTACGAAGAAATATTAAGCGTATCGACAGTTGAGACAAATGAAAGGGGGCGGGTGTCAGGGTAGCCGGCCGTATATAACGTGGACAAGCGACAAATCTCTTGCACGCCCGCGAGTTCGGTATACTGGACGCGAGGGTGGACCGGCACGGCGGGTGTAGCGTGAGTGTAATTTCGGGGCAGCGCATGATTAAAGAACAAACAAAAACATCGTCGAATTCGCTTAATGTGAAGGTTTCGGCATGTGCAAAAATCGCACGTCCTTTCTACATGCTTCCCGAGAAATTCGTCTCTTGTCATTGGCACGTAGACGCACGGGAACCTTCAACCTGCCACGGTATATAGCTGCAGGTCCCGCCAAACGACTCAGCGAGTCATTTTGGCGGCACGCTGTTATGAGTTCGCATTGATTGATTTGTGGGGTTTAACGTCCCAAAACCAACTCTGATTATGAGAGACGCCGTGCATGGTGGAGGTCTCCGGAAATTTCGACCACCTGGGGTTCTTTAACGTGCACTGACATCGCACAGCACATGGGCCTCAACATTTCGCCTCCATCGAAATGCATGCTGCCGCGGCCGGGATTCGATCCCGCGACCTTCGGATCAGCAGCCGAGTGCCATAACCACTAGACGACCGTGGCGGGGCATCATGAGTTCGCAGATGCGTGTTCAGTGTGGGCAAAATGCTAGAGAATCTGGGTACTTAGATATAGATGCACGCTAAAGCTCATCAGGTGGCCACAATTAACACGAAGTCCATCACGATGTCGTGCCTCGCTCGCTCGTTATTATCGTAGCTTTAGCACGTAATTGTCACACGGCATTTTCTTTATCGTTCGTCTTCCACTCTGAATTACGATAATTGGCACATATGCATACACTTATTGTACAGTTATTGCACGAACACTTATTGTACGTACACACTTATTGTACGATCTGATGCCGCGTATACGAACTGCTTATCAAGGACGCTGGCGCCGGTTTCTGTAGCTTTCTCGCAGAATCGCACGGATGCGCAGTATATACGACATGCCCGCGGGTTACTATATATCGGATCGGAGAGGAGGACGCGAAACCATATCTCGCACAGCAACGAACACGAAATCCCGGCAAACAGCGCGCAGCGAGATGACTCCCTCGGCGGCGAGATAAAATAGCCGACGGCGCGGACTCCACGTGCGAGCAGCAAGCAGCAAACCCAAGGAAGAGGGCCCCCGCAAAAGAAGCCGCTCGTGCCTTATCGTTCGCAAGCTCGCGGCGACGACACGCAGCCGCCGGCTGTAAAAGCAAACACTATGCGTTGCGACAAAGTGACCGGGCCGCGCCTCCGGAAAAAGGCAAACCGGAAGCGCGCGCGCGTGTGTGTGTGTGTGTGTGTGTGTGTACGCTTGGACAGATCCCGCGCAAGCACACGAAATCCTTACAACTACCCTCTCCTTCTATCTGCACGCCAGCGTTCCGAACACCCTGCGCGCACTCTTAGCAAAGCAGCTAACATCGCTTAGCCTTATTTCCCGGCATGCTCCTCCCGCTTTGCCTCCCATATGTTTGACTTCCCGTTCTTCCTTTTCTACTCTTTGAGCCCTTATTTGGAAGAAAAGCGGGGCCGCTCGATCCAGCGGAAGCGGGCGACCACGCCGTCAGCCGTGGCCGTTGTGTATAGTATAGTACCGTGTTTGCACATTCCGTCGGTGTAGTGGAACGGGCGATATTCGAAGCGCGCAGTTAGTGACTCGAGTACACACTCCACAGGCATGCCCGGGAGAGAGCTTGAATGCCGGCTGGAATTCTCGCTGTCTTGGGCAATATCACCAACGCTGAGCGGGCGAACGCGAGACCTCGCAGCTCTTAATTGGCTGTTTATTTTAGCGTATAGCTGTCACAGAGTGTTGTATCAGCGCGTGCGATGAGCATTCTCGAAGTAGAAGGCGTCCAAGATCAGTGATGTTCACGTTCCCCAGCATATACCACTGGTCCAACTACATCGAACAAAGAAACTGCACATTGTGCAACGTTCACGTGCACGTAAGAACGCGGACCCGTACTGCAGTGATTAGATTGAACACCTATAGGCGTTTCCGCTGCAATCGTGTCACCTTAAGTTAATGTGAATAACAGTTATACGCGTCCTGCCGCAGCAAACGTTCGCAGCGCCTAACGAGTCACCTGGCGCACGCACGGAGAGCTCTTTGTCCAATCGACTATAGATTGACGCGACAGTCAATCACGCAAGCACGAAAGCACACAGCCGTTGCATATTTAAGCTGCCCCTATACGGGGACATTGATTCAGGGTCACGGCCATTATTTTTCGCGAACCAGGGGCTAGGAGTCACCGCGGCGATCAAGAAAGTCTCCTCTTTCGAAGCAGTAGCCGACAATCCATCGCGAAGCTACTTTCATATGCATCAAGCATCCCCAGGGCCACGTCAGGTACGCATTCTCGGATCAGGTGCCGAAACATTAGCATTCGCGGATCAGCTGCGACAAAGGGGCCCGTAACGAAGACTGAGAAGAGAATCCGTACACACCACGTACTATGCACGCATAACTCCGCCGGCGCGCTATTTGCATCCGTCGGGATCCCCGAGCGGTCAGCGTCGCGTAACGGGTGACTCGACGCCGCGGTGTCGTGCGCCGACAGATATACGATCTTTCGTATACGCGTTGCATATGCAGCGTCCGGTCATCTGGGAGTTCCTGCTTGTCTGGCGCAAGCCCAGAAAGAGAGGTGACCTTAGCCGCAGTGACCCGGAGGCTGCAGCGCCTCTCTCATGTGGTCTCCTTCAACGATAGCAGCATGGAGGCAACAAGAGTTGTCCCACACTTGGCGCTGTATAACCCATGCACTATTCATCTCAGGCGCGTTTGCAAGCCAGGTGGTGAGATGCTGAACTTAAGGACATCTCAGCAAGCGCACAATGCACCCGAACACAAAGAAGAGACCTGTCCTGTCTTGTGTGTCTCTTCTTTGTGTGAGTGTTCGTTTTCGCTTTCTAAGATGTTTTAAGTTCAGCTGTACGTAACACAATACGATACACGTCACTGGCATGAAGAATCGGAGCCCTCCCTAACACGCTGCATGTATACAGACAAGACGTCCTCGCTTCTCGTATGCTGCTCTCACTTGACGTATGGTTGGCGAAGTTATGCCTCCAACGCACACCGAATAAAATTAGTATATTCAGTGCGCACAGCACGACTATCAGCAACCGGTTTGCTGAGCTGGGCCCGTAAATTTGAGCATCGGGAGCATACGTGATCTATTTACGTATGCTGATGTGGTTTGCCAGCTTCTAAGCATTTCCTCATCCACGGCTCGCTTTTCCACAGCTATAGATTAACCCTCAAGCTCTAAGAATCTAAGCTGCGGGACAGTATGCGATACAATAAAATTATCGCTGATCACAGAACGGGCTCCTAAAATGAACGCTCACCACTTCAGCGCGCAGTACCACCACTTCAGTATATTTAAGCAATGGTACAAAACGCGTGTGATGACGATATAGAAGGAAGGTTTAAACGCGCTAAATATTGCCATCACCCAATCTTCAGTCGATCTCATTTAGAACGAACCATGTAGACTGGTTTCGAAGATAACAGTGCATACACCGCTGTATTACGTCCCCTCTGTGTCGGGTTTGTTTCCTTATGCCGGAACATGCTCCATCAAACAACGCCTACAAAGCCAAAACGTTTCAGGCTATAATACCTTGTGCCCCGCATCAGCCGCATGTCTTACCGCGCTGACCTGCTTACATGACGTGGAATGGAGGAGATAATTACTTCAGACCCAAGCCATGGCTACATAGAGATATTCCCTGAGCCCACGCCCCTCCAATCACCGGCGGCTACGAGAAGAATCTCGTTGGATGAGAAATAAACAAAAAGCTGCTGTACTTGAAAAAAAAAAAATGAAATAGAAGTGAGTACTCTGCTGCGGAGGTGTCGAGGTGCCTTCGGCATGAGATTAGGTTAACGTTTTTATTTGTTATATACTGAAAAAAAAAGGAAAGAGAAAAGAGAAAGAAATCCAATTCACCGCATCTTCGCAGTGCCTGGCGGCACGGCGTATATCCGGACATACGATGCACTGCGTCTCATCATCCTCTGTAGCACAGGAGGCATCCGCCGAAAGGGAGGCGCTGTGGGAGTAAGAACAGCGCAAGGCGCCGCGAGGTCGATGGATCATGCATGATCGATGGCGATGGGCACAGGTGAAGACCCGGGGGCGTTTATCGACCTCCCGGTTAATAGACTTGGCGAAGACATCGTCCCTGCACTTCCCGCTGGGGGAGCCACGGTATATAGATACCATCCGGAGGAGTCTCACCGGGTCTTCTGCCTCTTTGCATCATGCACCTCGCGCTGTCCTCCTAACACTCCACAAGATGAAACATGCCAGCCAGCCATCATACGACACATTATGTAGCTCGTTGACAGTATCAGACACTGTCACGGCACTGGAATGCGATTCGCTTTGTGTGACGTAGGCTGAGAAGTAAAGGACAAACGCTGCTAAGGCTCGACGGTAACAAGATAAAGCAGGCTGGGTCAGAGAACAAACGG
This sequence comes from Hyalomma asiaticum, assembly GCA_013339685.2. Classification (NCBI taxonomy): domain Eukaryota; kingdom Metazoa; phylum Arthropoda; class Arachnida; order Ixodida; family Ixodidae; genus Hyalomma; species Hyalomma asiaticum. The sequence goes on along the minus strand of CM023486.1, from coordinate 78,766,436 downwards.
GAGTAGATGACACCCTCGTTATCGTAGTTCTAGATAACGAAAGAAGGTGGTGGACATTGAGAGCAACGGAACGGTTACTGAGGGATGGAAAACTCAGCCGAGGCAGACAGCAGACAATCAGACATGAGGAGATGAAATCAAGAAGCTCTCAGGCACGCGTAATGGAAGCAACTCTCGCTGGTTGTCCTGCAGTGAACACCAAAGACGATTATTATTATTATTATTATTATTATTATTATTATTATTATTATTATTATGACAATGAAGTGTGACGTAACTTGCATCGTATACTGGAAACGCTATACCTGTATTACCAGCAGACCAGAAACACCCAGTCAGCCACAGCTCGCCTTGATGTGTATAGAAATATGCAGTTACGCGCGCAGACATGGATAGAAAAGTGAACCGAAGTATGGAACACAGACACCGCTCGAATCACTGGATTGTGTCCCGTGTACGCCTTCTCCTTTCCTTATGAATAACAGATACTGGCCAACAAACTCTAACTTGTGTCGTTATCTGTGATCAACTTGTTTTCTTCCAATGGATGAAAGCGCGCATTATATGGGAGACAAGTACGTGAGCGTAACGCAGGTGAACAGATGTTTTGCTTTTCTTATCCGCTGCCAGACGCGGAGGTTACGAAGCCGCGATAACGCGAAAGAGAGAAGCTTTGCGTTATCTGTACACACGGTGGCTTTCCTCTGTGAACACACACGCGCACACGGCTCATATGCTATATTAAACAATGTCGAACGTTCTCACACGCCTGTCGTTATCGGACACAATAGCAGAGTGAGGAGAGAAATCATCGGGCACGCGCATTTCATCTCGACGTTGGGGCTCTCAGTCGAATCACCACCCCGCTTCGGAATACAAACTTATCGAGTGCAGGGCGGCCGGCTAGCGTAAACGGCGTCGCTGACGTCACCTTCCTCCTGCAGCGCGGGTATCGTGTCTGTAAACGCGTGCGTTATGAGCGACAAGCTGAAGAGAGACGCGGGGCGCGGGGCAGCAAAAAATCTTTAAGACAACACGCATTTGCAGCCTTCTCCTTTCAGAAGGTCCTCATCTTGCGCGCTTTATCATATCTAGATTTTATTTCATTTTTTGTCCCACTTCCTGAGCTCAGGTGCCGGGTTCTCGAGATCTCCGCAAACGGAACAGGAGTGGCACCGCGTTGCGGAGGAAATGGACGAGCAGTGACGACTGCACGAACAGGAGAGCGAGAGAGAGGGCGAGAATTGGCAAACACGCAATCGAACCAGACCGACCTGCCGCTGCTGCACTTCTTGCCTCGGGGCCCAAGATTCGTACGCGACCACCTCCTCGTAGAAAGAGCGCGGGGCGGCCGAGCCTCTAGAGAAGATGTGCCGAGTTTGTACGAGCACACACGTATACAGTACGTACACTCCCGTGAAGGGCGACTCCTCCGAGGCGCTTCTTTCGTCGTCCCCCATCGAAGAAGCGGCGACAGGGCACTGTTTCGGAGGAACACGTACCCCTCGACGAGCGCTCGGAAATGAAGAAAAGGTGTGCGCGCACAAAAAACAAAAGGGGGGCGAAAAGAAAGTTGATAGACGCGCGCCGTCACCGATACAGGGCGTGTCTCCCGTTCTGTACACTGAATACGACGGCAATCTCATATTTCTTTTTATTTTATTTCTGTACACTCGCACACTGTGTACACCTGCACTTGAGAGCAGGCGGCGCCCGATGCTTTATATACCCTCGCCCTTCCCTCTCTTCATCCGTACACTCCACTTGAGAGCGAAAGAGCGCAAACAGAAGCGCGCACTGCTGGAAATGAGAAAAGACAAATGAACGTGCGAGGGAAACGGAGACGAGGTTAGGCGAGCGTGCTTTCGTATATAGCTGATGTGGATGGCGGAGGAAGTGGCGTTGCGAATCGTATACGCACCCACGAGGAGCTTGGAGACGAGGATGCGAGACTGCGAGCGGAAATGAATACAAATGACGCTTCAAACGAAGGACGATCGCGTACAGGATGGGGGCAGCATGGCCCAAAAAGGAAGTTCTCTTTTAGTTTCGGTATAGGGATCACGTTAACCAGATGGTTTCCATCTAGTGAACAAACTCGCGGAATGTGAGAATCGTGCGGCTTTAGCGCTGCATGCGTGCAAGACCTGTGGCTCAACCAGGATGCAAAAGAACATTGCGTTGCGAGGGCCTTTTGGACATTGAGGTGTATACATGCTGCTGGACTCTGGAAAGGTCCTTTGATCCGGAGCCAAGTCACTGGCGAACTGTGATGAACGTATACGCAATGAGAAACGGAGCGCCGATGTGGCGCACCGAGTCTTGCAATGTATTCGTGGTCGTTTCGTATAATTGATTGATTGATTTGTGGGGTTTAACGTCCCAAAACCAGCTCTGATTATGAGAGACGCCGTAGTGGAGGGCTCCGGAAATTTTCACCACCTTGGGTTCTTTAACGTGCACTGACATCGCACAGCACACGGGCCTCAATATTTCGCCTCCATCGAAATGCAGCCGCCGCGGCCAGGATTTGATCCCGCGACCCTCGGATCAGCAGCCGAGTACCATAGCCACTAGACCACCGTTGCGGGGCGTTTTGTATAATCACAATGTCCAGACATTTTAATGGCATACGGTACTTGGCGGTACTGTGTATGACCCCGATGTATGTAAGCTCGTGCTCGGTAAGCACTTGGAATCGCACTCACCGCTTACAACAGCTGATAGGGTCGGCTGCAGAGGAGCTTTCTCTTTTTGTGCGTACAGCGCCATAGATGTCGCTCGACCCTGACAACAGTATACTCACACATGTCAAAAGATGCGGTCAAGAGTAGCAGGACTCGCCATAAGGCGCCACAGAGGCCAAGAGTGCGAGGAAAGGCCAAAATGTCGGCGAAAAAGTCCAGACGCTGTAATTTCCGAGGCAAGAAGCTCGCGTGCCAGGTTCGACACACTTTAAGGGACAGCGGCATCATTAACCGCGCAATCCTCCAAAATGGGGGCCACGGGACGGAGAGGGGGGGATGAGAGAGAGTTCGTGCCAAGTTTCTACTTCGCCCAACGGAGAAACGGAAGAGAAAACGCGCAAAATGCGGGCCACTTGGAGAGGACGCCATACGGAACCCGTGGACCAACACACGAAGGCACGCAAGACCAGCATAACCCCCCTGTACCCACCGGCGTTGCTCCGGCCAACCACGCCCACGTATGTATACCGTATATATGTACGCATACAGCATGCAGCGGCGACGTTTCGAAGAGCCCGCAACCGTTCTCCCTTTTTCTTTCTTTTCCTCTCGCCGCACTGTGTGCATTTGCGTTGCCCTCCGCGACCTGACCGCACCGTACAGAGTCTCGGAAAGAAGAGGGTGCGGCGCCACAACCGCCGGACATGCGGGCCAAGATGGAGTGCATATATGGAGGAATGGGGGTGGAAGCAGGAACGGAACAGCTCAGTGGTTCCCGCTGTTGCTGCCTCGTTCTCTTCGGCCTCATCGACAATTCGGCACCGTCAATACAGCGAGGGGCCCTCGCCCTCTCTTAATCAACGCCACCTGCGTCAGCGCGGCAAGGCGATGCCTCTTACCATGGCAACTCAGGCGCGTCCCTCCGGCCGCACAATGGCTTCCTCTCCCTTCCACCGCCGTATCTCTCAAGGCATCCCCTTCCTGTACAGGCCACGTCGGGGTGGGGGTCATGGATCACCACCGGTGGTGGCCGCACGCTGGCTAGCTGTCAGCCGATGAGGCACGAGCTACATCTCGCAATCAACGCTCGGCGGATCAGCGGGCTGTAAGGGATGGCGGTCAAGCGCCCGATAGAATGGGAATTCGTGAATACGCTTGCTGTCGCTGTTTAGCGCGGTCGGTCGAGGCACGTCCAGAGCCAGGGCGGCGACCTCTGATAAGGCTGGTACGTATCCTACAGCGCCAGCGGGCTAAATTGCGAGGCCGCAGGTTCCAGTGCAGGCTGCGGCTCCGCCGCATTCCGCTGAACCCGAGATGTAGGGAATGATGTCCTTTGTACGGTGACGTTGGATGGTAGAAGCCCAGGAATAACACGTTGATTCGAGGTCGAGGGTTCGAATGCAGGCTGCGGCACCGCCGCATTCCGATGGACTCGTCGTGTAGGAGCGATAACGTCTTTTACAAAGTGTCGTGGGATATAGAAAACCGAGGTCGACTTATCCACGGGATGTGGCTCTCTGTAGAATACCTTCGCGACGGCGTTGCGTTACACAGCAACCGCGCGCGTGTCGACGCACACGCGCTCCGGGGTCCGTCACCTTCGACCGTAAATATTTAAACACGCCGGCCAGATTGAACTACACACACCGCCTCCGTTCCTAGAAAACTCATCACGAGGCTGACGGCACGTTTGATCTCTTGTCAGGCGATAGCACCGACCATATAATCATTAGCCGGAGGAGGAGCTATAGGAAGGGCAGGACCGCACCTTTTTCCAACGAAGAGTGCCGTACCAATATTCTGTCTTCTTCTCTTCTTTTTATATTTTTTTTCTTTCTAAGGGAAAAGACCGGGGGTATCAGGCCTCAGTATGTGTACAGAGAGAGAGAGAGAGAGAGAGAGAGAGAGTGGCAGGAGGCAGGTGAATGCTTCGCAACGGTGCCTGATAGGATAGAGCAAACAGCTCACACCTTCCTGTACACTATACGGTCAACTATAGATGGACGCCCAAGAAGCAGTTAAAAGCCAAGTTTTAATCCAAGTTATACGTCTCCGGGAAGTTTGTTAACCGTTTTCGCCGAAACGTGCCCCGCATTTTGGTACGTACACCGGAGGAAAAGTAGAGGGAACTTAACAAGAGGATATTCAGTAGCGCCACCATCAAGCGGTGCAGAGCGTATACACAGGGAAGCACTTGGCGCACGCGATAAGTTGTTGGGCAACGTCGTGCAAGCGGGCATCGCGTGATGCGATGGAGGGGGGTCTCGCTCGGAAAGAAATTAATCTCGCGACGACGTCCATTAGGGAGGAAGGAGACACCGCCTCCCCATATTTCTTTTTTCTTTTCTTCTTTTCATCCGAGTTCGGGAGCCGAGCACCATCACAGCCACGCGCTCGACACGTCATCAGCGCAAGAAGAGAGCCGCCGCCGCCGCCGTTCCGCGAAAGGGATAAATTTCGGGCCGTGCCCGCGTATATAGCGCAATTAACGCCGTTCGCGTGGAGGGACGTGTTGTGTATTATACTATAGTATGGAGGGATACATACCGCACATCCCGCACACGCTGCTATAGACCTGCGTGCGTGTAGGCTAGATGAGTGCACAGAGGGATGTTCCAGCGGCGGCCGCGGCGCAATTAAGCCCATCCTCTCAGCTCGAGTTTGTTGCGAGTGCATGCTATACACACTTCTAAGTGCCGGTATTACATGGCTGCACGTTCTTACAGGCCTCCGCAGCCACACGCAACTTAATCGACCAGCGACGCAAACGTCCGCTATATAGGTGTCACGTCCACCGCGTGCAGCATGGAGCTTGTCCACATAAGCTATAGTGGACGCCAGAAGCCATGGGAGTAGCCTGTAGAATGGCTATAGGATCCCCTATACAGCCGGGTCCCCTTTGAACGGAGAGGTGTGGTGTACACGTAATTAAGAGACCGCCGCGGAGGCCACGCTCTTGTAGATCAGTGGTGCGGTGTCGCGTGCGTCCAAGTTCGCAAATGTTCTTTGACCGGTGTATATTACAGAGAGCTATAGGAGCAAGTCCATATTCATGTTGTGCCAGGATGAGTGGTATAGGTTGCCCGCGTGTTGTGCAAATGCATCCGCATGCGGGCGATCCTTCTTTTATTTTTATTTTTTTTTCTTTCGGTCTTCCGCTTATTCATTAATCCTTTGCACGCGCCGAGGGAAGAGGCTTAAAAGCCTGATGAAGAGTGCGCGTCAGCTGCGCGCCTGCGTGCGCGAGCGATAACGAAGTGCTGGATTATATATGTACAGGGCGGTCTGAAAACGCGGAGACGGTGAGCCGGCCACGTTAATGGCTAACTTAAACACGCGGCGTTTGGTAAAACATAAAATGACAGCACCGGGGTGGGTTTGAGTCTTGTTGAGGTGACGAATGCACCCGGCGTTCCGAGCAGTTCGCGCAGCGAATACGAAAGAAGGGAGTTCTCGTAGGGGAAGAGTTCGCGGAGCAGGGGTGTTTCGGAACGGAACTGAACTTAAAAGGGCGGTGCAAGCGAGTAATCCTGGGACACGGGAGCCTAAACGCCATGGTGTGCGACTGCCGACACCTTAATTAACGCAGTCGCGAATTTTATATTTGCTCCACCGCGCAAGTTCACCATCGCCCAGCTAGGGCGCGTTTACGTTTCGCTAACTATCCCAGCCTGTATAGTACTGAAAGCATTACTAGTTTATGCGACCGAGAACTAACACTGGATGCATGATACGCGAACGCGAGAGGCCATCATTAACCGCGGTCTTTCAGTTGCGGCGTAATTTCGCTCCATTTTCATGCGGCTCGTGACTGCAAGGAGGCATAAGAGTGGCGAACATTCTTGTGTCACGGGTTGCGCGGCAGCGCTCCTGAAAGTGGCTTCGCGAGGGACGCGAATTAGCGAAGATGGCCTCGGCGATAACTATAACCTGTTCGCGATTGCTTATCGCGCTTATCCCTTACCGCGATGGGTCCCTCAGCGACTGCTTATATTTGCGCACTCTTTCTTTTGGCTGTGAGAGGTGCTTGACGTCGTCCGCTCGTGCTAATAATGCGCATGCCTGTCGTCATTACCTCAAGTGTGAACGATAATAAATATAGCTGATTGAATGTTGCCAAGTGGAACACACATTTTGTGACTATTTGTCAGTGGCAGTCGTAAATATTTACGGGACGCTCCCACGCTTTGAAGGTGAGCAGCAAAGGTTCAGCGAAAAGTTGCACCCGTCGTCGCGGAAAGGTTACAACTTTCTCCATCGCCCTTTGCTTATTATAGAAACGCAAACGCGAAAGCTTCATAAACGTAGCCATTCGCGAACGAGCGTGGAGGTGCGGGCAAGGCACACATCATCCAAATCGAAGGGCCACGGCTGCCGAACACACGGCCGCGGGGGAACACATTTTGCGCAACACACGCATGAAAGAGCGCCTTCATTTCTTTCGCTTCGACACTTCAATTTAGGGCCGCCGTACCCCGCCTCGTCTGCATTGGGACTCGGCTTGTCTTCACATACAAATCGGCGCACAGCCGTTCCCAGTTCGCAGGGAACCTTTTCAGTGTCGGGGCTTTTATGCATTATGGAAAGAAAGTGAAGTGAGCAAGCAGCTCTGCTAATAACCCGCATGAGGCCATCTTGAACGCCATTTGTGCAAACGTAGTAGCGGGAGATAGGAGGACCGACATTCGAGGAGGGAGGGAGGAAAGGGCATTACCGTCCTGCCACGGAAGCGATTACTCACACCGGGGTCGAGAATTACCTGCATCCGCAACGGAACGGACGGCAAGAATCCACGTGGCCGCGCTCAGAGCCGAGCCAAGCCACGCCAAGCCCCCTGCGATAGATCGGGAAGAGGAAAACACGTTCCGGCGGTGAAGGTGCACCAACGACCAGTCTGTCAGGACAGAGGAGCAGGCGACCAGGAAAAGTGGTGTAAATGCGCTTAAAACACAAACGTATAGCGCTTTGCCCAAAATAAAGAACGTGTGGAGAGAGACGCCTAGCTCGGTAAAGTGCCGTGGGCTGAGCGGGACGCGCTAGGTTCTGGCCGGGAGCGACCAGACACGCGAGGGGTAGCCCCCCCCCCCCCCCCCCCTCCTTTTTTTTTATTACGTTTTGTGCGGTGTTTCTTCTTCGTTGATGGAAACGGCGTAGCTTAATTACGCCCGGTGGTCTTCGGGAGTAGTGGGAGCACTTACTCGTCCTCGCAGCGGCGCTCCGTCACGAAGGCGACGACGGTGTGCGCGAAGGCGAAGCCGTATAACTGACGGGAGACACCCTCCCCACAAATGAGCGCCTTCATCACCGACGAGAGGGGACGCCTTCAACGCAAAACCTCATTGCTGATGGTCCATCCTGCAGCAAACAACAGCAGCGGCGGAGAGAGATGCGCGTCAAGCACGAGACGGCGTCTTGTTGTCGTCGTCGTCGCTTATTTCTACGCTGCGGTCGTTTTAACCACGACGGCATGAGCGCGTGGACGACAGAGACCCCAGAAAGATCGGAGATAATTGCGCGTGCGTGCGCCCGGCCTCTCTCTCTCCCGGTGGGGTCGTAATGTCGAGCACCCAATCGCTGCCACACTGAGTTCTCTCTGTCACACACACACACACACACACACACACACACACACACACACACACACACACACACACACACACACACACACACACACACACACACACACACACACAAATAAAGCAAGCAAGAAAATGGGTGGGGAGGGCGGCGTTCAAGGAGGCAGACTTAATGGGGCGCCCGTGGCAAATGAAGAGCGACCGAAGGTATAGCGACAGTTCAGCTCTCCCAACGTTGTGTACCCCATCCCATTAAGTACACCAGCCCCAACGGCTTGGAATTTGGTGACTGCCAAGGCTCCGAAACGTGCGGGAAGCGACTTGAGAACGGCGAGTTTTGTATCGCTCAGAAAGCACGGACTGTCTGATTCACTCATGAGTTCATGTAATTTCAGAATTTGACGTATACGGCGCGATTTGGCGATGTCCCGAGAATGGTATATCTTCAGGGATATGGCACGCAACCGCTCACCGTTGCAGCTCTGTTCTGAAAGGTTAATTCATTTTCTTGCTGGTGTAAGCGTTAAACAGGAAGGCAGATACTGTGCCCTCGACCTTTTATTTCCCCTCCCCCCTAGCAAATAATTTAAACGTTACTACTACTACTACTACTACTACTACTACTACTACTACTGCTACTGCTGCTGCTGCTGCTGCTGCTGAGACTCGATGCGCTCTTGCAAATTGGCTAGCAGTTGTGCGCAGGAGCTTGCGTCACTGCCAAAGGAGAGGAGGTGAACCAGGCCGAATTCATTTAAGAATTCTTTCCAGGAAAACAACCTATAACACTTGTGGAGTGGCAGCATCGCGAGATATTAAGAAAAAATTAATGAGGATATAGACCAACGAAATTCATTGTGGCGTGATTTTATAACATCCCCCACTCTAGCGTCTAGTTCTGGCGCACTATACTTATTACCTGCGCAAGAAATGTGGGAGGTCATGTAGAGGTGATTCGATATTGCCTTGCCGGCCGCGCGTCCTTCGAGCTGACGTGTGAGGGCCCCAGAGAAAGAAAAAAAAAAGCTAGTCAAGAAAAAAACAAAAAACCGCGGCGTGGTGAGTGCGCGCTATAGATTCTTTCATTGGAGAACTCTCAAAACTCAAAAAGAAAAATAGCGCGATGGAAAGGCTGCTCAGGAAATTGAAATATTCTGTAAACTGTGGAAATGCCTTGGTCCTGCACTTAAGGAAGGATGTACGAAAAAAAAACGTTAAAGCAAAGTTGAGTTCGTGCCTATATATATAAACGCGCATCGAACGCTATTGGGTCAGGCCAGCGGCGATCGAAGACTAATTATTGGGGGAACAAGATTTGCGTCGACATGTCCGCCCGCCGTTTAATAAAAACAACGCAGAAACGAAATCGCGCCCGAAAATTTTGCAACGCGGTGAAGAAATTACGAACTGAATGTGCGCGGGGTTCGCGCACAGGACGTGGGTGCTTAACTACAAAGAAAGCAAAATAGACACACGGGAGCAACTTAGGGCATTCCACGTCCCCTCATATCTTTCCTCTGCCTCTCTCTCTTCGTTTCCCACAGTTTAGCCAACCTTTCGTTCTCCCTTGTGTGGCGAGTACCGTCAAGTGGTGACGTCATTCCCACGCCTGTGCTCTGCGATTTCAGCAGCACTGTACCTTCGTACCTTTAGTCTATATTTTCAGCGCAGGAAAACGGGATTCATAAAAAGAAAAACAAAGTAAAAAAGGACTTGAGGTAAATGAGAGAACGATTAAGGAAGGTATAGCATATATATGCGGAAACAAACTAGGGACCCACGCGTCCCTATAATCCTTCTTCTTCTTATTTTTTGTCGTGGTCAAGGACGTTACTGCGTTAGATGAAAACAGGATAGGGGGAAAGCGATAAAGGAACATTACCAAATGATTTAAAGATGACGTGTCAGATTAGCTTTCGCGCTTGAAATTCCTTGACTCTCGCTTTCATATTGTTTTCTCTTCTAAGAGCCGAACTCGCGGGCGTAATGTCTTGTACATCCTGGCATTACGAAGTCCTTCGGTCGTGGCCAAAACCGACGAACGAGCGTTGTCTGCCGCCTCTCGCTTCATTCAAACTCAACGCCGTCTTCGATTTTGCCCCTTTCCGCCATTTTTCCCGTTCCGCCATCCCTTTTGTTGCATTCACTGATGTCGGCTGCGGCTTGCGCTTTCTTTCGTCAGCAGTGAAACGGCCGCTACATTGCAAGGTAGCAGTGTCATTCCATTTATGGACCCGTCATTCATCGGTGATTCGAGTTGACTATCGATTGCCGTACAAAGAAAATAACGGGTGTAAGAAAAACAACGACATGTAGAGGTAGACGGATAGAGAGAAATGTGTAATAGACAGGGAGAGGGGGAAAGAGAGAGACGTATAGAAGCACTATGGAGAAGGTGAGCGAAAGAGTGAAACCATGCAAGTCTCGGTTCGGGGCCCACATGGTCGTTCAGGTGTGCAAGTCAAGCTCCTTCGCCTCGACCACTAGAGCGAACGAACACCGCGGCGCAGAGCGCGAGTTAAGCCTTGCAGGAGAGAAGGGGGTGACAGTAGGAGAGTGGGGGAAGGGTGACGGTTGATCCGAAAGCGGGGGGGGGGGGGGGGCGTGGAGTGCGCCAAAGAAGGCGGGTGTATTCGAAAGGCGTTTGTGCGCGCCGTTCCAATCTGCTGGCCCGGAAAGGAACACCCCGCGCTGCCGGAGAGCTCCGGACGCGTTTCTGAAAGGAATTAGCGACCGCCGAGCAGGAAAGGAAGGAGGAAGATGATGGATGTAAAGGTGAAGACGGACGCCGGGAACGAAACGCCAGAAAGCGAGAGCGATAGCTGCAACACAATGCCGCCGCCGCTCGACGATTTGTTGCTTGCTGCTCCTTAAATGAGGAAGGCGGTGACAGGTAAATATTCGGAGACACCACGTTGTCCTGAGTGCTCTGCTTGCGTTGTTTTGTAATATACGCTTACTCTCTTTTGCGGCGGCGTTACGGCGTCTTACGGCGTTAGCTGGAGAGGTGGTACAACGATCAGCGACTCTCTCCCGTCAAGAATGTTCGCTACAAACGCTGTTATCATTACGTTCTCGAATCGTAACGGTTACCATGCCTAACTGCAATGGGACCTATCACAGTATACGCGGAGGCTGCGGTACCATTGGCTACGGAGGAGGGGGTCGTGGAACGAGACGACAGGTTGCTGTGACGCAGTTAGTTGCGTGCAGTAAACCCACTGCTTTCGCCGCCGCATCTGAGACACGAATGCTCACACTGGTTCGTACTTGTGTATACGTCCTAATTTAATGCTCAACGGACGTGCGACCGCGTCTTGTTGTTGCGACCACTCGGCGCATATACACGTTGAACCAGTTTCGGATGTAGGTTTATGGGTACACAGGCCCAGAGACCCACGGCGACGTTTCCAGGATCCACGACCGCGTATAAGAGACACGAACGTCACCTATATACAAAGAAAAAAAAATTGAATAGTCTTGGTACGGCCTCGACTACGCTCACTTAGACATAACCCTGCGCTTCTCAATCGCGCTTATACGCGGGCTTGCAAATCTGTAACGCTGCGAGCGCGATAACCTCTAGCACATGAGGGGCGCGCAACATATATACAGGATGAAACGTGTACCACGTAAGAAAACGGTCGTCGGCCGCTTGCTCGACTGGCCAAGATTCGCGCACGTCGCGCCCGAGGCACGAAAAAAGAAAAAAAAAAAGATATATAGCGCGAGCAGCATCGGGGGGCGCGCCCGAAAAAGGCGACGGCGGCTGAGAAGCATCAGCAACAGCAGAAACAGCGATTGATGAATGACTTCCGCCGGGCCGGTCGACCCGCGCAAAAGAAGTGTCGAGCTCGCGATGTGACGACCAGTCGCGGTCCTCCTCTCGCTCCCGCGTACGGCGCTGTCGCAGCAGAGCGCCGGGCGCCTACGCTCTCTCGAGAAATAAACAGAGGAACGCGCGGGGCTGGTAAACAAACAAAAAGAGAGCACACACCGTCACACCAAAAAAGAAATGAAAAGAAGCTAAGGATCTCACTGAGCGCGCTAAGAACGCCGAGAGAAAGAGTGTTCTCGGCGACGTTCGGCTTTATCGGAACCGTCAGCGACGTGCCACTCCGCCTGCTGCCTTCTCCGCATCCTCTATTTCCCTTCCCGCTCTCTCTCTCTCACCACTAACACTGCCCGCTTCCTCTGATTCGTTCGTGCAAGCGAATAGAAAAGACCGGCTGCGAGGCGATTCGGTTGGGGGCGAGGTCAACGCCTCGACCCCGACCGAGAAGCCACGGCGAAACGTATACCCATGGCCGCGGGCCATGGATTCGGCGTTCGCAACGCTGAGAAGGAGAACGATAGCGTGTCAAGAGGTTGAGAAGACATCCCTCGCGTCAAACGAAGGAGGTTTGCGTCAACTCTTTCCGCTTTTATACCGTTCGAACGAGACCGCGGCCTTTCGTGTGCGGCAGCTAACTTCTTTGTCCGTTCGCTGCGTGCCTCGGAGGGGAGAAAACGAATTAGTTGGACAGCGCCAGCAAGAGACAGCTATAGCCGGCGCCGAGTCGTGTCGGAGTCTTGCTTCGTAAAGGTTAGTCTTTGCGTCGTCGCCTCAAGCTCCGGTCCTGTGTGTAGCAAGGGGTTTCGGGCTGCTCTGATTTCGTTAGATTATAGTTTAGCGCATTGAGGCCACAAACTGCCTGGCTTACAAAACAGCCTAAGCCATGTATTCAAAATAACGCGAGGAAAACCTTTGAGTATAACACAAAGCTATGCCGCTGCGCAACGTCTATGGAGCTTCTCGTAGAACAGTGTAAAGCGCGCAGACACGGACACCAGAGACGGTAATCAGACAGCGCAAACACTATAACTGAAAGGTCGCACTGCGTGTAGTGGAAAAGAAGAACGTAAACGCGACACACATCAAATGGTCCCTGTTAACTGATTTGACTATATCAAAATGAATGAATGAATGAAATCGCTCACACTTTCCCGAGACAGGCACATAAAATCCGCCCAACAAAGGTCTTGTACAAGAAAAAAAAGCTTTATCAGGTCCACATACGCGTCCCGGTCACGTGACCCTTTGGCCAAGTAGCCCCCCGTCATTCCTAATAATTTATTCCGCCCACCCGTTCTGTTTCGCCATTAATTATACATTTTCCCCTCGCGAAACAAAAGAAAGCGTTTTAAGGGCGAAACTTCTTGCGTGCGCGACGCGGATGAGCCGCAGAAAACTGCCACTAAGAAACGAAAAGATAAAGCTGCTCACGCAACGCCGCCAGCGCCTTTTGGCAACTTTGTTATTTCCCGCGACACGATGCTTCATCACGTGTTCCGACTACTTCGTCGTCGTCGCCTCCTTGATTTACCCTTAACACGCCACGCACTCAACCTCTGCACGTTATATACCCCTTAAAAAAAAAAAAAAAAAAAGAAGGAAATCAGAGGGTGCTTTTTCTTTTACTCGCGCAGCCAGTAACCACTGCACACCGCGCTGAAAATTACTGGTCTCCTCGCGTGTAAACTATGAGAAAATAAAAAACAACCCGTTCCCTTCCACCCCCGAAACAGACACACCTCTCCATCGAAAGAACAGAAAGGGATGCGCGGGCTGTTCGTTGTTTGCGTTAACTTGTCTAAGCGTTGCATAACGCCAAAGCGAAATGTGGCTATCGAGTGTGCCTTGGTGCCAGTGCCGGCCTGTTGTTACTCTGTTCGATGATTAAAAACGTTACTCAATCGGGTTAACGAACGGTGCACCCCCCCGCTCTTCGAAAGTATTCATTGATTTATTCGTCCCGCATGAAAAAGCACCGGCCACGACGGTCTTGCTTCCTCAATCGCTCCTGCTTTCTTGTTTTATTCATATTGTACTTCATTCCTTCGCGTTTTGTGACGATCCCCGTTCGCTGGGATCGTTCCTTTACATGCAAGCCCTTACGCAACTAGCGATGCTATGGTCTGCATTCGTCAGTGCCATTCACAGTGGTTTCGTTTACCTGCATTCTTTCTTTCTCTCTCTACACACACGCACACACATTTTACTCTAACGCAATTCCTCCGGTCTTTTAGTGTATTGCTGTCATTCCCAGTAACGCGGAATATTGCCAGCGCCCCCCTTTGAAAGCTTGCGAAACCGCTCCGGCTTCTTTCGAAATCGTCCCCGAAGTGAAGTTGAATGAAAGTTCGAACTCTGCAGCCGCGAGGGTATCAACGAGCGGTGGTGGACTGCACCGCAAAGCAGCCTGTTCCAAATGCCGCGTTATACGCTGTATACCGCTGACGCGCCGCCCTGTTGTTCTGCGGTTTTGCTGGAATTCTCCGATATTCTTCAGCCCTCTAAAGAATTAAAAAAAAAAACGGAATAGTAATGAACCTAACAGTGACGGGATCGACCAGCGCGATTGCGTCACGTTTGGTCGCCTAATGATGGTTCTCGAGAAATGTGGAGGCTGCATTGTGCTGGTGGTGCGGTTGTTCAATACGATGGCGTAACGTTCTTTGTTTCTTCGTGCGTCGTCTGCTTTTGCGTCAAGTAGAATATGTGTATTACATGTTGTTCAATCGTCGAAAGAGGCGCGTGGAGTTCTCGTCTTTTTTTTTTCTTTTATTTCCCTCGTCGGCTCAGCTCCAACGTTTGCCGACTAGTGCATGCACCAGGCAAAGCCGATAAAACTAGCTTCGTAACACTGTTGTGTGCTTAATAAATGAAAACAAATGAGGCGTTAGAAGCTTAGAAGACAGCGTTAGATTAATAAGACAGAGAGAGAGAGAGAGAGGGGAGAGAGAAAATGATAGATACAAGAAAAATATAGTTAACACTGTGGAAACCTGGAGACAACAGATGAAAAGCGCTAAACGTGTGCTAGTTTATTTTTAATAGCATCATTGCACAACACTTTTCGGCTGGCAGGCTTGAGAACGTGGCGGAGACACACACACACACACATATACGACGAGAGCCCCGTCTTTTTCGCTTTATAATGCTTTAACTCTCGCAGGTTTTGACTTTTGCAGAGCACTGTTTTCGGGACTACACTAGAGAGTTTGTCCCATGTGGCGCGAAATACAGCTAACGCGATACGCACATACACGGAATATAAGCACACAGACCGAAAGTATAGAGCATATACAAAGGACAAAGAAAGCCCATTTTGTCGCGAAGGGCACAGTAAAATATAGGCACGATAATTCGTGACACAGGAAGCGATTTTTCCTTTTATGACTACTGTTAAATTGTATATGAAACGAGCAGACACAAACAATAACCACATTAGTGTACTAAGAGCTAAAAAGACACTTTTAAAAACGAGGCAATAAGTTTTATCTCCAGTTGAGGGTTTCCGCGAAGCCACTTATAAGGAACCAAAAACATCCGACAAATAGTTCCCGGATGGCTGAAATTAATGACGGCCCGGTCGTTCTCAAATGAGAGGGGGGAAAAGAAGAAAAGTAAGAACGCGGTGGGAAATTAGCAAGTGTTTTCTCACCTCAAGTGCAAAATAAATAGAGGTCACACGTCTAGCCTATGCCGCGTCTTCTTTATATGCCTTCATGGCTAGAATTCACTTCGCTATATGGAACGTATGGAGGGGACACGAGGCTTCGGACCCTGCCCCCCCTCTCCTTCTCTACCGAGGGGGCGCAGCAGCGGCGGTGAGGGCAGCGATAAGGCCGAAACGTCACGCTCACTGCGCGCATGAAAAGGGCTTCTTCGTGGACGACGATGTGTGTTGTCTAGAAAAAGAAAGAAAAAAAAAAGAAAGAAAAAAGAAGAACGCTAGTCACGCTAGACGCGCCGCCGCCGCATGTGAAGAAGAGAGGCGTTCGTTTGAAAAATGAGCGCCACGCAGCGTCATTAATCTCGGCAACAGAGGCGCCCACTTGCGGCGGTCAGCGTTATATGCGCGCTTAGAGGGACGGCGACGGACGCACATGCACGCACACAACACGCGCATGGTCACTGCATGCGGCAGTTTGCAATGGATAATGTGGCTCACGAGAGAATGGTGGTGATTCAACCGGCGAGAGATCCCGGTTCCAGATTCGGGAAATAATTTCGCCTCCCCGTACATTAGTAAGTGTAGTACGGGAAACAACCGGGTGGGGGGACCCTTATCATTGTATATTACGAAGGTACGACGCATCAGGTAGTGCTTCTACGTAGGCTATTATACTGTAACCCCATCGGACAACGAACGAACCGAAATGCGCTGGTGTGTCGCGGCGCGACGGTTGTTGGAGGCAATCGGTTCATTGGATCTCCGCGACAAAGTTGATCAGAGGGAAGGCGAACCTCCATTAGCACGGCTGTCTGTATGGAGAGAAGAACGGTATGGCTCTTGCTAGTGTGTTTCGCAGCGACTTTGTTTGTTTGTGTGTGTGTTTTCTGCCAAGCCTCATCATGGAATGCACTCGCGTTAATTTTGATTTCGCACGTTCACTTTCCTGTTTCCTCACGAGCGGAGGAGGTCTCACTTCTGGCGCTTGTACAGCAGAGTTCACTTTGGAGAACCACGAGAATACAAACAAACAAACAAACAAACAAACAAACAAACAAACAAACAAACAAACACTCTCGTCTAGTGACGGAAGCACTCGTGTTGAGAGTCGTCACACTATTCTTAAGACCAGTGGAAAATCAGAGGGCCACTGAACAAATAACATGTCCCGTCGCCGCTTGTTTTTTCTTTTGCGCGATTGTATACCAGAATAGGCGGGCACTTGCAATACAAATGTCGCTTTCTTTCTTCCTCTCTTTCTTTCTTTTTCCGGCGGTGACTCTGGGTCGGCCGGGCACATCCTCCTGAACAGGGCGCCTGGTCACCACTCTCGAAACGGCGGGCGCTTGCTCAGCCTCCGTAATAACCGTGCGCTTGCCCCAGCCCCTAGAGCAACGTCGTCGCCGGCGAGGGCCTATTAATCCCGTAGCCGGGCCGATTTGTAACGGCACGCATGCATGCCGACCGAAGCCGTGTCACGGTAAAAAAGAACATCTGAGATCTCGAGCGGTTGTGACCCGACGGGGGTTAGGTAACGAGAGGTGGTGGTTGTCTCCGCGGATTGCCTATACACGAAATACCCGTATATAATACATGCACGCTTACGAGCCCCGAAGACGCGGAACGGTTTTCCGGATACCGAACACGCCACTTTGCGCACAAACGTCTCTTAAGTAGTTCGCGTAATCAGGGCTTACGACGTAGAGAGCTGGGTGTGGACGTGTCATTTCACGTGAGCGTGTTTTGAGACGCTGTCTGTTTCGTCGTATACACACTGTCACCCGCGGAACTAAAATCGCTTAAAGCCAACGCTTGTCGGTTTTTGTGTGTGTGCAACGTGTGGTGCTGTTGAGAAGGTTAAACGTAATGAAGGCTTAGATACACAGCGGGTGCCGGCCAGTTTAGCGTAGCCTATAAACGATGTAGGCAAATATACTGTGAACTAAAAGAAAAGGTTGTGCGTATACCATATGATGATCTGTACAGTGCTCCTAAACAGCCTACTACTGTTCCTAAACTCCGTGCGAAGTTGCTCAATACTGCGTCTACTACGGAGCATATTCGACGATGCAGCTGCTACGAAACCGAAAGCAATTAGCTATATGGACACCGTTACACGACTGGTTATAATGAGATGAAAGATTGGTTTCATCATCAATAAACATAGCCTATATAGTTAAAGTACGGCAGGCGGAGTGTTTGCATAGAAGGACGGAATCGTCGACGAGATATGCCAACAGCAAACTCTTTCTGACACACGGCGGCCGTCAGGAACAGCAACTCATTACCGCTAAAGTCCCTAGATCTTTTTTATATCTAGGGACTTTAATTACCGCTACCGCCCTACCCTCCTCTCCCCACACTCAAACTCGAAAACGGAACTCTCACGAGGACCCCCCTGACCATTTCCACACACGCCACCGCACATCGTCCAATTTGCTGCCACTACAAGCAATAGTAGTAGTGTTTGCTTGTTCGAGAAATACATATATACAAAAAAGGTGCTGACAAAAAAGAAAAGTTATAACGTAGGGCTACGTCGTCAGGGAAAGCAAAAGCAAGCGCGCGAGAGAAAGTTTTGTTTTCAGAACACGTGGTCGCTCGGTGAGGAAGACGTCCCTTTCTCACAAGCCGCCGTTTCAGCGCTTTTTTCACCGCACTGAATGAATGCAAGAGGAAAAGCAGCAGCAATAGGAAGCTAACCCCTCGCGTAACGAACGGGCTCCCAAGGACGGCCGTGAGCGGCAGAGACACGCTTGCAGCAAAAGCGACAGCCCTGGTGGGGTCAGCCTCGGAGGGGGAAGGAAGAATGAAAAAAAACGCGGCACAAGGCAGCATTGCATGAGGCGCCCTACACAGAGCGAAGAAGAAGAGTGCGTGCTCTGCGTGACCTCCGCCGAGGAGATGACGGGGGGGAAAGACGAAGAAGAAAGCAGTAAACAGCTAGCGCGCACACAGACACAAGCACAAGGGAACGCGGTTTTTGCGGCGGGCCGCCATTAACGCCTCAGCCTCAACTTCCCGTCCTCTTCTAAAGCAAGAAAAAGAAAGAAGAAGAAATTGTGCAACGACTGAGTGTGTGTGTGTGTGTGTACGGATCTCTCCCACACCGCTGCCGCGGTAGAAAAGTGCCCGCATGTCCTGCCCGGGCCGCCGTAAAGACGCTCATCACGAGCGAAGCGCACGGAACTCACGCTCAGCAATCGCAAGCATATCTCTCGCGGCACACCGTAGTAAAACGCCGCTCTCCTGCGTGCCGCCGGACCCCGACGACCATGCTCGCCCCCAAAGCGCGAGGAAACAAATTACGGGAATTAGTTTCAGCGCGGCTGCGCATATGCGCGCCCAGGGACGACACACACACGGGGTAGACAGAAATGTACGCGCCGAAGGCGTTCGTGCGTGGATCGCACCTTTCTTTTTCGCGGCGTGCATCTGTAGAGCGTGCGGCATATAGATGCGAAAGAGCGGGACACGGATGATCGGACGGCGCACGGATCGCAGACCGGATTTCAGGCTGCCGGCAGCAGCGCTCCGGGCGGAAGCGTTGACGCCGGCCCGGGCATCTCTGTAACTGCGGCGATAATGATGCGCGAGGGTGTACGTTATTTTTATTATTTTTTTTTAAGGCGAGAATAGTAACCGACTCCGCTGCATGGTTTGCTGGAAATATCCCTAGGGAATTTGAAAATGATTTACGCGTGCCGCAGGGTGGACCTTTCAGCGGGTACCAGGAAAAAAAGAAATAAAGTAGCCGCTTGCAATACACTTGCGTTCGTTTAGGAATGCTTGCAGTTTCACGTTTACGGAGTTTTTGCGTCCGCACTCCGCACTCAAACGGATTAGTCAGTGAAGCGTGTTACTTACAGCGCGCCACCGTGACGGCGAAAGGTTTGAAGAATTACCATATTTCGCTTACGTATAACTACCGCGTGTTTACATAACGTATACCTTAGCGGCCCACTGAAGAATCCACCAGTACTTATCCGTAACGATCTAGCGGTGCACGCGTGGGCTTATATTATTAATGCACTTTGATGTGCCATTCGCAGATTGTAGAGGTTGCATCGAATGCAGGAAGGATGGCGACTCGACAAATGATACACGAGCCGCCGAACTGTACGAAAGGATCAGAAAGTAATAAACGGTACCGCTTACCAAAACGACGAGTTCGTTATGCCACTGCTGCGATTTGCGGGTTAGCAAGGGTCACACGCAGTGGCGCTTTTGCTTAAATACGCACTTAATGCGCGGAGCACGGCGCGCCAAGTCGTTAAATACGGACAACAGTTCTAAAGCTTAACGATTAACAAAGCATGGTTACGTCTTTAACGAAACCGGTTAATGAGCTGAAATTAAGTATAAGAGAAATACTGCGACGAGAAGCGCGCGCAGTAACGTGCGTGAAGAGATGACGCGAAAAAAGAAACGTGGATGTTATCAAGAACAAACGAATTAATAAATTAGCCTAAGCTGCGCATAATGTATCGTTTTGGAAAAGTCGATGTGAGCGGAAAACTAAAGAAGGCACCTCAAAAAATAAAATAATAATAGAAACACTTGATTACCAATCAATAATTCGGGACGTGAGTGCAAAGCGCGGCCACGGTTATTGTACTTGCGTGCTCACATAGGTGTTGCGAAAGCGAAAAAAGAACATCGCCTCGGAATAAAAAATGTACGTATTTCGTTATTTTTTTTTTTCTTTTCCGTCCTTCTTTTCAGATGCCAAATATATATGCGGACGCCTGGAAAACACCAGAAAGTGGGAGCCGCAGCCGTAGGAATCGATTGTTTCACGTTTCTTTTTCGAGACAGTTAAACGTTCGGGGCTTTGCTAAAAATAGCGCTTAGGAAAATGCCCACACGCACGAGAGGTTTCCTAACTGCGAGTGCGAAGATGTGAAATACCCCAAGGGCGATGAATGAGCGACCGCGGAGGCCGGCCTGCTGACCACTCTTCCGTGTTTTTTCCTCCGTGTACTTGCGATATACATACAGTACGTCTGCCGCCATGCAGCACCGACGATAATAATAATAATAATAATAATAATAATAATAATAATAATAATAATAATAATAATAATAATAATAGCGCTGTGTTGGAATGTCGTGAATTCGTCGTCGCGTTGCTTGCCTCATTAGCAAAGCTATAAACCCGCACAGACAGTCCTGATATATACGAAACAGGTAAGAAATTACGGATACCGGTTAAACGTTCCGAACAGCAGCACCGCCGCGACATTGGCGTTGGAAGAGAGAAGCTTCCTTATCAAAGTTTCATGTCGCGCGTTCAAATTGTCATTCGAAAACTGCCCACCAGCGCTGCATATACAGAGGCCACGAAAACACGTTGTATGAGCTCCAGTGCCACACGGTGCGTAATTAAACGCGGGACGCAGACATTGACAACAAACACAGTGCGTGATCGCTGTAATCTGTATATACGCTCATTTTGGTAATACGTTGATGATACTGCATCGGGTTTTCAAGTTTTGTCGGGAAGCGCCGCTCCAGAACAAACAAAAACAAACCTGTTGGGTGAGATATATCCGTAGGAGGTCAGAAGGGAGACGGAATTTTCGCAATTGGCTAACAGTCATCCGTCTAACGCTATCATTCCTGCGTCACTGAATGAGGTGCACGTTATTAGTATTGTTACCACTTGTAGAAGATGAGGCACCGAACTTGTGTTTTCGGAATCGGCTGAAGCAATCAGCGTGTAGTAGCGTTCCACGAATTGGCGTTGACGCTAACGACTTAGTACGCTAGCACGCTTCTGGACACTTTCTACGCTCCTTCGCAATCTCTAGGGATTTGGAGCAAGAAATTACCAATGAAGCCTCCCGTTGCCAGTAGGCGATGGCCGACATGTCCGATCACGCCGGCGGAGTCTGTATTCGATGAGTGAGAACCCACAGTCTGTTTCCTCGGTTTCTATCGCTCTCTTTTTCCCTCTCGCATTACATGTTCACGCACGTTCACGTTTTCATCGGTCACGTCTATGCGACATAGTAGCATCACTGTTTGCCATCGTCCATTATATTTATGCTCTTTCTTTAACTGCTGGCTGACGTGTTGCGTGCGTGTTTTATCGGCCTGATTCGGCTGAAGAAATTGCTTCATAAACACTGAATGCGGATACTTGAAACTGCTTTGACGAGCGCAAACTTGGACGAAGACGACAGGAAGAAAACTGTCACACTTGCGTTTAGCTTCTTTCTTTTTTTTTTTCGACGTTAAACTCGTATACTAAAATACTCTAATCTGCGGCACTGCAAATATATATTGTTATACGGTGGCAGTTCCCCGGAAATATGCTTCTACGAAATGAAGTGGTGTTTTCAATAATGCGCTGTAATAATAATAAAAAAAATGTCGTAAGGGCAATGACCTTGTTTTGCAGGCTCTAACGTGTTTGAGCAACAAGTTTGAAAAACAGGGGACAACGACTCCATAGTTCAGACAAGTACGGCTCTTTTTTGTTTTGAGAAATAAAGTGTCCGCGAGGAGGCACCGGGGTTTCAAGAACGCGTCTCAAAAATCCCGCGGACAGTGTAAACATTGCAGTAAGCGCAGTTGCCACATTTGCGGCGTTTTTTCTTGCTTTCATGCTGTTGGTTTCTATAGCGACGAGGTAATCGAGGAAACGAATCGCGCTGCGGGCAGCTCTCGTTAATTCGCCCTCATATCCGAACTCCTTTTAAGACTGCACAGCGCGAAAAAAGCGCGTGGATTAGCGGCACGCATATATAAACAACGGTACAAAGCTACGGTCGGCTTTCGGGGAAAGCCGGTTGTAATTTTCAGCTGGCGTACGTGGAGTCTCCCCCAAACGCGCTGGAAAATCCGCGACGCTAAATTTACGGAAGGCACGCAAGAAATGAAGTGATAGAGAAACAAAAATCCAGCCTTCGAACATATTCTAGAGGCTGCGATGGGGAACAAAACCGAGCGAGAGATTTTTTTTTTTTTTTCAATGTCGCTGTGCACTAATGAACCGTGTTTTCCGAAGATTAAGCTTTCTGGTGTCCGTGCGTCGTTTCTCCGTGTTGTTGCTGGTTTCAAAAAAACGACACTCTGGACACCTTCGTTTTATTAAGCAGTCGAGAACGATTTGTTCTTCGAGGCAAAAAGATTTGTGATTCGCTTCCATCTTCGTTTACAGTTCGTTCTCATAACGTCAGGCCGCGCGCTTTCGTAACGAAAAGAATATATTTATAAATAAATCGACATTTTTAAATTAAATATTGCGGACTTGCTTCGTCATTCCGTTTCATTAAACTGTGATTGTCTTCGAACGGAGCTTCCAGCACGTACTTCAGCTTTATTTAACGGTATACATGGGACAAAACTACTTCATACAGCCATCGACTGCTACCTAATCACTTTGTAAAAAAAAAGAACCAAGCGTCGGGCTTGTTTATATTCCGTAGTTAGCGCTGTGTTATGCAAAATTATGACGCAGGGATATGTATTTGTATAGACTGTATACATTAGATCGAGGCTGCGCGATATTTGCAATGAAACTCCCCGCTATCTGTGTTATAGCAGCACGTTTTTTCCCGCGCCGGAACGGTCATTTCTGGGACGCAATTTGCATCTCGCGAAACGGCGCGACGCTGAATCACGCGAAAATGCGACTGCGATGTCGGGCGTCATGAATTCCGCTGGCGAGTACGACGGCCTCATTTGAATCTCAAAACCCCGTGGCGCTACCGCAAGACGCGCGTTGGGGGTTTCCCTCAAGGTTGGAGTGAGAGCTTTGCAGTTGAGCGTCTTAGTAATAAAACTGGATACAGTATAACGCATGACCGCTATTCAGTACGTTATTTTTTTGCTTTATAATCTTGCAGGCAGAAATAGAAATAAGACGTTTTATTCATTACGACGACGGGAAAAAAAAGAAGCTAAGATTCGGGATCCAAGTTCCCGACGCAGTACGTTCCCATCACCGCTTCCTTCTATGTCAGCTGGTAGTATGTATCGCACGAGATTACCGTGATATTCCTATGAAGAACACTAACGCGATCGGTGTTTGTGCATAAGGTTCCCGAAGTTTTCCGTACATGAGTATGCTCGCGCTGTTTTGTTCTAGTCGTAAATACATCTCGTCGTGACGTTCGCAATTAAAAATGGCACTTCGAGAAGTGCAGTGCGGCGTCGTGGGACACGGTTCAGAAGCAGCATCAGTCGACGTGAACGTCGCGACAAACTTTTTGCAAGCGCCGATAAATAGCGGGAAAAGAAACCTGGTGCTCACCGATAGATCAAAGTTCAAATCCGGGGGCCGGATGCTGGTGTCTTCAAGGCGAGATCGCACGCGGTGATCGGTCGGTCGCCGCACAACACCCAACACTACCGACGAGCGCGCGCTGTTCGTCGCGCAAGAGCCCAGCCGGAGGGCAGCACAGTGCTGTTCGCTCTCAAGAGACGAACCACAGCCGATCTTCGCAAGAAGCAACACGTTCCAAAAAAATCCGTGATCGTTGGGAAAAAAATATCCTAAGGGCACACAACACAGACACAGGAGAGTAGCAGTGCTCGATGAGAATCCGACAGGTGGGAAGGAATCCGATATCTATATATGTTTCTGGTCAAACGAATGTCTTCGCTTGCCGAAGCACAACACACGCACGACCAAGTACCGCAGGACCGATTCGAACACACAACCGGTCTCGGCGCAGGCCGGCGAGGAACTGCCAAACGCGGACGCGACTCGTTGCCGGCTCACCGCATCTGCCGTGCGCGGGGCGCCAGCGGCGAGGAGGTGGATTCCCTAGGTGTCTTCTCCCCAGATTCCCCAGCTAGCGTTAGTGGATTCCCCAGGGTGTAAATGCTGGTTCTGCTGCGTCCCCAGGCGCTTCCCTAGGATTGGTTCCGGTTGGGCGCGGAGCGTTGGGCGGGACGTTTCGTGGAGTTCCCTTTCTTTCTTTGAGCGTTTTTGCAGACGTTCTCTCGTTCTCATTACTTTCGGAGAGGAGGGTGCCTTCGCTGTCTTAGTCGTTTCCGTTCTTTTCTTTTTCTTTTCAAGAAAATATCCGTGAAGCCGAAGTGAAAGAGGGACGAACAATCAGATGCACAGAGAGAAAGAACGAAAGTAAGAAACTGCGAGCACCTCCCCTTCGTGGTTCAGGGTTGGCCGCCATGTATTCTCTCTCTTGTCGGGGCGTAATGGAAAATAAGGACCTTCGAAAAACTAGTTTGGACGAAGAAATGATTTTTGCGTGTTTTTGGAAATCGGCCGGAAAGCGCGGCGAAAAGTCTTCAACTCGCCGAGCGCTGCTTCGCGAAATTAGCTTTCTTTGCTTCTAAACGTCCCCGTGCAAGCACTTGCATCGGATGTAAGTGTAGGGACTCGTTGATTCTCTCGGAATACGAACTTTCATTGTTTTGATTTTGCTATCCGAGTGAACATCCCCTGGCGATAATGCGCCGTTGTCTGCCTTTTTGTTCGTTGTGTTCATACTGTCTTGTAAACGACGGTTCACTCGCGGAACCGGCCTGTAAACTAGTCCGTTGTGTGAAAAGAATAAAACGAAGGAAAGGTAAAATGAACTGTGCGTTTACCTAATGATTCTACTGTGGTGCACTTTGAACAGTTCTTCAACGACGTTGTTGATTGATTTCTGGGGTTTTACGTCCCGGAACCACGATACGATTGTGAGAGATGCTGTTGGAGGTCTCCGGATATTTCGACCACCTGTGGTTCTTTAACGCACACTGACATCGCATATAGCACAAGGGCCTCAACATTTCGCCTCCATTGAAATGCTGCCACAGCAGGAGGGATTCTTTTCCGCGAACCTTCGGATCAGCAGCCCTAACCACTGCCACCGTGGCGGGGCTTCTCAACTACGTTTTCGAAGTGGCTTGGACTGACTTTTTGTGGCATGAAAGCCGTCTACTCTTCAAGTTACGCTTTCACTTGACTGTGAGCTAGAACATTGCCATACTGTAGTCGCGTTACCACATCTACTTCAGTTGTAGAGATTGCATTGCCCATATGTGCTGTAGGGTTTCTGCTTGTACCTGAACTACATCCTACTCATGCATTTACAAATGCAACTTGTCTACATGCGGACCATACGCTGACTTATCGTTAGATACGTGCGGTGAAGGGGTATCGTCAACACGATAGCAATACGTACTGGTGGTGAATGATGATGATGATTATACAGGTGGTGGTAGACTGGCGGACCTGCACTGCCAGCAATTCTCTGTCCATGTATCGTGTCACCATGTGTCACGTCAAGGCTGTCCCGTGCAGAAAAGTTTAAAAATATGGCAGACACCTCCTTGCGAGCCATCCGCGCACCTTCCGGATGAGCAAATTGTTCCGTGCAAGCGTGCGGAGACACTCTTTCTTTCATGTTGTCCATCACTCTTTTCCTTCCGGGGCAAAACCGCGTGTTTGCAGGACCGTATGTAGTGTGCAATATCCTCCACCTTAATGCACTCGGCGCACAACGGCACACAGCTTTCATTGCGGAAAACTGCGCCACGATAGAGTCTTAGCAGTGAATGGATGGTTCGTCGTATATAGCATATAAGGACGGTAGTGCCGTATAGCGTTCTGGTCGACACTTAGCTATGTTTTAGTGTGCATGCATGGGGACGTGTATCAACTATCGTCTTCGTCTCAGCACCATAGTCCGCGGCGGGCCGGTTCAGCGGTTCAGTGCGGGTCAGCAACCCAACAGTCGTCAGACGCGAAACGAGCAGTGCACGCGTTCTCTGTTTTGATCTCCACGCAAGTGGGCCTATATAGTGTACGTGCAGCCGGGCAGTTATGCAATGAGCATCGCGTTCCAGTCGAAAACACGTGCCGATCCGAAGGCCCTCCCCTTTTCATGCAGCCACGTCCGGGCCTCGCGGGCACGGCACGGCACATGCAACGCGAGAGCGGGGCCGGCCAGGGCGTTAATTCGACGCAAATCGCGCTTCTCCCCTCCACGCACACACACTCATATACCTCGGTGTCTCGAAGAGGAGCGTGGGCGGCGGAGGGACGACCGCGCCTTGCGTGCAATCGCTCTCGCCGGAGCTGGTGCGATGCTTAGCAGAATAGTAGTAGTCGCATAAACGCAGCGGGCGGCGGCGGCACTGCGTTTTTTATGTATACGCACCCCTGCTCGCGCTACACTACTACACTACTAGACCCTGTACACCGTGCGTTCTCTGAAAATGGCGGTGTGCGCCGGCGGCGGCAGCAAACAGGCCGGGCCCCGCGCGCAATCCTGTTCGCTTCCGCGGGCCCCGTCGCCTCGCAGCAGTGCAAATCGCTCTCGGGCACCCACTGCATGATTTGCGCTGAACGGCGCGCGGGGGTGAGCGCACGCGCGCCACGCCGTGGTGGTGTTTGAAAGGGTGCCGCCCGCGGCTTCGCCGCGGCGGTTGTAACGCTGTCCTCTTGCTGGGCGCCACGCTGTGAAGCGCAGTAACAGGATCCGACTGCGCTGCAGCAATTCATTATTGCACTTCGCGAGCGGCGTTGCTTTTCGTAGCCCTCCTTTTGACTCCCGCAGAGGTGTCTGGGCATTGTGTACGGCCTTGCACCCTGCATACACTGGGGCGCGATTCTCGCTGGGGGTTATAACAATCATTACACGGCTAAGAAGGAAGACATGTATGAACGCCTGTGTAGCTTGTCTGTTTAGTATATGCGAGAAGACCTCAACCAACTCCGCGTTGGGTATTGGGCAGGGGAAAAAAAAAAAAGGGGGGGGGGGGGTATTATGGCAGGATGCCTCGTACCGAAATTGGAACGAACTAGTTCACTGCTTGATAGTCAGAGGTGTATAGGGTGACCTAGTCAGATGTTTGTTCTGTTGCGTTTTGAAAGCGTCTGGTGGGATCTGGGGTCAGTGGCGCGGGGTCGCCATGAGAACCCTGAGACAATGGGAACTAACACGTAATAACCGTGAAATAAGCTGTATAGCTTCGGGAGTACCCTGCTTTCGAGTTTGAGTGCAAAATTGAGACGAGAATTCAGCGTACCGCCGCGTGCAGCAGGTATGTCAGATCAGAGACTGGCGCAAAAAAGCATGTAACCGGATAGCGCATGACAGCACGCAGTGCTGTGCAAAGACGTCGGCTGTGTCCGCCAGAGGCGCGCCGTCACTGCAGAGGCGCTTTTCAACGAGGCGTCACGTCACAAATTCTTCCACGGAGAGACAGGCCCTCTTCGCATGCATTACGAAGCATTTCTCTCTATATTGCGAACTACCCCGCGGTCGAGCTTGGCTCTGTGTATACATTTGCGCCGGCGTTATGCGAAAGACGCCCTTGCGCGCACACTGCGCCGCCGCTAGCCGCTTCGTTGCCCTCTGTTTGGACGGATGGGAGTCGCTTGAGTCGGAGGCACCGAACCTCCGCGTGCAGCCTTCCGCCATTGCAAGCTGTCACTCATACCAGCGTGTGTGTGTGTGCACGCGCGCACGCGCGCGCTATAGCTCGTCCCGCGTCTGTCTGTGTGTTTATATATATATATATATATATATATATATATATATATATATATATATATATATATATATATATATATATATATATAAGCCTGGTTGGGCGGCGCCTGTGACACAGCGCACCGCGTGTTAGGACCTTGCGGAGCCGAGGGAATTGTATGAAGAAGGAAGAAATGCGACTGTTTACTCGGCCGCGCATTGCAAACGCACCGCCTAGTCGACCCGCCGCCGGTCGTCTTGGCGCAGAGTCCAACACACAGGGCGGACAGCACAAATGCCCGCCCGGATGTTCGAAGCAGGCACTCGGCTGCCGTGCGCTATCCGCTGCCGCATATGTGACACGTTGTGTGCTGCTATATACAACAGCTGGTGAAGCGTGCGTCCCTTTGCGGCGAACGCGCGGCACACGACAGCTGCGAGTCGCTGCAAGCAGTAAAGTTTGCTACAAAAATTGATGTACAGGGAGTTGGCGCTATATGTGTATATATATTATAATGTAATGTTGTAGCTTGCTTGCTAGCATTGTAGTTCAGCCAGCATTGGAATGAATTGGTGGTGTAGTACACGAATTTGCCTTGTGGTTGCAAAACATATTAGCATAACGTGATAGAGGCAGCCACCCCGAATATATATATATATATATATTGTAATGGCAAGCATTGGCCATCGTCGAGGCAAGCATTGGCCGATTGTGCTGACGTTTCCCATTTACCCTGCAAAGTCACTGCAGAAGATGACAAAGTCTCGATCCAGGATGAGGCCACCTTTAAGGACCTACCACTGCAGCCGAAGTCGGTCGCTGGCTGGGAGACGGAACTCGAACCTCGTGACTTGAACGC
Source organism: Hyalomma asiaticum (assembly GCA_013339685.2). Classification (NCBI taxonomy): domain Eukaryota; kingdom Metazoa; phylum Arthropoda; class Arachnida; order Ixodida; family Ixodidae; genus Hyalomma; species Hyalomma asiaticum. Next base: position 78,737,368 of record CM023486.1, on the reverse strand, counting down.
CGCTGCTTCACACAGCTTCTTGTCAAGGTCTACTGAACTCAGCTGTTCGTTTACCCTGACAGTGACAACGCTGCCATCGTCCAAGTCACTCCGCCAGCCAATACGGGTCGTCGACCAGTCGTCACAGACTCATCGAACAGGATCCCAACACACTGTGACTATTTCACGCCAGTGCTGCCAATCTCACTTGGTGCGGCGGAAGGCGTTGAAATGTTTGAGATGTGCCCGATTCATCCTCCTGCGACAAAAGACTCGACATCTGATCCTGCGACCTTGCCGAAATACGCAGTGCCGCCCACCAGAAACGCGTTTGGCGGCTCCGCGAGACAAGCAGCGACGGAACAGACACAGAGCAGCACGGCATAGTCCGTGCCACCCGCCGTGCATATTTGGTAGGTTCCTACGCTCGCAGTGCGGCCAACAACGTCCGCAAAGATGTAGCCAATCCCGGCCACCAGAACCTCGTTTCACAACTCGGCAAAGCACGTTGCTACGCGGCCGAGATCGACCACATCGGCATAGCCAGTGCCGCCCGCCAGACGCCGTTGCGGCCGTTACCGACACTCGCAGTCGTGGCCGAGTGTAATGGCGAAAAGCTGCACTGGGGCTCGGATACAGTGGCTAGCTCGGACGCTCGCGCTTGCAAAGCGGGGCTAGAGAAGCAGAGGAAGACGAAGGGCAGAATAGAACAGCCGGCCTGCAGCTAAGGCGCTGTGTCTACGTCTCTCTTTATTACAATATATATATATATATATATAGTGAAATAGCAGACACGACTTCGCAGTTATCGTGTACTGCCAACAGTTTCGACCGCGGGTCCGGTCTTTTTCAAGGCATAGAAGGCATATGCCTTGAAAAAGACCGGACCCGCGGTCGAAACCGTTGGCAATAAACGATAACTGCGAAGTCGTGTCTGCTATTTCGCTCCAACTACGTTTGGCCCATTGAGCACAGGTTCTCATATATATATATATATATATATATATATATATATATATATATATATATATATATATATATATATATATATATATATATATATATATATATATATATATATTAGAGAGAGAGAGAGAGAGAGAGAGAGAGAGAGATCAAGGCACCCGCAGTTTCCCTGTACACGCATGCCTCTGTCGAGGAGGACGTCTATAGCCGTTTCTGCTGTCTACAGAACGGGCCGTAGAGGAGGCACTCTACAAACACCATCCCTGTCCTTACGTGGTGCTCGTTTTTGCGTTATCACTATGTGGCGAATGGAACGCTCCGTGTGCGGTTGCCACACAACTCGGCTCCTGTGTATATGTGTACTAACGGCAGCATTTTCGAGCCTTTTATTGGAAACGTTGACACTATTCCATATATAGTAGACCCGACGAATCCGGGTCGATTGGCTGTGTTGTATGGCTTTGCTGGAGCGAATGGCACGTTACGACATGCACCGCGGGAGTCCCGCTAACGTTTGTACCTTTTCACTCCCCCGAGGAGCAGTGTCGAGTCAACAGAGCGGACTGCAGAACAAGAAGCATGCATGCCTCAGTGGAATGGAATGGAAGATGAGCACTGCTATGTTCGTTACAATGCTGGAGGAGTGTATGCTTGTATACACTGTTAAAGCTATACTTTGAATTCTCTTATTCGTTTTTAACTTTTGGGAGGCGTCTGTCGTTTCTTTCTTTTTTTAATTTTTTCCTCCACGTTAAAGATATGCGCTCGAGTGAACAGAAACAAAAGTTTCAGCGTTGTCGATACACTTTTCCTGTTTTAGCCTGCTACCTGTGGCTTGACGAGTTTGCAAAATCACAGAATATATTACAGGAACAACTCCTGCCATTTTACAAAAAAATAATGAAATAAAGAGAGAGAGAAAGAGAAAAGAACCACGTGCGACTCTAGTCACTGCGCGGAATGTTCAGCGACTCCAGGCGTACTTAATTGGTAGGCGGATATGAAGCGTGGTAGCAACATCCTATGCAAACGGATTTGGTCGTAGACCACCCTGGCAGCCCTATAAGGAGATTTCGCCGTTCAAGAAAAGGTAAAATCTAGTAATTTTCCGTAGTGATCACGAAGGTGTTGTGATATTTACAAAATTTATTTCCTCGCTGAGTGAAACGCGTAAACTGCATCATTTGAAAAACCAGGTACATATGTTTCTCCGATAATGCCAGGAATATCATGTTGCTCACGCTAAAAAATAACTATAAAGCTTATGTTATTTAACATACATATTTTACAGTGCACATACAACGCGCTTCAGTTTTATGCGCTATATACGTGGCGGGTGCCTTCATTTGACATTCCCTTAACGAGATAGCACTTTAATATAGGTCGCGGGGTCACCACTTTGATGACATCTTTAAAGGAGTACTGACACGAATTTTTGACATTCTCGTATTGTTGCTGTAAATGAAAGCACTGGCGTGGAGAACCCCAAAAGGAGTATCATGGTACCTCGCAACGCAATGAATATATTTTTAATACGGCTCCCTTAAAATCCCACTTTCGGTTTCGATTTCGAGGGGGCGGCTTCCTAGTGACGTGTCAACAGAGTCGGACGTACGTCTAACTCACGTAGGGACAGCAATTCGTGATAGCGTCGCTGCAACTCTGTCGTCTGTCGTTAGTTACACGTGGGGCACGCAAACAACGACAATTTCACGGTCGTCCAGCGACTCTGACAGTGATTTCAGCGATTTTTGAGAGACTGTGCTCATACGTCATCGCAGTGTCCATTGCGCTGGGGCTGACTTGCAGTGCGACGAAAACTTTAAAACCGAACTAAAATATTTTGTACGTGTTTCCTGGCTTCCGCGTACGGAGGGCGTTAACAATACATGACTATAGAAAACGAAAGATGTATACTTTGCGCCGCCGCAAAATCGTGTCAGTACTCCTTTAACTGTTAGGAAAAAATAAATATGTCCGGATAGATAGTGCTGTCTAACGCAGGCTTTTAGGAAACGGTCGTGTAGTTGTCGGGGTACGTCCATTCGACGAGTTCCTTTGGAGCGACAGAAGCCGTGCGTGTACCAATAGCGTGTGTAATATACATACCAGCTTCGTGGGTCAGGTCAGTCTGAGCGAATACGCAAGTTTGTGATATGTACGCGGCATCTGGAAAACGTCTATTTGAAAAGCGATCGTGTACACGATCGCACGAGCAGCTGTCGAAAATGTTTATTTACCACGCGTCGGTAAATATACAGCGGAAGGCCAATGATGTAGCTGCAGGGTCCACTTTAGCAACATAGAGGGGGCATATATATATTCTGGGCCAAGTGATTGCGATGGAGTACATATACGCGGCGAAATAAAGTGCACAATAAGTTGATCGGTTTTCTGTCATTTAAATAACTTCATCGAGAAGAAAGCATCGGTACGTGCGTTGATTCCAGCCATATGTGCGCTGTGCCTGTCATAATCCACAGTGTACATAAGTAAACTACGTTTCTTGAATTTGTATGCCCCGCCACGGTGGTCTGGGTTATGGCACTCGGCTGCTGATGCAAAGGTCGCGGGATCGAATCCCGGCCGCCGCGGCTGCATTTCGATGGCGGCGAAATGTTGAGGCCCGTGTACTGTGCGATGTCAGTGCGCGTCAACGAACCGCAGGTGGTCGAAATTTCCGGAGCCCTCCACTACGGCGTCTCTCATAATCAGAGCTGGTTTTGGGACGTTAAACCCCACAAATCAATCAAATCAATCGAATCTTGAATTTGTATGCTTTCATACAACTTGTACGCCCCCTTATACTTTGGCGCACATGATGCTACGCTTACGACCACCAGCATCGGTCATCTAGTTGCCAACGAGCGATCGAAATTGAACAGTGTCGGTGAAAAACAATCCAAACAACACACCCTCTGAACCTGATCATGAAGAGGGCACAGCGCCGCTACTCGAATAAATAACCCTGCGGCTTCAGTACGAATCACCCAGGTGATTCGTACGATGAGGGTTACTGGAGAAGCACAGCACCAGTGCACTCGAGCGCACAGCATTAGCCGCGGGCAGTGTATATAGTGCTCTATCCAGAGCTGATTCGAGCAGGTAATCCGCTGGCATATAATGTATATCGGGGACTCAGCGTGCTTTCTGTATGTAGTGTGCCCATATTTACCTTACAAAATGAAATCTGATTCAAATTAAAACTTGTGTATACTTACTGTTGTCCATGTAGCTTCAAAACGAAAGGTTCTGTTCGCAGTTCAGGGAACGTCGACAAACACGAAGAATCGCGACAGCGCATGATTGCGGTTGCGGGAATCAACGTTCTCTAGAATTACGGGCACGTGTTGTAACTTGACGCTCCCAAGCGCCGCATCCGTGCCTCGAACGATGCAAGGCGACGTATATGTATAAGCTGACAGAAGGTTGCGAAAGTGCGTGACTCAGTTCCAGGAGGCTACTGTTGCTGACACTGGAAAGGAAAAAAAAATTAAAAAGGTGTGTCCGACATTCCGCGCCGACGGCGTCGTATTCGCGTCATCCCGTCCTATGCTAAAGAAGAAAGAAAGAAAGAAAGGAAGAAAGAAAGGGCGTGCGTAACTCGGAAGAAACAGGCGTGTCTCCAACACACGCGTCCGGACACGGATACAAACATTATACCATCTACACCGCGCACTCTCGGACATATACGGCGCATGCGCGCGCAACGTCAAAAGAAAACATAAGAGTGTAGAATACCATGGCGACACGAAACAACTGAAAGAAGAGTAGGCGCGCACGCATGTGCACGTTATTAGCCCGATGGTGCGTTCACGTTCAAGGAAAAAAAAAAGAAAGAGAAAAAGAAAAGGAAGAAAGCCAAAATGCTATATGCAGTGAACACTGTTTCCCAGATGTATTTACAGGGAGATAAAGGGAGCTCGACGCGGACCCGAATGGAAGGAATATAGAACGGGTGTTTTCACACTTTATACTTCTTTTGTGCGCGAGAGATGGCACGCAAACGGTGTGTGTGCTACGCGTGACAGGGCCATCAGCGGCGGTACGCGAAATGATGCCGTTGCCACCGCCCTACCGACGCCGCCGCTGCATTTTCTAAACTCGCATCGTCGAGGGAGCGAGACACACGGGCCGTGCCGTGCGCGCGGCTGTTGCTTGCTGCTGCCGCGAACGCTCCGTTCTGCGCGCTGTTGCAAACGCGAAGTCTTCTATATAGCGACCGAAATCCTGTGGAAATGAAACCTCCGCGTTTCTCGGCCGCGCGGCAATGAAGGCGGCGAGAGAGTTGCGTGCACTGTGGCTGCGCGGCGAGGCGACTCTCTGGCGGGCATTCACAGTGAGAGAATTTCGTGCTGTAGAATTTTTTTTAGGTACGGGGAGATATCTGGCGCTGCGGATAGTTTATATACGCCGTAGTAACTGGATGGGTATAGTCAGTATGGATTCGTCTGAAGGGGGGCTCGAATCGTTACGGCGGCTTCGTTTGTTATACGCTGTATCCGGCATATATCGGTCTGAATTTTCCTTTCAAGGCGTGTGTTCTGGAATGTGCTCATAACTGAGGCCAACTAGTCAGCAAATACACCTGAGGCTAAGAGAAGGTAGAAGTTCCTGCAATGCGGGCACTTTATGTGCATCGTTTCAATGATATCCCATGTTAGAGCTTTAGTTGTCTAATCTTGTAGGGAGGCAACTACTACTACTACTGCTGCTGCTGGAATAATAATAATAATAATAATAATAATAATAATAATAATAATAATAATAATAATAATAATAATAATAATAATAATAATAATAATAATAATAATAATAATAATAGTTTCCGATGTTCTAAGTCCTATAACCACGATATGATTATGAGAGACGCCGCAGCGGAGGACTTCGGTCATTTCGACCATCTGCGGTTCGTTGGCGTGCACTGACATCGCACAGCACACGGGCCTCCATCGAAATGCAGCCGCCGCGGCCGGGATTCCGTCCGGCGACCTTCGGATCAGTAGCAGAGTGCCATAACCACTAGACCACCGTGGCGGGGCAATGTAGTTCTGTAATACTGCTCTGTACTTCAAATATATACGAAGCAACTCATTGAGCATAACCACAATAGAGAACAGTTATACAGATACGTTGGCGTCGAAATAGACGTATACAGCGCGGCGCCAGAGACTGAGCGAAGTTGACGATGATTGAAGGTCGAGTTGTGGCTCTGCACTGTATGCGATGGCAGGGACGGCAGCCATCCATCATCGCACCACCGTGGGCTACACTATTTGCAAAAGCGTCCGTTAATTTTCCCCGCTTGTAGCAGTGCTCCACATATATGTACATATAGCAAATGGGGGCGCTTTATTTGCATTTTACGTTTGACTTGGAGCTAGTTTATATGAAAGTGCCATGAAGAAGCTATTGCGCTCAGAAGCGGTCCGTAGGTTAGCTTGTGACACTACGTATATGCAGCCTCTCACCGTGCTTTATAGTCATTGAGAAAAAAAAAAACAAAGCAAAAAAAATCTAGAAGACGTCGCCACGTGATTACGCTAGCCAACCCCCTCTGACGCCTAGTGAGCGATGTCTCTCGTGTAGGATTAGGCCCCACATAGTTGCCAGCAGGGCTGGGCAGTATCGCGATACAAGAGTATCGCGATAGTATTTTAGAGATACTCTTGAGCATCTGTATCGCTGTATCGAGATAAATTTGAACAATGTATTTCTATCTCGGTAGTGAAATACTTTTACAACGTACTGCCCGTACCGCGATACTATGCAGGACAAGGGTATCTCGTTACTCTTGTTTTTCGGGAATGAGCAATTATGTACAGTGTAAGCCTCCCTTGTAATGCCTTAATGACACTCGGAGTACTGTGATAAAATAATTATTAAATTGCAAGTTTCAATGCACTGCAACATTTTAAATATTATGCTGCACTTCATAAATGTATTTACGGAGTATGAACATCCCCGACATAGAAAAAAGTATTTCATTATCATTATTGCTGTATCTGTATTCCGGAATACTTTTTTCGTCTTTTTGCAAAAGTATCTCTGAAATATCCCGCTACGTCAATTACAAATGTATCTCAGCATCTCTCTTTTAGGCTTCCAAACCGTGTATTTCGATATCCGTATTCCGGAATACTTTTTCGGGTATCTCTGCCCAGCCCTGGTTGCCGGACAGCTCGAGGTTGTTTGGAAGCGGTAGCCTTTAGTGGCGCTTGACCGTGCATTATTCTGCCGCTTGCCTACCACGTGACCGGCGCCCATTTCTCATGATTCTCTCCCTTAAATATTTTATGAATGGGCTTCAAGATCGTCGCGTGACGCAGCCTCCTAGCTGTTTTTTTTTTTTTCCCTCCATGTTTATAGTCCCCAGACATGGCCGCCACGGTGACGTCAGTGGACAAAGTATATAGTCGCTCGTAGCTTTTGACTCTGAGCGTTTTTCGCTGGCTTATCCATGCTGTTGTCTTTGTGTCTCGTCGTTGACCTTTAGTTACGCTTCTCGCTTGCTTGCATCTTCTCAACGTGCTAGTGCCGGCACACTTAAAGATGACGTCCACGCTGACGTCACTGCAGACTATTTATACAAAGCGCCACTCGAATATAAGAGGTCCGATTTTGGAAATAAGCGCCAGAATACGACTTGAACACTTGTGACTTACGAAATGGACGTTGACTGGTCTCTAACCAGGTACCATAGAGGCAAGCACAAAAACAATACCTTTGCTCTGTCGTGGTCAAACTTCAGCCGCTGCCGACCGAGTTAGCGCAGTTTCCCATAAAGATAAAGCTCGGTGCCGCGGGCAAGCTATAGGGAAGATGGTTGCCATGGAGATTGTGAGTCTCCGTGATCGGGACACGCAACAACCTAATCGGTAACTCCGCTGCACCGAATTAAAAGGCGCTTGGGACAAATGGAAAAATGGAGGCGGCACACTACTGCAGGGGCCGCAGCTAATGGTTTCAGTCGTGTTGCTTCCCGAAGTCCCGGCCGGGGTGGCGAAAAAAGAAATAATCGTGGCCAGAAAAGAAACTGGCATCATCAAAGCGTCACTTATGGTCCTCATTTATTGTTATTATATTTCTTTCGAGAGCGAGTTTCTAGCAGTCTGCGAGTATCTTTTTCGTCTGTATACGGTGTCTCTTTCACTGCGTGTCTCGCTACGCAGCCACGGATATTTCCTCTGTTCATTTTTCTTTTCCACTTTCTATCTGCTCATCTTGCGAGCTACAGAAGCCGATTATTTTTTTACGTATAAGGTGTCACGGCGTTCCTTGAAACGACACCCATTGAACGGCTTTACCGCGAGAAAAAAAAAAAAATAAGAGAACAGGAAAGCTGTGAGCTATATAGGGGGGTCAATCTGTCATGCTTGCCTGCACATGTATACTCCCGACTTTTTCGTTCTTTTATCTCTTAAATTCTCGCTCATAAAAGACCGACATTTCCCGGTCGGGCGGTTTTCTTATGGGCAGTAAAAAAGTGAATACCGGATATTTTTATTGCCGCTTTGGCGAAGATTAGCGCGCGCGGACATCTGCAGTCCGTGTCGTACTCCGCAAAATGCGCTATGTGTAATGAAGGCTGTATATGCTATACTTGGGAGTGTAACGACGGGCGCCGTCCGCGGTGATGTGCTAGCCACTGTACATACGCTGCCACGGCCGGGTGATGCGTGGTGTCCCACAAGAAAAAAAAGTACATCACGATGTCATTATGCAGAGTGAACAAAACGCAGCGCGCTTCCCTCGCAAGAGTATGTCAAGCGCATCGAATCGTCGTTATTGAATAAAGGCTCGTTCTTGTATTGCGGACGGATGCGAAATTTCCCCATTAAGCGGACAACGACACCGTTGTGGTTTTCTGGAGGGCTTGCATGCACTGTTGCTGACCATGTTGCGCTTTTCTCTGAGATGAGGGCGTGCGTGTGTGACGTCAGCTGCGAATGGATGGGAAGAGGAATCGATAAGTTCGTGAGTAAGCTGTTCTCGGCGGCAGGCAGATGTGTGGGCGATATGTTCAGTGAGAGATGGAGACGTGTCGATTAGGTCATAGATGAGTTATGCAAAATGCGAGAGAAGATGCTTTCGATATGGTGTCTTGTAGTATCGTGGTCGATCGACAGATATATGAAGTGCACTAGGTCGTGCAGTGTATGCATGCGAACCCTTTCTTACGCATATAGGACAACTAAATTCACACACACACACACACACACACACACACACAACACACACACACACACACACACACACCCACACACGGAGAGAGAGAGAGAGAGAGGAGAGAGAGAGAGAGAGAGAGAGAGAGAGAGAGAGAGAAGAGGAGATGGAGAGAGAAGAGAGAGAGAGAGAGAGAGAGGTGGTCTTATTGAATGCTGCAGATTCCTTTCGTGGCACGCCTAGCGCGCTACTATAGATGCGTGGGCAGGGTTAAAAATGAGATGACGCACACCGCCAGTGACAAATAGAGAATTAACGTGCGCAAGACATTCCAAAACACCCAGTAAAGCATGAGTAATCTGAATTAGACCAAGGTATCTAGATGAATATCGAATAGTGTCGCTGCTTTCAATCCAACAACGTCTCTTACAACGTCTCTTACCTCAACGGCCACAACGTCTCTTACCCCAAGAGATGAGTGTATTTTGGTTAATGTTTCTCTTCGTTCTTAGATAGTTTATGTCGCGATTCAGTGCCGTAGCCATGTAGCTCGCAAGTGTTACGTTCCAAGCAGACACGACTGTTTAGGCCGATTTCTTTGACGTCGTTGTCGTTGACTTCGTGACGTGAAGATGAGTTAACCGTGCTTAGTCATATCTGCGAATATCGACGCAGGTGTGCTCCTTCGAAGATGTCGCTGTTATTTGTCAGTTCGTTTGACTGTGCACGGTAACCTTTCTCTGCATCTACAAGGCTGTGGTTGTGTAATAGATACGGAAGTATGAGTGCAAGGCAAGTGTGGCACGTGGGAGCGCCCGCAGGAGTACTTATCTCTCGAAACTCGCGGTGCGGACCACCGGTGAGGATGCTCTGGGTTTGACAGAACGGAAACAGGTGCACGGGCGCAATGAGTCGCTCGTGCCGTGCGTCGTGAAGGGCAAGCGCACGCACCCAGAAAAAAAAGAAGAAAAAGATAAGGAAGGAACCAGTGAACAAGCAGAAGAAAGAAAGAAAGAAAGAAGGAAAGATGTCACTGGTGCGCCGTCGGCGACAGGCCACTTGCGAGTAGCAGCTACAACGAGGTGAGTTAGTGTGGCAGCATGCTTGTAAGTAAAGCTCGAAGACGCTGTGAAGGACGGCCTCCCTTGGAGATAAGCAGCTCCAGAGAGTGTGTGAATTATCTATGCTGTTTTTGTAGAGGCCTTGACATGCGTACTTGCTCCTTATGACTGCGTAAACTCGGTGTTACACGATTTTAGACGCTAGTACGTAGCGTATCTTACTTCATTCGGTAAATCGGTGCTCGTCGAATTGCTGAGCCGCATAGTCTTACGATCTCCTTTTGCAGAGCGTTTCCTGTCTCGTTACGCTTACCGTCAGCTAACGTCTGCGTGCGTGCAGGCGCTAGTTGACTGAAAGACTAACGCGAGAAGGCTACAATTTATCTATAGAGACAATCTGAACACACCGTGTGAAGACGTTGGCACCGTTGCAATTGAATATCTGGTTACAATATACAGTGAATGCTTGGCGTGATGCGTATGTGAGCTAGGTCTGCTTAGGCAAGCATCCCTTAGACTATGTGTTTATTTTTACTTCTAGTGTCATTTGGTCACGCGAAGCTTGTATAAGTTGTATTAGCGAACTATAGTGAAGCCGTTGTCGATGGCATATGCGAAAAAAAACTCCTGGCACGCGAAAATAAAAATCTAGCTCGTCCGGTATAGGATTCGAAATTCGAACCACGAACCGCCGCATTGAGACAAGCACTGTTATCGATTCAGCCGCTGTAGGCACATTATACGGGCGCTTTAAAGCGGGGTTTTACTATGGCATGAATGTACATACACGCAGCACAAGGCGTGCGTCCGTACGAGTGCGCGCTATTCAGTGCACGCTCGGGAGACGAACATATGAACATATGTTCGCCTTATGAATTTCTTGGATTTCCTACCAAAGGAAAAAGAAAAGGAGGGGACAAAAGAAGAAGAGAGGGAGTGGGAAAGGTAGACATCAAGAAAGAAATGCATGCGCCTGCCAAGCTTCACCTGCCCCATTTTGCTGATAAGGGAAGGGCTGCCATTTTATTAATTATAATTAATTATTTATTTATTTATTTATTTGTATTGATTGTTGTTATTGACTGCTGTCGGGAGGCATGATCCGTGAATAACGAGAATAAAATGTATATGTGCGGTCACATGACAACCTGATCCATTCTTAAACAACCTTTGGTAGACATCTTAAGTACTCTGTACTTACATTATCTTTTATTCTTTGTTATCAATGATACTCCCGCTCCATTACTGCATTATTATAATCTGCCATTGTATCAACCAGGTTTTTGTTTCTTGGAGCTGTTTGCTCTTTTTATCCTGCCATCGTTTGGAGCATGTCAGACGCCACAACTGAATAGTCGTTTAAGAACGTTTCTGAGCCATCGGCGGCCCGACAACACACACACACACACACACACACACACACACACACACACACACACACACACACACACACACACACACACACACACACACACACACACACACACACACACACACACACACACACACACACACACACACACACACACACACACACACACACACACGCACGCACACAGCGTGATTCGGTTAGGCACGCCGCAGTGCAAACATCATTAAAACAGTATATACAACCGTTTGAATTTGGCCATGCGAGCTTAAGAACTATGTTTGAGTGTACGTGCTCTGGTCGATAATATGTGTCTATTTTCTGCTTTTTTGCTTCCTATCATCAAGTCAATCTCTAAATTCTTTTCTTTTCAAGAGCGCTCCAACTGTATCTGTGAAGATTGCACAATTTTCATTGCGGAGTCTCGAATCTGATTTGAAACGAATACCGTTTTGTTTACTTCTGGAGAGAACCGGGCCCCAATGCTGAAAAGAAGTGTTGTGCATATACACCAACTCGAAATAACTGTCTGCGGCCGATTCAGACAGGGCGCACATGTCCGAATGGTGCCTGTCGCTGACGAGAATGCAGCTCTTGTTCAAAAGCTCTAGTCATGAGTTGAATCTGACCCTATATAGTTCTCGGAAACGTCAATAACTTGTGTAATAAGCGACGCGTTAAACGTTCGTTTCCCATTTTGTTTTGTGTCTATTGTGTTGTCTCTTTAGGGCAGTGTTTCTCTGGGTTCCCCCTGCCCGGTTTATGCAAATGCGTATCATTACATTGATGATCTCCGATAATGACAACCTCGGAACGAAATCGAAATGCCGTGCTTATTTGTCGACTGCCATCGTTTGCTAATGCTGACTCGCGTCCGCTGAACTGTTTGCTAATGTAGGCTCGCGTTGACTAATGTTGGCTTGCCGCTTTAATAACAGCAACACTGCCTGCATTCAATCTCGGTCCCGCGATGGGATTTTACTTTATACGTCGTCGACTTTCGCCGAACCGTGCTTCGATCCTTACAGCCGTGGGGACGTAGTCGCGACAGGCTTGCGTAATATAGTCTCCAGCCTCGTAAGTGTTAATTGACAAATACGTTAGAGAAATAGACTTGTTTCGCTTCGCTAACGCCTAATAATTAGTTCTGGCGCAGCTGCTCTGGGACGCCTACAGCTATTGCGCAGGCACTCGCATAAAATCCATATCCGCGGCCTAACTGCACGCTCAAGTTGCGTAGTGCCAGTTCGTTAATCTGTCTGTGGAGCGGGGAAGCGTGATTTCGTTTGAGGCGAGCGCACGCCGCGGAGCCTGCATAATCTTAACGCAGGGTCGATAAGCCGTGCGACTGCAATCTTAAACGAGTGCAGGGTCTTCCGAGTAATTGCGACGAAGTTTTGCGAGCGTTCCATTTCTCGAGCGGCCTATGTTAATTATCCGCGCACGGATTCGGTGAATAATTAAGTCGCTAAGTCCTCATTGATTTCAGTTTAGCGGTATAAATTACTTTCCCGAAGCGAGGGAGAGCTAACTAAAGTCAAACATACGACGTATGATGGAGTTCTTGCTTATACTCTATGAGGTGTCCCGGTTAAAACGGATGCTAAGTAGGTGTAATATGGCAGCTCTAATGAAGAAAAATGCCCCTTTTTGCACCCATTAAGTGTGTTAAGGCGTCTGTATTGCTTTGGTGCTCCCTACTGTGAAACGAGCAATCAATAAACACACTGAACAAACGCATATATATACAGGCTACAGCAAACACGTATACTGCGATAGTATAGATGTACATGGTGGCTACATACCTGCATACATACCGACATTTGGTATTGTGAGGCATAAAAAAAGGGGAAAAAATAATAATAAAGCCTCGGCCCGCACCATAAAGATATAGCAGGCACATACATACCGACACACGTACACGTATAAAAACAGAGATATATCAACCAGACTGCAAGTGCGAGACGGTGTACGAACAGGCCGGTGACAACATTGCATCGCCAGTTCAATGACATCTGTTGGCGCGCCTTCTACAGCGAACATATGACGTATATCTAATTATTCAAAGTCTGCACAGAAATTCGTTTTTGGCTGTGTTTCGATCACTGTATAAGATATTGTAAACCGCCATTTGTATATATGCGGCACACCAAGACCTAGCTTGCGTTATCTTGCCTGCGTCGTTAACGGCACGCGTTTACATTGGAAGGCGCCGAGAATGGAAAACTCGGATATAGAACGGGTTGTATATGCGTATATATAGTTTTGCTCCGCGCACTCTCATATGCATGCTGTCTTTGGCGCCTTAATTCATTGCGTTTTTATGTCGTCTATTACAATGAGGTATAACGTCGCACTCGTGACTTATGTGCGATATATTAGGGCGTATACACGGTAGTTGAAAAAAGTTTGGGATTTTCTTTGGACGGGCGCATGTTACTGTAACGACTTAATGCCCTCTGCAAGCGCTCTTCGCAGAAGCATTTACGACCGCCTTTCATCGTCACGTACGAGTCTCGAATGACATTCGATATCTTCTACCAGGATTGCCTACTGACCATAAAATCAACATTCCAGTGACATCTTTACAAAACATAAACTTCCATAAACGCGTTCTTTTCGCGTAGCCTAGCTGTTATACAACATTCATGTTGAAATGACATCGTATACCCCGGCGCCACGGCGGCTGCATTTCGATGGAGGCGAAACGTTGAGTCCCGTGTGTCTGTGCACGTTAAGGAACCGGCCGAAATTTCGAGAGCCCTCCACTACGGTGTCTCTCATAATCACACCGTGATACTGACACGTGAAACCCCTGAAATTATTATTATTATTATTATTATTATTATTATTATTATTATTATTATTATTATTATTATTATTATTATTATTATTATTATTATTATTATTATTATTATTATTATTATTATTTTCAAAGGCTCTTTCTTCTTACTATACAAGCCATGTGTGCCGCAAAACAACGTTTAACTAATAATGTAATGTCTGGCGCATGTAGTTATCTTATTTTCTGTGTTTACTATAGAACAGCTATAAACTGCGAAAAATGACAACCACATATAGATCAGACACCAACACTGGTGCTAGCGTGCTCGTGGTTTTGTGTGGTCTGTGTGGTTGTTAAGATGCAACACACCCAACAACAATTTGTGATAAAATCCATGTTAACGGTTGCGTTCGCCCCGTTACGTCATCTGTCACGTGTCGTATATATTTCAGTCATGTTCCCGATTTTCCAAGCATATGTTCTTTATTATTGTAGTATACCGCGCTGCTTTATAAAAACAGAGCTGCCGACACCCGCCGTGTTTAGCTCAGCGGCTAAGGTGTCGTGCACGCTCAGAGACGCGGGTTCGATTCCCAACCACGGAGGCCGCATTTAGATGTGGGCGAAATAACACAACAGCGTCCTTAAGGGGACGCTCAAGTGAAAGGTGAAATGGTTTAGAATGACAACTTACATTAAGAGAACTTGAATGTCGTTAATTTCGACGTTTTAATATTAAGAGAAAATTAATGTGATTAATGTTGATTGACTTGTGGGGTTTAACGTCCCAAAACCAGCTCTGATTATGAGAGACGCCGTAGTGGGGGTCTCCGGAAATTTTGACCACCTGGGGTTCTTTAACGTGCACTGACATCGCACAGCACACGGGAATGTAATTAATGTAAAAGGCTAAGCTCTGAAATTCGCGCAGAAACTTCGGAACCTAGTGACGTCAGATTTATTTATTTCTCTTTTTTTTTTTTCGTATTATCGCCAAAATTCGCTCCATCAAATGTTCTGACACTCCCCGTGTTAAGTCTCTGGCTCCATTAGAACACAATATATGTCTCCCTTACCGATAAGTAGTTATGTAGGTCTTAGCTGACGCCGTCAAATATCTGTGACGTCACGAGCCTGTGCTGGAACATCGAAGCAGCGTCGCCACCCGCGTTTTCGTCTTGCGCGTTTTCTAAAGCTTACCGAGGATCATCTCCTCGTAAGAATGGTGTTTTTGGTATTGTGAAAAACTATAACCAAATAATACGAGAGAAAAAAATGTTTTACTTTAGTGTTACTTTAAGTACACGTTGAAGAACATCGGGTGGTCAAAAATTATTCCAAAGTCCCTGCACCTACGCAGCTGCAACCTCACGATCGTTTCGTGCACGGTTTTCGCACGTGAGACCTCAAAAATTATTATAGAGGTCTTGCTTTGGTCATACGTGTCACGAATGAGGGCAAACCTCTGCAAGCGTTGTACTTATTCCGGGGCGGCAATAAATACGCAAAAATAATAAATGCCTCTGCATGCAGATGTATAGGACACAGCCGGGGCCTTTTGCGGAGAACTCGATGGAAGGGCATTTTGCCACCTCCGTCACTCCGCCTCCCTTTGCCATTCGCTCCGCCCATACATTTGCTTGCACTCGCAGGTGATGTTGCTTGCCAGCGTCCGACGTTGCGATTCCAGCGGGCCGAAGGAAGGAAAGGGAAGACTCGGGAGAGGAAAACAATAAAACAACAAACAGGGGAGGGGGGGTGGTAGGAGGGATAGCAACATACCGGCGATAAACTGCCGCAATATTAGAGGCAGTCCGGCCGATAAGAGCGCCACAGGCCTAGCATACTTTCTACACCCCCCTCTTTTTTTTTTTTTCGTTCTCCCTTTCCTTCGCCGTCAGCACCGCCCAAACGGAGCTTGTGCAACAACTTTTTTGTTTGCCCGTTTTCTTCATATATGTGTGGGAAAATACGAAAAGGAAGCAAGGCGGCACGAGGCTTGAAGCGACGAAGCATAAGCTCTTACTCCATCTAGAACCTCTGTCCCTTCCCTCCTCCTTAGCTGCTCCACATCCTCACCCCTTTTTCCTTCTGCTTTCTTTGTCGTCTGCTAGTCTTAATACCGGACTACCCCTGCACTCGCAGCCATGTGCTGTGCGACGCGCTTTCTTCTTCTTGGTGATTTCTTCCAGTCTAGCAGTAGAGACTGCCGTCGCCACGCCGCCGGTCACACCGTGCACACACAAGAAGGGCGCACACGGCGCAGCGTAGTACACTTGGCCCAGCGGCTGCTTCGCATGCTGTTCCGGAGAAACCCAGAGAGCGGCACGCCGCGGCGTCGACTAATAGGGGCTGACCATAATTATCCCTAATGTCGGAATTATGCATTATTAAAACCAAGAAAAAAGAAAGAAAAGTCGTAGGCAGCGCGCTCACGCTTGCATATGCACGCCGGCGTTGTACACGGCGGGAGACGTATGTTCGGCAGTTCACCGAAAATGACTTTGGGGGGGAATGGGGGGTGGGGGAGGGGGGAGCAGTTAGCCGGGCAACGGAGAGGCTGTTGGGAGTAGGGGGGGGGGGGGGGGGGGAGGGTGGCCGGGGGAGGTGGACTTATTGCATCCACCCGGTGCAATATCGATCTTTATTACAAGAAAGAAAAAGAAAGCACGGAAGTAAATATATGCGCAAAGGGGGCAAGGCGGGTGGGAGAAATATATAGAGTATAAGCGCGGAACAAAAACCGGTATGCGAGCTAGCACATCTTGGCAGAACAAAAGAAAGGAAAAAGAAAAAAAAAAGCCAGAGAGTAATGAAGGAAGTCGCCCATTACGTTTCCTCCTCTCCCTCCTTCACGTGTCGTGCCGCCGCCGCCACACACCACCCGGGGACCGGCAGCGTGTAATACAGCGCAATTTTTAAGTCCGGATATAACTGAGCTTGCCGTCTTCATTTCGTTTTCTTTCTTTATTTATCTCTTTTGACGGAACACGCAGGAGCGTTTTGTTTCCCTTTTCAGCGAGAAGCGAACGTGAAGTACAGTGCCTAGAAATATACTAGGCACTATACGTGAAGTTCGCAAGCCGGCTCCCGTGGCTCTTACATGGACATGCACGGGCGCTTTTCATTATGCGAATGCTTGGAAAGGATCTGTCTGTACTGTACGCACAAGCGGTCAAAGCTCCCCGCCGTTGTACATGCACGCTTTTATCCCTATATCCTGGCATAATCCCGTAGGCACGCCGCCTCCATGCTTTATTGTAAAGCCCGAACATGTGGCGCGCGCGAGGACGCGTACACACTACATATTTACTACGCGTGTGTCTGTACGCAAGTACACAAGCTCGCTCGCCTCGCCTCGTTCTTGTCGCATCCTGCGAAAGGACGAGACCTTGACTTTGAACTCTCTCGCGCGACGGCCTCAATTTATGCGCGCTTGGCTCCGCCGCGGCCGGCCGGGAGAGGGTCTCGACATTGCAGGGCCTCGGTCGAGGGGATGCGACCGGCGACGCCACTGCGTCGGCGGGGATTACGCGATACGCCAAGAGCAGCGCGGTGTACACGCGAGGACGCGCGGACAGCTGTACGGTATGTGCGAGCTGGAGATGCGTGTCGAATGTGTGTACATCGCGGCGAGGATCCAAGCGTGCGATCCGGTATAAGCTTCAGTGAAAGCGAGTCGATGCTCGCCGGACGAATTCTAATAATGACTGGGCCGCGGTCGCACTGGAGAAAAGAATTGGAGGATGGCTGAATCATTAGAAGGAGGTTGAGCGAAGAATGTCGCTGTCGTAACGGCGGAGTACTAGCATATGCCAATATTAGACCATTCTATAGTAATATGCGAGTGAGTGAATGACGCGAGAGACGCGCGTTCAACCTCTGCCGCGGCGCTCGCATTTCGATGGAGTCGATGGAGCCCCGTGTGTATACTGTGCGGTGTCAATGGATACTGTAAAGAACTTTAAATGGTCGAAATTTCCGGAGCCCTCCACTGTTGTATGCTTCAATCGACCGCAGGGAGAACGCACAGCCATCGCTGCACTTTGGCGCGGTATGAGGATGCTGGCTATACAGGCATGCAATGTTCGGAGTGGTACTCGAATGCATGCCACACCTCGGATATGCAGTATGTGCATATCGTTCACATACTACATACACAAGCCTCGTATATGTAGTATGTGTATACCGCAGCGCGCAGCGCTGGCATGATGAACACACGGCGTTGCGTAACAGTCGCAACCATCGTAACTCTTCCGGTACGAGCGTGTTCTCAAAGAGGTGTTTAAACTACAAGAGAAGCTCAGGGGAAGATGGAGGCTTGAATCGATGAACAGATCGCTAAAAACGATTTAGAACAGGGAATGTCGCAAGAGCAAACGTTTTGACAAGTGGACTTGTCTTCGTCAGGACGGCGACTGCGTCCGGCAGTGGCCGCCCTGACGAACACAAGTCCACCTGTCGAAACGTTGGCTCTTGCGACATTCCCTGTTCTAAATCGTTTTTAGTGATCTGTTCATCAAAGAGGTGTTGGGGTTCAACTTCTCCTTACGAGTATTCGTACGCATGTCGACTGCAGTGTGAGCGTTTTGTCGCGTTCTGTCCTCACGTATACGAAAGCCATGCACTGCGGGACTCGCGCATCCTTGTGCGCAAAAAAAAAAAAAAAAAAAAAATACGGACAGGAAGGCCTCACACATCTGCACATTTAAGCACAATTAAAGCTCGTTCGAACCTGCCGGGGTTAGGTTCTCGGACGAAGAATGCTGGCGCCTGAAAAGGGTGGAGGGCTGCAGGGGTGCGAATGCGAGTGGGCATTTCGACGGCGGTCGGCCGACATATAGCGCCGTACATACGTGTATGGCCCGAATTAATCCGGGGCCACCCACCTCATTTTGCCCGGGCACGGCATGCGTCTCGCCGTATGGGCCCGCTCGGGGACGCCAGTGAGACGGCGGCCCGACGGTGTGTTATTATCAGCATTATCATCTGTCGCCGAGGCATTCGCTAGTTCCCCCGAGGCGCTGGGCCACTCCCATAGACGACCCGAACCGCCGCTGGCTAGCCTTGCGCATATTCAGTGGCAGATGCGGAATGGGTCGCGTTAATTGGTCGCGCCGCACAGCTGCCGCTGCCACTCTCTTGAGTACTGCGCATGCGCAGTCTGCAGTGTCCTGGGGGTCAACGTATGTATGCGCATTCCTTTCGGGCAGCAGTGGCAAAACAGAGCTGAGCAGAGAAATAGCCCGTGAATTCACTGCATGGTTTGGATACACGAAGATGTATAATGTGCACCCAGGGAAATCTATCTATCTATCTATCTATCTATCTATCTATCTATCTATCTATCTATCTATCTATCTATCTATCTATCTATCTATCTATCTATCTATCTATCTATCTATCTATCTATCTTAATGTGCATAAGCGCGAGCGCTTTACTTTGTTCTTCCCTTTGTTGCAGCACGAAGTGCCTGCTTATTGTAGACTATATGCAGAAGAGACGAACAGCTAGCTGGCACGGCGTCAGACACATGCGCACGTCAGTTTCATGCATGACACGAAGGCCTCCCTGTCTTTCCTGTCGCATTTTTGTGCGTCTATTCCACCTACGCTTTTTGTCACAGCGCGTCAGAGTGAAGCGATTAAACGTCGTCTTTGCCACATGAGCGCTATTGAAGCAAGAATTTATTAACGGGAAGACAAGAAAAGAAAAAGCAGGATTTCGCGCGTCGCGGATGTCACAGCGAGAGCATGTGCAGATGCAGTTTATCGCTCTGACTATATACTATATATGCAGTTGTGCATAGCAGCCGTGTTGGCTCACGGTTCCGGCGCGCCGCATACAGTTTCGTCAGCTGGCACGGCAGCGCTAGGTTGACTCATCATGGAGCACGCTAATATACGTAGGGGCTCATCATCAAAGAGATATGCGGCGAGACGGTCTTGCAAAACCACTCATATAGACAGGCGATGCCCTCACGACTGCCTCGTACATCGCGGATTAGTAAGCGCAACAAAGGCAATTGTTCTTTTTTTGCCTCGTCACCAGCGACTGTCGGGAGCGCGCCAGATGTCTTCTTCAACGAGACACTCGGATTTCATATACGAGTTTCCCTAGATTGTAACTTGTCTGGTCGCTTCTGAAGGTGAGACAGCCGCTAAATATTAGGCCAACTACGCTTCACACTCACCGTCTCGATTTCCTCCGAGGCGAGGCAGTCGTTTCTCTGTCGGCTTTTGCTTTCGGAGACGGCTTCACCACACGCAGCCTTCGCTGATGCGTATTCATTTGCGCACCGAAACTTGTCCGCCGGTGCTGCGCCTGCGATGCTCGCATTGGAGAGGAGTACGTCTAACACCAGAAGCACACATATGTAGATAGAAGAAAAGGACAGAGGGAAAGACAGGGAAGAAGAAGAAGAAGAAGAAGATAACATTTAATGAGAGGAAAGGAGGCGATGTCGGCCTGGAGAGTGAGTCTGTGGCTTGCTACTCCTCACAGGTGTAAAGGGAAAAGGATAAATAGAGATAGAGGGAGGTATGAGAGGTGACGACGATAAAGTACAATGAGTCACTATACAAGTCCTATAAGCGGATGTGCACCATGAGCAGTATAGTCTTTACAGCACAGTATTAGAGACGGGCATCTAAACCTGTGTCCCACAAAAAATTAAAAAGGGCCCTGAAGTTGCGTCGGGCGTGGTCCGTGTGCTTCAATGCACCTAAAAGGTTCTCCTCCGAAAAGTGCCGGGAGTCCAAACCATCTACCACGCACTGAAGTGTTCTCCTTTCGGCCGAATATTGAGGACAGGGAGGTTAACTTCGGCTGATCTCGGTACCCTGCACTGGGTAATGGGGAAAGGGAGGGAAAATTTGAGAAGGTAGAGATGGAGGGAGAGAAAAACAAAAACAAAAGGAAGGTTCGCAGTAGCGTCGCCGACGTTGTAAATGTTCTTTGTCCATTCTCAGGGATGTTCAATGAGCCCAGTAACGCTCACAAGTGTGGCAACGCCTTCGTTGCTTGTCGTTGCTGAGATGCACAGCGCCATGGACATTAGCAGTGATGAAAACGTCGCTGTTTAGCCTTTGTATAGCGGTATACGGAGTTGTATTCTTTCATTTTCAAACGTTGCGCAGTAGCACAGCAGTTGCTCGATAGCAGGGTTGCAAGTTTCGAGTCACTTTCGCCAAATGACGAGCAAACTGCATCAGATTTTGGACCGTTCATCATGTGCAGATTGCATTTTTTTAGACTTCAGTAAGGCATTTGATAAAGTCTGTCACCAACTACTACTATTAAAACTGAGCCTACTTAATCTTGACAATACTTTACTCAAGTGGATTGAGTGTTTCTTGTATCCCGTCGGAAAATATCTCGTTTGAGCACTTTTCACAAATTATTCCATCATCCCACACCACACAATCAGCTAATCCTCATTCCTCCGTACATATCTCATCGTATCGACCATCGCCTTATAAGGTCGGCATCGCATCCTGCAACTCCCAGTGTCTTTACCGATCATTTATTCCTCGTACATCAGTAGATTGGAACCACCTCCCCGAAGACATCGTCACTATTACTAATAACCATCCTTTTCGTGAAATGTTACTCAATATTGTATGATTAGAAGTTGTATTACGTTCCTAGTTTATTATGTTCGTCATCATTGTACTGCTGTCATTGTATAATCAAGAATTTATTATTTGTTGTATTATTTATTTCCTTGTTGTGTTTTTCTCTTTTTTTCCAACATTGTAACCACTCCCCTCTATCATGCCATGTGGCCCTGAGGGTAAATAAAAATGAAAATGAAAAATGAAAAGGTCGCCAAAAGTCGTCACCTCTTTAAAAGAATTTTGCCAGTTAGGTCGCGACGTACTAGTTATGTAATACCAAGCAATAAAAGCTTCCAATTTTGTATAACCCCGTGGAATACAGTACAGTGCAAGTCCCCGTAAATATATTGACGTTTTTCAACGTTAACCAAGTTGCCTGCTTGGTACGCCTGGACTACGCAGCACTGTCAAGTCGAGAAAGACCCGGTAGAGACCGCAGTCGCAGTGCATATATATATAAACTAGAAACATGTGTTTAAAATCTGCCTATAAAAAGAAAGAGGGGGGGGGGGGGAGAGATAGTATTCAACCAATACCAACGGTCCATTGAGGTAGCGGTACACGAACTAAAACTGTCATTTTTATGACCGAAATTTGAAAGTTTCTTTGTGCAACGTTCAGTTCAGCATTATACAACAACACGTCACCACTCATTAGTGATATCCGCCCTGTATTTGAAAACCAATTTGCGAATTTCCTGGTGCATGCAGCCCACTAATATATGGCTCATGTGTTCACAGACGTCTTCACGACTGATTGGCGGGGTCCCACTAAAGCAACCATTAGAAATGTTTGCGCCAAGGTCATTACGCTTATTTCTATTACATATTTTTAAGAAATTAACACACGGAACACAGAACTAGAAATTCCAGACTGTACTAGATGTTGGTGAACGGGGCAGTCTGCCACATACTGTGATGTTTCATTTAAATAACTAAATAATATGTATACACATACGCACATCCACGGTATTCTTGCAAAGATATTGGAAGACACAATTGGATAAGCTATCACGTTCGCGCAATAACCGGATAAGACATTGCGTTTTCGCTTGACATCTAGAGTGACATGCTTAGTTTACTTCCCAGTGGAGCAGAGTGCATACCACAATCCGCTCAACAGCAACGACATACAGCTGCGCGGGCCTACAAGTGTCTGTGGTGTCTCTGCGCAACCTTTTGCATTAAGCCAATTCTACATGTACATTGCTCAGCGATTGAAACGCGACACTACAGGACCGCGTGATGACCGACGCTATTTTATGCTACTGGAATTCAGTGGGTAATCACAAGAGAGACCAAGCTTAATCACAATGTGTCAACGCTATCATTGAGTGCCACAACTAGTCAGCTCGGTGTCCCCAGCGCAAAGCGATCACCCTGAAATCAAAGAAAACCGTGCACTCCGAGCACAGCGTTTTATTCGCTGGGCACTATATACAAGCAGATCCACCACACCCAGTGTTGTAAATCGAGCAACGAAATAGCTCACTTTGAAGATCTTCCATTGCCAAACAGAAGGCACTTCAAAGGGAGGTGGAGAGGGCGTAAGACAACTAGATGGCCCAGGGCGAAGGAGGAGACAAGGATAAAATATAACGTCAGCTATGGCATTGTGAGCGAGAGTATACATGTTTCAGGCTATAGAAAATTGTTATGCAACTCTTTTTCCCACGTTGAAAAGACGATGAGTTCAGAAACTCCCTAGATTGGCGCAGCGATATCATTCGTGCGTTGAGTACAACGCACGTCCCGCGAACTTGCACCGAGTGAACTCAACCAATGCACGACTGTAACTAACCAGTTCGGATTAAGCGCAAGTGATAGAAGCGCGTAACAGGGAGTGCGCGCACTTGCAACGCAGGTACCCCTGCCAATTATCCTGTCGTTTCCTTCCGCCGCAGTGGTTAGTTATAGTTATACAGACGGCGGTTTACTCCGGTCGACGCTATATCGGATGCGTAAATTGAAAAGCGAGCTGAAAGGAAGCTCATACAGAGGTGAACACTCTTTCCGCGTGATTGCTTGACAGCACGACGAGCGGAATCGCTACGTATATAGACAATCGTTTCGAAGTACATCGCGGCGCAGCATCCGAAGCTCGGCTCATTCCGGGCTTCATGCACCTGCATGCTGACGCGATTGTGGAACCGCGCGTCTCGTTTTTAGTATATTTTTTGTACCTTGATTTGAGGTCGATGTTTTAATTTCATATCTCTTAATTTTTTATTTTTAATAAGCCTGCGTGGAAAAATATGGCATATAATGTGTAATCCTCACTACTCCTTTCTTATTGAAAGGCCGTCGGGCCTGAAACGAAAGAGTATATAGTTACGATATTCGCAATCTTGATGAATGTCCGCAGCGGCTGGTATTATATTAAAGTTTCGATAGTGTATGAAGGCTGTCGCGTAGTTTTGCTCTTTATTATGTCAGCGCAACAGATAGAGGAAGAGAGAGACGTTGTTTGTTATCCCACGCACTGGTAAACGAGGGATACAAGGGATGCAAAGTAAATATACCTAAGAATGCGCACCTCCTGCGCCCCGTCACGGTGGTCTAGTGGTTATGGCACTCGGCTGCTGATCCGAAGGTCGCGGGATCGAATCCCGGCCGCGGCGGCTGATTTCGATGGAGGCGAAATGTCGAGGCCCGTGTGCTGTGCGATGTCAGTGCACGTTAAAGAACCCCAGGTGGTCGAAATTTCCGGAGACCTCCACTACGGCATCTCTCATAATCAGAGCTGGTTTCGGGACGTTAAACCCCACAAATAAAAAAAAAAAATCATCACCTTCTGGCTGTAAGCATGAAGGTTCAAGATGATTACAGTAATAGTTCGGCTTCTCTTATTTCCTTGAGCGGCATGGTCTGAACTGTGGCTCTGACCGTGCCTATTTTTAATAATAAGGTCATCGCAACCATCATCACAACAGTCATCGTAAAGTTACTGTGCGTCATAATAAGGAAGCCTGGGTTGCCAAATTTTCCAGAGCCCTCCAATACTGGGCGTGATTCATAATGATGTCATGGCTTTGACATGTGGATCCCATTGCATATTATCGTACACAATCATCTGTGTGCCACGTTTTTTAATCATAAGTATATAGGTAGATGACTGGGTACGCATATTCGAATAAAGTATAAAGTACTGTAAAGGGAAGAAATTGCGCTGTGACCTTCGCACTCCGTCCATGCACAGCCTCTTTATGCTTATGCAGGGAGTACGAAGGAGAGGCTGCTGCTCGTTTTTGTCTCTTGTAGACATCAATCTTGCGTGCGAGAGCAGTTTCTTGCGGAGAACTACTCTTATACGGAGCGGAATCTTGCTGTCATTTTTTTTTTTTTTAGCAACGAATCAACATTCTTCATTCTCACGTGACCAGGCTCTATTGAGAGATACTGAACGACAAGCGCGGTATAAGGATAACCGCGAATGCGTTTTAAGCGTTAACCTCCTTTGAATGTGTTGACCACGGTTATGTTAGGCGATGTTATGTATAAGCGATGAGCTAGAAAAACGTTCGTAGCTGGTCCGTGTAGCACGCACATATGCCTGTTCTGTATATAGGGCAAACTTATAGCAGTCACGGTTCAATTTCAAGGAATTCGAGTCGGCTGAAAATCCCGGGCAATTTCGCGCGAAAACTGGAGCTCACCATACGCCGGACCGACGCAGCATCCAGAAATGTTATTCCTCCGATATTACCGAGCCCTCTTTCCTTACTTTTTTGTGCCTGCTTGCGCATCAGGCTGCGAAGCAGGCACATATTTCTCAGTCCTGCAGCTACATATGTGTACGCATACACTGTGCGTTTTGGGCGACGATATCGAAATATTGCATCAACATCGATCAAAACATCTCTCTCTCTCTCTTCTACACTTTCATTTCATCGTCTCTCTCTTCCGTTCTCGCGATCCATCGCAACCTTTTTGGCTCGCACGCTGTCAAACGAATCTGGAGCGCACAACCAGAACATCGTCCGGCATCTTTCCCCCTATCTCCAAAAGAGCAAACATCGTCTTCTCTCGAACCGCGGACACGGGCTGCGAGCTCGGCTCGGCGAAGGAGCGCTTGCAAGTAGCGTCGTCGGTCGCTGCAGCTGCGACTGAGCATTCGTTTTCGCCCGGGGCGAAAAACATTTTCGAATAAGTCATTGCCGCGCGCACGCTGTTGAAAGATTCATGAGGCGCCTACCTTGCCGTTTGCCTGCTCCTCTGGGCCCCCGTATGCGCTGCCTGCCTCGGCCATACGTACGTCGTTTCTTCTTCTGCTCGCCTGCCTGCCTGCTTCGCTTTCCTGCAAGACGGGCGACGATAACCCTTCGCAACAGACGCTCGCGCGCCTCCAAGCACCACGGTTATAGTTGCAGTCAGGGCATGGAGTGAACGATATATATATGTATAAACGCGCGAAGGTAAACGACATAAAAGAAAACGTATCCTATGGGACTGCGCATCAGCCGAGCGGCAGAGACCCGTCTTGGAGTGTCTTTGTGCCTCTGCGGCGGGCTTACAAGCAGGCCAGCGGCGATGCGTGAAATGCGGCATTGAAGTGTTTGTTGTTGTTGTTGTTGTTGTCTTCGAAGAACATATGTGCACTTACGTTAGCTGTATTCACAAGCTTCGTTTTCTCATCTTCTTATTTAAAAAAAAATTGTTTCGATTGTGTGATCTGTTTGTCGTATGACGGTGGGAGGGGGTTGTCTTGTTTGGTGACACGATTGGCTGGATGACTGGCTGGCTAGTTTCGCGGATTGTCCTTCCGCCTGGACGACCTTATGCGTCCACGAGGCCGAGACGGAAGCGAAACGATTCTGTTTGTTGTTTTCGGTCGGCAGGATAACCAGTTATCCTGATTCGATATAAATCGGCGACGCATGTTGCGGTCAGCGCCCTCTAGCCGGCACCAAACGTGCACCATACGTTTTTCTTTCTTTTTTTCTTTTCGCCCGCTGCCGCCAGTTAGTGTTGTTTCGTCTTGAAAGGTAGTTGTTGCCACCCTTTGGTTCTGGTGCTTTTATATGCCAGAGTCTAGCATCCTGGCCTCATTTCAGCATCGTGCCAAATACGTGCATGTCCCTTACCAGCGCATGGACATCCATATCTCTTCAAGCAAGTCCTCAGACTATATGACTTTGGATTATTATTATTATTATTATTATTATTATTATTATTATTATTATTATTATTATTATTATTATTATTATTATTATTATTATTATTACATAAAACACACAAAGAGAAATAGGAAGGAGCAAGCTGGCAACTGCCACTGAGTGGGGCACAGCGCCTGCCTACTGTTTCAGGAGGAGGGAATAGATACAAGTGACGTTGGGAGCAGAGAGAAATGAAATAAGATAGAAAAGAGGAAGACATGACGAGTTTGCATTATGGCTTATGACCGTGACTGTATACCATGCATAGACATGACTGTGTTCTTGTGGAGTTATAGTTAATTGCCCGTTAGCCTGAAGAATCATCGCGTGAGGTGTAATCAATTCGGGGCTCTCGATAGAATACCGTGGTATCACAGGTTTGTGGCGTTGCAAACGAGTCTCTGTCCATATCATCTGTGCAGCAGATGAAATGGTAGCCACTTTGGAACGGTGCATGTACAACGCTCATGAAATGAAACGCGACACGAAAACATTCTTAACTGTAACAAGTTTCAAGTATAAGAGAAGCTCAGGGGAAGATGGATGCTTGAATCGATGAACAAATCGCAAGGTACGATTTAAA
This sequence comes from Hyalomma asiaticum, assembly GCA_013339685.2. Taxonomy (NCBI): domain Eukaryota; kingdom Metazoa; phylum Arthropoda; class Arachnida; order Ixodida; family Ixodidae; genus Hyalomma; species Hyalomma asiaticum. Next base: position 78,709,684 of record CM023486.1, on the reverse strand, counting down.
ACAGGGAATGTCGCGGGAGCCAACGTTTCGACAAGCGGACTTGTCTTCGTCAGGGCGGCAACTTCGTCAGGGCGGCAACTTCGTCAGGGCGGCAGTTGCCGCCCTGACGAAGACAAGTCCGCTTGTCGAAACGTTGGCTCCCGCGACATTCCCTGTTTTAAATCGTACCTTGCGATTTGTTCATCGAAGTTTCAAGTATGTAAGAGTAGCGCTACTCGCGAGATAACCATGTCACGTCGCTGCGAATCTCTCCGCTCACTGTCGGCTCTGATCAAAGCGTATACGAGCCGGTGTGACAGCATGTAGGTGGCGGGAACGAAAGTGCTTGCGTTGGTTAATCTCAAACCGACTCGTTGAATTCCGTGGGCGATGCACGTTGTGTCAAATCGTTCACGAACAGTCTGTGGGAAATTCTGCATGCACACACAACACCCTCAGTTCCATCTCCCAATCCCCCGCCGCCCATATTTTCTCCAAAAAACGCTTTGACGAGACCTCGAAGCCACGTCGTGTGCGTTCCGCGACGACGAGACAAGAAGAGCGCGTGCGACGCTAATGCATCGAACCTGCAGAAGAAGAAGCACAGGCGCTCTACCGCCATACAGGAAGCACCGTTCGACGTTAGGGGCCCGCCCATGTTTGGCTAGCTCTCCAGGCACGTCATGGTCTTCCGTGCCAAAGAAGACGAGGATGACGCGAAAGGGAAGGAAGCCGCTCCATTCCCAAGCTTCGCCACTGCTTTGCGGCGGCGGTTTTGCGGGATCCCGCGATGGGCGCGTCTCTCTCGGGCTCGGCAAACAAACAAGCTTTCGCTTCCAGCCTCTCGACCGCGGGCCCGAGTTCTCCAAAGCGATCGCTATCTCGGCACGCCGCCTCGCCATCGACGTAGGCCCCCGAGCGATGCGCTGTGCGAGCAGCAACAGCGGAAGCGGCAGGGTTCTGCAGTCCATCGCAGTCCCTGGACGTTTTCGTCTGCTAGCTAGCTAGCAGCAGCAGACGAAGAGTGCTGCTGGGGCAAACGCTGCGGTTTCTATACGGATACACGGTGTGCCGCAGTCGATGGGGGCCTGAGCTTATCGCGGGACCTGTCACTCAAACTCACCGTGCGAGCTTGCCGATGCGCTCTGCCGCGAGGTTTTATTTTCTCCGCACGGTCGCCTTTGTCCTTGTTCTTCCGGACCTCACTCCGGCGGTCGCGTCCCTGTTAGCTACTGTGGTGGCGCGGTGGTAAATGGTCGTGTGAACGGACATTGGCACTGGACGCCGCCTGCCGGCGGTCCTATTGTTGCTTCCGATTCCATCGGGATCTAACGGACTGTGTGTGTGGTGTTGCGATGTTGTCAGAGCGTGAACGGGTATCTCCCCATTTGTATACGTTCTGCGCGACAGCGAGCCGAACGGTTCAACGCGTTGTGTTCTAGGGCAGATCATTTTCTTTCTGTCTTTGTACTTTCATTCCCCTTCCCCATCCCCCGCACAGGACGGCTGAGGTGTCCTCCTCTTCGAGAGACAGTTACTATCCTGCGTGTTTCTCTTCTTTTCAGTACAAGCATCTCTCGTGCGACTCCGCTGGAAAGCTCGGGAGGCAATGTAGACAGTTCTTGAATCATTGAAAAATGCGTAGAAAATACAAGGGTCTCGTGGCATCGATCGAACAATAATGTACGGTTAGGATCGTTGTTTCCAGGGGTTTCCCGAAGAATTGAAATTATGGCCTGTGTCTAGATGTCAATTAAGGGGGGTGGGGGGGGGGGGAGGAGGAGGTGGGATGCGGGTTGGAATGAAGCCGCAGATATGTGGAATTCCCTACAAATGTTTACGAATTGAGGGTGTGGCTCGAGAAAAACAAGCGGAAAACCAAAATAGTTCCCTTCTGATTGAGGTAGCCAGCGCTCGACGTGATCCAAATCAATTCCAAATTCAGGTGGTACCAGTGGACTCTCTGCACTGTGTGACCTCCAGCATGCGCGTTTCGCGTAATTGTTTCCCTTTTATTGTCATACATAAACTCTGGTACCAGACGCGAACCTACTTTTGCTGTAGCGAGAAATAGATCGCGCACAGTTTCCAAGCGCTCGCGAGTAATACTAGACCGGGGCATGCTCATCCCGACTAAAAGGCATTCTGCAGCTTGGCTGAATCCCGTTGCGATAAAACATTCTCGACATCACGTACAGAGGCCAACTCGTCCAACCTTTGTGTATCGCCTTTTCCTCCCGGTTGAACCTTAAAAGGGAGGTCAAGTAAAGAGGAAGTACAATGTCCCCTCCTCCCGCTTCGCGAAGAAAGCGCGGTGCGGATCGCTTTGAGACGGATTTCGGCTGTCCCACAGAAAAGCAGTTTCTATCGCATTGTGTATCGACGACAACCTTCAAAAAAGGGTGAATTGTTCCCCCACGTCGACGGCTCGATCGGTGGCCGCGGCCGATGGACCCACCACCGGTGTCCGACTCGGTGCACTCGTGAGCACACTTCTTGTGCCGCCTACAGCTGGAAGACATGGTCCGGGAGATCTCCACCGTTTTCTGAATGCGCGCACCTTCCGTGAGCTTCCATGAAGAAGAGGAAGAAGACGGGAAGAAAAGGCCCCGGGCGGGTCCGCAACTTAATGCGCAGCGCTTGGGGTTCCCAATTTAAGCTGCTCTTGACCCACCCTTCGCGACGGGAGATCGAAGCGATGAACCCCACAGTGGCACGAGCTACGCTGCATGGGTTCAAGCCGCTGTCGCAAGCAACTTCCTTGCTTGCACACGGCAAGGAGGACCGCGTCCTGAAGTAGTGACGAAAACATGCCTACGTGCGGGGGAACGCTTTTAGCCGAAAGGCTGTCGATAATGCCGAGATAAGGCTGAATGCCACGGCCGGAGAGGCTTGAGTTTCCAGATGTCAGGACACGGCGGCGTTCCTTCTCTGCGCAGCCGACGATTTGAAAGGCGTGCAGTTCTCACCGCTCCTCACGCTATTTGAGATCAGACCCGTTTATACGTGTATACGTGTGGACGTATTATAAACGATTTGGTTCGCTTCTCGTTAAGACTGCAGTCACACGGAATACACTTCGGTCTGGTTTGATTGCGTTTCTCTGAGTGCATGTCTGATTGGTTCTTATATCGATGCACTTACCGCGCCGCGCACGCGGAAAACGAACATCAGGAAACAAACAGAAACGACGTCCCGTTAATGCGTGCGCCTGTATTTGCTTTATCGGTGAAACCCTGCATGTGAGACAGTCTTCCCGTTCAGCACCGCTTTTCGTGCATTCATTTATTAGGCTAAACGACCGGAAGATCCATTAATTGACTAGGATGCAGCAAAAAGGAAGTTAGACATACATAAATCGTCGCGCATTCATTTTCAGTCGGTTTCACCGCAGCATCCGTGCGAGCACATACACCGCACGCAAGCCGCGAGCGCTTTCGCCGCCGGCTGCCTATATGCTGCGCTTCCTCGCGACCTATAAGTAAGAAGCTATATTCTCAGCAGCAAACAAGGAAGCTCTCCACGACACTGCCCTAAGGGACACCACCGAGGAAAGCGGTCCTTTACGATTAACGTAACTTCAGCCGGAGACTCGTTTATACAGTGAGCGTCGTCACGGCTGCAGTTTCCGTGGGTATACAGGCCGAAGCACGGACGACAAATTACCGCGGAAAGGGGTTCCGCATCCGAATACGATAAAATATATATGGCTGCACGAATAGTATATCCTTCCGTGTACAACGTCCATCGCGCGCTCTGCATCCCCGATCGTGCGCGTATTCCGGTCATAATCGTGGCCTATAACGCTTGGCCGAGCGTTTGCAGGTCCCGAAATCTCGGACGTCGTCAGCGCGCAGTTTCCGGCGCGGGCGACGCGTTATCCACAGCGCTAAGCACATATATACGCCGCCATCCATTATTCATCCCGGGCTCGCATGCCCTCCTATACAGGTATACGAGCAGCTATACGCGTAGGCAGGGGTTATCGGGACGCAGCTGCGGCAGCACGAGCAGACGAAGAACGTGTGTAGCAGACGAACATCGACGGGGAGCAGACGTGCACCTTCTGCTAGAAGGTCCACAGACGCTGCACGTTCTCATCTGCTTCTTTGATGTGTCCTAATTATCAATCGACGCCCTCGGAGCCGTGTCGTGCCCTCGTTCTGTAGTCGATGAGTTCCGAAGCGGACAAGATATCGAGAGAGAGTTCGAGCAGGTGTGCCCTTTCGTTCATTCCTGCCTCTCAGCGTTGCGTATGTGTTTTTTTCGAAGCACGCATTGTGTGTCTCCCGACCTGAGACGGCGGAGGTAGCCGCTCGCACCGCCCGACCGCTGTATCTCGCGCGTCAATCTGAGCGGTGCTCTGCACGCCAAAACCTGCCGTGCAATGCCCGTTGTGAGTGCCTCCGTTTTGTTTCGCGCGGCGATTGCTGCTGCGGCTTTAAGTCGATTGCGTAACGTTCACCTCCCGTCCATCATGGAACTCGTAGCGCCGCAAAGTCGACAATTGAATCTTCGAAAGCCTCACCTCTGGAACGCCCAGGAGTCCGTTCTCTGCCCTTTCCTACGTCTCCCCTCACGTTATAGCTGCTATGGCCGTTGCGTACAGCTGGAATTCTATGCCTTACTCCTTCGCCTTTCCTCCAGAGGGGTGTGTGTACCCTCCCATATGTCTAACCTGACTGTGTGCTTGCGTGCAGCTGCCTGCCCGCTTGCCACTGTTCACAGAGAATTGCGTCCACACCTTTTCGTCTGTGAGCTTGTGGCAGCGTCTCTTACTGCCACTGGTGTGTCGCTTGGCTTTGTTTATCGACAAACTGCGGAAGAAAAATTGTTGCACCCCTCTCTGGCACGTCGTATGTTCCAGCCATAAGAGTCGATGAAACAGGCGTGTAGAAAACTTTTCAATCTTGACGGAATCGCGGCGGGAGTCGCGCAATTTCGTCTTACTTTAACGCTCCGGTGAACACTGAATGACGTAATGCTCGCACTGTGTTTGTGTCAGCTGGCTGGCTGTAGCCATTCGGTGTACACGCATCGAGCACGATGGCTACGATGTAAAAAGTGTATTGACGCGATTGGGATCGCACTACGCCCGTTATCAAACGAGGAGACACGTGACGGAAAGCTGGCGGGCATCCAATTTTTGTGTGAGTAAACAAAATAGCACGTCTCTCACTTCCTGCAAAGCAAATCGCTTCGGCTCGTATTGTCAGAGATGAGTGTGTCGGCAGGGAACAGCGCTGATCAGAATGTATGTCGGCACGATAAGTACTACAACGACGTACTCGTAATTAGCATAAAGTGGAAATAGGGAAGTAAATAAGAGGTCAGATAGGGGGTCAGATAGGCGACGAAGCCACCAAAGGAAACTGAGAAAGCGAGCCACTGTACTTCGGAAATGCACAAAGAGCTTCGACGATGCTTATGATGATCTTGATGATGGAGAAGTGGATTTAATGACCTCTTCTATTAGTCGCGCATCTCTACGTCAACACTCGACACTTTCCGCACGTTTCGGACGGAGGCATGCTGTCTCGACCAAAACCGTGTATTCGGGAGTGCATAACACGAGAAAGCTGCGTTCCTTCTCTTTTATGCTGCATAAAAAAGTACATACAAAGTAAGCTAGGTGAGCCAGTCTAACAAAAATCTAACGAAAAAAATTTGCACCTTGTGAATTAGCTCAGTGCATGCATTCTCTTTCCTTTTATTACACACACACACACACACACACACACACACACACACACACACACACACACACACACACACACACACACACACACACACACACACACACACACACACACACACACACACATTCACTCGGCTATCCCTGTGTGTAGGATCGGTATTGGGTGGGATGGGTACGGTCATAGCGGTGAAATATCCTCGTCGCACTTTCTTTTTTTCCCCTGTCTCAGTTGCGCTCCCACACAGCCACGCACAAAGGATTGCGACGGAGGCAAACACAAAGCCTTTATAAGATATACTAAAGCCTTGTTTGTTGTTCTGTCTGATTAAAGAATAATAATGAGGAAACATGGGAGACATGTACGGCGTGTGAGGAAGGAACGGAAATACGCGTGGTGGGTGGGACGATGAGGAGACAGACAAGCGAAGACAACATCTAGGACAGGGACGATTGTGGACTCCGATTGTGGACTCCGAGGAAGATGCACGGCCCTCTGTCATCATTGTTTTCTTTTTCTGCGCTGGCCGTAAGACAACGTGCCGGAAATTATCGACGCGAAGCCAACCCGCACGGGTGTCCAAGCCGATGCGGCTATGTAGCCAATCCATGCGCGCGTGCGTCGTCTTCGCGCACGAAAACCTCGCTCGAGCTGACGTACGTCCGTCACTGAGGCACGAACGTGTTGGCAGTGTACGCACTTTCGTGAATATCTCCGAGCCTCTGTGTTTGCTTTCCGACGCTCTGGTGCTTTTTTGTCGGCGTTTTTCGAAAGTTGTGTGCAGTGACTCACGAAATGCATGCTGACGCCGCCTGTACAACCGCGAAACGGCCAAAGTTGAAGGTTGTATTCCGCACGCGTTGCGACGACTGGAACCTTGTATACGCGACCTCCACGCGCATATAGGACGCGTTTGTTTCAAATAGGCTGCGTGCATACCTCGCACGTCTGCAGAGGTCCGTGGTCGTCCCGTGTGTCATTAATAAGTTGGAAGTCACAGATCCTTGTAGCTGCTCACCGGAACGCTGATATACATAAACTATGTACACATACGTCTATCCAGAAATCGGGAGGAGAAATTCGTTCATGCTTGCTGGAAAGGTTTGTCTGGTGCACGCCTATAGCATGCTAGCACTCCAGACGCGTACTCCGCACTACTTATATATGGCACTCTACGCTGCCCCATATGGGTGTTATGAAGAGTGAAGTGATATGCGCAACGCTTAATTGACAGATGCTAACATGCACAAAGCGTGCCCCAACACTCAATGACATAATGTTACGAAGAGAAAGTTCAAATTTGTGTTCGTTGCGTAAGATGAGCGGACAGCGTTTCTTCGTTCGTTTCTCTGTGCCACATAAATCATAAATACCACACTTCAGTTAAAAACTACCAGTAACGCACCCCTCCCCCTCCTCACGCTTGCCCTGGTCATTTATTATGCAAAGAGGCGCGCCGAAAACAAGGACATGAGGGAAGCGGAGTAAACACGAACACCGACTATCAACTGAAGAAGAGCACTGAGACGAAAAAGCAAGAAGATGCACAACTTACCTGCGCATGCTCAGGAATGGTGGCGCCACCTGTCAAACGGGTACACGTGCCGGTCTATGCGATAGAAAAGTGTCAGGGCAATCTGTCCTTTCTCTGTATAAGCTAATCGACGGGTGACTCACGCACGCGCTTCCACCATTATTCATATGCCAGGCCTCAGCCATTAAACGCGTGTTCTTATTTAATTTGCACGCCTTTTGTTTGCATGATGAATCCTTACAAACTCGCTCAGCTTTCTGCCCTTTTGAGCCCTGTTCACTGGTTCGGTCCAATAAGCTGAAATGTCATGCATTATACTTAAGAAGCTCGAAAGTGTACGCATGTTGTCAAGTATATAGCTCATCATGGCGGCTACGTTAACACCTCCTGTAACACTTGTGTACGAGCTGCACCAAACTGTCTAAACCGGTGGCGCGTGCATATATGGAGGAGTGTATATATATGGCAGTGTATTACATGCAGCACTCGATGCCATACGTGACACGTCCTGCGCGCCCTTTCCGCAAGGTCAGTCCTCACGCGTGCGCGCACACTTCGAACGAGGCGCGTGTGTTACCTCTGACCCAAATTACTGCGTTCACCCCTCCCGACGGCACCTCGTGGTGTCACGGCGCGCCCGAAGGCAAAAGGGAGAAGTTGCGCGAACCTATAGACGTCGACTGATCGCGTGCGAGAAAAAAAAGAAAGAAGTAATGGAAAAAAAAGAAGCTTCGAAGAGTGCTGCAGTGCGTGGCTTGGTGGCGTCATCGACGTCTGAGTTCGGCACGCGCGTCTAATAGGCTACGGCTTCCATCTCCTGCATGCGGACACGATCGGAAAGCCTCGGCCACGGCGAACGCGTACAGCCAGCGCGTGCGGTCACGACTAGGCCGCGCAGGAAAACGCGGGCTCGCACCGAGCACGCCATCGAGGATTCGGCGCGTGTAAAGCCCGAGCCACACTTGCACGCTTGGAAAAGCGCGAGACGGTCATAGGCGCGTCTAGGAGCGCCAGGACCCGGAGATCTATTCCAGACTAAACTATACGCTCCTTGACGCGCTCACGGCCGTCGGCGTATGCGTACACTGCGTAGGCGCGTCTCACGTGTTCCTGTAAGCGTGCGTGTGGTTCGGGGCTTATGCAGCAACCACATGGAGCGTATTTTGGTCGTATTTTCGGCGGGTATGCTTGTTTCAGGCGCCTATTTCCAACTGCGCGATACCTGCACGGCATGTTTTACGTCCGTGTGGCGTGTCAACAGGCATCCGCGTTATGTCAGTGGGAGCCGTGCGAGACGCATATGTCGTGCAGCGTCAGATGAAGGCGCCGATGTGTTATATAAGCGCCGTGCTATGAAGCAAGCATAAGGGCGACAGTGCGTGCTCGTTAGTACGCAGGTGCGTATAGCATACCGCAGCAATACACTAGCGCGTCAGGGTCTACATAAGCCGAAATGTTAGTACGTTCCTAGGGGGGAGGGGGGGTGGTGATGATGATTTCCAGGAACGAAAAATTGTGCTACAGAATTAATTATTTCAGGCGCCCGACCAATAAGAATAATGATAACCAAATCTTGACAGCGCAAGACACAGGAGGGGATAGAAGAGAGTAGAAATAGCGCTGATTATCGTGTTATACCAACACGCCCAGTCGTATTCTCCAATAAAGATAAGCTCTTATAAGAGCAGAATGACGTGCATAGGGTCAGCAACCGGAGCTCAAAACTTTGGCCACGCAATCTTGGCGCGGCATCGGCCACTTTGTTTACACCGACAGTTGAGAAAACTGAAGAAGCGTGGTCGCTGCACTTGCGGCGTTGGCTTTAGCACTGAACTCCGTCCTTCCCCTGTTGACGCGCTGAATAATTTTTGCTGTATTTGTATGCGTACGTACGCGAGTTTGTGTGTATATGTGTGAGTGCTGTGTCTGTTATATGTTTTAATGCATTGATGGATTTGTGGGGTTGAACGTCCCAAAACCAGCTGTGATGAGAGACGCCGCAGTGGAGGTCTCCGGAAATTTCGACCACCTGGGGTTCTGTAACATGCACTGACATCGGACAGCACACGGACCCCAACATTTCGCCTCTATCGAAATGCAGCCGCCGCGGCCGAGATTCGATCCCGCGACCTTCGGATCATCAGCCGAGTGCCATAGCCACTAGACCACCCTGGCGGGGCTATGATTTAATATAGATGCAAGAGCAAGTTGCGCTGAAAACTGAGCTTCGGTCATGGGGTATACAGATAAACCCTCATACAGATATACACATATATTCTGCTTCGCTGAGTTCGGATTTGCTCTGTAGACCGTCTCCGCAGAGAGAGAGAGAGAGAGAGGCCAGTGAATTTTATACTGTCAGTGTTGTCCGCGCCGGGGACCCCAAAAACCGGACGATGAATTTTTGAGTCTGTTTGCGTGGAGATTCTGGAGAACAAAGACACGCTCCAGCACTCTCGGCCCAGCATGCATACAGCGGGCTCTCCTACTCTACTCTTTATCGCCCAAACAATCTGGGCATGCTTGAAATTCAGCGAACATGCATGCTCTCTCACGCGTGAGAAAACACTCTTCCCTCGCACGCGGCTTACAAACTGCCGGCAATAAATCAGGGGCCTCTTAGGAGCGACCCTCCGGTTGGCATGCGAACATTCCGCAGAATTACGCGAGCGCACACTGTCGACTTACCTAAACAAAAGTCTCGCTCGTCGGCTCAAATCAGAAGCGAAAAAAGAAAGTAATGTCTTCGTTGGTCCTCCTCTTCCGTACGCAGCTGTTGTGGATGTACACTACAGCTGGGAGAATTCGGCGTGATAAACTGTATGTTCACGAGTTAATAATGGGCGTGCTTATGCTCTGTATATCGTTTATACCTTCCATCTGCTTGTAGGAGAAATGACAGGCTAACACGGTCTGGGGAAGTATATAGTGGGTGTGAGCCTGCAAGTTTCACAGTTTGAGTATAGTTGATAACCGACGCAGAAGAATCACACATTGAACGAAGACTGATGGCGCATCCCGGCCGCGACGGCTGCATTTGGGTGGAGGCGAAATGTTGAGGCCCGCGTACTGTGCGATGTCAATGCACGTTAAAGAATCCCAGGTGGTCGAAATTTCCGGAGCCCTCCACTACGGCGTCTCTCATAATAAAATGGCGGTTTTGGGGATGTAAAACCCCACAAATCAATCAATCAATCAATCAATCAATCAATCAATCAATCAATCAATCAATCAATCAATCAATCAATATGATGGCGTGGTTCTAGCCTTGCACGTGTAACAGAAGGTGAACGGCGTTTCGTGAAGCTCGAAAGTGTCGGCACCCAGCACGAACGGCCGCCGAAGCGACCGAGTTTGATCGACCAGGGTTGGGGTGGAATTAGCATGGAAGAGACGCCTCTTCTGCAAACCCAGGGAGCACGGCTCAGCATAACTGGGCTGGACGCAGATTTCCGGAGCCCTCCACTACGGCTTTTTAGGGGCGAAGCTCCTCTTAGTCTAACCTTGTCCCGCATCAGGCGTCAGGCGTAACCCGCGTACCGGGAGGCACGCGCTCGCCCTCGGCGCGTGCCTCTCTCTCTCTCCCTCTCTCTCTCTCTCCCGGCGCGTGCCTCTGCTGTCTTGTGAGACAGAGAGACAGACAGAGAGAGAGCGAAAGGCGCGCGTTGGCTATGGAAACGCTCTTTCTTAGAGGAACGCTCTACCAGCTCGCAAAGAAGGAGAACGCGCCCTCACCCGCGAGAGACAACGTTGGCGCTGGCAGCGTCTCCTAGCGAGTTTCTTGATTGAGAAATACCGACTGCTCGCGTTGGAGAAGCGTTCACCGGCAACCCATATATAATATATAGGCACTGGATCTTGACTTGCAATGAAGTGCCGGTGGGAGATTTCACTTGTGCATAGTTGAACCATGAGGATTCGTAGCGGGCGCGTTAAAATTAATCCGGAACTCGGCACGATCTACGATGAACCTCCCGAGCTTCGCCCACTCATCATCATTCACTCCGTGGATATGCTGTAATTTCTTTTTCTCCTTTCTATCTCTTTCACTCCCTTTCCCCCACCCCCACGGACGTTTATCTGTGCTCCCTACATGGGCTGCAGAAATTAGCGTCCTTTCCTTACCGAACCATAATCATCATTATCAGTATTGTGCTGGAGCTTTACCGATGGGGCGAAGACACACGCTCTCTCCTGGACACAGAGATGACTGCGCTTGACTATCCATTGTCCTCGCTATTGCATCGAAACGGCACGAAAGGTTGGAGAAGCACCATATCATAGCACTTAGGAGCAATATATAGGAATGACAGAGGAGAGGCTTCCCTCTTGGGCACGGTACGAATTGGAGCGTCGCTGTGTTCGCTATTCTGCCGGCGAAATAAGCGTCGCAATTTCCGACTCAATCACGCTAATACATCACCGCTACGCATCGCACAGGTATTGAAGACGCCGCTTCGGCACTACTGAAAAGTCACCACAGAAGCCTCCCTACGTTCCCAACAGTGCACAAGTGTCTCCTTTTAATTTCGAAGCATTGCTGCGTATTTCTTGTTAGGTTGGAGTTTATTATGATTCGCTTGTGTGTATATGTGCCTCATCGACTGTCGGTACGCATTACTTGCAATTTGTACAATGTGTGTGTTGTTCTCCGGGTAAGTCGAAGGGTGGTTATTAACACCGGTTGTGTATCTTTATGCCCTATAATTCATGGGACGGATATTAGATGAGGTGACGGAGTGTCACATTAACGTGGAAATGTATATGGTGACAAGCCATGCCTATCTATTATTGATGACCGCTGCTCTAAATACCCTGGCCTTTTTCTGACCCAAGGTTGTGCCCACGGCGGGCGTGGAAGTGCCGCCGACCACTCCGCTTCGTCAACCACCGCTGTGGCTCACCGCCCACCACTCCGACCAACCGTTTGGTGCCAGAAATGCGTGAAGCTGAGGAACCAAAACTGCCAAGTGTGCGCACGCAAAGGCACTCAAAGCCAGAGCGCCGCGTCTCCCACCACATGGTTACGTAAAAGAGGAGTCTCAGAGGTGACCCATTGACCTGAAAGATCGCTAGATGTTCATCGAAAATATTATATTTTACGTGCTTTCATGTTTCACCAAGTAAAACACCACATTCCCCCCTTCAATCGCAAAATGTGCGCCGCTCCGAAATTTCTGTGGGGAACCCTGCCCCTGACCACTTGGAAGCACTTTCCGACAAATAAGCGTACTTGGTAGGCACTTCCGCATCGCAAAGGCCGAGCCTGTATGATATCAGGTTATAACTCTGCCGTCGCTTTCTCTTTGGCTGCTGCGAGCTCATCATGCCGACGTGAAGAACGGAGCGTTTGTTAACGAAGTCGTACACGTACAAGCGAAAACGCAGCCTACACGCCTACGTAACTAGGTTAACAAACACTTTGTGCTTGTTAACTGTTTCACAACTGCCTGCCTGTAAAGAAAGAAAGAAAGAAAGAAAGAAAGAAAGAAAGAAAGAACGGCGGCTGATGTCGCGCGCGTAACGACACTCCAGCGACAAGCCCGGGAAGCTACGTGCCTCGGAGTAGCTCCGGAAGCGTCGCTATACAGCGTCAGCGAAGAACCGTATAAACCAGCGAACTTGAGGAAATAATATAAACGAGGCAAAACAATGCGTGTGCGAACTCGAGCGTGAGCCTGGCGGGCACTCTGGGACGGCAACCCACAAAAGGGGACCCGTGTGTGTACACCCTTCGGCGAACGAGAACCGCTCGAGATCGCTGCTGCAGATAGGATTCAGTGGCGAGCTTCTGCGCCAGTGGGGCACAACAGTCGCGGGCGCGCACTACAATGCAGTGGCGCTTCAAAGGGACTGAAACAAACGCCGAAGCGGCACGGTGCCTTCTTTTTCACACTCAACAAGCGAGACGTTGTACTATAGTTCTGGGGAAAAAAGGAGAAAAGTAAAGATGAACAAGAGTTGCGACGGTAAAGGATTTAGAACGCTGTTTGCGGGACGTGTGACGCAGACTCCGCGGACAGGAAGAAGTTAGGCAGAAACGACTGAGTCCGTGTTGTCTGTGTATACCTCTGTGCGAGGGAATTACTGTATTGAGATTGAATGGCGATAACGCTGCTCTTATAACAGCGCATATTGGCCAACATTAGTCAATGCTCGCCATGTGTCAGCCAACGTATACAACACCAGCCGACATTTTCTTGTGGTAAGCCAAGGCTATACATTAGCAACTATTTAGCAAACATTTCGAGCCTTACCTTACACTAGTTGACATTAGCCATTATTTAGCCAATGTTGTCCGACATTACCAAGCGGTAATGTTTGGTAACAGACAAGACGTGATGATTTGGTAACCATTGGTAATCACTTAGCCAGTGTTAGCCAACATTACGAAGTGGTAACCCAGGGACGGTTCAGCAGAGGGCTTTAGCAATGCGTACTGGTTTTCCGTACGGTAAAGGCGTGGTCGGCATGTATACCTGTTCTGTTCGGCAAGACTGCCACGACATTGCTCGTGTACGCAAAGATGATAAGATGAATAATGTGGCTTGTGCACGTCTTGCGAGATAACGTACGTGCCGACTACGACAGTACAGTATTGCCGTGCTTTCTCTACGCTAATCGATCAGATACTGCTAAAACTCTCTAGTATGTGAGTAAATACGGTATAAGCCACGACACTTCGCCTCTCACGAATCGTGGAGGGGGGAGAGTGTTTTATACGTTACGATGCACTCTCTCATATGAAAGAAATGGCAGCAACGATGACGGGCGGTGAGGTGGCGAGTGTTGAAAACGGCTGAGAAACATATAACGTGGGCAGGCCTCGCAGGTCTCGCAGCCGGGATGCGTGAGCGCCATCCGATTCTGCCAGTTCGGACAATGGCGGTCATTTGTTAGCCCGTCAACCGTCAGAACCGGACGGGAATCCTACCAAACTGTCGCCAGCTACACTTTCTTCTTCGCCGCGCCTGCGGCAAATGCTACACAACACCAAACATCCCGTCGTATATACATGCACGCACATGCGCATGTGTTATGTGAAAGGGCGGACGCGTGAAGCGGACTCGCACAGGATAGATATTCTTTTTTTGTGTGTGTGTACCGGAGCAGGGCAACCAACATTAATGGTGCTCGCCTTTGCCCGTCGCGGCCAGCCATAAACGTGCACGCACACACAGACAACACGGCTCTGGGGACGCGCCATTGCTGCGTGTTGTGTAACGTCGGTTGCGGTGGGTTCTGCTGATGCTGTCAGTGCGGTGCGCGAGTGCGCGCAGCGCCGCCACCAGCCAGATAAATTGAGCACGCACTGCCGGGGCCGTAATGACTTCATGTTGCCCGTCGTCCTAATTGCTTCACGACGTGTGCACGCAGCCGTGGTTGTGGCTGCCCGAGGCGCAAGGTGGCAGTGGTGGTGGTGGTGCCGGCTTCTCTTGTTTCTCGCTCGCAGTGCCATGACCGACGACGAAAAGGCACGGCGGTCGTGGGAGCCGCTCGACCATGCATGGGGTCGCGCGGTGAGGAGCGAATGCGAATGGAAATGTCTTCGAGCAGCGCTCCATCTCGACACCGTCTTCTCGGACGCGACACGCCGCTCGCCGAAACGTCCTTTTCTGTCCTGCTTGTGCAAGAAGGAAGGGGAGGGGGGGGGGGGGGAGGGTTGACAGCTTCATTGCGGCAACGCCCCGTGCATTAGAGAAGGTCGCGAACGTGCACGCATGCATTGATTTGCATGAGCCCTGGAATGGCTTCGTGGCTGGGAACTTGAAGAAGAAGAAGAAGCGGTTCGATTGCAGAAGTATAGAGGAGAGGAAGAAAAGAAAAGCCATGGTAGCTAGGTTAGCGAGGTTCGGTTTGCCCCCGGCTTGTGGAAGTCGTGAGATTGCTCGAAGTGTCATGTTGTGACCTGGGAAATCAGAGTCTCAGTATCTGTAATATGACTTCCCTTAAAAAAGTGATATCATTAATGGAAGGATGTGGAATGCGATCCAACGGTGCGAGACCGCGCAACTGTAGTTGAGTTGCTGTGGATTTCGAAACCGCCTGAGTGGTGTGCTGCTGTTTCAACGACGCGTGCGTTATGGGATGGGGCAGGTTTGCTGATTCCCAGGAATCAACTAGAGGTAGGGAGCGAGGGAGAGAAAGAAAGAGAGCACGGACAGTTAAGAATTAGGTTAAGTACAGTTTCCGTCTGCTACCCTGCAAAAGGGGGCGTGCGTGCTGCCATATAAAAAAGGAAACGACAGTGAAGGAGGAGACACGTAAAGAGACGAAGCAAAAGTCTAGATGCATACACTGAACAATGGTCGTATAAGGCGTGCTGTTAGAAGTCTATCGTGGAGGTTTTTTTAGAGTGACAGAGAAGACACATAGATCGGGAAGCTGGGAAAACGAAGAATGTGTGAACGTATACTGCTACGTGTGTGGGGTCAGAGCTCTTTGAGAGAAGGTCGCGCGATGTGCTTGTTTTTTGGACCGGGTTGGTATTGTATAGGACTGTGTGTTCTATCACAGCATCTGAGCTCAACGCGCATGCCATACAGGATCATGATAAACCCTTCACCTTTCCCCGGCTTCGTTATCAAATAGCACTGAACGGTTCTCGTGATTCTTTCGAAGTCGTATATGATCCCATGCGAAAGCCTTATAACACGGTATACAGCAGAATTCGTATTTGTTTTGGTTTCAGCAATACGATTTCACTTACCATACAATATATTATCGCGCATTGTTTCCATAACAGTGGATTACGAACTTCTGTCTGCACAAAGCAGCGACAATATATCTTCACACGTTCCAAACTTCAACAATAGAAAGCTGTAAATAGTAGGCGACTAAATCTAGCAATTTACCGTGTGCCGTACGCTGCTGAATAGAGAACGGCTTACGTTCCTGATCCCCGGAGTAGTGACTCTGTGCATGTGTACTTGTTTACGGCTTTTACCTATCTCTGTAGCATTGTGTTTGCAATGTGTGGTCACGTATACGTGATTAGATTATACGACTGCGCGGTCTCGCCTAAGCCCTGCTCACCCGCTGAAATACTTCTCTCATAATCCCAGCATAACCAGTAGCACGTACTTTTTTCGACTTGTACAAGCGTAACGGGCTTGCTTTTGTCTGGTTCTTTTATACTTTTGATCACGCTATCGCTTCTCATAGCGCTGTGTCTCCACCGAATTAACGTAGCCAACCTGCAGCTGCTGGCTTTGCGTGGCCCTCGCATCTCCCGCTGCATTGCTTGTACTTCGCGTCGCTACTTTCTGTACGACAGCGTCGCACTAACGCGTCGCGCCGTGGTCCTAATCTCCCCACACGCGCTCATAATAGCGGAGATTAACTAGCGATACCCTCGCACAGGGCATGCGTCGCTCTAATTTTTCCCTATCTCCCCCCTCCTCCCGCATCACCCCCAACACACACACACACACACACACACACACACACACACACACACCACACACACACACACACACACACACACACACACACACACACACACCACACACACACACACACACACACACACCACACAAGGCACATTCTTTTTTGCATGCTCGTGTAGGTACATAAGCAACGTCGAGCGAAAAAGAGCTGTACGCGGATGAGTCGCTTTAAGCTCGGGATGACA
The DNA here is from genome assembly GCA_013339685.2 of Hyalomma asiaticum. Taxonomy (NCBI): domain Eukaryota; kingdom Metazoa; phylum Arthropoda; class Arachnida; order Ixodida; family Ixodidae; genus Hyalomma; species Hyalomma asiaticum. The sequence goes on along the minus strand of CM023486.1, from coordinate 78,692,841 downwards.
AATTCGGGCTGCAGTGGAGACAACGACGACAAGCCGCCTTGTTTGCGTTTTTGTCCTGGTGCTCGTGTGTTCCGTCACAGTTTACGGGGCGCACCACGCGTTCTCTTCACGTGACTTCAGCACCGCATAATGAGGGAAGAGGCGTGAGCATGCGACAGAAGCTATATAAGAGAGGCGAAAAGCACTCACGCATGCCAAAAGGGCGCCGCTACCTGGAAAAAAGGAAAAAGAAAACCCTGTCCTCCGACGACAGGTATTTTGTTCTCGAGTCGAGTTCTCTGAATAAATATGAATGTCCCGGCCGACAGTGAGAACAGTAGACAGACAGACTGCAGCGTCGACGCCGGCCTCGCTGTTCGCGGCGCCGCCTAGCGGCGGCCGGTGATTCAGTCACGAGGATGCGACATACGGGCGCCGACGGAGACAGGTCCGCATGTAAATGGGGTGGCCTGCATGCGCAGGAAATGCGACAAACAGCCCTCGCGGGCCGTTAATCGGAGCTGCCGCTTCTTCCATGGGAGCTGTCAGGCGGGCGCCCATGATCACGTGAGAGCCGGATGCTGAGCGTGCGCTTACCTGAGCACGCGGAATGTCTCTTTTTCGGCACCGGTGCCAGCTAAATAGGCCTTTTTTTTTTTTTTTTTTCGGTCGTGCCGTGCGCGATGATTCTTGCGGGTTCGCGAGGGAGAAGCAAACGAGTGGGGAATTACGGAGGGTGCGGATTCTGTCGTCCGGCGATTTCGTTTCTTTGTGGGTGACAGATGTGCCGCGTTTTCACGAGGTAATGCACTATACGGCGCGATATGCGGACAGACAGCGCAAACACGCAGACATCCAATTTTTTGTGATAGTGTCAATAAACTTCGTTTTGCCTTACCCGCAGGGTTCCTTCCGGAAATGTAAATTTGTAGGCGGGCCCACTCGTGAGCCAAAGCGAGGAGAGATAGAAGACGTCCGAGACATACGTATAGCTTGGCTTAAAGTAACGGTGTTCTGTATTTCGTTGCTGAAACTCAGCGTTGCAGTGGATGGAAGCAGGAGGAGAGGAATTAAGGAAGTGATGATGCAAATTGCTGAAAAGTAGATGATGTGCATGAATATAGACGTGACGGATAAACAAAGAAACAAACAAACAAAAATTGCGACAGCTATACTTGCTGGCGCTGTAGGCGAGGACGACTCGGACTTTTGAGCTGTCCCAGGCTTGGATTAGAGTCGTCACGCAAAACTTTTCGCAAACGCATCGGAAAAGGTTCACGACAGCCAAAGGCTTGTCGTCTGTTGCCCTATAAGGGTCTCATATGTAACCTACGACTTCGCCAATTGCTTGTAAGATGCGTGCTCGCAAATGAACGTGTATTAATTAACAGAAGTTTGCTGGCAGCAAAGTTCTGCCGTATATCGTGTGTCGCGCATGTATATACGTTATCGGTTGTAGCCGAATTCCCCACATGCCTCTTCTGTGCGTTTGAAGCGACTGTGGTTTCCAAAACAGGCACAGCTCAACGTTTCGCATACGGGCGTGCGCTAGGAAAGGCATTGGCAAGCCCGCACTCCTGTTTACATTATCCGGCATTGCGCGCATGCATTATAGTGCGTGGGTATACGCAACTCGAAGAAGCAGTCAGTGCAAGATCTGCGCGCGTTTCACCCCCCTGTGATCATGCACAGAAACGCAAACAAACCACAAAAAAGAAAAAAAAAGAAAACGAATCTCACACTATCAGCACTCACACTCCGTCACCACTGCATAACACGGTCGCCTTATAAAGCCGCCCGAATTTTCTGGCACTGGCTCAGGGTGTACCAGAAAAAGGCGGAGCCCAACAGGCTGTGTATACTCTACACCTTGCTCTCAGTTCAGCTCACCGCGCGGTATGCGTGGTGAATAATGTATGTAAACGCGGATTTTGTGCGTGTACTATACTCGTTATTACCGTCCTCTCTCGTTTCTCTCACTCTACGTATTATATAATGCAGTCCGCGACGCGGAGCATGCGTATACGGAGAACGCGCGCATCGGACGACGACGCCACGCATGCAGGGTTCTTCGAAATCGACTTCCAAATCGACTCGGCAATGACTCTCCTCTCCACCAGTGCACAACCAAGCCTGCGCGGTTTGCGCGTATCGCGAAGGTGACTTCGCGCAGCGAAAGGTCGTTTGAGATGCGGACGCTGTCTGTTATATGTAGTCATCGCGAAGCGAGGCTGCGTGTTGCTCGTTCCGTACATTATGGAGCTTCGGTTTTGCGGAGCTAGGCTTATGGGGTCCGGGTACCATGATTATGGAGCGGATCTGGGGCCATTACGGACCGATACACGAACCGCGTTTCGTTCGTTGAGAAGGAACGTCTCCTAAAGCTCTATGGTACGTTAGTTTACCGCGAAGTTGCGCGGCGGACATTATGCAGGAATTCCCCTCGATGGGCTAGGATTCGCATGAAGACATTGCTCTGAGGGGAAAAAGAAGAAAGAAGGAAACGCACCCGCAATGTTTGTCATAGGAAACCGGCTCTGCATTCGGCGTTGGAATAACGCAACTTGGTGCGCATGCATCCACTGACATAGCTTTACGTTCTCACTGATGATGCCCACGCCATCTCTATATTAGCCAGGTGCTCCTAGTGCACGAAACTGTTCTTTCTTTCTTTCTTTCTTTCTTTTTTTCTTTCTTTCCTTCTTTCTTTCTTTCTTTCTTTCTTTCTTTCTTTCTTTCTTTCTTTCTTTCTTTGCCATTTGATCCGCCATTCGCAGTGCACAGTATATGTATGTAACCAGACGTGTTTCAAGATGTCAGCTGCTCGCCTTCCGCTCCGGTTGTCTGCCATGTGTATCTGAGCATGTAGCAGCAAAGGTGAAACTTGGGGATATATAGATATGCACACGCGCAGTATATCTCTGATCGCAACAGACGGACATGCTCGAGCGCGCGAAACGGTTCACAGCATGGGCTGTACTTATTGGCAATGAATAGTTTACAAAGCCAGAAGGCCGGTTGAAGCCAGAAAAACGAGTTTTAGGCAAATCCCTTCAGGGTCGTTCCCGTGACGGCGAACTGGTGTACCCTGCATGGCTGAAGCGCCGTGCTTTTAAATTCTGAAGTTTCACATGCAACGACCACGATGGGACTGTGAAGCACTCTGTAGTCGGGGACAGCGCCTTAATGTTCACGAATGTGGTTCACCTATAACGCGCATAATATATGCGCGCTATACACTTGAGTTTATTTTGCCTCATCGAAATGCGGCGGCCGCCATCGGTGCTTCGGCTACCCAAACCCTAGATAAGCAGCGCAACATCACGGATAGCCAACTGGTATATATATATGCCCTTGGCCTTGCTCCTCATCTTCCTCGTCCACTTCCGCTAAGTGATAACAGCGGGTATCGATGATGTCGTACGATACACGTTGGCGTTGCAGGGTTTCATAGGAAACACCTTCTGTAGCTTCACTGTGGCCGTGCTATCATAGCCGCCATTGGTATACACGTCCATTGCTCCGGTTGCACGAAGCCGGCATACGGAAAGCGCGGACTTACCCCGTGCGCTGTAGACCGATGGCGCGTGAAGCCAAGAAGAGAGAGTCGAAGAAGTATACAGCATATATACGACGATCGCGGTATACGTGGTGGGCCCCAGCGGGAGTCCATGTTTGGCCAGCGGGCGAAGAGTGGCTGCCGAGTTGCACGCGGGCCGGCCCAGCAGGCGAGCTGCGTGCCCTCGTCTCGTGTTTCCGATCCGATGGCGCGCGAGTATTTTTTCCTCGCATTGCGGCGCCGATACACGTCGTCAGGTCTGGTGGCCGGGCTGGCCGGCCTTTCCAAGGTCGCGCAGAGCCTGCCGCGGCGGCAGTGGCGGTCGTTCGCCAGGCAGCACATCATGCGTTTGCGCCGTGATTTGCGACGCCGTGCACCTTCTCCTGCAAAGCTATATGTCGTATACCTGTACGTTATCGAGCGAATGAATAAATCAAACTACGTACCTCATAATTTGCATTCGCAGTAATACCATTTGCATGTGGTTAGAAGTTGTTTGTCGAGCAAGGAATGTCCCTCGAGCCAACGCTTCCACAACGGCGCTTGTCATCTTAAGGGCAGATGACAGGCCCGCTACCTTGTAGAAACGTTGGTTAGAGCGACATTCCTTGTTTCACGACGTGCCCGCACTTAAAGCGTGCACCTTTCCCTGAGCTTCTGCCTCCTCTCTACATTATATGTTGCAACGCTTAGGTTTTAACGTGACATACCGTTAAGCATCCTCGCGTAGCAGGAGATCCGTTGGCGGCGTTACCATTGAGCGAAAAATCCCGACGAATACGAAGAATTAAGAGAGCGATGTGTCCAAGACAACAGATACTATCAGTGGCAACCGGTGGCAGGTTGGCACCCGCCACAGCCCTTAGCCATTCAAAGCACAATAAAGGCAATAGGCTGCAGGTCGCCGGGATACTGGTGGCTGTGTATGACGGGAATGTGTATGCCAAAGGAGCACAGCAGGGCTGTCGCGTTTCACTCCTAGGCGTGAAGCTTGAGGGTCTTCCAGCTTTTCATGTGCTTTTCAAGCGATTCAAAGATGGTTGTTCAGACAAGATATGCCTATTAACAAGGGGCTTCCTTAGAGCTGTCGTTGAAACACGCGTTTTCCTCTTTTCTTTCCTTCTTTGTGTTTGGCGAAATTTCTTGAATTATGCTTGACCCGTATGAATATCATCTCTGTGACATTAATTGCACTGGGTTGTTGCTGCCGCGTAACAGATAATTCTTCCCAAAACACAGGAAGACAGATACTTGGGGCGATCAGAAACTTCGTCAATCCCCGTCACAGCCAATGTTTTAAAAAGGGTCGTGTTTTCCCCAGGGCGGTAACATTCCTCGTACGGCTATACTGTCGATAGCTCTTGTAGTGTTGCTTTATACCAGAGCGACGTCCTAAAATCGTGCATGTGGCGCAACGATGGACTGTGCTATAGACGTCCAATTGGGAGAGCTATACGACTCAATCAATTACGTCGGTCACGTGAGAGCGTATGCGTCCAGGATAGCTCGTGACAGTCGCATATGTAGGTACAGTCCATATTACGTCTCTATGCCTCTCTTTTTTTCAGAACAATAGGCTCTGTAGGTGGCACTACGGACCTCATGTTTCCGCAGTGAGAAGCTCAGCAGGACGCACCATGTAAGGTCGGGACGTTCGCGTTTCTGCACGAAACAGAATTTACGCTTTTCGCCAGCAGCAGAATCTTGTTCAAGGCCCGCATACGGGACGAATCGAGCTTCCCATTTCGTGACCGGCAGAGAAACCGCAACCCGATGGGTCCAGTCTCTCGAGCACATGTCCCGCGGAGTCGGCGAGCGCCACCCAGCCTGCGGCTTATACCTTCACCCTTCGGTGCACACGGAATGAGTCAGCAGCATGCTCAGCCATATTAGGAAAAGAAAAATAAAAAGGAAAGAAAGTGCTACAGTGACCGGGTGGGCTGCCTCTGCAGCGTTGTCAGTTGCGGGCGTCTATGTATGTGTATATACTGTATATGGCTCGCTGAGGCGGCCGTACGCCTCCCAGTCGCGGCAGCCACCGCGGCACTCTATCACGCCATTCGTGGCCCGAAAGTAGAGAGGCCCGGGCTCTGCCGTTTTCATCGGGTCCGTCTACCAGCGGCTCTTCGCCACCGCCGACGCCTCGCTGGCGAGACTCGCCAATGGAGCGAAACCCACCGAGCAGACCTGTTCTGCGCGCTCAAGCGAGCCGCCGCGCAGCTAGCCGGCCGCCCGTGCTTTGGCGGAAGGAACGTCGAGGGGCTCACCGGGGATCCAGTGTTCCAACGACACAGCGGCTCCACTCACAGTGGCTCCTGTGGCCCGGCTGTTGCGTGCAGCGTTTCGTTGAGCGTGTGCCAGCCTTTTACTCATGCTCTCGTCATTGATTTAAGGCTAGCGAAAGGATCACTTGTGTGTATTCAACGGCGTTACGCGTGCGAAGTGTGTACACGTGCTCTTTTTCGAAAGTATACGCCTACATGGCCTAGCATTCTGTGCTCCGACGTTACCTGTTTTTCGACTGTTATGCGCTTAGATAAGTTTGCTATCGATTGATCCGCCTCGATAACTTTGCTATCGATAGATGGATAAATGGAGCCTTGTTCATACCATCTTCACTGAGACCGGAAGCTAAAACGAACCGACCGAAAATGGCATTATCCAACGCAAGTTCCAACTGCTATGAACACCCCATTGAAAATTTAACCTTCACCAATTGACCATAATCCACCGTAATGATGGAATGTGTTCCATCAAAATAGTGAGCTTCGGGCTGGTGGGTGATGGGCATATTTCTAGTCGTCCATTACCATAATCTACCATGAAGATGGCATGTCTTCCATCTTAATGGTGTATATTGGGCGTGGTGGATGACGGGCAAATTTTCAATTTGGAGTAGGTACATTCGATGACAATCCTGAAAACAAAGCTTCATGTGCCGTTCAGCGGTACTGCTACGCATAACTCAATAACGCGACACGAAGCGCAGCCAGCGCACATTTATTGGGTAGCATGGCGCCACACATTCCACTTGAATAGGCGATGTGGCAGCGGATCGCCATCGGTGGCGGTTTCATCGCTCTGCTACTGCAGTATGTGCAAAGCTGCGGGCGTGTAACATGTTATTCGTGGATCGTTACTCAAGCTGTAGTACACTGGAATATCGTTAACGAGCTTTACAAACACTTTTAAAAGAAAAGCCCCACTTGTTGCAGACGTAATAAGCTTCACGAGTAAACACTGTCGCATTAACCGAATGCAATAGTTACTTCTAAGGTTCTGTTCTAAAACCACGATATGTTTATGAGAAACGCCGTAGTGGAGGAATCTGGAAATTTCGACCACCTGGGGTTCTTTAACGTGCACTGACATCGCACAGTATACGGGCGTCAACATTTCTTCTCCAACAAAATGCAGCAGCCGCGACCGGGATTCGATCCCGCGACCTTTGGATCAATCAGCCGAGTACCATGGCCACTACTACCAGTCTACCACGGCGAGGCTAACCGAATTCAAGTACGTTCCTCTATGGAGGAAAATAACTTTAATAAACGTATTATTGCGAAAACCGTATCATGCCGAATTGTATGAACATCAATGGTATGCTGGAGGCTTTAGCAAGCGGCTGACCGCCATAGCGTGTACTCTCCTGGTGCTGCGGGTAAAAAGCCAACTGTTCTGTGAATTGCACTGGTTTCCCATCTCGCGCTAGTTCACACAATAACTACAGATACTTCAAGGGCACAGCACAAGTTCCGACGAGCTGAGTTACTTCCTTACTAGTACAGAGGTTCAAAATGGCTCGAGCGCGTTACACAACGGTACCCAATCGTTCATCGGTATATATGAGGAAACAATTCGGAGTGGGCCCGGATGTTCTTTACAATGACTTTATATGAAGTGTCAGTTGATACATTGCAAAAGCGCTTATGTAGCAGCTTGGTCAAACTCACTCACTCACTCACTCACTCACTCACTCACTCACTCACTCACTCACTCACTCACTCACTCACTCACTCACTCACTCACTCACTCACTCACTCACTCACTCACTCACTCACTCACTCACTCACTCACTCACTCACTCACTCACTCAAACTGTATTCATTTTTCAGTTTTGTCCGAATTGCTTCTCAACCTTCATTTTTTCAACGTACCAATCGCCTTTTCTTCCAGCCTACAGAGCAACGTATTTTTTGCTATAATATAGACGGATAGACAATCTGAAGACGTCTGCATGCACCAATGTCGGAACACAGGGAAATCGTATCTTCGGAACGTCGCCCATTTTTTTGTCCCTACGGGGCTGGCCTCCCTATTCACAAATTATTTGAACTGATTTGCCACCTTGGCCATATGAGTGTGGCATATTTACCTCATCAGCGTCGAATTCGTTGTTGTTCCTTGTACTCTTCTGAAGATCGGTTGTAATCTAGCCGTCAAATTATTTTTGTCACCACAATCCTAGATCCTTTCTTTTGTGATAAGAGTTTTACTCCGCGCACTGAACCCAATGGTCCGGATTTGTCGGTTTGCACCTTCAGTGTTGGTAATATCTTGCTATATTAGGTAGTCGGACGCGTAACAGACACATGAAGACGAGAAAAATGACGTGACAAGGTCGAGGCTCTCGTTCATATATACAAAACATCTTTGTTTACCGTCCACGCTCAAAGAAAAAGAGGGGGAAAGAAAGAGTTCCGTGTTCTCGCTTTCTTATTATGAAAATTCAAGAAAGCAAGGTAGAGAAGAGGGAAATCACGTACCCTGTGTCGGGTCTTGTTTCCCCCGTCGTGTCCATCGTCACGCCGATCCCGGAAGACCTTGTAAGTGTAAGCATCCGGGGTCTGCAAACGTGTCGCGTGTCCCATATTAAACCGCACACAACACGCCGCCTCGCTTACAACAGAGCTTTCGCGAGACCGATCAACCGGCATTGTCGGGCTACGTGGGAGTTTTGCAGGGGGGCGCGGCCCGAGCGAGCAAAGTGTCCAGCAGCGTTGCACGCAACATGTGGGCCCCGAAGCGAAAGCAACAAAAAAGGGGCGCCCACAGCGAGGTGGTACACTGTAGGCATGGCTCACGAACCCGCGACGGCGAGCATTAATCCCCTTCCTGACCGGTGGGACGTGGGTGGTCACTTAGCCCGGCTCCGGCCAGCTCTAATTGCTTCTCTCTCCGTAGGCTGGCCGCTGCGGGGCGCCTTGACCCGGTGCTCGGGCATTCGCGTTTCTGCTCGTGGCCTTTTCCCCGGCTCTTGGTGCGGACAAGACGCAGCGCGCGCGCCAGGGAAAGCTATTTAGTGGATCAGAACGACAGTAATAGGCCTGCGTGCACTGGCTTCTCTTCTCTCGTTGCGTTAGGGAGCCCTAGCTGTTTTGCTGGCCCCCTTTGAGCGCCTCGTTTGAGCTGCCCGATGAAGGATGGCTGCACACACACACGCACGGCGCAGAACGGCAACGAGCGCAACGCAACAGGGGTGACGAGTTCCGCTTGTTACGCGTGCTGGTATAGTTGTGTATAGTTTCTTGGTCTATTGGTACTGTAGTTGTTGCAGAGTAGAGGCTGTTTGCTGGATGGTCAGCCGTGGCTCCCACGGCGCCTATTTCGACTTCTTTCCGAATCGTTATGTAACCCGCCTGCGATGATTTCGGTCGCACTGACGGTCGTACGTTTTCTCCCGCACGTAACGTGGGAATGTGCGACTGTAGGCCAGGACACGTCAGCTCTGCCCTTTTACGGATAGCGGAGTTCGTTTGGCAGTGGGGAGCACTGCTCGCAAGCGAGGACCAGGAGAGCCAGTCGGCCCTCGTTTATACCAAACTCGGCGATTCGTAGACGGACATCTGAGGGCTTCTCCCACCCTTTCGTCTTCTATTCCTCATCACCAGACGCTGAGTCGTGCTCCCTTTAGGGCAGCATAAAATAGCATCTTTCCATCCATCTATAGAATCACTACTACTACTAGCTCGCCGGGTCGTAAGAGCCAGTGGAGCCATGGACTGAGGACCGCACCCCGAACTTCCGTTGCGTGCTCCAATCAAGATTTCCCTGCTCCTCCAATATCGAGCACGGGTGCGCAGTTACGGCACCTCTTATGACATCGCGCTTTCTTTTCTTTTCTTTTCTTTTTTCTAATGTGTGCATGAGGACGATGTCAATTCGATCCGAATCCGGCATGTATACCGTCATTCCCATGGGTAGAAAAGCTTCTAGGCCTACATATTCCCCTACCGAGCTATAAGAAGAAGAAGAAGAAGAAGAAGAAGAAGCCCCGCCGCGGTGGTCAAGTGGCTATGGTACTCGGCTGCTGTTCCGAGGGTCGCGGGATCGAATCCTGGCCTCGGCGGCTGCGTTTCGATGGAGGCAAAATGTTGTGGCCCGTGTACCGTGCGATGTCAGCGCGCGTTAAAGAACCCCAGCTGGTCGGAACTTCCGGAGCCGTCCTCTACGGCGTCTCTCACAAACAGATCGTGCTTTTGGGACGTAAAACCCCAGAAATCATCATGCAAGAAGAAGAAGAAAGAAAGAAAAAAAAAAGAACTTACTTATGAAACACAAACTTGGAGACTCGCTAGCAGGCTCGCTAGAAACATAGGACGACGCATCGAGCAATGGAAATGAAATTGATAACCGTAGCCTGAGTGGGTTATAGAATAATTGCGCGTTAATGACATCGTAGTGGAAACCAGGAAGAAGAAAGGCGCGTGGGCAGGACATGTAATTATAAGGCAAAGAAAAAAATACAGCAATGCCCGTTGGTCATTAAGAGTAACAGACTGGATCCCTGTTGAATGCAATAAGCGTGGCAGGGGTGTCGGAAAATTGGGCAGATGAAACCAAGTTTACGGGGACAAGTTAACCACAGGACATGGGTTAATCGGAGAGCTATGCGGGAGAGGCCCTCGGCCTGCAGTGGGTATATAGACAGGCTGCTGACGATGAATTGTAGATAGATAGATAGATAGATAGATAGATAGATAGATAGATAGATAGATAGATAGATAGATAGATAGATAGATTTGTTCAGGTCCTGAAGGAGTGCACCCTCGTTTCAAAGTGGGGTTCGCCGGCCGCTCCCACGTAGGGACGGGGAGGCCTATGGCCTCACCGCCGCGTCGTGGGCATTCTGGACAGCCTTGATTTGTGGTAGTAGGACGGGACTCTTGATGAAGGAATAAAATTGTTCTTCAGAGAAGTCTTGACTGGCGTTACTGTAAAGAGGGGCACCTCCGGAGCATGTGTCCCTGCGTTCGTCACAGTCTGGACAAAGTGGCGCAATGTCTGCGTAGTGACTGTAAGTCGAAATCCTGGGGTATGTCCCCGTCTGAATTGTAAAAGAAAATAAAAATAATAAAAATTTCTATGCATAGCCACACATTGCACGAATCTCCCACCGCGAAAAGTTCGACTCTGGAAATATACGTTCGCACTCCAGCGACGCGTCCAAACATCCATTAGTCGGCCGCCATCGGCGCCGAGAAATCTGCTCGCCGGTGTCCGCGCCTTTCGTGACACATCGTTTCGGTTACCATAAGTTTACCGCCATGTAGATATGTGCTTCCCAACTGTACTGAAAAGAACGCGCGCACTCGTTGCAAGCTACAGCACTGTTCGGCTTGCGTCGCCGCCGGCGCGCGCTCGTTCGCGACGTTACGGGCTCGCGGGCGTCAAGGACCTCATTAACGCGGCAAAGGCAGCGCCGCGTGCGTATAACTGGGAACGGGTTGTTTTCCGGAGCGACGAGGCCAACCTTATCCCTTTCCTTTGCTCCGCATTAATGGACGCCCCAGCATGCGGCGTCGACGCGGGGTTAATTATCGGAGATGCATATGCGAGCTCCGGTGCCGCTTTCGACGGCCGGATGCATTGCATGACGGGACGTTGTGCGATCGGTGCAGAAGAGCGTGCAACGAAGAAGCGCGGGAAAGAAAGTGTGTCCATATTGCGGCGAAGACGAGTCTGTCGGCCATTATTTCTTAAAATGCACTCGGTTATCCTCATCAAGAAAACACACACTGGAAGCTTCTTTTCATAGGGTTGGGTTGGAATTCTCCGTCTCCGATATTCTGTCTTTGGGAGCCTCCTCATTAGGTCATTGCGACGGGGATGTATGCTCTGCTGTTTCAAAATTCATAATTGATTCAGGCCGGTTCTGTTCATAAATTCGTCCTCTTCACCATTCATTTCATCGTAATTATTTCATTCTGATTGGTATTTCATAGTACCTCAGGCTTACCTTGAAATCTCGGACAATCCCCCAGGGTGGGTATGTGCCAAAACTGACGACAACAACAACAACAAAAAGTGTGTAGTACCTCAGGCTTAACTTGAAATCTTGGACAATCTGCCAGCGTGGGTATGTGCCTAAATTGACGACGACGACGTCAACAACAAAAAGTGTGTGTGTGTGTGTGTGTGTGTGTGTGTGTGTGTGTGTGTGTGTGTGTGTGTGTGTGTGTGTGTGTGTGTGTGTGTGTGTGTGTGTGTGTGTGTGTGTGTGTGTGTGTGTGTGGCTGAGACCAAGGCTGCCGCGGCCACCCAAGTCGCCTGCTTGTCCATCGAAATGGACGACGGGAGAAGCATCGTGCCTTATGAAAGGGTGCAGATATATTTATCGGTGGGAATTCTGTTCTATTTTATGGCCCTAGCACCTATATATAGCGCCATTATATTTCTCTGTAGGGGCACGTCGTAATTCTGCCCCACGTGGCAGAAAGCTGAGGTTCTGACGCGAATGCTATTCATGTTATGAAATCCGGAATGAAATTGAGTATTCCCGTCTTGTTGACTTGCTATATACCATATTTGGAATAGGAAGGATGCGGAAGTATATGACGAATAAGACCGAGGAGGTCGTCACTTAAGTTCCATGATATGCTTGTCAGTTACGTCATGACTAACGACAATGACGTCACGTGTGACTCGTTCCCTCGTTGAATATGTGGATACGAGCTACACGTGACTGAATTCACCTGTGCGTGCCTGAGAAGCACCTCTCTCCAGGTACTGAGGGAGGACGAGTAGTTTCGAGGCTATTTATTCCATCTTGTCTCGGCAGGGATGTCGGATCTATATAAGGCACACGGACTGAGTGTCTGCGTTTCTTCCTTCTGATCTCACTTTTTCATGTTGCTTCTACAGCGAAGCAAGTGATGTGCCTCAATGGCTACGGTAAAATGCGTGATGGCGATGGTGATGATGTCCCAGCATGCAGGTTTAGGACTTGCCATAGTCGGCAATTGTTCCGCCCAGGCGGCTCACGCGTTGATGGCAGGGTTGCGGTCACACAAAGCGTTGATCGGACTCACGTCTGGAAAACGAATTGCCCTCGGCAGTCGTGCAGAACAAACTCTCGTGCCCACTAATCCACGGTTTCTTCGTATACCCGGTGCTCGTCCGCGTAAAAAACTCTCTTTCGTATATAGGCTGCGGAAAACAGCGTGTTTATTACGTGTAAAAATGTGCGAATATGTAATCGCCAGGCGTATGGTATCGAGACGCACGTGAAAAGTATGTGCAGCCGTCCCGTCTCCGTGGTCTACCTTTTATTTTATATTCATTAGGAGTCGGTTTAAGAAAAGGACGCTGTTTGCCAGTAAATCTCGTTGTTGGGCTAGTTGGTGCTCCAACTCCTGTTGGGAGCATGTCTCAGCGTCCGTGGGGGTAGGGTAAAGTGAATGAAAAGAGTGGAAAACATAGAAAGCCGCGAGGGCTGCGTAAATTTTTGCCACCTGGGTTCTTTAACGTGCACTGTGATGTGACCGCCGCACACTGCTTTCAAAAAAGTCCCTGTCGCAGTATATCGGCGATGTAAATTATGTATGCAATTCTAACAGGCGTGTCCCCGTGCAAGTGTTACACTTTCAGATACAGTGCCTTCACTCACCACGTACGACGCCTCATGCGGGCTGCTGTTCTCCTTTTATTTTTTTTCGCTGTTATCATAGCTCTCAAATGCGTGGCTTTCGAGCCCAAGAGAAAGGAAGAAACACGGCCCAACTTGTATTACATCCTGCTGGGTTCAGCGCGGGGCTGACTACCGGAGAATTACCGTCCGTGCGTGCGCCCAGTTTATACACCAGGACTCGCGTCAGCGGGCAGCAGTCCCTACATATGCTGTGGTGGAGGGAAAAAAAAAAGAACAAAAAATAAAACACGTTCAGTACACAGTGCGGCTGTGTCCGCCGACGCCAGCAGGGGCGGCAGCCTAAAACAATTGAGCGTGCTCCGCCTCCTAAAGGTTGCTCGCTCCGGCTAGGGGGCGCGCTTCTCAGCTGATAAAAAAAAGAAAAGAAAGGTTTGTTTTTTCGTTTTTGTATTCTTTTCTACATTCCGGAACCTTCAGTGTCCGCGTTCCTCACTCTCGTTGCAGGGAAAGTTTGGAAGCGGACCGCAAAAGAAAGAAACAGAGAAGCGAACGTGTTTTGCCGGAGAAAACATGGCGGTAAGCGAATATCCAGTACACGCCTTCTATATAGACAAGGGGGGCAACAATGGACGCGGGAGTATAGCTAGCCCGCAACGGGACCTCTACGCGACAAAAGATAAAAATAAAACCGTGATGGAGATCGCGTTCTACGCGCTTCGGCCAAGGAGGGGCTACACTGAAGGATATAAAGAAAAAAAAAATGATAGGAAATAAGCTCGTGTGTAAGGCAGCGAAACGCAAGACCCTCGGAAGGAGCAGCCAGACCTTAATGCGGACGGAGTTCGACCGGCTGTACACACGTGCTGGGGGGGCGTTGCTTGCAGCGGCGCTGCCACGGCTGTGGAAGCTGCTGCCTCTCACGGCTTCGTGCCGAACATCGCAAAATTCCTCGCGCGCGAGACAGCTCTACGCGACCGCAGGCATATAATTTACCCCCTGGCCGCCATCAACTTTCTCCTCCTCCTCTTCCGACCCCCCTCTCCTGCCATATATTCTGACCTGTTCCCATCAGTTCGTCCTCCATGCTGCATGGTGGCCGTGGTAGACATCCCCGGTTTTCGCTTTCGTATAAGAGGTCGACGGTGAAGGAAGCCATCGCCGTGCTAGTGCACGCGGCCTGACGCAGCATACCTTCTCCTTGGCGTCCGCCATCGAAGAGAGAAAATTACCCTAGAAGAATCGCACTTAACGCTTTATTGTTTCTTAACAGGAACTGTGTTCGGGACAATAAAAGCTCAGCCGGAGCTCGACGTAATCATCATAACGTTATTTTTTTTTAAAGGGAGATCACCGTGCATATAGAAAGAAGGGAGAAGATCTAAATAAAATATGATATCGTGCGTGAGAGGGATGGCGCAGGAAAAGAAAAAAAAATACAGAGACAGCAGCAAGGCCACAGGATTGTGGAGGGTGCGGTGTGTTAATGGTAGATTTGTGCGGATCCCTTTTCAAGAAACAATGCGCGATATACAATTGTGTCTGGCTATGACAGTAGCCGTGCCTGTACTGTCTTATAATGCTCTTCGTAAGGAGCCACCCCACGTGGCTTGCAGAAATTTCGTTTTATCACCGTGCGTGTCCGGCAAGAACGACGTGGCAGCCGCGTTGAGACAACGTTTTTTTTCTTTTTCTATTTTGTAGGTGCCCCTCGCAAAGGTTGACGTTGTTTATTTTCGTCGCAAACGAAGACAAGAAAACTCAGCTTAAAGACTGACTTTTGATCGCGACGTTTGTAGGGAGCAGTTTTCCTCTTCGTATGAGAGGGATATTTAACACTTCATTTAAAGCATGCTCACGGAAATCGAGTTCTTGCTGCTCGCTTTTTTGTAGCAAAGCCAGACCGAGCGCAAGACCGAGTCCAAGAACTGTGGTCCGATGCGCGCGAGTTCAGATACTTTGTGACTGCGACTGTGATTGAGAGGGGAACTCGACGCGCGTGGATCTAGGAACTTTACGTTGTGCGACGTAAGCCAACATACAGCGCTCACAAATGTTTCGCTCACACAAAGTCACCTCAGCCTCGCGCTGTAACAATTACGTCGTCACGCGTCGTCACATCCATCGAGAAAGGCCTTGGGAGTGTTGTCAGGTATAACATCGTCGCGACGGCTCGAAAATTAGGGTCACGGCCTCGAAACAATAACCGTTCCTACCGTACGCGAATAGCTAAAGCTTAGTGTACGACGCTGAACGAGCGTTCTGTGCTTGGACGAAACATTCGTACGGCGAAGATTAAGGAGAATATTCGTTAGGGTTCGGCATTGGGCTTGTTGTAAATGCGTGACTGAAGTAGTAGTTACAGCTCTAAAAACGGCACACGAACGAAAGAGGAACTATAGAGACACACGCACACACTCTGTGTCCTTTCGTGCCTGGTCCTCCCTGGTCCTTTCGTCAGTGTGCCAATTTAGCGATACAGGTATAGCATTTCGTAGGGTACCTGTCACAAAATAGTGCCTATTTTGAAGTAAAACCCGGCGCCGAAAGGCCGAAACAACAACAAGAAAAACGGCGCTCGGAAGAGGCACTCAAAAGTCACGCCGCGCCTACAAAAGGCCAGAATGTTGTAGAAGCTTTCTTATCGCGGAGAGCGCGCGCGCGGGACAGACGTAAGGAGAGAAGGGAAGCGGAGAGCACACGCCGACGCTCCCCGCGCAGTGAGAGAGAGAGAGAGAGGCGCCGCCCCAACCAAGAAGGTTCGAGAGTGGGCGAGAAGGTTCCCAATTGTATGTGTGCTCTGGGTCACGTGGCCCTACGGAACCTTCTAGTACCCTTTCCCAGGACTATATAAGCGGTCGGACACGGGCCGCGCAGGAGGGGCCAAAGAAGAGACGAAGAGAGAGAAGAGCTGCAAGTAAAAAGAAGAAGCAAGAAGTCTGCGTGACTCAGACGCCGAGCCAGCTGACAGGCCACCTGCAAGAAGACGCCGAATGTCTTGGTGAATAGGACTCTTTGTGTTTTGTTCATTGTTGCAGTGCATGAACTTGTTCGTGTTGGTTGGCCTTGTATAACTTTGCGACCCATCTGTGTTTTGAGTTGTGAAAGCCGTGTTGTGTACGTTTGTGTGCCTGCCTATTTGATGAAAATATATTTGTTTTGTTTGACCACCCTTGGCTCTGACTCGGTCTCTGAACCACTGCTGGCGTTTTGCTAGTGTGCTAAAGGGGACCAAAAATCTTATTGTCCAAGCTTTCGTGGGATCTTTTTCGGGGAACCAAGACGTTGGTTCTTGGAATTATTTCCGGCGATCGCGCCCCGTACATCATACATCCCCAGGATTTCGGGACATGTACATGTCGCGCCATCTCTCGGCAGCGGCCGGGCGCCACCGCCGTAACTGAATGGGAAGCGCACGAAAAAAAATCATATCTCACGAACGAGACGCGATATTAAAAACGACTCACGGTTTAAGATACTAGGGCACCACTGGAACATTTAAGGAGTCATTTCAATAAGGTGGCACAAGGTGCCTTCCTTCCCAGTCCATTTGAAGATCTTACCACACAGCCTATGAGAGCGGCCTCAATTTAGACCCACCTTGGCCTCTTTAAACACCGATTTCAAAGCTTAGAAATGAGATTTCAAAAACGACTCCCGGTTTTAGATTGGCCGATAAGTGCTCTTTCGATTTATATACTGCGTTATTGTGTAGCTAAAGCCGTGTAGCTTCCTCGGTCGTTTTTGTCGGCCTTATGGACCCCTTTCATAAATCTAAAGCTGGCTTCTCTGCAATGCATTTTGCATAGCAGAGAAGCCAGCTAACAGACTGTAAACAGCGTGTTGCGTTGTTTGCTTACGCTCTGACAAGGAAAACGCATACATGTGCAACTAGGACCTCGTTTCCGCTTGAAGGACAACAGGTACCGCCATTAGTTGGGCGAATAGTGCAGGGAAGCGCACTTGCGTATTACGAAAAGGGATTATATGGTGTTTCTAAAGCCCACATCTGCTCCTACATTGAATCGGGGTGTCAGATCCGCTCGTGGCGCTAATTTTTTGAATGCATATACTTTGTCTCGCGTTCGCTTTGTCACGTATCACCCGGATCAAAAAATCACGAGGTTTAAACTGCGGTTCGTACACCAGATAGAGGACTAGGGATTGCTGCAGTGAAAATAGAATAGAATAGAATAGTAATATAAATCGCAAGCATCGTATTGTGCAAGAATATTTTAAATGCGAAACATTTCTTAGCGAACTTCGGCGACTTTGAGCGTCTATCTGTCTAGCCGCCTACGAATTTGAGCTCTCTGGACCGTATAGTTAATGGGATTTATATCAGAATTCGTATGGCATACTATGACTGTATGACTATCATAAATGACTGGTCATATCATGGAAATCGTGACTTACTTGTCGCGAACACCATTTTTTACATGCCATGGGCATGGTGCTCTAGCGGCCGTTTCGTTTACTTGATATATACCAAAATTGGTGTGACGAGACAATTGTGTACGACTAACATTATTGCCGGTGTTAACATGACAATCATGACATCCATGCCATGTACAACATGAATTACGTGCCCTAATCATGGTGCGCTCACGGTCATGTCGCTAGCTTGATATAAACCAATATTGATATTTCGCAACGTGACTGTATGACGAACTTAAATGGAAGGTGGCAGCATGAAAATCATGACATCCATGATATGTCAGCATGACATTCATACCACGCTCATGGTGCGTTTGCGACCAGTTCGCTAGCTTGATATTCATTGAATTTAGTTTTGCGTGACGTGTGTGTATGAGGAACATAAATAACAGATGGTAGAATGAAAATCACGATATGCATGTCATGTACAACATGATGTACGTGTCCTGCTCATGCTGCGCTCACGGCCGTGTCGCTAGCTTGATATTAAGTGACGTGACTGTATGACGAACTTAAATGACAAGTGGGGATATGAAAACCATGACATATCATGTACAGCATGACTTGCATGCCACGCTCATGGTGCGCTCATGGCCAGTTCGCTGTAGCTTGATATACACCAAAATTGATATTGTGTGATGTGACTGCACGACAAACATGAATAACATGTCCTGACATGTAAATTATGACATGCATGTTAAGTACAACATGATTTGCTCCTTGCTGGCCTCTTCGCATTACACCGATTCCCACAATTCATGGTATCTGCCAGGTTTTCTTTTATATACATGTGCCAAATCGCTTTCATTTGGTTGATTTTGCTTTCCTAACCTGTGATGAATGCATACGCCGATGAAAAGATACGGCGTGATGCCCTCGGTAATTATGGCAATTAGTGCGTGTGCCGGCGCGTCCGCAGGAGTGTTCGCGTGCTTGCCAGTGTGCAAGCTCGCTTTCCATTGTGGTAGCCAAGAGGCTTCTTTCCCAATTTTTTTTATTGCGCGTGTGTATATCTACGGATCTGAGCCCAACTAAAGAACTAAAGGTTGTCGTGTGTTCTTTGTGCAGAGAGAGGTGAATAAAGAAGAGAGTCAAGGCGCGGAGGGATTCGAGGTAGACGAGGGGCAAGAAATACGATGGAGCCGCCTGAAACGGGGCTCTTGCGTGGTTTTTCTTGAACTGTCACCTCTTCCCCCTCCACGCCACATTAGCACTGCCCACCCGGCTTTCCCCCTCCCAGCGTTGCTTCCTTACTTTCCCGTCTTTTCGAGGAGATTCGTTAGAGTAGTGCCAGGTGTCCTCTGGCTCAACCTGACTATGTTGCTCCCCCCTCCACTCCCTCTTCCAGAGAGGAGACCACAGCGACGAACGAACACCGCGCGCGGGGGGACGGGATGAGCGCGAAGGGGACAGACGAGAGTAGTTCGCTGAGATGCCGAAGCGGGAGCGCCTAGACCGCGTGTTATCGCCTGTACACGCGTGTTTCGCTGGAGTGAAGTCGACGAGAAAGTTCGAGTGGAGGCCATGTGGAGGCACTCAAGGACGGAGAAAGGTCCGGTGTGGTGTGGTTCCAATGAACCACGCACAAGGACGCGTACCGCACAACACGTGTGTTGCGCTGTTTAGAAGTTCGTAAAGATGTACCTTATTCACTTGCATAATACATGCCCTCGTTTAATATCATCATCATCAGCCCATCTCATGTCTACTGCAGGGCGAAGGTCTCTCCATGCCCCGGGGGAGGATCTGTACATGAGATGCATAAGGGCTCCCACCACCACCATGCCTCATCTGCGTAACTCACCGAAGCACCAGATCAGGAATTGGCCTCCCCGGTGTAATTGGCCTCCCCGGCCAGCACCTGCCAAATGACTCGTTTAATATGCGTACCCCTAAATTTTAGCGATATTTAGGGGGGCAAAAAGTTATTCGCATATTTTGCGCTCCCGTGCCTTCCTCCAACGCTTATGCATGAGACCCGCGCCTCTTCTCTGTCCTTCACTCACTTATTAAACGATGTGATTGATGTAGAAAAAAATTCCTGAAAATTATTTATTTATTACAATGGATGTCACAGCACTAGACCCCGCCACGGTGGTCTAGTGGCTACGGTACTTGGCTGCTGATCCGAAGGTCGCGGGATCGAATCCCGGCCGCGGCGACTGCATTTCGATGGAGGCGAAATCTTGAGGCCCGTGTGCTGTGCGATGTCAGTGCACGTCAAAGAGCCCCAGGTGGTCTAAATTTCCGGAGACCTCCACTACGGCGTCTCTCATAATCAGACCTGGTTTCGGGACGTTAAACCCCACAAATCAACCAATCATATACACACGTGGTACTCTTCCGTTCATGCATATCACAACATTTCTTAGGTAAACCTACCAGTTGTAGCACCCTCCGTACATTTCTAAAACTAATTATTCGAACAAAGAACTTTGAGTTCAATGGGAAACATTGCATTAAGATTAGCGCTGAACCTATGCGGACGAAAATTGGGCCCGATTACCCAAATTGCTTTATAGGTGCTCTCGAGAATGAGTATTTGTAGCTAATCTTTGAAACCGTTCTTCTACAAGCCGTTATTAACGACATTTGCTTAACTTTACATCATGGAAAAGGAGAACACGCTAGCGTTATTTCCTTTTCTACTAAAGTACATCGTACTATATCGTTTTCGTATGAACATTCAAAGGACAGCATATTTTTTTAGATGCCACGTACTCATCAGTAGCACACCGCACTGCGCTTTTTTCTATGGCAAACCTCAAGCTCGATGTCAGACCGAACTTGCGATGACCTACTCCGCCCACGCATTTAAAATTAAAGCTGTACTTAACGACCGCTAAAGCATACAGCAATGCAAAGCGAACGCCTCAAGCAAATTTTCAAATAACCACTAAGAATCCACGCGTATGTCGGTTGCCGTGTTTGCAAAAAGTCCGGCGATGTATGCTTTGTATAAACACTGCAGACTGCCAAGTGCTCTAGTGTCACTCAAGCACTGCATCACATTTCAGCTGTAAAAATTTTAAAAATCCAATATGTCGCAATTTCTATGATTGTTCGAAGCAATCACAAGGCCCACTGCAATTCTATCACCGAACCTACCTATACATCAAGACACTAAAGAATACCTGGGCATCGTCCGCTTATTCGTTTTACAGCAACCATTCCAGAGTCCGATTTTAGGTCACACTATGAAGGGACATACACAAATAATCAATTATTCACCAATTTAAGACCATATCCTCGGGTTTAAATGAGAATATTGGAAAATTAACTTGGTTGTCGCTGTAGCAGATTATTGGTTTTTCTCAACCACGAGTGACATTACGTTTGACTTTTTTTTTTTTCGAAAACGAGGGTGTTAACACAGCTTCCTGTAAAGACCACGCTCCGTTCTGTTTCATGTTTCTCTAAAAATCCGACAGCTCAGGCGTTCTGAGTCTGTTTATTGTACGTAGCTATAGTTCGCTGGCATAGACAGACACATCTTACTCGAATTCGAAATCATGTGCGATTGGACTTAAGTCACGCGCAATCCGTTGATGCACGTATGCTTGTTTAATAGTTATGAAACCAAATAGAATACGAATCGATATGCACTATTCGATTTCATTATTAGAAATTTCCAGAGCTCGAAAATTCTACATTTTATTCGTAAAAAAATATTCAGACGCATTGACAGAGGAAGTATTTGGTTAGATCTAGCCGACAAAAAATAGAGTTGTGAAAAGTGAGGTTGGCTTGAATGCAGCAGTAACTAGGACATTCGAGATATTAAGTAACCGTATACGTAGCGATTGACCGTACATTGATCTCACGATTGCCTATCTCGTGACAGAGGCGTATTTGCCATGATTGTTTCCTTTAAATTTTCGCGATTGACACGTTACATACACCCCTTGCTAGCTTTGCTGCTTCATCCATGCCTGGAGCCACGGCTGCTTTGTGAAAATTGATCGAGCGACCGTGCAAGAGCTCTGCGAACAAAACTACAACGCTACTGATATCATGATGATGACAGTAAATTGATGAAACTTTCGCTTCCATGACACTACAATTTTTAAGGGATCAATATATCCTCCGTAATCCCGTAAAAGGTTGGGCTACATGCGTCGCGGTAAAAAAAAATCATCCCTCGACGTTTTCCTTTATAGTTTTCTCATCGGCACCGAGTATCACCACCTACTCGAAAAACATTCCCTTTTTCGAGTATGCACTATTCTATAAGAGTACCAAATCTAATAGAAGGCTATTCGATTCGTTATTCGAAATTTTCGAATGGCACTGATGTATGTTCTTGCATGCTGACAAAATATCACCAAATGGGCCTGCTTGCATTTTTTATGCTACACGCGTGTTCTTCCTTCAGAGGTTTGGCTATATAAGCTTATATCTTTTGCCGGTGAACAGGACTCTCATCTTTTCATCTTTCCATGGTATAGTATTACGCACAATATATTTTACTAATCTCGCATGACCCACATGACCAATATATTGAGATGTATTCTCACTTCAATGTCGCGGGCTTATCATTTGAGCGCAACGCAGCATATGTGCCCAACCACATGCGCATGTATATAGAATGAAAACTCAGCTAGTGAAGCGTTGTAATAAAACAAAAACGACTTTCCTTACTCATTTAGCCTTTACTCATTTATATGCTGCATTGCAACGTCTGCGGACAGCAATACGTTGGCCAAACGGACACGGCATTTTGCTTGCGATTCAACAATCACGGGTACAATATGCCACTTCGCTGCCGAACTTGCCCGTATATCAAGACACGTTCCACTGCCGAATCACAGCTTTAGGGATATTGCGGTAAATATTTTGTAGTCCGGCTCCCGAAAGCCACGCGAGCGTGAACATCGCAAGGCATATTTTTTTCAAATATGGCACACTAGAATCCGGCATAAATGAGGACCCCGTCCGACTCTCCTGCCTCAAAGAAATAAGCCAGCAAAAATGTGCCGTCTAGACATACCATGCCTGTTTGAAAGGGTTGAATGTGTCGGCGATTTCGCGCTGCGAACGAAGAAAGCAAAAAAAAAAAAAGCGACAAAAAGTCGATCACCGACGCCACTTCTGGACGACGTCCCTCTTGAGTTGCACCAACAAAGGAGGGTAATTACGTGCCGCGTAGCACTGAAGCCAAACGCGTGTCGAATTGTTTGCTGGCGCCGCCGCGTGAACGCTTGCGACCATACCTAAGGACGCCCGGGAACACAATCGAAACCACATGCTCATCAATCGTCCACCGACCATCCGCATTCTCCAAAGAAGTTAGAGGGAACGCAGGGCGACGACAGTAACATCCGAACCCTGAGGAAGAAAGGCCCCCACTCGATACGTTGGTTCAAAAAGTTACACACACACACACACACACACTCCCAAGCCCATATATACGGGCGGATCTGCTCGCAACTCAAATCAGCTCTTTTGCGCCAAAAATATCTCGAAAAAATTCTCGATAATGCAGTTCAGCGTGCTCGGTCCCTGGACCGGGAAGTCACAATGCAAGCAAGGGAGAGCAACAGAGACGAAACGTTATGTCCAAATTTAGTTATTCCGCTGCAGCCCCTCGTGTAAACTCTATCCTAAGCCGCCACATTAATATACTTAAGCGGAGTAGTCGACTCTCCTCTGGCTTTCAAACCGCACTTAAGGGGGTTTACCGCAGAAATAAAAACCTAAGAGACCTACTCGTTAGGGCAAAAACACAGAGGTCTGTGCGCCACAAAGGGTGCAGACCATGCGGGAAACCTCGATGTAAAGTGTGCCCACACATGGTGACCACAAGTACGGCCGAAGACTCTCATTCTGACTTTATTTATGATATTAAGGATGATCTTAATTGTGATTCGAGCAACGTACGTCATATACAAAATCCGATGTGAAGTTTGCAAAAAGGAATATATTGGCCAAACAGAAACCGCGTTCCGCCTGCGTTTCAACAATCACAGGGCACATGTTACCGGCCTCCCTAATTTGCCATTTTCCATACACATAAACTTGCCCGGTCACTCTTTTGAGCGCATCAGTGTTGTGCTTCTACAATCCGGCTTTCAGCACACACGAGAGCGCGAACAGCGCGAATCCTTCTTTATAAATAAATTCAGATCGTCCTCGCATGGAATTAACGAGAGCCCAGGGCGGCTCGCTTTCCTACGCGACCAATCGTAACAGTCAAAAAACGATATTTATCATTTGGCTATGGGGATGGTGCACTTGTAACTCTCCGCCGACGGGAGCGCCATCGAGGCGGCACGCACGTCGTTGGGGTGATAGAAGCTCCGGTCGCAGGGCTGGCGGTAGCTTTAGAAACGCGTTATTCGCGTTTTCCTGCGGTTTTTCGTTTCTTCCAAAGGCCGTCGTACTACGGCTCGGTGTTCAGCAACAAGATTTGTTTTTCGTCGGCCGTAACAATACTTATATCAGATCACCAGGGCCAAATATTTATAGCCTCCAGAAAGCTCAATGCTGAAGGAGAAGCGAGGTCGCTCGCGCGCGCGTTCCGTCGACGCTCTCTACTGAGCAGACGACATGTGTTGCTAGTTTGCAATGTAAGGAGCATTCTGTCCCCCGGCATACTGCGTGGAGTACGTGAAAGGTGGGTTGTCAAAGGGAGGGAGTTAGTGCGCGCGTACCGGCAATCTAGCAGACGACATGTGTTGTCGATTTGCAATGGTTCGCGCTGTTTTTAACGAGCCGCTTGTGTGGGCTACCAGGCTGCGACACGCATAGCCGTGTGGACTGAAGCGCTCCATACATTTCGTTCGCGGCCCGGGCTGCTGTCCGTTTCCTCTTTTTAAATGCGAAGCATTTCTTAGCGAACTTCGGCGAGTTTGAGCGTATCTATCTATCTATCTAGCCGCCTACGATTTTGTGCTCTCCTGGCCATTTCGCTACTCGGATGTTTACGAAAATTGGTATGCCACATCATGACTACATGAGGAACATAAATGACAGGTCATAACATGAAAATCATGATATGCATGTCATGACTGGCATGATTTACATGCCACGGTCTTAGTGCTCTCCTAGCCGTTTCGCTAATGGGATGTATGCGAAAATTGGTATCGCACAACATGACTGCCTGACGAACATAAATGGCAGGTCATAACATGAAAATCATGACATGCGTGTCATGAGCGGCATGATTTACATGTAACAGTCTTGGTGCTCTCCTGGTCGTCTCGTTAATGGGATGTATACAAAAATTGGTATGCCACAATATGACTGCATGGCGAACATAAATGACAGGTCATAACATGAAAAAAAAAAAATTGGTGCGCGCCGCCGCCGATGAAATAATCGGTGCCACGCCGACGACGCCGCCGACCAGAAACGACTGCCACGCCGCCGCCGGTCGAAATGGACACGGCGCACACCTCTAGCCGTACCTCGTGCGTTGCTAATCGAGCGGCCGTGGTCCAGCGAAGGGGGGCACAATGCTCAGGAGGGGGCGCGGGAGAGCGAGACGTGAGTTCCCCTCGCCACTGGCTTGGCAAGTGCAGCGCGGGCGCAATTTTCGCCTCAGTAGTGGCACCTAGAGGACATTTCCGCAACTTCGTAAATGTCCCCCATTCCTGGCCATGGCACGGGTTTGGTGACAGTACCACTCTCGTGTTGTGTAAAGGAGTTTGCGAAACAGAGCCGCGTTGACTTCAGTGCTAAGGGGCGCAGCGTAAGGAAGTGTGACAAATATTGTTAGTAATTGCGGGCAGCCTGTAGCCAACGGTTAGCCAGCGTTAGCCAGTGCTGTCATTTCAAATGAAATAAAATGAACTTCATTTGTATGAGTAGAAAAATTCGTACAAAATATTTAGGCCGATACAGATACGTGACTAGTAGCTGCTCCATAATAGAAAATGTATGAAATCTGGCAAAACATATTTAATTAAGGCCCGAGAATGTTCTGTATTGTCAGTATAAGTATGACACAACAATGTTTGATTTGCTCTGATGCCGTTCGGCAAGCTTACGCAACCAAAAAAAAAAAAAAGGAAGGGGGATGTATCTTTCACACAGCAGGGTTCACAGAAGCTCAAGCACTCTTAATCGTCTCGTATAAGTAGTTTGTCATGACTACTATATATTTACATACATGATGGTCTTTTTTATTCTACTTTACAAGTTCTGTCCCAATTTTAGCTTAGGATAGGTTACTTTTGTTATGCTAAGTGTACAAAATATTTCTGTGATCCTAATGTGCTCTCAATATATAGAACGCCTCTCATTGAAAGAAAAAAAAAAAGTTGGAGAACGCTGAAGCTTCGCCTCTATAGGAGTCAACGCTATAGCGTCATATATAGGGCCCAGTTCGCGTTGCCTCCGAGCGAACGTATTATGTTTTCTCGTACATTCAAATTAAATTCCGAGCTATTATGTGTGTACGTGTTAGTTAAGTCGCAGTTTGCGATTTTTCTGACGAATTTCACTGAGAAATCGAATTTTGCTCACTTACTCACCTGTACCATGGTGGAGGGCATACGTGGTAGGGTGTTCCGGGAAAGAGGACGGCAGCTCGAGATGATTATTTTCCGCCGAGTACGCCAACGCCGACGCCGACACTAGGCTTTCCGCGTCACGAGCTTCTTAACGTTAAAATTTCCCCCGATATGTTAGAGGCGCTACAAACAGTGATTGGCATTGGCTGATACAGGCTTGCAAAACCGTGCCTACACAACAGGAAGGGTGTATACCGCACATATACAACAAAGTCAGTCTGCGTGCGCCAGCCTGTAAGCGCCTGGCCGCGCGCGACAGGTCCATTTAATTGTGCGGGTCCGATGTATAGGCAGTTACTTGGCAAGTGAATACGTCCGAGGCGGGCACACGCAGGCCAGCGGACAGGCAGAGGCCGCTGGGGTTTCTCGTCGGCCGCGGGGGCGGAGATGAAAGTGCAACGTGTGAAGGTCAGTATGCGTGCGTGCCCGGCGTTTCGTGGAGGCCCCGCCGACTCGGTCACGTTGTACGATCTCCGCAGGGTCCTGCCACGGCTCTACGCTTCACTTATTGTTTCGCGTGTCTTTTTTGGCGGATATCCGCGCGGCTGTGTATATCTAGACAGCTCGTGTCGGCGGCGCGGCCGCGTGGAATTGTCTAAGGCGCCAGCGAAAGAAAGAAAACAACGCCCAAGGTTAGACAGGCGTTCCTTCAGTTTGAGGAAACGGCTCGATGTGCCGAGGTCGGCTGGCTGAAAGCAAAGAGAAGTTGAGTTAGAGAAGGACGGTGGTTAGGCGGGCGCGACTCTGTAGTAGTAGTGTTAATTCCTTTCGATACACGTATAATCTGGCGATCCAAGCATGGATTACCGTGTAACCAAAGTGTATTGCGCGCATTTATTAGCTAGTTTTCCTGTATAACGAGATCATTGAGTTAAAGGGGGTGGGAGGTGGGGGGGGGAGCAAAAGTTATGAATTTTTTGTTTGTTTTTCGAATTTATGTACATAACGGCAGCACGCACGTTCGTGCAACGACGCCTGTTTTGTCGAAAAGCAAGGCACGCTATGGTGCTCAGGCGCAAAAGGGAAATGAATCATTATTTTTTCGCCATCATCAACAGCGTACATGTTGTTCGTCCACGAAGCGCACTACGCTGGCACCCACACCTGAACGTGAGACCGTTAATGTACCTGCGCCACATTGTTGTTATGCGAGGGTTACGCCAGTCTACCGTAAGCGGGGGTTACGCCAGGCGACTGGAAGGATTAGACGAAACGGTTCCTGCATTCTAGAGTCCTCGTGACGTTCTAGTGACACGAAGGGAGCGTTTGGCGCTCGTCAAAAATGGTAACGGGCTAATACATAAAGTTAATTCCATGTGTAACAGTAGTTTTCGACGTTAAATTATGAAGTTATGATACCTGTTCTTTTCCGCGGGTTGAGGTACCAACTGCACTCTCTCAGTGTTCACCAGGAACCGTCTCCGCCCGCACCAACTATTTCTTGCTGTTTCGCCTACTAAAGTCTGCATTGACAAGTGCTCTCTCATTCAGCATCTAAAGTTGCATCTTTCAGAAGTTCGGCCATGTTTGTCGTCGTATCGTCTCCAATGTGAAATAAATCACCCTTTATTAATTCGTTTGTATCGCCCCACTTTGTGCGGTGCAGTGCTCTATTATTTATATGTAAATTGACTGCAGGCCTTTAATGTGATACCCTTTTCATTCTTCAAAGCTAAAGCATTTTCGTCCTGTCAACTTCCCAAAAGAGACACGTGCACTACATGTAAAGAATAACCAACATCGCAAGCCTATACAAAAACGTTTGAATTATCATTAAAGTGTCGAGTTGCGCATGAGTCATATGTATGTAACTCAAGGCTTATTGTATACTTATTTTGGACTTCGACACTTCGACACTTCTTCGACACCTCTTCCTGAAGACATGCTCGAGAATTCTTCATTGCGAAGTTAAGAATTCTTTCTTTACCGCGTTGAAAGAGCTGGCGGACGGGGACATTTATTTGATGCGTTGAACAAACACGATAATTTCCTCACAAACAGATAATCTCTTGCGGGACAACAGCTCACGACGCTGCGTATAATGATGAAGCGTATATATATATATATATATATATATATATATATATATATATATATATATATATATATATATATATATATATATATATATATGCATAATATCTCCGCCACTGCCAGGCACTGCCGCGGGCAAACGTCGAAGGAACATTAATCTTAGACGGTCATGCGTTCAGCAAAGCGCGTAAATGCGTCCACGGAGGCACGGGCTTTTCAATGCAGCGACGAAAAAAAGCCTGTTGCTTCGACGCTATTGTTCCCTCGCATCGCGTTTAACGCTGCCATGGGCGCAATATAAACGCTCCAGATGATTCGAGGTGACGCGGTTTATCATGGCACGGAGTAAGCGCAGACGCAGGCAGACAGCCTGACCTTGACTTCAACAGTTTAGAAACGACTACTTGAACTGCTCTTATATAGCATCCTTCGTAAAGAATATAAACGCTGTCGGATGTTAACGTTCACATGGGAGTTAGACACACGTGTCCAGAATGGGGCACTCATTTATTTCTGATTGGTTGATTTCCTCGAAGGAGATTTAATATAGCACTGAACGCTTGCGTTCAGAAGTCAGTGTGGTTGCATTTTTAAAGATGAAAGCCTGGTACTCCCGCACGTTTTCAGTTTGTACATAACTCGATGACGTGGCAGTTTTCCTTCTTTAGGTCTAAAATAATTGTGCGGTATTTGTTTCCCGTCGTGAGTAAAATGAATTTTTTGTTCTTGCATGTGCTCGCGACAGTCGCCGGCCACGTCTTTTAAAAAGCTGATTTTTGTTAATCTTGTTGATGCGACGTACCAATCTGCGGCGCTTTCTAGACCGGCTGAGCTTGCATTTCCGAACTCACTAACTCAATCAATCAATCAATCAATCAATCAATCAATCAATCAATCATGGGAGCAGCGAATAAATCAGTCACTTAGCGAATCACTCAATGGTGAATATGAATTAATTGACGGGAATAGATTCACCAGTGAACAAACTAGCTGTCAAGCCGACATTACTGTTCTCCAGCATGTCTAGCTCATAGCGGTTAGCTGGGCTAGTTGGAATGTAGTCTCTAATGCATTTCCAGTGCCAACAAAAGAAAATGGAAGATAGACGAGAGGACAGCAGATAGGTAGCATCGTATCTTCTTCCTTTGTTTTTTCTTTTGTTAGCGCTGGGCATTACTAATCTCTCTAGCCTCTCTCATGTCTCCCTTCGCTAGGAGCATAAAGAGAAATAGCATTAACGCTTCAGTGGGTCATCACGCTTTTTAAGTGCAACTTATCGCGCGCTGGGTGGCACGCAGGATACAATCAAATATCCACGCTCGCTGACGCGGCCCATGCAGCTGACGGAACGCGCGCTCGACGTCTTGAAGGAGCGTCGTCACGATGTGCGCGCACAGATACACCTAGCATTTCGAAACAAGGGAACGTCGATCGGAAAGGAACATGACGTCACCGTCGGAGGAAAGACTGACGCCGTCGATGCCCAGCCGTCATCGCTCCGTGTCTTAAGAGCTCGGACGATCGCACACGTCGAATGTCACGCATGGCATGGGTGATGAAGCGCGAACAATCGCTATCGTGAGTCATCATATGGAATTAGTAGACGACACGCTCGGGTGACGGTTGGGCTTAATGGCTTTCCGGCTTGGTCCTGGAAGCGCTCGCACGAAACGCTTAGTACTGCGAAACTCCTTTATAACGAAGCGTTCGGTACGTTGGAAACTCTTGGTTGTACAGGTCACTTTGCTGTATGAAAGTCGCCTATACCGTAACGGTCGCGGTGAGGCTGGGATGTAACTATTCGTTCGTTATACCGATGGTTTTGCTGGCGAGGTGTTCGTTGTAAGGTGTTCGTTTATGGTATATATGGTATATATGGTATATATGGTATACCATATGGTATATATGGCATATGGTATATATGGTATATATGGTGGCGAGGTGTTCGTTTATGGTATATATAGCTGCAGGAGTGTATGGGATATTAGTGAAAAGTGAATTCCCGCTTTTTTTTCTCATTCGTTTCTAAATGCGAAGCATTTCTTAGCGAACTTCGGCGAGTTTGAGCGTATCTATCTATCTATCTATCTATCTATCTATCTATCTATCTATCTATCTATCTATCTATCTATCTATCTATCTATCTATCTATCTATCCGCCTACGATTTTGTGCTCTCCTGGCCGTTTCGCTAATGGGATGTTTACGAAAATTGGTATGCCATGACATGACTACATGACGAACATAAATGACAGGTCACAACATGAAAATCATGACAGGCACGTCATGAGCGACATGATTTACATGCCACGGTCTTAGTGCTCTCCTGGCCGTTTCGCTGATGGTATGTATGTGAAAATTGATATGGCACAACATGACTGCCTGACGAACATAAATGACAGGTCATAACATGAAAAGCATGACATGCATGTCATGAGCGGCATGATTCACATGTCACGGTCTTGGTGCTCTCCTGGTCGTTTCGTTAAGGCATACTTGTTAATGTATACTTATTAATGTATACGAAAATTGGTATGCCACAACATGACTGCATGACGAACATAAGTGACAGATCATAACATGAAAAGCATGACATGCATGTCATGAGTGACATGATTTACATGCGACGGTCTTGGTGCTCTCCTGGCCGTTTCGTTAGTGGGATGTATACGAAAACTGGTATGCCACAACATGATTGCATGACGAACATGACTGACAGGTCACAACATGAAAATCATGATATGCTTGTCATGAGCGACATGATTTACATGCCACGCGTTTCTTTAACGGGATGTATACGAAAATTGGCATGCCACAACATGACTGCATCACGAACGTAAATGACAGGTCATAACATGAAAATCATAACATGAATGTCATGAGCGACATGATTTACATGCCACGGTCTTGGTGCTGTCTTGGCCGTTTCGTAAGTGGGATGTATAGGAAAATTGGTATGCAACAACATGACAGCATGACGAACATAAATGAGTGGTCATAACATGAAAAGCATGACATGCATGTCATGGGCGGCATGATTTACATGCCACGCGTTTCGTTAATGGAATGTATACCAAAATTGCTATGGCACAACACGACAGCATGACGAATGTAAATTACAGGTCATAACATTAGAATCATGACACGCGTGTCATGAGCAGCATGGTTTACATGCCACTGCCTTGGTGCTCTTGCGGCCGTTTCGTTAACCTCATATGTACCAAGCGCGGTATAACGAGACAATGCAAATTCACTTTGCGTTCCTGATGCGTGCTTCGCATTTCCTTGATTCCCACTGCGCGTGGGATCTGCCAATTTTTGTTTTTGCAAGTTGATATTAGGAGGAGCAATGTGCTGGCGCGCTTGCGATATGTTTTGCGCCGGGCGTACATATGTATACCCGCTGGTTGCCAACGGTTCCTTACCACGAGTCTTCGATAGAAGGGAAGCGCAGTATATATGATGAAAACTATAGGTTGTGTAGGAACAACTTCGATCATCTGTGTGTTAGACTAGCATTTCCCCCCACCCAAGTGCCCCGTAGCCCACAATCAAACCAGAGTCCTCCATAGCGTAGCAGTGATAGCCTTCAAACGATGGACATGATCTATCTATCTATCTATCTATCTATCTATCTATCTATCTATCTATCTATCTATCTATCTATCTATCTATCTATCTATCTATCTATCTATCTATCTATCTATCTATCTATCTATGTACACTCACTCACACTGGATTTTTCTGGTTGCCTCAGTGGTTAAACAAAATTACATGCTAAAATGCTTGCGGACTCCTGAAAGTTTGTCATTTCACGTCACCTCAATTAGTCACTGATTTCCGCTTTTTTTTTTTCTGATCTTCTAAGCTTGTTTTCCTCTCGCTTCATCCCATGCCCGCATTATGTTCTGCGATCCGGTCTTAGCTAAAATGAATATTTTGACTGCGCGCGCTTGCGGCGCTCGTTTCTGCGCTCACATACACGCGCGCGCGTGCATGAGATGTCAACGCCGCCCCTGTCGCCATCCATTTTCGTTACTTTCCGCTCCACCTACCACTGTAAAATCCCGACCATGCTTCTTCCTCGTGCCCTCGCATGCCGCCCACTATAAACGCGGACGCTGCAAAGTCGTTGTTTTCCTTAGTATCACAACTTTCCTCGTAGAGCCCATAGCTTAAAATAAGCATTGTTGCACGTTTAGCGCCTGTATGCGCCTTCATTCACTCTGTAGTATTGTTGCCGTGGGCAAGGACGACTGAACACGCTGTAGAACGATGGCTCACGTTGTGGGGATTGCCTGTTCGCGCCTTTCCTCCTAAATACTTGCCTTTACACAAGGATCTTTCATTTTTGTTATTACCGTCCGTGACACAATGATTTATTGTATTTATTTTAATTTTGTCACACTGTATTCAACACTTGTGTTTTGCGAAAGGTGAGCCATGAGCTCGTAGCTCGTCGTGGGTCCTCCCCATCACAAGCCTCAGTTACGGTGGGCATAATAACTGATGAAGTTTTACGTGTCAAAACCACGTCGTGATTAGAAGGCATGCCGCAGTTGAGGGCTCAGGAATTTTTTACCACCTGGGGCTCTTTAACGAGCATTCATTCATAACGCACATTACACGGGACGGGCATCTAAGATCTTGGCGGGCGTCGAAAATGAGACCGCCGTGGCCGGGAACGAACACCTTTCGAATCAGCAGTCAAGCACCTTAGCCGCTATACATCACCGCGGCGGACGCTGGGAAGGGTGCCTCATACCGGTGTCACGCGATTAATCCCGATCACGATTAAGTCTGATGAGGATAAAATTTATCAACGGTGATTGGTTCGCTCACTTCCGCGGCTTTCGTAAAGGAGTCAATCACGTACGACCAAGAAATTCGATCCGGATCAGCACCGCGGTCGCAATCTGATGTAACCGCGCCGTACCGGCATCAGCCACAGATGTCTCAGATGCATACGAGAGATCCGCGACACCGTTGGAGCTACTGTACTACGCTATGCGAGTTTTAAGACGCACTATTACCAAGGGCCCTACGCTTCCCATGACCCAGCTGCGTTATGGCACGCAGAGAAGCGAAACACCGTGCAGAAAGAAGACCCAGGAGATGCCCCCTGGAAATAAAGAAAGAGCCGAAGCGCAAGAAGAAGACGACGTGAGGACAGGGAGCAGCGATACCCAGACTTCCGAGTCATCCGAGGGCGTCTCTCTGCTCACGGAGAGTCAACATACAGACTCAACTCTGCAGCGGGTGCCGGCGCGGTGTTGCCCGAGGAGGGCTCATAATTAAGCGGCGCCCGCAGCGCGTACGCTTCGCCGCAGGGCTCGAGCAGCACGCACGAGCGCGCGTACGCACAGACGCGCGCAAACGCGACACGGAGGCGGCGGCGGCGACATAAAGAGCAGCGCGCTCGCGCTCGGCGAACGTCGATACAAGCGGAGCGCGCCTGTGAGCGCAGCGAGACCCATTTGCATAAGCCAGTTAATTAATTCCGCACTTAGGGTATAGGCGTCGCGCGCCGAATGCACCCGGGGATGAAGGGAGAGAGAAGACGAGGTGCGTAAAGGTGGTGGCGGCGGCGCCGCCGAGGAAGCGAGGGAGTGTGTGTGTAACATCAGTCTCGGGGAAGTCGCACACCCTGCGGAACCAGCCAGCGCCATCGCCGTAGTATATATATCTCACTGTTTTTCCAGCCACGCACATGCATGGTTGGGGAGCTGTCACAGAGCTCGCGCTGGTGTGTGTGTGCCCGCGCGCGCTCTGACGAGCGACAACAATATGCTTAATTAACAGATGCAAATAACGGACGCTTGCTTCTCTCCCTCTCGGCTCGTAGATAACACGGACGCGTTTTCACGCGAGATCCTTGCGTTTTTTGTTCCGCTTTATACTTTTTTTCTGGGTCTTTTCTGTGCGATGAAGCGTACGCCGTATAGTCTGTTATGGGGACTGATGTTAAGAGAGTCCACGATGACAGGGCAGCTGAGGAGGACGAGGAGTGCGTCTGGATAAACGAGGCGTTGAACTCGTCGTCTCGCGCGTCCCGAGAGCGGGACGCCCCCTGCTGGATACTTTGATTCATCGCACTACTAAGCTATGCGTGGCCCCGGGCGCTCGGGGCAGTGCGTCTTCGCGTGTGCAGCGTGTTGCAAACGCCGAGCTGTGAGCCATATAGTGCGCCCGGGCAATCAACCGGTGTCACGAAGAGGAGTGCGAGTCGAAGGCGGTGATGTGGAGCAGGGGTGTCCGTTACTCGCGCTCGCATCGTAACGAATGCTCACGTGTGAGCCGTGCTCTTGCTCACGCGAATTTGCGGCTTCTCGTTAGCGACAAGGGTTTCTGATTGGGATGCGTGCGCACGCTTGGCCGCGGGGCTATTTAAGCGGTTATGTAGTGCACTGGAGAGCTGCACTGTACGTCTATGGAGCTCAAACTTATTGTTATAGTTTACCTCACAGCCATTGGCATACCGCCTGAAATCAAATCGTACAACCTACGTACATGTGTTCAACCAATGCGCTGTACGAAGTTCATGTTACGGAGCTATGCTGCAGGAAATAAAAAAGATTGTTGTGAAGCATGGTGTCCAGTCATTAGAGACATAACTATGTATGTATGTATGTATGTATGTATGTATGTATGTATGTATGTATGTATGTATGTATGTATGTATGTATGTATGTATGTATGTATGTATGTATGTATGTATGTATGTATGTATGTATGTATGTATGTATGTATGTATGTATGTGTTAGTAACACAATACCGTGTATGAGGATGGGGTTGGGACAAGGTGGGAGGAGACGATGGTTAAACTTTTGTATGTTTTTATCTTTTCACTTTATCCGCGGGGTTGCTCGTGGTACCTCATAGCAGCCGCCTCTGAAACTGCTATACTGCCATGTCACATTCACCTTTCCATTCAACCTGTACATGCAAACTGAGCACGTTTCCATACAATGGGTTGTTCTGTGCGTCACTAAGTTACTCGTGACATCAACAAATGCCGGGTCTGTTGCCGTGCGGCAGACGCGTTGGCACGGGCACCAAGCCACTAGTGCGGAAGCCGATGACTCAAAACGTGACTATGGTCGATCAGCTCCGCGGCAAAAGGAAAATAACAGTAATAATAATAATCAACATTCCCCGAAACACGCCCACTTCGAAGTCACCTTTGTACTTTCCTCAAATCGCGTAGCCGACCATGCATGCGACATAGAAGTGGGAATAAGTGCGACTGACGGCTGCGATACCCTAATCGATTTTGAGTCATTCACACCTCTGTCACGGCGCGAGAAATGACAGAAAATTGAAGAGGGGGAACAGGAACTTGTATTTAGTGTTCTTTGCATCTTGTTGCTCTTCTCTTTGCTACAATAACGCAGATATGATACCCCATACTGTTTGCTGGGGTGGACGGGATTCCTGCAATCTAAACAAAGATCTTCAACTCTCCCCAGATAAACATGAAAACTGTCCTAGACATCTCACACATGCACGTACAAAAAAAAAGAAAACTGTATCCGCATGAGGCCAGACCAGAGAGACGAGCATAAGCCCATGCGAGGGGCGGCCCACACAGTCGGTCACCCTCCACACGGATGTACGCGCCTCTTCAGCCGTGCACCAATCACCAATGCCGCACGCGAGATGACACGATACGCCGACTTCACCCCAACAAAAAGGCTAATAAGCACCTACGAGCGTCTCACTTGATTAGAGTCCCTCTGCTGCGCCTGCTACTGTTACAGCATATAGCCGGCCCGCGGTCTCAAAGCGTGTATGCGCGACGTGTGAGCGCCGGTAGCGCTCCCCAAGAACAGATAGGTGCGTTGTACTACACACGTGTACTACACCCCCAACCCTCACCAGTCCGATCGTGAACGGCAGGGTGGCGCGGAAGCCATCATTAGATGATGAGAGCGGAAGCGAGCAGTGTGAAAACGAGAATACGCTTTCGCACGCGCGCGCTCCTCGAGTTCGATTACGTGTTCGGGGAGCAGCAAGCATGGCTCTATGGGACGGCAAAATGGAAGGTTTCGCGCCCACGAAGGCTTGCCTAGTCGTGAGTTGGGGTAAGCGACGATTTGGGTCCGCATGGCGCCGAACATTGCTTCACGAAGCCGAAACAAAAAATATAATAAAATGTAAAACAGGATGCAAGTATAGACAGATAAATCTATGTAGAAGTCGTCACCGAGACCATAAGTTCACGAAGACTGAATAACCCCAAAAAGAGGGAACAAAAAAAAAAAAAGAAAAGGAAGAAAAAGCTGACGTGGAGATAGAAGTAGTGTAACGAGATTATGGCAGCGCCATATACGTACGTCGTGAACAGTTTCGGCGTTGCGCAGTGGAGATCAAACGGCGAGATGAAACGGCGCAGCGAGCGAGAACTGTCTTTTTGTAAGCACGCACGCTCGCATTCGAGGCGGCACGGTTTGAGATCGACTTCTCCCCTTTTGCAAGGCGCAAAAAGGGGGAGCGAACGACGGACGGATAGATGTTAAAGCGCGGCTGCCAGCATAGCTGTGTGCCACGACACGCGTTCTCAGTTTGGGTCACGAGCCGTGCGGCACAGGCTGTCATTTTGCTCCGCAGGCAGGTGGCGTCCGAGAATAAAAGAGGTGAAAAATGAAAAATAAAAAATAAAAGGCGGAATGAACGCGCGAAGAATGGGGAGAGATCTTCGCGAAAGATGGAACAACCTGAAGCTCTGCAGGCGGTCGGTCATATACCTCGCTCACTTTATTATTGTTTTTCTTTTTATTTCGCGCCGTTTCGTGCGATGTCGTGACTCGAAGGTGCCTC
Organism: Hyalomma asiaticum; assembly: GCA_013339685.2. Lineage (NCBI taxonomy): Eukaryota > Metazoa > Arthropoda > Arachnida > Ixodida > Ixodidae > Hyalomma > Hyalomma asiaticum. The sequence goes on along the minus strand of CM023486.1, from coordinate 78,655,628 downwards.
CGCGGAGTTAGTACTATTTCTCTAGACGATGATCTGCTCCTCTTTCTCTAGGCGTTACATCTGCTGCATGTGCCGTATAAGACGCGCGCTCCAGTCGTGTATGCGAGTTTGTGAATGTGTCCAACACGCCCGGCGCACACGCACTGCAGATTGCGTGTCTCGCCTTTCGCAACAACAGCACGAAAACAAAGCGTATAGCCGCCTGCGAAGAATGGTCACTTCAGGCCGAGGGATCGGCCTCGCAGTCATTGCACGCTCGCACACTACATACAAGTGCAAAAGCGCTCACGCGTCGCACGTTTCCATATATAGTGATGTACTACACACGACGCTACACACGATAATGCACTCAGCGGTGCTGGACACGAAAAAACAGAAACAAATAATAAAGAAAGTGTACTTTCGAGGCCAAGCATCCTGCGTCATTCTAGCGAGTTTATGGAGGAAAATCAGCTACAAATGGAGCTAACTCAGTAGGGTGGCATCGGGCGCTTGTTTAATGGAGGGTTTTCGGGGGTAACGTCTGTCGGCTGCCACATCTGCGGAAGCGTATGGTAAGCGACTGGAGCAGTGCCACACTGCAAGCTGCATGCGAGGCGCATGCACATTTCTCTCACACACCGGGAGGCAGGCTTTGAGCTTCTTGACTTCATGGTTTGGTTTTCAATTTTCTTCTGGCAGCTGCGTAGGCCCCTGCACTTACAGTGGCGCACCTTCGCCGCCCTCGGTGTACTTACATGGCATGCGCAACGACGGTAGTAGCCACCGATGTTGTGTAGATCGAAATCGTGCGCCGCCTGTTAGTCAGCGGGACCATAATCTTCCTCGCCTGTAAGATGAGACACGAGATAAAGTCGCCGTCTGGATGTAGCCGAACCCCATGTTTCGGGCTTCGATGCGGCGTACCTGACGTGCCGCTTCAATACAATGATTGTTGCGCCGGGGAGTTGGGAGATAAGAATGTATAGTAGAGCTGTGTATTGCTGCGCTCCCATTAGTATAACCATAAAGACCGGCTTGTCTTGTCTTCGTGTTGCGAGTTAGGCTTCGCGCTGCCTTCCCTTACGTTGTACGAGCCTTCCTTCCGCAACGACAGTTGTTTGTGCCTTTTGCGGTTGCCCGCTGTGAGGTGTCGTGTCTTATACTGATGGAGCAAGAGCATCAAAGCGGCTAACTGATATACGCACATTCTCATTAGTGTGAGGAAAGACGGTGTGGTGACAGCCGCACAAGATTTCCGGTGGCGTTGATTTTGCTATACAGAATCATTTGTATTCACAATGCCTTTTCCTGTGCGGCAGTTGGAATCGCAGTCAAGGCTTCGTACGCGGCCAAAAGAATGGTTAGTGAGAATGTAGTGCCTCATAATGGGAATGCGTGTGGAATACTTATAGAAGCCCGCAGTGGAAAAAAAAAAAATAAAGAACATTGCTTGAGAAACAGGATACGTATGAGATGGAGTGGATGCCGCGCCGTCGTCCTGTCTTTCGCACTGCTTACTCATGAATCGCTACGTTAGCCCACCAGCTTCATGTGAGTATTCCGATGAGATTCAGTAAAAGCAAGGATCGCACGCTTTTGACTTCCAGTGCGTGGAAATATGTACAGTTGCGTCTAGAAGTTGAGAATCTAAGAAAAGTTCCTTACGATATGAACAGATAGATGTCCGTCGATCATCAAACGGTATCTCCATGGCCCGTGCGGTTCTCATTTCAGTCAATGTGACGCGCAACACTAAACTTCATGCTTGTATTCGTCTTGATATGAGGCAACAACATTCGCAAGGCCATACATATTAGGTACGGGGACGGCTTGGATTTCGTGTGTTCGCCACATTGGTCTAAGCTAGTGTATGTGCTCAGAACGTAACCATGGCATTCCAAGCCACGTATGAGATTCGGTAATAATGAACAAGGGTAGCATCTGCCTGGACCGTTACCAAGCAACTAGAGGTACGCATTCTTGGCACGCGAATAGTAATGGGGGTTTATCCAGAATTTCGATATGCGAAGGGGGGTGGGGGGGGGGTGTTGTCAGGAGAGACGAGGGTGTGTATGGAATGGATAGATGCCGGTTAGCTGGAATTGAGGGGGGGGGGGGGGGGGGTAATAGGGAGTTGGGGGCGCGTATAAATACCTGGAGGGTAATATATGTGTATGCCCGAGCATTATTAACGAGTCTCGGCATAATGCACATCAGTATTCTACTGATGCATATATATCCACAGATGCGTGCAGGGGGACATCTTAAATGCTTTTGGTACTGGACTGGCTTTTTCTTTAAAGCTAAGAACATACATACACATAAGCGAACTGGAATAAAGCAGCGCTGAACACGGGACGATGACGAGGTCGTTAAGCGCCTTTCGCGCTGCATTCTTCACGCCCAGCCCAGAATATGTGCCAACTAGCGCAATTCAGCACTTTGTATGTTTTAGACGCGCGCAAGTAGTCGGGAATGGCCATGCCTGCACAGTTCTTGGTGACGTTGCGTGTGTGCTGCATAACATACACTTAGCAGTGCACCATCGGTCAGTACATATATACACGGTTAGTGACACATTTTCGCTTCCGGCTTATGCCACCCTGGCGCACCTGTCACCGTGCTTTTGATTACACTGGCTAAAAGTAAGTGCTTGCACGCACGTACGAGGGCGTCCCAGGTCACTGAATGGCTCTGCAATTAAGTTTCCGACTCTACTGTTGCGACAGAACCATTCCGCAAAACACGAACCCCCCCTTTTCCAGGAGAAAGATGCCACTGTATAACCACTCCCGCTGCAACAGTGTATAGCGAGCTGCGAAGGCCAAATATGCTCGCGCGCCTATCTGTCTTTAACGGCCACGTTGGTGTTCTTCCAGGCGCGGGCGCGCGCGAGGTCGCCGATCGTTTTGCATAGAAGCGTGCGTCCAGGGCAGATCGCGAGGTGCAGCAAGCATGCATGGCATATATATGCAGCGCTATATAGCGGTGAAGATCAACGACCTGCGGTGCTGCAGGCTCATGTAGTATGGTGGCATGCGCCGCTCGCCAAAAAAGCACGGGTCTCTTCGGCGTGAGCGGCACGCGAAAAGCAGCTTCTCGGTGCCGGATGATTGAATTGTGGAGAGAAAAGGCCGCTCGGTCATTACTTAGGGGGCCTGATTAAAAAGCGATCCATTATACCCGCGCGCAAGCGTCGGAAACGTGAGGCAGGTGCGCTCGGTTGCTCCCGCCAAGTCTCGCTCATGCTCATCCGAGAGGGCCACCAACCAGCCAGCCACCACTGTGTGTGTGTGTATACCAGTGCCAGCTGAAGGCACGGCCGCCGCCTCGACGGCAGGCCTGTTATAAATGGGACTGCGACGGGCGCGCAGGCATGAGTGTTCCTGGGTGCAGGAAGTGCAGTATAAGGAGGCCTCCAAGGGCGGGCTTGGAGGCCTCCTCTGCTGGGCTACCGCCCCCCCCCCCCCCCTTCCTTATGACGTAACGTTTTCACGAGAAGGATTTGTTTGTCTTTGGATGCGCTGCATGTCTCCTCGTCGTTCGAAGGGCGGCATATATCGTAATAGAGCTTACTAAACGCTGTCATTTGTGCATAATCGTTTGCATAATACGTGACGCGCCGGCGGGTTGGCTTCGTAATCCTCTCGCCATGTATTCGAATACCAAGCTTATACCCTCAAACTTTACGTACGAGGGTGCGATGGTTATAGGGCCTGTGAAACGCGGCTGTGCAGGTGTTCCGCGCTGTTCGTTCCATGACATTTATATTGATTGAGTGCAGCTGATCGAGCCTCATTAGCAACAACGACGGCGACAACGATTAAAACGACGAGGACAGGGCTGGTCCTTTGGTTTAATTGGGGCCGGGGTTATTCGTAACGTCTTAACAGTGCTAGCATGCAAAATCCTAAACAAATGCGTGGAATGCACTTCCAGATGAAGTGAACAGCAGCTGGCTCATTTGTATATTGAGAGCATTCAGCAGGTGTTAGTTGCTGGAACTGAACTGTTTGTATTCAGACAAAACGCGCAGAGATAGTGGAAGTCAACAGAAACTTTCTGGGCACGCAGTCTCGCTCTTTCTGGATCCCCGGAGCGGGTATAAAATGCGACTGCAATGACCACCACAGGACTGAACAGCAGTGTCATAACGCACAAGAGACATAATCACAGAGACAAGGACACGCAGTCCTCCGACGTAAGCCGCACTACCGCTCTGATGTATGTTTCGCGCTATTACTGCCTTCATGTCTGTACGTGTACCGCGGCATGTCAAAACTTCTCTCGTGTAGTGGTCTTGTAATCCTCTACTTGAGAGTCCTACGTGCTTTATGAAGTCACTATGAGGCAATCGACTTTGATGGAACGTCGGGCAGAGCGTGTCTCTAAGGCTGCCCAAAGTTCAGCAAAACTGCATCTTAAAGCATGCGCTTTAAGAAGTTGCCCGGGACACTGTATATAAGACGTTCCATGAGAGTCGGTTGCCTCATGGCGCCTTCATAAAGCTTTCGCGCTGAAGTATACCGCCAGTGTTGAACGTTATCTCGGCACTTCTCTTGAATGTCAGCCACGACGAAACCTCATGGTCTCGTGGCCAGGATGACGGCTTTAGTCCCTTTGAACGGCGAGTACTCCGCTGAGCAACATCAGTGCTTGGCGACTCACTCGTGCGTCGGCATGCTGCAGCCTCCGGGGACATCAACGTTCCCGCAGCATACGCGGGTTGCAGCAACAGCAGCGGCCGTGGTTCGCTTACTTTTGAGTGTCCTGAGGGCACATACGTCCCTACTGCGACTGTCTGCTCCCTTCGAGGACGATTTTACTTTATTATACATTTTGGGTGCTCCAGTCGCCCCTGCTGGCGACGTGACGTGCATCCCAGAGCGATGGATGGTTGGCGTGCGTGGAAACGGCTGGCCGTGTATAGTGCGTCGAACCAAATGACGCGGCGTTTTTTTTTTTCTCCAACGCCCTCCGGTTTCCTTCGCTTTGTCGAGCTCCGTGACGCACAACACCGCAACTAAGAAGAAGACGAAGAAGAAGCAAAAAGCTCCGGCCTTGAAGTCTTCACTCACAATCTACGTCTTCTTGCAAACAAACCCGAGTGCCGCATCCGAGGAGGAGACCCTATACTGGTAGATGGATCCACTTCTGAGCAGCGGTCATGCGTTTTGTGCGTGCGCGCAAAGAGGCCATGCGGCGCGCGCGGCGGTTTCGGTTTCGTCGCCCCAAACACCCCTAATAAGAGAGAGCAGCCCCGGTGGGCCTTCTAATAGCCGTAATTCTCTAGAGCGCCCACTGCAAACAGCCCCCCCTCGGTGGTCGGCCCACACGCAGGTGATACGAACAGAGTTGGTGTGGTCCTTCTTCCCTGGACGTTGTCAGGCGTACATCCATATAGGTGGCGTGTGCGGCGTCAGGCTGACACGGCCGGCATTCGCGTAACCTCAAAGGAACCGAGATGAGACATGGGTGCGCGGAACGCGATACGGGCGGCGGCGTTATTGTTTAGGTGGGAACGCGAAATGGGAACACGCGAACTTTTGGAGGCTACACAGATGGCTTTCCTGCCAGATCTTATATACTGTATATAAGTGGAGATGTACTAACAGACGCGAAGGGAGGCGATACGCCAAACATATATAGATGCAAAACGGCTCACAATGGACGCTAGCGCGGACACATAAATCATGACACGAAGTGACGATGAGACCGTGGGTGCCTGAACGCGGTGTAGTTCGCAGGGCATGCAAGCGCACCATACACGCAAAACGAAGCGCACTGCGTAAGCGTTGCGCGCTGGAAAACGCGCCTCAGGTGGGAAGCGAAACCGTCTTCGAAATGCGTCGACACCGTATAGCGTGCATCAAAGTCCCACGCGAGCAGTCCATGACACCTGGGCGACGCGCGAGCGGTCCGAAGAAAATCTAACGTACATCACGCGGGAGACGGCGCAAAAATGTCGTCGCGCGGTCAGCGAAGTCGGTGACCCGCAAATGTCGCGAGCGAACCTGACACCGCAGCGGCTGGATGAAGAATGTGGAAACCGGTGGGGGCTTCCTTTGTTGTTTGCTCCGTGGTGTCGGCGCTTTATACTGCGGGGCCACATCCGGTTCCGTGGAATCGCTCTCCCGGGGTCCTGAGTGTGACAAGAGGCATATAGAGACAAGAGTAGTGAGACGCAACTTATAACAAAAGTACGGGTCGCCATATAAGTATGCACGCGTGTACGCACGGTGCACTATACCGGACGGGCATGTCGGATGCGTTGGCCGGAGAAGTACTGCACCTCTCTGCGGCGTTGTATGGTGTGATGTGTGCCGTAGAACAAAAGGTCTTGTGGTGGTGGTGCCGCGCCGGAACGGAAGTTGGACCCGCGGTGCGGCGCCAAAAAGTGGGGGCGAATCGTTTGTTTCAGCGGCGTTTCCGTGTGCAGATTAAGAGGCGACACAGCGGGCGGGCCACACGGGAAGAGCCTTATCGCGAACGGTGCTCTTACGTAACGGTGTTTGTCGCGAGGCGAGAGAGATAGGTCCGCAATCGCTTCCTTCCGGGTTAGCATGCAGATAAAGAGAGTGTCCCCCGGAAATTTCTTTGCGCGAAACAAAAGAAGGATCCGTGTAACAGCGAGTAATTCTTGGCTGGTTCTGATAAAGGTCGTTCTCATTTTGGTGGACCACGCGCATTCCGCGCCTGTATTGTAAGGTTGTTTGAGTAATCAACCTCCTTCACGGGAACAAAAAGGGTGCTGACGCACATTTAGGCGTCATTCAAGGTCCCACCGCAAACGCTTGCCACGACAGTTAAAGGACGTTTATGTAAGCAAGAGCGCTTTGCGGCTAAAAGGGATGAAATACGGCCGACTCCTTCAGTCGTGCGATCAGAATTTACTGGGACAGCAGGTTCTTCCCGTCACGACGATAAGGTTATACCAGCTCTTTAGTTCGTTCCTTATATCCTTGGTCATCGCGCATTTTTGTTATTATTATTTTTCAAGCCTAAACGGTGTCTCGGCTGCTTACGTCGCACTTGCGGTACGGTCGCGTCCGTGAAAGAAATGCTTCGTCTCATCCTGCATCCGTCTCGTTCAAGGTCCCGACCGGGAATTAACCACCTCAGACGGTTTAAATGATCTCCCGTCTCAATTGCTATCAGATCCTCCGCTCGGCGAATTGTTAGCACGGTGCTGCAAGTACACAAAGCTATACATCCCTCCACCTCACGAGCTTCAACATGGCTGATTCTCCAATGCACGCACGTGTAAGCGCGTTTCGCTGAGCGATGCGTTGACGACAAGAAGCGTCGCTCTTGAAACTATCGCGCCCACGACATTGATGCCACTCTCCAGCCAGCGTGGAGATAGTCCCGAAGAACAAGCTTTTCTTTTTCTTCCTTTTTTCTTTAGTTGTTCGTCTAGATCTTTTCTTGTTCGCCCCGCGTGCTGAGCTGCTTCTCGCGGCGCACCGATTCCTCGCGCAGTGAGCGCACGTGGAGGAGGCCTTATACGCGAGCAAGTGCAGTGAACCGCGAAACGAAGAGACGGAAACGATGAGTAGGCGCGCGGGCACAGACACACACACTCGCTTGCACGCCGAACGAGACGAGCCCGGCTGCGCGGCACGACCGTGCGCCTTCTCCTAGACTCGTTACGTGCGGCAAGAAGCTCGTGGCGGCGCGCCGCTAATGAGACAGCGCGCGGAATGAAGAAGCGAGCTCGCGCAGCCGCTCCCATGGATGTATCGTCGTCTTCCCGCGCGGAAGAAGACCAACTATGCACGCGCTCGGTTCGCGCTCCATTGCGAAGGAGAGACGCGCGGCAAATAAGCGGGAGAGAGAGAGAGAGAGATCGACGTCTCCTGATGAGAGCCACCAACGAAGGAACCCGTTAACGCAACAACGAGCTTCTTCTCCTGCAGCAGCAGCAGCAGCAGCAGCGGGCGGGGTGGGTGCACGAGGATCGCCTGCCCGTGTAGACAAGGGCTGCTTGCTCTGCGACGGACAACGGCGGCGCTGGCTTGAATTCTAAATACGACGCGAGAGCTCTCGGCGCAGCGCGACGTCCGGGGAAGAATGCTGAGCTCGGAGATCCATCTCTCTTCCGAAACGGCGTACGGCGATGGCGTAGACGGAGAGACGCAAGATCCGAGCGGAAATGAGCAACCAGGTGCGAGGCCAAGGGGTGTCCACTTACAACTCATTTGCAGTGCGTCCTTTAAGCCGATGCGACATTTTTATGCGAAAGCGTTTATGTTATGGAATCCGCCACATCGCGATATGTGAACGTCGAACGGTGGTAGCCCGTGGTGTCTGCATGCACTGCCGAATTTACTCGCGTGCTACAGTCATTGGTCAACATTGGCTAGTTTTGACTAAATGGTGGCTAATGTGAGCTGTTGTTGACTGAGTTAAGGTTAGTGTGAGCCAATACTGACTGCATGTGGCTTAGCGTTTGTTAGTGCTTGCTACTAGTGTTGGTAGATGTCCGCTTGCGACCATAATTGCATCTGATAGATAAATGATGACACTAGTCAGCTGACGTCGAATAATGTTGGTTATTTTATTTTTGTAATAATGACATCGTCTTCGTTCAGCCTCAGCCGAATGGTTGAGGTATTTTCGCACACCGTCACCACCACCGTCACCACCACCACCACCGCAGCTTGCCTGCTCGAGACGCCTCTCCCAATGGTCTTCAATTTGCCCCGTATTGGGCCAGTATGGCGCTAGCTCAGCAGAGTATTACTGCACGTTATATATATTTTTTTGACATACCTCTTCTGCGTTTTCTCTCCCTTATTATTCTGCAACTCTCGATGTCCATCCTTTGTCTGTTTTCCGCATTGTGTGCACGTGTCCAATAACACTTCTTTCTCGTAATTGTAACAAGCATATCGGCTGCTTCTGTTTGTTCCGGCGGACTCACACTGCTCGCTTTCTTAAACAGGCAACGATCGGAGCTTGTCCTGCACGATATCGTATATCGCCTCGCCGCGCTGGATTATATATAGTCGCTATGACACTTGGCTGCTGATTCGAAGGTCGCGGGATCGAACCCCGACCGCAGCGGCCGCATTTCGATGGAGGCGAAATACTAGAGGCCCATGTACTGTGCGATGTCAGTGCACGTTATAAAGAACCCCAGGTGGTCTAAATTTCGGGAACCCTCCCCTACGGTGGCTCTCATAATCATATCGTGGTTATGGGGCGGAAAACCCCAGAAATTATTATTAGCACTTATCGTATACGTATAGGCCATCCTTGATAAGCGTGCGCGCTTATCATTGATGATGTGGGCTTATCACGTCATATGCAATTATCAAGACCCCTCAGTGCCACTTTGTGACACTGATGGGCCGGCGCCTTGTGACGTAAGGCTCAAGATACGCCGATCGTACCAGTATGTATACGTTTTACGTTTCGTGCGGTATAATAGTATAGTAGTAGTAATAGTAGTACAGTATAGTCTTATTTGTAGGAGACCTTCATTTCAGCCCATATTCAAGCCGAGCATTTCGACAGCCTGTGCAACAATATACAAAACGGCGCTTCGCTTCCTGGTCGCGCAATCGCTTTCAATCGTTGGCGTGGCGACTCCCCCGAAGTATTTGAAGACGTTCGCATGCGTTTCGACATTCTGAAGGTTTCGTTCCTCCTCGGTACAGGTTTATTCTCTGACCGTGCACCCCGCGCTTTCGCAAGCGGTTTGGCCATTACTTGACTCGCTATGCATTGAGTTCACAGCGCAGACGAGTCGGCGTACAATTGAATAAGAACCCTCCACTTTGACTCGGGGTTGAGTAAATTGACTGCATGCTTTGAATCTGCTCTATACGGGCGATTGGGATTCGTAAGCTGATTTGAAGGAAAAGCTTGAAGGTGTTCCCTCGACTACCGTCCGGAGTGCTCTACAAGCCATTAGCTATTCCTCGCAGCGCGCGCTAATTACATAAGCGCCTACTTGGGGTAATTATAGGAAATTCGTTTTATAATGCTGTAATGCTGTGCGTTAGCTGTAATTGTGAATGGGCTGAGGTGAAGAGCGCCTTGACTACCTTAGTCCTCTAGGTTGTGCAGGAAACGAAATAACAAAAATAACAATGTTTCTTGTTACATGGTCTTAGTTTGTCCGTAGACTTCTTTACGATCACGGGACCGGTCTGCCGGAGACGTTTATGGCAGAAGCACAGCTGGTATAGGGACCACTGCGGCGGTTCGCTTAACTACAATCAATCGGAGTTGTCTCTTAGTCGCACGGGTATTATAGTGGAAAGAAAATAATAGAGGCATTGTGAGTTAATTATCTCTCTGCAATAGCTTCGCACTAGCATTCAAGCAAAATGTGCAAGTCAGAGTAATATTAGCTTTACAAGTGTATCTCTGGTAAGGCTCCGCATCATCAGGTGTCGTTACCAACGCTGTCGATCACGTACACTTTTCCGATAAACCGCTAACTGTACACTTAAGGAAGTCTGCGGGCAAAACCTGAAAATCTTTATTGTTATTTTACGTTGTGCGGGCCGTGTCGCGGGGCGCGAGTGACTGCGGCCTCGGGGCTTTATAGTTGACAGCCTGGTGTCCATTTTTCTTGTGTTTCTTAGGAGTGGTACAACATGGACGTGGGAAATTGCGCGCCGTTCCACGGAAAGAAAGCTCGTTGAAGACTTGTTGATTTTGCTATTGCCACACGCGTTTAGCGTGCACGTGCAGCAGAGGAATAACGTGCACGTGCAGCTCGATCTTCACGTCAAGCAGGCTTATTCCGTGCGGTATTATAGAATTGGTGAACTCATCGTACACAACTGAGGTTTCGGAGCACTGATGTCAAAGGACCCCGCGACAGTGGTCTGTGGTGCCTATGGCCCTCGGCGGCTGATCCGAAGTTCGCGGGATCGAATCCCGGCTGCGGCGGCTGCATTTTGATGGAGGCGAAATGTTGAGGCCCGTGTACTGTGCGATGTCAGTGCACGTTAAAGAAACACAGGCGGTCAAAATTTCCGGAGCCCTCCATTACGGCATCGCTCATAATCACGTCGTGGTTTTGAGACGTAAAACACCAGAAATCAGCGCTGTCAAAGGTTCGCCCTCCAAGAACAATCGATTAGGTCAAAATATGTGCTCCCATACGGTGTATAGTATGTGCTTGGAAAAGCCATGAGCTAGTGTGTATGATGGGTACAGTTCGGGAGAGTGATGGTGCGTGGGAGCACTTTATAACTCAGTTATAAAGTGCTCTGTAACGGTTACAGACGTTACGTCTGTAACGGTTACAGACGTTTTGTTACATAGAGAGCAGATGTGTTAAGGAACAATTAATGGGACGCTCTGGCCTATAATATACGACAAGTGTGCTAAATGTTCATTCCCTTAATATAGGCCGTCTCATTCCTCAGTGAACGTATAACATCAAAAAAAAAAAAAAAGCCATTTCTGCAGCAGTGCGCACTCACCGCTGCATGTGTATAACACTATAACCTCCTCGCAACTTTTTTTAGTTCCTTTCGGTTTGGAGGGCACGCCAACTACTTTACGTACGTCTCGAATAGAACACGCGAAGTGCGCGCTAATTACCACGAAAGACTTTGTGTATGTTATTATGTATGCCATGGACGGCAATTGGCGCGACTCGCAGCTTTCGGCGCGACGCCTTTCAATCTTTATCTTTCCTCGTTGCACCATTATGGCCCTTTTTTTTTTCTGTCTTGCGAATATGGTCTCATCATATACAGACGCGTTAGTGTCACATCAGGCTCAAGCTCGAGTCTAAAGGGAGACGCACGCTGGTCTGACTAATGAAGAATAAGAATAAGAAGAAAAAGAAGGGGTGGGGGATAACGCGCTCTGCGTCAGTCATTCGCGTAAGGGTTAGCCGCCGCCTCTTATCGCTTTGTTCGAAATGAGTCGACCCGCAGATGTCATTAAGCGGGACGGCGCGGCGCGAGCGGCAGAGAAAAATGACGCGTCGAGTATATAGAACCCTTGCTCTTCGAGGAGTCAGGCCGTTCCCGGTCGCATAGCGGCCCGGTGCCGATGGACGACGTGGGCCATCATGCCTTGCGCTTTCTTGCAACGTGCGTGGCAGTGCAGTCGGCACCAGAGATAAATGAATCGGTGGGCTGCCGCTGCTCCGCAGTATGGCTTCGTCGAGTCGCGGGTGCACTCCGTTCATCTCTCTCGCGACTTGGTTGCCCGCTGCAGCATGGTTCCAGCGACGTCGATGCCAAGGCGCACGCACGCACGCATTTCGCGATCCCATTCGTCTTCGACGCCGTGGCACCCGGGTCGCCACCGGCCGACATTCCAATTTATCCAGCGTCGACTATAAAGCCATAACTCGTTGCCCTTCCCTTCTTCCTGCCACTCAGAGCCGTTCTACCCACGACCAACCGGCGGCACTGCAAGCACCAGCGACGGCCAGCGGTATACAATGACATACGCGTGCTCGCTGTCGGAGACAAAAGGTCTGATAAGCCGCAACCCGCACCGCGACCACGGTCCCTGAAACAAGCCGCTCCTACCCTTGAAGAACCAAACAACAACAACAACAACAACAACAACAACAACAACAACAACAACAACAACAACAACAACAACAACAACAACAACAACAACAACAACAACAACAACAACAACGAGGGATCTTACACGAGAGCCGAATGAAAAAGTGTGCCTGTAGAAGGCGCGTGCTTGTATCTGGCGCTGCAGCCGAATGAAATGGGAGCGTAGTGCGCACCGGGCAGTGAGTGGCTGCAGTTCGGCGTTGACCTGAAGTGGACGAAGAACGAGCGTGGGCTCAATCGTGCATGCATGGGTATACGAAGTGGGGCCGTGTCCGTCACTATATGGCTACAAGGGCGAGCCAGGCACTTCCGCCTCGGTTTGGGTGGCCCGCGTTGCCGTTGCTTTATGGGGATGCCATGGAAAGGCCCGTCTCATCCGCAGCGAAGAAGGTGCGTTATGGTTTAAGTGCGCGGCTATTGAATCCTCCTTGTAAGAGGGTGGAGCGTCCTCTGTCATTTTGTTCTTTTTCTGCTGATCCCATGAGATAGCTTTTTTTAAATTTTTATTTCCTTGAGGGCCATGCACGTGTAGGTTACAAAAAAGCACACGCCCACTTTCTTTCATTGCTCTTGGGGGGCTTATGCCTCCTTGTAGAACCTTTCTGCAACAGACCGTGACGAGGGCTTTATTTATGTGAGTGATTTGAGAGGGAACCAATCTACGGTTACGTTAGAGATATATAGCTATGCAAACTGAGAACCTTTTGAGAACCTGTTACAAACTTTGCTTAGTAGATAGATCTGCTTTTTCTTTTGCTCTCGCACACAAGAACCAACCAAGACATCCACCTGCCCAATTATTATTATTATTATTATTATTATTACTAGGTATGGTAACATAACACACACAAGGACATAAAGGGAAGAAGGAAGGAGCAGGCTGGCAACTGCCACCGAGTGGGGCACAACGTCTGCTTACTCTTTCAGGAGGGGGAAATAGACAGAAGTGAAAGAAGGAAGGAGAGAAGAAAGAAAAGAGCAAGAGAAGACGAGTTTACATTATGACTTATGACCGTGACGGTATACCATGCAGACAAAATGAAGTAAACACATAAACATGACTATAGGCGGGAGGCCAAACCAGTAGCGAAGCTAGCAGTAACGAGACGAGAGCTCCAGGCGGAGACACTTACCTGGACCTATACTCGTCTGCATACCTCGCGATCGATATACAAGCAACTTGCAGTTTCATATACTGCCCAGAGCCAACGAGCACCCCATATCTTGGGTACATTGTGTGGGAATGCCGGGGCAGCCCAAATATTCCATCCATTACGTAAGAAATGGCAGAAAATATATGGATGACCAGTGAGAGGCACCGCTGACGTCACGGAACCCATAACACCAGTTCAGGTGAGTCCAGGTGTCGACTACAAGCCACGTATAACACGGGCACACCGAGCTTGTTACGCACATGAACGCCTATGTCACGTGACATTGCTAGATGACATCGCAACGTTAAGAGCTTTGGTGACGAGACAGTGCCGGGATTCTTCGTTTTGTTTTGCGTATAATGATTTCTCATTAGTGGGAAGGCCAGCAATCTACGGAAACGCTTACGTGGTCACAAAATAACGCTTTCTTCTCTCTCCCTCCCGTTCTAAGTGGTGGGCATTTTTGACAGGGTGCTGTGCTCAGGTAGTTATTCCGCATTTTCTGGCAGCTTCCCGCATGCCGAGAAGTTCAGCATGACAACTATTGGCAGCGTCACTGACTTGTCAGCCAGGAAAAAAAAATAATAAAATGCTCGTTTGTCACGTGCACATGTCCTTCGGTCTATTATGCAGATGTTCCGCGAGACGGCGTGTGTCAAAATTAGGTCCGACAAGTCGCGTAAACGCGATTTGTCACGAGTTTGCCGTTAATTGCTTGACTATATAGAGGCCCGTGAGCGTCGGCAATCGGCGCTGGCAGCAAACTATAACGCCAAAGAAAACCCACATATAGCCTTAAACCGTAGCCGCTCAAATAATTTCTGTGCTTAAGCTGAGTTCGAGGGGCACTGTCCATCCAGTTTTGCCACTGCACACGAAGTTACCGTACGAGTTACCTTTACCAACTACGAAATCCTCGCTGTACGCGCTGACGGTAAAATGTCTTTACGCATCGTATTTACATAAAGAACCCGAGGGAACCCCATACGGCTTCGCATTTTCTCGGCAATTTGCGCTAAGCGTACATGCAAATGAGGGAACGCAGTAGACCTGTCTGACGTTAATTTTTTCTTTTATTTTTTTCTCATGTTCGTGCTCGCAACACCCGCTTTATGCAACAGCATGTGGCGTAACTACCATGTTCAGCCGCGCTCCACGCTATCCGGCCCACCACAGCACCGTGTAGACACAGAAGGAACTCGTCTATTCAGTACGAGAGTATAGAGAGAGACGTACACGACTCCGCACTATAGAGTTTGAACTGCCTGCGCTGATGTGTTTCGCGCGCAGACAAAAGACAGTCACGCGTCAGACCAAAATGAGACAATGAGAGAGGAAAAAAAATAAAGAAGAAACACGAGAACGAAAATGCGGAGACTGTTTTGCAATGTCTTCTGTATAGTGTTCGCAGTATGGGCACGGGAATTCCGCAAGACTCTGATGGAGCAACACGAGGACAGCGATCAAGACTGCAGGCCATTAGGAAGGCTGTGAGGGAAGCTTCCCCTCTTCATCCAGAAACTCTTAGTTCTATATAGTGTGTATAGGTCTCGGACCAAGGTTTCGTCTTGTGACGCAACTCTCGCTCTGTAGCTTGTTTTCAAAACTCGGGATCAGCAGGAATTTTGCGCCCCCTTCGGTCTTACAATGGCGTGCAGAACTAGAAGGATGACGAAGTGGACCATCACGAACATCACCATCAAAGGAACTTGTCGCCGTTCGAGTAGCGGATCTGAGGGTCCAGAAATAAGAGTGTCTATTCTTCCCAGCGAGGCTACTATAGTACGCTGTACCACCGTACTGCCACCGAGGCAGCAGACGAATGGCATTAAGCAGGCTGGGCGATCACGATCGATACGACCTTGAAGAGAGCAACGTAAAACGCGGATCTAGCGAAGAGTTCGACGATCGAGGTTCGCCGAGAAAGTGAAGGACGCAGCGGACGGACGTTGCAAACGCCCAGTTCCTTTGTCTGCGAGCCTTGTGTAGAGGGGCTTGGCGGGGCGCGCGGACACGGCAACGCAGAAGTGGCTTTCACTTTGGAGCCTGGAAGCAGGCCGTGCCCACGGCAGCGGCCGGGGGGCTACTAGTACTATTGCTACTACCTGAGAAACGCCCTTCATCGCTTTCTGTCTGTACGTATAACTTAGTCGGCGCGCGCTCACCGGTGATCGTGTAAGCGGCTTACGCGGAAAACAAAAGGCCATCATCGCTCGCCTTTGTCTGCACTGCCGATCTCTCCGGGCCCGTCCGATTCGATGCTGCAGCCGCCACGCGAAACGACGCCGCGGCGTTTTTGGTTTTTCTGCAGCTCTCCCTGATCGCGGCGGCGTGTATGCTCGCTGTTTCTCAGTTCTTGACTCTCACTTTTTTTTTTCTGTTTTAAACTTATGCGATTGTGTAAGGCTATTTCGGTGTTTTTCCTTTCTTTTGTTTTCTTTTTGGTGGTCGCTACCAGATCTGCAGCGTGTTTGTGTGTGTGAGTTTGTACAACAGACTCCTGCAGAACTTCAATCCGCTTTACGCTCAGCACTTTCGATTTTCGTGCTGTAGGAGTCTGCCGCCAAGAATGAGGAAACAAACAAGAAAGCAAGCGAACACTGCCCCCCTCCCCCCTCCTTTTTTTTTTCTTTTGATAAAAAGAAAGAACTATGCGAGGTGGGCATATCTTCGGAATTTTGGGGTTTTCCCACGGGCTTGAAAGCAGTTCCGTTTCGCCGGTCTTTGTTAGGCTATATATGTAATGTCCGGATAGCGTTACGTCTGGCGGTCGATGAACTTGGTTCGTCGGTCAGTTACCGACTAATGCTTAATTTTATACCGTGCTCTCATAGATTAATGGCTGCTGTAAGACTCGGATGCCGCTTTTGCCCCGTGTCGTTGCCGCGTGGGGCAGTGACGCCTGTAATGTGAAACGGTCCGCGTTCCCACTTGTGTTGGTTAGTGTCGTCGTCTGTTGAACTTGCGAACACTGCAAAAATATATTTCTACCCAATTAAGTTCTTATAAATCGAAGCTTTAGGATGGATAGCGCGTTAACCCCTGGACTTTGATGAACATCTTCTTGACTTCGGAAAGTCATTAGGTAAATCTAGTCACGTGTGCCTCGTACCCACATATTGTTGTTTTTGCCTCTATAATAACTGGCACATATTCACGACTCACGAGAAGGACTTGCCACACTGTATAGTTAATAACATGCAAGAGCCCACAGAGAAGGCAAGATAAACCCCACAAGCGCGCGCTATCTCGGAGCCCATGCTCTGCTTTAGGAACGTAGGAGTGACGCACTTGTACATTCACCAAAAAAAAAAAAAAAAAACAGCCTTTCTGTGTGATAGACTACGAAAATTTGTCATGTAAGAGTGTACACGTGAGTGTTCTCTTCGGGATATTAAAAAATGCTGGGCGTTTTACGAAGAAGGAGTCACTGGAAGTGGCGCATCGTCCGTCGTGTTTATCTCCGCTTGTGCGCTTCTTCTCCGGCGCCGGTTCAGCTTAACGCTTTCATTAGAAACCGCCATTTCCTTTCGATATGTTAATTATTTGCAACTTCGTTGTGCATGAGCATGAATCTAAAAAAAAAAAAAAGAAAGGATGCGCTGAAAAGTAGGAATATGAGCAGGAACAGTTCAGAGAAGCCATCGAGCTTAACAGGGCACAAAATGATGGTCGCGCTAAAAGAACGCTGGCGGAAGAGCGCGACGGCTGCAGAGGCCGAGGAAGAAGTGGGGAAACCGGGAAAGGCTTGCAGAGGACGATACAGGGATACGGCCTCGGAGGCGCTCCCCAGCGGGAGATAAATTCGGGGTCCCCTAACGAGCTCCGGGTCAGCCGCAGCAGCAGTATACCGGCAGGCCGGACGCCGCGGTTTAGCGGCCCATGGATGGAGAGAAATAAGGGGACGAGGCCGGAAGGAGGGCATTCGGGAGGTGGGGGAATTTATGATAGCCTCGGGATGAGGAGTCGTCCCGCTGGCTGCCGCTTTAAGGAAGACCGGACGGTCGTCAAGGGCGCAGTATCGGTCTAACGTGTATATATACTTAGAGAAGCCGTCGGCGCGACGGGAAAGAAGACGATGACGTCGTTTATGGGTTATAGGGTTAACTAGATGAAGGCTTGGGAAGGTATTGCGTGGCGTGTGCGTACTGTGGTTTCAGATAACGGCTTGTCTATTAGGGTATCGCAATGCCGAGCAGAAGGGAGGTGTACGCTCTCTGTCTCTCTCTCTCTCTCTCTCTCTCTCTCTCTCTCTCTATATATATATATATATATATATATATATATATATATATATATATATATATATATATATATATATATATATATATCGCTTATTGTGTGCGATAATAGCTCGGGACATTATTGTATCGCGAAAAGCGTGGGCGGCGACATATATGAGGGGAACTGCTGGTTGTATAAGTTGTAACGAAAGTGTATATGCTTAAAAAATGAGCAGACTTTCGCTAATGAGATGAAGGGCTGGAGCCTTATTAAATCATAGCCGTGTAAGGGACCATATGACGCTGCGTGGTGGTCGCGTGGAAGTGCGGCCTTAATTAATGTTCGTTAACGCTGTTTGTGTGATTTTACACTCTTCGGTAGTCTTACGCCAACATAATGACCGACTATGATCCCGGTGCTCCTTGTTTCTCCTAACTCTGTTACCAACCTTGGAGGAGAGCAGAGAAATAGCAAGGCTAAAATTTTTATTCTTACTTTATCATGACAAGCTGAATGTGAATGCGCGCGCATATATTCAACCATTTTTGTCGCGCGCGTCCAGAAATCGGCATGCACATAATCTTCTTGCATATCAAACATGCACTAATCTTTTCAGAAACTCATTTTTTCCACGAACCATTTCCGAGTGGAATTCACTGCCTGAAGATAGTTTCTTTACAATCTGTCCGTGATTTTGAAAGTGCGCTACTTGCTGATATAGGAATCCAGTAATCATTGTAAGCTCATGGCTTTTTTTTTTTTTCCATTTACATGTTCCATTGATGCACTGTTATTGAATTTTGCAAACACTTTGTCCGCACACCCGACGTATTTCGGGTTTCTTTTCGTGTAATTGTTTTTTTTTTTTTGCTATGGTATGTGTCACTCTTATGAGCTGTATAATTTTGTTATGAAGACAGGTTGCGTTGGTTTCTTTTATACTTCTAGATATGTTGGTACGTTTGCTTTGTTTCCCCTTTTGTGCATGTAAATTTGCACGTATGTACTTCCCCACCTGCATGGTCCTTCATGACCGCAGTACACCGTAAATAAAATAAATTAAATAAATTATTACGGCCCCGCTCAACAACACACAGTGTATATAGGGCAGCAAACCCAAGTTTTTCTTTCTTTGTAACCTCGCTGCCTTGAACTGTGTGGCTGTACGCTGCTCCTTCAAAATCTCATCTGCAGTTGGTCCTGGCGCGCTACTGCTGTGACCTCTCAGCTCACCGCGACCCACCAGTCCACCAGATGTTTCATTCTTATTTCTTGTTACCAGCTAGAAAACACGCTCGATGTCGTTTCGGGGCTGCGGCTGCTTAAATAATTTGAACTATAGAAAACTGCGCTCCCTTCCGAAGCTCGAGAGGGCAAAACAGGGTGGGCGTTGAAGTGATCATGTTCTGCCGCATATCGGGAACGTGTTTCTGGGTTTCATTCCCACAGATGGCATCTACAGCCGTACTTGGACAGATACCGAGTGTGAATAGGCTTGTGTAGATATGTAACGCTGGTCCTATAACTGGGGAATTTACAGGTACCCGTGCGTTCTCGAGTCGCGGAGAACTCCACCATATGGCTACGTGAGTCGTGGCGAGCTGTGCATTGAGAATCGAACGCGATTCTTCAGTGCACCGTGCCTTTCATATAACCCTTCGATAGGCAAACACCAGTCCGGTTTGCGGGTAACTTGAATAACTCGTTAATGGCATTCATTTCTGACTGTAGCTGCCGACGAATATTGTACACACACACACACACACACACACACACACACACACACACACACACACACACACACACACACACACACACACACACACACACACACACACACACACACACACACACACACACAAACGCATCAATAACGTGTGCTTTTAGCTGGAACTAACTGCCGAGCTTTTCGCAAATGGTTAAGCAGTTCCAGTGTCTTGTGAAAAAAAAATATCGTAGACTATGCAGTGCGTGATTAAAAAAAGATTAACGTGCCTAATTCGGAGCACAGACATTGCATACTGCATATACGTCCCAGCATCACATGAGCTCGTTTCATAAAAAAAGAAGTTCATATACCTGTTGTCATTGTGCGTGTGTGTGTGTGTGTGTGTGTGTGTGTGTGTGTGTGTGTGTGTGTGTGTGTGCTCGCGACACCCCTCCACGGCGGTGCGCGCATTCTCATGGTCACCGACATGTACTAATCGACGGCCGCTGACACTCGCGACCGGGCCACTCTTTCACTGCAATAATTAAAACGTCACGACCGGCGGCCACCTCGCGAGTCGCCGATAACGTGAACACCGCTACCCTGCTAATCTCTGCTCGCGTCCCTGCGCCCGACTGCGAGCGAAACGAAGGCGAAAACGAAGCGACCGATAATTAATCATTATCTAGCTTCGCGAGACACGCTGCAGTGTGCACACTCTTTCAAGATAAAGATTCGGCGCCCTCTGACGTGATCTCAGGTGCGCGCGCATGTGCGGCATACGAAGAAAGAAAGAAAGAAAGAAAGAAAGAAAGAAAGAAAGAAAGAAAGAAAGAAAGAAAGAAAGAAAGAAAGAAAGAAAGAAAGAAAGAAAAGTGTTCCGCGTATCTGCGTAGCAAGCTGCATGCAGGTACAACTGAGGGGCGCGACAGACAGACGCACACTGCCACGAGAACGTGCAGCGCTATCTTTTCTTTTTTTCTTTTTTTCGGCGGCGCGACGCGATATTTGGGTCGGGCCCTCATCAATAAGGTTAAATGAGGCCTGCGAGAAGCGGCTGAGATGATGGCGGCCATTAATAAGACGTACACGCTTCGCGTGGCCGTGCTCCGCGAGTCGCGCGGCAAGGATGGGAAGGGGGGAGGGTTTCTTATCGTTCACGGAGCATATGCGACGCGCGCGCGCGTGCGTAGTACTGCGCACCACTGTACGCGCGTGTGTAGCGTATACGGCACATCGAGACCGGTGCGATTCTCATCTGTGCCTGCGCTGCCTCCATGTGTTGGTAAGTTATAGGTGGCACTCCAGCAGTCGCACGGAGGGATCTGCCGTCACTAATGGGCACCGCGGCGTAGATAAGGGTGGGAGTTGCGTATATACATGGACGTATAAGTATACATATATACGTATATAGAGATGCACATACACACAGTGCGAGTCGGAAGACTGCGGAGATCGCGCGTTCGCCGCCGGATGTGAGCGGGAGCGTATTCCATCAACGCCGACCGTTGCCCCCCACCGCCCTCCTCTTTTTTTCTTTTCCGTGAACGAAAAAAAAAAAATCAAATGAACAGACGCAGGTCTCGGACTATGCGGTGAGGCTTCTGTCATTCCTGTGTCGTCGCCGATTTCACAATTAACTTTGTTTAGTAAATTACAACGTTCCGTTAATTTTTCTCTTCCGCTCTTTCTTGTGAACATGGTGGCTCTCCTTGTTGTGTAGTTGTTCTTTATTAATTGATTTCAGGGGTTTACGTCCCGAAACCACGCTGTGATTATGAGAGACGCCGTGTCGTGGAGGGCTCCGGACGTTTCGACCACCTAGGGTTCTTTAACTTGAGCTGACATCGCACTGTACACGTGCCTCAACATTTCGGCTCCATCGAAATGCAGCCGCCGAGGTGGGGATTCGATCCCGCGACCTTCGGATCAGTAGCCGATCGAGTGCCATAGTCACTGTACCACCGTGGCTGGGCGTGTCGTTGGAAGAGGGGAGGCAGGCCTGGTTATTAACTATGGGCTCAGGAAAATAAAGGATTTCGCTGTCGGCTGCATACTATGCGGAAGGGTCTTGCCCATATTTCATATCTAGCCGCAACTTTTGCCCGGGGGCTCCGATCTGCGCACGGCATCGCGTTCGTCGTTCCTCGAGATATATGCGCCGATGCGGCATGATCGAGTTGACGCTGGGCCTGCACGGAGGTGGGCTCGTTAGTTGGTCGGCGTGTTTTGTCGGTGTGCGCTACGGGGACGCCAAAGTTAGTATACGAGTCCCTCTAGTTAGCTGCGCATCGGGGGTTTTCGTGCTGCTTGACCGGAATTAGCAAGAATAATGATTGCGCCGCGAAACAGTACTTGCTACTTCCGCTTTTGTATGAAGCGCTTATATGTTTGATGGTGCGCAGAACATCACATCTGCAAAATACTACTACTACTACTACTACTAATACTACTACTACTACTACTACTACTACTAATAATAATAATAATAATAATAATAATAATACATAATAAAATACAGGTATTGCTCCTACTCTTATGATTGATCGTAAAAGCCTTGTATCTATTAAAGAAAAATTTTAGGAGAAATGGCAATTGATCTTTTTTCTTTTCTTCCTTCATTCCTTCCACCCGTTTCTCCATTCATGCATCCATCCATCCATCCGTTGGTGTTCCTATCAGATGAAGCACTCTTGTGACAATAGATCAGATGGATTTTTCACATCCACCTATAGCACATTCTCTTACGTCGCCGATCTTGCGGAAAAGCCTTATCTAGTTCATGCAACGCCCGCGGCACCCACGTCGAAGCCGTTTCCGATATCGCCATCACAAGTGCGCCATCTCAATATCGAATCGCGGCAGATGACCTCGAAAATTCCATAGAGAAAGACGTGCAAACGGCATCGCCCGTGATGACAATCCCCGGCGTTCGGCGACATCCAAGACACTCTCATCCTTCGTTCCTCGGCAACGTCGTTGCGGCGTCGCGACGGCGCCTTGCCTCCGGACAGTGTACAGACACACACAGCGCGCTGCTGACGGATGAAAGCGAAAGCAGCGGCGTCACGGCGAATGGCAGAAAGGTCCTCGACCTGGAACTCGAATGTATAGGCACCACCGCGCGAGTCGATTATCAACCCGCGCACCGAAACAACGCGGCCAAAGCGTCCGCGCGAGTGAGCCACTGCCAGCAGCCTTTTCTTTCTTTCTTCATCTTCTACGCCCATCGTGCGCTGCCACCGGCAGCCGCCGACACGCCAGTGACTCGCCGTGAAGAACTCATTAGCGCATTTCGCACCAATGGAAGCCGTGAAACGCGGCCGCATGCACTGCACTGCGCGGCCGGGGCGGTAGACGGACGTGTACCGCGCACTCTTACACGTCTTCCAGCCCCTCCGGTTGCTCCTTCGGCAGGCGCGTCCATGCGTCTTCACGTCGCCTCTGCCAGGGGCTTCTTCGACGTCGAATAACCTTCGGAGAGCGCGCGTTGCTGCTGCAGCTGTCATGTTTGTACGACGCCGCAAAAAAGAAATAAAGAAGGCGGGCAGCTCCTGTTCGCCGCAGCAGCAGTAGCATCCGGGCCGCTGCTTGCCGAATTCGTGGGCCCGCAGGGCCCAGAGGACGCTTGCGCGGTTCACGCTTGTCACGAGCCTTTTCCCGAGCCGCGTCGATCGTCGTCACGTGGCCCGCGCGAGATTAAAGCTCTCGTCCGCGGTTCTGCGGTCGGCCATTCTTTAGGGCCGTCCCTGCCCCCTCTCTTCTTTCTTCTTTTCCTTTTTTTCCATCGGAGAGTGGCAATTGATGAGCGCGGCCCCCATCATGCAGTTGGGCCGTTCACCTCCGCCACGTTAATGCGACGCGCGCCTGAGTGACGGCCCCTGTCTGAGGTATAGTCTTGGCCTCTACACTTTCGAGGACCTCTAGGTGCACCCGGAGGTCATGTCAATCCCGCTGCAGGGCGACGGAAAGGTGTAAACGCTAACTCCGCGCGCGGACGCGGAAATGCATCAAGGGATTCAGCGCTGACAGATAGATTGCGGCGGAGGGCCCTTCGGGCCATGATGGCAGAGGTCTGCAGGAAAAGGAAAGGGTGTATACAACGCGCACTGTGTCTTGGCGGGTGCACGTTCTACACGAGCGCAGTTTTTGCCGCTGGAAATGGACATTTGATTGCCTAATTTGCAAAAAAGTGCGACAGTGGGCATGAAGGCGGCAGCTTTCTGATTGAGAGTGACGCTGTGCAGGCGAGTGGAGGAACAAGCGACCTTGTCCACGCGGCCGTCGCTGAATAGGGTCTTCCGCATATATGTATGTATGTCCGCGTTACAAGATTGCCGTGAGGCCTTGCAAACTCGTATATTTTAAATAATAAATCTTCAGGGACTTAGCTCTGACGTCTACGAACCTTAACTCCGACCACGGTCCATCTGATGATCTTTCACGTCGCTTAGAAAGTAAAAGAAAAAAAAATGCCACAGTGTCGCCCTAACCGGGATAGTATGACAACAGTACCGATGTTTTAGAGAACCGTAGTTATGTAATTATTGCTGCGAACATTCGCAATAAGTTAAGAAGCGTAGAAGGAAAGAGGGGGGGTGGGGGGTCGCAAAATTTGCATAAGCCCGCCCACGTACTGTCAGTGCACGTTATCGTTGTCAGTGCACGTTAAAGCACCCAAGGAGGTCAAAATTGCTGGATCCAGGCCACAGGGTCTCTGGAATGAGGGAACCTCCCATCCAAATAGACAAGTTACTGTCCCAATAAACGTTTATTTCTCCTCCTTCCCCTACGGCGCGCCTCATATGTGGGTTTGGCAGGTAAAACCTCATGAATTACCATTAAAAAATTAACGAGCGCGGTGTGACGCGTGCAAAGGGTGACATGTAGACGTCACCGCGATCACTTCCTGTCATAATGCTGGCGTGCTGACAGAGGTAAGCTGTAACGCATGGCGTTGCTTTGCGCTTTGCACAGTTTTGACGAGGCGCAAAATTGAAGAGACGTTCGCGCAGCCTTTGCACTCACCGCAGATGGGGTGCTCTCACACGGTATCAGCCGTGCGATACCGTGTGAGAGTGATACCGTGTAAGTGTGATTGGCGTGGCTACGTATACTAGGAAAGGGCATACACTTTTCGGCTCACCATTGCACTTTCCCTCACATCATAAGCGCACCGCTTCTGGGCCGCGATCTGATCTTCATGGAGGAAATCGCTGAGAACGATGAAGAACGGGGAATGTCGCCAGCGCGAACGTTTCTACCAGAGGACTTGCCGAAAGCAGGTATTCTGTCTCACTTGAATTCTAAATGTGATCATCACGGCGACGCCGACGTTGAAGAGGCGCTTGGAATGTCCTTATATTTGTTTTCGCGATAAGAAGTCCGAGTGAGGCGATAGGCACAGTCTTTCTCCAATGTGCCGATGCGGGACGATGCGGTTTTCAGTGAAGGAAACACAACAGCGAAGATGGCGGCCACTTTCAGAGAGGTACGACTTACTTTCGTGAATCGTAAGAATGTTCCATTGCGATAGCGGTACCACAGCGCTTCTTGATGATACGGTTACAGTGATAAACTGGCGCATGTGTGACCCTTCAGTCTCTTTCGAACATTCTTTAAAATGGGAATTTGTCGAAGCTCGCTTCTCCGCTATAACACTCTTTGTGTGGAGAAGCCGGCCTCTGCAATCGATTTTGCTCTGTGGTACGTAATATGTTAGAGCACTTCTGTGTGTTCACCCGAAGACGCCACTTGCCCTACTGACGCTTCGTATTATTATTATTATTATGATTATTATTATTATTATTATTATTATTATTATTATTATTATTATTACACGAAACATACACGATAAGGTAATGAGGGAAACGGGAGCGAACTAACCAGCCAACGAATAGTACATGGCCTCCCCACAGTAACCAGCCATTGACGAGCTCACTCACTCACTCACTCACTCACTCACTCACTCACTCACTCACTCACTCACTCACTCACTCACTCACTCACTCACTCACTCACTCACTCACTCACTCACTCACCGGACGGACGGACGGACGGAAGCGTACATAAACACAAGCACCCGTGAACACAGACCGAAGTCCCTGTGCCTTGTGCTCTGCACGTTCAGCGACGCGGGCGTTTTGTTAATCGTAATTCCCAATCGCAGTCCACAACAGAGAAAAGACAATCACGGCGAAAACCCGTTCCATC
The DNA here is from genome assembly GCA_013339685.2 of Hyalomma asiaticum. Classification (NCBI taxonomy): domain Eukaryota; kingdom Metazoa; phylum Arthropoda; class Arachnida; order Ixodida; family Ixodidae; genus Hyalomma; species Hyalomma asiaticum. The sequence continues at coordinate 78,629,787 of CM023486.1, read as the reverse complement.
CCAAGAACCCCTCCTCGACTTGATGAACACCGACGGGGCCCATAGTTACGGCTGTCACGCCGTCAGAGGTAACCATGCGCGCAGCAAGCTCGATCAGTATACGCCCGGCAGGCTTCCGCGCACGTCGTACTTAATCGGAGCTCTCAGAAAATAAAGAACAAAAAAAGAATCAGAGCACTGTTCCTTAGCGCATTCGAGCATCTCTGGATGCTCACGGTCTTCGGAGAGACGCAACCGAGAGAAAGCAACAATATCCCTCCGGGCTCGCTAGCAACAAGCTTTCTCTCTCGTCACGGCCCAGGTCGGGCCACGCGCGTTCCGCCCCGCAAATTAAGCGTACCGGCATTCCACCCACTCCCAAACTGTCCGCCGAGGACAAAAGAAGAGAGGAAGCCGAGAAATGCCGCGCGCGTGCGCCTCGGGAAAAGGGAAGGCCAGTGCTCGGGTGACTGGCAGCAACAGCAAGCGCTCGATCGGCCGCCCGAACGAAACAAAGAAAGACATGCACGCGCTGTTGTGGATTCGGGTGTGGCCCTTGCACTGCGTTCGAATTGCCGCGCGGTGGTATAGAGACGCGTTGTTCATCGGCCTTCTAGACCTGGGGCCATAATGCGCGCACCATAGATGTATATACACGGCCTTCTTCGTCTAACGCGTTTCTTGTGGATTCGGGGCTTCTAGACAACCAACGAGCACAAGGGCGAGCAGCAGCCGTGGCTGCAGGAAGTGTAGCGGTGCGTGGAGCTGGGCAAACACGACGACGACGGTATACGGCGTACGTTTTGCCGCTGGCGATGCGGCTGAGCTAAGCGGGCTTCGCCCGACCATGCACCGGAGGCCGTAACTCCGCCCTGGACGTCACTCACACGAACCAAGGGAAGGCGGCGGGCGTGCGCGTGGTTTATACAGTGCTGTATGCACTCGCGTGTAGAGATTCCGGTGGGTGGTGGGCAGGTCGGACAATTATTGCGGCAGCGTCGTCGCTGTGGCTGCAGGAGGCAGGCATAGGCGGGGAGGTACATAAAGCCTGAACGTGCGCACGTCTTCTGTACTGTACGGCTATGGCTACATCGTCGTTTGGGCTCGCTTTGCGGAACTGCCTTCTGCACGCCCTCGCATGCAGCCTTTTAAGCGTGCTTCGGCTGAAACAAAAGACGGATACGCGGCGTGACTAAGTCAACTGCGGAGAATTAGGCTTGAAGAGAGCGATGCCCGCCGGCATTCCTCTGCTTCCGCAGACGGTCGTGTTGCGATGTTGCAGCTCCAAAGGAGTATACTTCCTCTGAGGACGCTACATAGCAAGACATAGCCTGCTGACAGTGTGGTGGGCGTCGTTTCACCTCACTTGAATTCCTTTCGAAAAAGTGTGGGACAACGTTCCTCACTTGAGTTCCTTTCGAGAAAATGTGCGGGCCAACGTTGAGATTGGCAGATTGAACAGAGATCGCCCAGTTGCAGACAATGCAATCCGCGGTACGCAAACCAGTTGCGCAGCTTCAGTTCTTTTGTTTCTTTTATTCTTCTTATTGTTCTTATTTGTGTTCTTATCCGCTTTAGTGTTTTGTCCGCATATTTCCATCGTACGGCCCTGGGATCCAATTCGCAAAACTTCTCTTTCGTAATTGCTTTCCCTCATTGTTCACGCACGCAGACGTCTTCGCTAATGATACGTCTAGCGTCGTGACTGGCTGACACATCCTCCTAGGAAAATTTTAACTTAAGTCCTTTCGTAAAAACATGCCCTGATTTCCTCTTGCAAAATGCTCTGCGGGCTGCTCTACAAGCGAACTTACGGAACTTAAAAACGGGGCTTTTTTAACACCATTATCGTATATACACCGATTTGCGAGACCCTCCGCGAAGGCAAACAGTCCTTGCTCGCCGGACGCAAGTGGGAGTGCAGCTGCATGTGTTGACAGGTATTGCATTTAATCGTAATAACAAGTCTGTCTATGTAGTCAGTGAAGTAGAATAGGTAATGAGTTGAAGATAGAAGGGCACTAATCGAATCTCCGCTCTGCTCTTGGTGAGATCAACGATAAGTGTCTCAGTGCGGTACCTTGAGTTTGGAGCCATCGCATTACAGGAAAGGTGAGGGGCGTTCCACCGGCAACATCTGCGTTCTCCATACCGTTTACGTGTACGTATACACACACAGAATCTGCAATAAACGAAAGCTTTACCAGGAAACTTCTGAACTCGAAGTACAACAGAAGCGCTTCCACGACTCAGCCGGTCGATGCGTGGACGTTGCATCCCTCATCGCGTGAGAGCGGCAAGCATTCGACGATTTCGCAGATAAGACACATCTGTCCTCTCCGAAATAAAGCCCGCCCACCAGCGCTGCGTGGTTTATCTTTTCTGTCTGCTGTTGAGGACTGCGAGCCGCTAAGTTATGCCTCCCCCGTGATTCGCGCTGTTCGGAACATGCATGCTCCGAGATGGCGGCGTGGACGTCTCCGCATTGGCCGAGGCCGGGCTTTTTTCACGGTCGGCGCACAACTTGGCGCGATCGTCTCGTCCATTATGCATATGAGGCGACAAGATGTGTGTGTTTAAGGGGGATGTGGGCGGTACGCCGAAAACCAGGTGGTCCCGATCGTCCGCTCGCATGCGGAACGCGGCCGTTTGAAAGCGCGCGGAGCGCTAAGCTGAGGAAACGGGCGCGCAGCACACGCGTACGCACGAAATAAAATGGCGGCCGGAAGGAGGAATATACGAGGCTTCCGGTCTGCAGAATATCGGGTCGAGAAAGGCCGATCCGAACAACGCCGAAAGAGGTCAAGCTTGGAGTTAAGAGAAGTTCTTTTGCCTATCCATGGTCGCGCCACCATGCACAGTCACAACTCTACACCATCACCACTCCCTGCCACTGCGACCGCGATGAGGGCGAAATACAAGCACGCCCGTATGCCTAAATATTTGTACGTGTTAGTTAAGAACTCCAGATCCGGAGAACCCCACTACGGCCTGCCCCGAAATCATGATTTGACACGCAAAGATCGAACGTAATATTATTTACCTCTTAACAAGCCACCTATCTAACATATTTGGGTATCACGTGGTTGCCTTGTGCTCATTTATTCATTTAAATATCAATGAACGTACATCTCTGTCTATTATTACTAGTTCTCATTTATTCATTTAAATATTAATGAACGCACCTCTCTGTCTATTGTTATTAGTTCGTGATAATGGTCTTGCCTGTCTGATACCTCCAGACTTGCGATGTTTCTTAACACTTCACGTTACGGCAACGTTGTAACGACGATGCAGCAGATAATAGCCAGCACCGACGTTTCCTATACTGTCGCTCTCAACAACAGCAAGTGCGAGCGACACTGCGCGTCAAGATTAATCAACAAAGTCTCGAACGTGCTGCCCACTGCGCTGCACAACTAATACGATGTCAGTGCTGATGACTCAAGCCAGTCGCTCCTCCCAGTGCAAAGACACGTCGCCGGGCGCGCGGCCTTCGCTTGCTTGAAGCAAGCAGCCCACGTCAGTTGGGATTATACGAGCGCAACTAGCATGTGCCGTATACACTTTGGGAGCCGGAATCAAATCAGCCCGCCGCCATGTCGTGTGGCCGGCTAAGAAGCAAGCGACACTGAGCCGCCGCTAAGTTAATAAGGCGCGTCGTCCCCTTGTCGCCGCGCGAGGAACACTTCAGGGGATCTCTTCCGTCGCGACGGTGGATGACGCCGCGATGCAACGACGCCTGGTGATTGCTGTGGGAATGACTGCGCAATTTCCTCGGGGAAGATGCGAACTCTCGCAGTGCGCACTCGTCCATACTGCACTGCGTAGTGGCGAGGGGCTGCTCGCCGCGCCCAATGAGAACCGATGCTATGTTATTCCCCGAACAGTTCATCATAGTATACCGCGTTCTGTCGATACGAAGTCCGAGAGATGATCACAAGAGAACATCAGTGGCGTCTGGGCCGAAGAAATGTAATCTATTCTGTCTTTGCATATGAGGAGGGTGCGCTGTCGTCTGGGTTCGCTTCTTTTTGTGGCTTGGAAGCACCGTAAGCCATGCCAGGGTATCATAATCCGCCTGTCTACGCGCCCAGTGCAGGGCAGAGGCCTCTTCCATTGTTCTCCAATTAACCCGACTCTGCGTGGCCACGTTATCATCGCAGACTTATTGATCTCGTCTGCCCACCTAACTTTCTGTCGCCTCCTGCGACGCTTGTCTTCTCTATGGGTGTCCAGTCCGTTATATTTAATGACCAATAGTCATCCTACCTTCTCATTAGATGTCCTGCCTATGCCCATTTATTCTTGTTTTCTTGAGAGTGGCTGACCATGAACAGACAATATGTTCGCGAAAGTGAAGTCAGCTAATCTGACAAGGTGCCTTCTTGTCAGATTAGTCTGTGTGCCTCTCGGCAACGAGCAACCAAATTAAAACAAAAGATTTGGCTGTCTTTCCAACTGTCTACGAGAAGGCGCTGACCCTTTCGCTCTTAAATATATAAAAAAAAGAGCGTTTGGTATCTAAATGATGTGGATCAGCCTGCCAGTTCTGACGATCGTCAGAGTTACTTTCAAATGCACATATTCGTCTTTGTGAGCGATTTCGTTTCTGTCATGTCTTTGTACATAACAAAAAAACATGAGTGCGAGAAAAGGTAGTGTAAAGTATTTCCTATATAGAACATTCGCGCCGTGTACGCAGCTTATTTTTACAGAAGCAGACTTGAGTAGCTGTATACACAGTCTGGTGAATGAAGAGCGCCGATGTTATTGAAACCTACGATGTTATTGAAACCTGTACCTGCCCGAAGTGCCTCACGAAGAGCGGGCCAAGTCAGGAGACACACTCTCCTTTTGCCCCCTTCGTGGGCATTTTATGAAAATGTCCAAATAAATGAAATGAAATGAAATGTTAAGACGTGGGCAAGAATGTACTTGCCGTGCGCGTCACTGTTGTTGCCAGTAATCTCATTCCTTCCTTCTCTGCCTGTTCCCATGGGAACCTGGTGCACCAGGTTTTTCCTAAGCCCGAGGCTATCAGTACCGACGACCAACCGTAGCCTGCAGCGTTTAGCAGTGCTGCACTGAAGAATGCCGTATAAACGACGTTCCATCTGGTCGCCTTTTCAACGCATGAAA